>JAZKJV010008272.1:0-600000 GCA_037367405.1 Ottelia alismoides
TATCAGGTAAAACATTACAATAATGTCTAACTAATTGTTGCATGATGAATATGTAATTCATCACACTAAAATTTAAAAATAGAGCTTCTTTCTCGAGTAATTAGTTGTATTTCATCATTTATTGTGTATTTTTACCATTCATGCACTTAGAATTAATATCTGCATAATTTAAGATTTTGTTACCGACACGAATCTAAAAGAGTTATGTCATAATATTATGGAAAAGATTGGTCGGTGGAAAGAAAAGAATGTATATGTATGTATGTATGTAAATATTGGCTATGTATTTTATACAATGAAGATGTCTTCAGTTAGTGGAACCAAAATATTCTCATGAACCGCTATTATATGGAAAAGAAAATGGCATTAAAAGAATTACAATTACATTATCATGAATAATGACATAATAACAGTAAGTGGAGCTAAATGCTACACCTGGTGGTGGGAGCCACCTCTAGAGTCTGTTTACCGATGACCTAAAGGGCAACACCTTCTAGGGGTGTTGGGGTCAGTGGAATTCTTGTGGAAAGTCCACCATTAACTCAACGCTGATGTCATCACATTCTATGTAATGATTGAATGACTGCTTGTACTGGCAGTAAAAGCCACCAAAGTTGCCTAACAAATTATGACATAAGTCAAATTTGTAACGAATAAGTTGAGTGCTTTATGAGGAAACTAAGTGCTTACCTTAAAGTTAAGTGTTTATCTGAAATCTAAGTGTTTACATGACAACTAGGTGTATATGTGCAATTATGTTAGTATGTGTGCAATTATGTTATTGTTAAAGGCATATGTGCAAATATGGAAAATCTAAGGCCATATATGAAAGTAAGATATACGATGCATGGATATAAAAAGAACACCCTTTGTATGCATAATTATGTTTATGAGTGACCCATATGATGCTATTGTATTAGAACAGTCAAATATTTATATTCAACGACATAAGGGTGTTTTCTAAATGAATATGACATGACACTACTTTTATGTATGATATGTTCAATGAAAGAGTATATGATCATGATGATGGAAATGAGAACAAAGCAAATCTCATTGTTAGGGTAAGATAAGGATTTATATGTGAAGATTTCTATCGATAGGTGTATGGGTGTAACATATAATTTCATCTATGTAATCATATTTATGTAATTATTGATTTTGTAAATTTTACAAGAGGAAAATAGTGAAATGCATGCACATTATGTTACGATTAAGATCATATTCAAGGAATATATCTATGGATAATGCATGATGAATCCGTGTTTCATCGCCTTTATTATTTTATTTTGGCTAAAATCCTTCGTAAAATAAATGTAAATAATCATTAATTCCCATTAATTAACATTCTAACAACATTTATTAATATTATGTATTTAACACTTATTTTATCCAAATTAAAATAATAAAGAGAAAATTGAAAAATAAATGAAAAAGAATGATGCATATAAAATATACAGACTGATCATAACTCTAAGACTGATTGAACAGGTCGACAAAATAAATAAGTAGGGGGAGATAAGGATCCTAATGTATGAAAATACAAGAAAACCGAGATCACAAAAAATACCTTTAAAAACATTTCCACCTTATAAATATTTCACCTATTTTATTTATCATCAAGAAAATCTCAAACAAAAATACTTTCTTTACAAAAGTTATTTATAAAAAATATAACATAATTTATAAAAATATTAGAAAAATTATTCATTACAAAAATAAAATATTATCATGAACTTAAAAAGCCATAAAAGCCAACTTCCGAGGTTCATAACTATTTATAGAAAACTCCAAATCGACCAAACTCACTTTTAAACTTCGTTTTATGCTTAATACTATTTATAAAAAATATCAAAAAAAATAATAAAACAGGTGAGTTTTGGAGTTTGGGCCCTGTTATCTATATGTATTATATGAAGAATGTTCCCAATTTTCTAATAAATTAACTGTAACTCTATTTAACCTAATTTCTTTGTTAAAATACTTCTAAAATAAATAAAAAAATATAACCTAAGTAAAAATGCCAACAAATATCGAAGCTACGAATCTGTGACCTAAATTTTCCAGACCTCATAACTCGACTATATGAATTCTTAATTGAGCAAACTCCTTTTAAAGTTCGTTTTGTTTAATTATCTACCAAATGACATTGATTTCACTAAAATCAGAGTTAATATGCAACATGTGGATTTTGGGACAACATTGAATATAATATACAATGTACAATGTACCTTAATTTATATATTTAATCTATTGTATATAATTTATTAATATTCTATTATTAAAAATAATAAATAATATTTATTTATTTATTAATATTATTGTATTATTATTTATTAATTTATTTAGGTTAAATTACAAAAAAGGGACTGATGTTTACATGGAATCCCAAATTAGGGAATGATCTTTAATTTGTAACAAATAGGGGACCAAAGTTTAATTTTATCGTTCTAGTACCCAATACTGTGAATTAGCATCTCAATCCATGATTTTCATATGACAAAATTACCCCTCACCAATAGGGTTTACTTTTTCAAATTTTCCCCATTCGATCCTCAACCAAACAGAGCCGAAGATCCTCCGCCTCCCCTCTACGACGAATGCTCCGACCATTGCCAGCTCCAGACCACGATCCGACGTGTTGGGAGTCTCCCTCTTGGGTGGCAACCTCCCCTAAAGCTTGGTCGCACCAGGTATGCCGGTTTTCCTTTCTCCATCTTGCTGCATTTTCAGGTATTTAGGTTCGAGAGAGTGGTTTACGCGCGTGGTCGGAGAGGGGGTTGTGTGCAAGATTGGCGTGGTCAGAGAGGGTGGTCCGAGTGAAGGAGTTCTTGTTCGTTTTCCCTCGGCCTTGCGCACAAGATTTGCTCAGTTGCCCTCACATGTGTGTCTATACATGTTGGTTCTACATGAGAGAATATTATCATACAGATATTATCTATTTTGTAAAATGAACTGGATTGAAATTGTTACTCCCTAGAAGAGAGAAGCTAATCCAGTTTGCAGAAAGTTTCATTATTTATTTTTATCATTAAGGAAGGAAGTATATAAAACATTATAAATTTCTTTCCTATATAATATCTCTTATGTAGATGATGCTTGCAAAAATTTACAATAGCCCGTTGCTCTCTTTGCCCGCTCCTGTTTCTTGTAGTGGCAGTTCGATCAAGTGAAAGTGAACACAAATATGTCTCCCAACACAACCATGTTTGGTGGAAATGTCCTTTAATAAACACCGTTGTATTTCTTCCAATTCCCATGATTTTCTCAATAATGACTAATTTGTAGGTCTGGAACCTTAATCCTTCAAGTTGGAAGCCTGCATGCCTAACCAGTATAGCATTTTATTAATAGTGCCAACAAAGTTTGATTTTTCTCTGTAGAGGTATGAAACATAATGCAAGGTATACCAACTACAGTTACAAATGCCTCCTCCATGTTCAGCTTCTTCCTGGACACGCCACCGTCGAGCTCTCACTCGAACGAGTGCGAGCGTGGCACCGGCAGCTGCACCATTCTTAGCCCCATGCTCACCCCCGTGCATATCCTCCTCCCCACGTCGAACGGTATCATCTTGAAGGCATTCCCCCGCACGTTCGTGTCGTGATCTGGATCCGACGATGGCCGGAGTAGCCATCGTAGAGGAGATGCGGAGGATCTTCGGCTCTGTTTGGTTGAGGCTCGAATGGGGGAGAATGGCAGGGGTAATTTTGTCAGGTGAAACGACGGATTGAGCCGTCCATTCACGGCGTTGGGGACTAGAACGATAAGTTAAACTTTGGTCCCCTATTTGTTACAAACTAAAGAACAGTCCCTAATTTGGGATTCTATGTAAAGATCGGTCTCTTTTTTTGTAATTTATCCATTTATTTACTTATTTAACTATATACTTAATTATTTAATAATTCATTTATTTACTGAATTACGTAACTCAATTATTTGAGTATATATTTAATTATTTCTGAATTAAATTATTTACTCTAATTATTAATTATTTACATAATTAGTTAATTAGTTTTTATTTTTCTTCTCTCTCCCTTTTCTCTCTCTCTTCCTTTTCCCTTTCTCTCCTGACTCCTCTTTTCTTCAGCCACCGATCCTTCCTTCTCTTCCACCTCTCCTTCTCCTCCAGCCAACCGACCTAACGGTCGACCGTTGGCCGTTAGGCCGGTAGTCCAACTACCTCGCTTATTCACCCCTATATATAGGTTTCCAACCCCTTCCGCCGATGTTATCCGCCATTTCCTCCACATTCCAGATTTCCTGGTGAGCTCCGAGTGGCAGGAGTGGGTGACAGCAGCCCCGACCCTCGTTGCAGTGAGGGATCGAGTGAAGTCGGCATGATCTGCTGCTGGAGTCGAGCCTCCGTTCCTCCATGCGAGACCTCCTGTTGCCGTTGCGGTTGAGGTGAGGACCTCTGGAGCTCTGCCCGAGCTCCGGGCTATAGGCACATTCACCGCTTCTAATCCTGGGTTAGATAAACATATTCTATTCTCCTGCAATTCTAGGTAGGAATAAAGAAGCCGAACATCAATGGAGATTGAATTTGAAGAGAATTTCTAGGTAGGAGACATCCATCGGAACCGATCCAGATTCAACATCTGGAACTTGATGCCATTTCCCGTGAAGAGCACATGATACACGATCCGAGAAGCACCGAACCTCCCATTGCCACCACCTGCAGAACTGAATCTCCTCCAACCGAACCCCCCGCCTCGATCGAAGAACTGTTGCTGAAGCATTGCCTATCTGAACAGATCCACCTACAGCCAAAGACGAAGCTCCACTGATATCAGTACCTGCCGACCCAACTCCGGTCGCTCGATCTGCCATCCACCAGATCTCATCCGACGATCAGCTTCCAAAGCAGTGTCGCTGCCTGCGCTCCATCTCCAGAAAACCTCCGTGATCGGAAGACCCAACCGTCATGACTCGCTTGGGAAAAACAGTCCTTAGCCCCAAGTCATATTGCAACCCTTGATTCAGATCTGATTCGAGGGTCTTCATTCAGCAATGTGTTGTCAACGACGTCCGCGAGAACAACAGTCGTCGATCGCTCGACGATCGGACGATCCAAATAGCACCGTCGACCACCGCTTTGTATTTAAGCGGCACACGTGCTTCGCACGTGCGCAGTTGATATTTTCTAGTAAATTGTAGGGATGGCCTCCATACGTTAAAAAGTTATATACATGTCCAACTACTTTTGAAGAACATGCGATCTTTGGAAAGTTTACGTAGATGCCCCCGAAATTTATTGAATTTACAAGCAAGTCCTGATAGCTGTTGGAGGAACACGTAAGGGGCACATAACTATCTGGGATTTTTGAGCATTCCGCTCCAAAGTTTCTACTTATTACAATTCTACCCCTCTATTGTATATAACTACCATATACAGATAACATACGCAATAAATAAAATACAGAATATAAAAATATAATAAAAATATATAAAAATACTATATTTTGCACTGTATACAATATTAATCATGTTTTGAAAAATAAAAAGATTTTCTATTATTAATAAATCTTTAAAAATGCAAAAAATATAACAAACTTTAAAAGTCATAAAAATATAAAAACACCTTTAAAAATCCTACAAAAATTATACATAGTATATTTTACTATATTTTACATATTAAACCAAAAAAAATAAAATTGAATATTAAAATCAATAAAAATACAAAATACATAAAAACCTTGAAAAATCATAAATACCATTAAAAATCACACAAAAATGCACAATATATCGTTTTACAGATAAGTTCATCTACCTTCTAATAATAACAAAATAAAAACATTTTCATTATGATTTCTATTCTAAAAATAAAAATACTTCACAGTTTTCAATAAAAACCTTATTTTCAATGTTTAAAATAATACAAAAATCTATATAAATCCTAAAAATCTCTTAAAAATTCATAAAAAATAGGAAAACAAATTAAATCATAAAAATAACAAAATTAAAATCAAAATGTAAAATTATAAAATATATACCTACAATCTTTCATAGGTATATTAAAATAATAAAAATAATATAAAATTCATAAAAATTAAAAAAAAATTTAAAAATCCTTATAAATAATAAAAATTAGGAAACCTAATAAACCTAAGGTTTCTACTATTTTAACCTCAGTTTTCAAAATAGTTTGCCTCCTTGAGTTCGACACTCCCGTACTTGACACTATACATACCTAGTTTAGGAGTATAAATAAAAACATAAATTTTTTTGCTAAAATTCACCCGACCGACACAACGACACGATTCTTATAGTAGAATAGGAAGTCAAATGTGATTACACTGATCACACTCTAGTTCTCTTCCCATTCTTCTTACTTCTTTCTATATTCGATTGTGGACACACCACGACCTAACCTTAGAAGGAAATACCCCCTCCTCAATGAACGAGTAGCTGGATGAGGGCCCAATGGGAGTGTATTACTGAGATGCCCGGTTTCTTCGCTTCTCTAAGAAGGAAGAGCTCAAACCCTTCACACATAGTACATATTGCTTTCAAAGCCGAAAAGTTTACATGATGAATGGGTGCATCTGAGCTGGCTATTGAGGTGAACCAGGATAAGGATTTATAGAAATTAAGGGCTGTCGAGGCTTAAATCCTAATTCTAATAGAGTCCCGACACACTATTAGTCCAAAGGCCTAATCCGAGTTCTAAATTTTGGATGAAGTGAGATTCAGTTTAAAGAAACAAGCATGTTCTAAGTTCTTTTATTTTCATTTTTCTTTTTCTTTTTGTGTGTACTTATTTATAGAATAAGTGTTTGCTAAGGGACCAACAAAGGTAAAGTATATGGAAATGATGAATCCACGATTCATCATCTTTATTCTTTCATTTTGGCTAAAATCCTTGGTAAAATACATGTAAATAATCACCAATTCCCATTAATTAACATTCTAACAACATTTATTAATATTATATATTTAACACTTATTTTATCCAAAATAAAATAATAAAGAAAAAACTGAAAAATAAAAGAAAAAGAAGGAAGTATATAAAATATACAGACCGATCCTAATCCCGAGATCGGGTCAATATTGACCAGGTTGACAAAATAAATAAGTAGGGGGAGATAAGGATCCTAATGTATGAAAATACCAGAAAATTGAGATCACAAAAAATACCTTCAAACACATTTCCACCTTCTAAATCTTTCACCTATTTTATTTATCATCAAGAAAATATCGAACGATTATACTTTCTTTACAAAAGTTGTTTATAAAAATATAGTATATTTTATAAAAATATCAGAAAAATTATTCATTATAAAAATTAAATATTATCATGAACCGAAAAAGCCGACTTCTGAGGTTCATAACTATTTATAGAAAATTCTAAATCGACCAAACTCACTTTTAAACTTCGTTTTATACTTAATACTATTTACAAAAAAATATCAAAAAAATATTATAATAAAACATACGAGTTTTGATGTTTGGGCCATGTTTTCTATATGTACTATATGTAGAATGTTCCCGATTTTCTATTAAATTAATCATAACTCCGTTTTACCTAATTCCTTTTCTAAAATACTTCTAAAAATCAATATAAAAATGTAATTTAAGTCAAAATGCCAATAAATCGTGAAGCCATGAAGCCGTGACCTAAATTTTCTGGACCTCTTAACTCGATCATAAGGACTTCGAGTTGGGCAAACTCAGTTTTAAAGTTCGTTTTAATATTTTCTATCAAATGATACTGATTTGGCTAAAATCGAAGTTAATATGCAAATATGGGTTTGGAGACTATGTTGGTATATAATATACAATATACAATGTACCTTAGTCATATTATTTAATTTATTATATATATTTTATTAATATTCTATCACTAAATTTAAATAAATAATATTTATTTAGTATTATTTATTAATTTATTTACTTTTTAACTATATACTTAATTATTTAATAAATTGTTTATTTACTTAACTACGTAGTTAATTATTTAAGTATATATTTAATTATTTATTAATTAAATTGTTTACTCTAATTATTAATTATTTATTGATTATTTACATTAATTAATTAATTAATTTTTATTTTTATTTTCTTTTCTCTCTCTCTACCTTTTCTCTCTCTCTCTCTCTCTTCCTTTCCCCTTTCTCATTTCTCCCCCGACTCCTCTTTTCTTCCGCCGCCAGCCCTTCCTTCTCTTCCGCCTCTCCTTCTCCTCCGGCCAACTGATCTAACGGCTAGCCATTGACCATTTGGCCGATAGGCCAACTACCTTGCATATTCCACCCCTATATAGGTCTCCAACCCCTTCCGCCGATGTTATATGCCATTTCCTCCACAATCCAGATTTCCTGGTGAGCTCCGAGTGACGGGAGTGGGTGACAGCAACCCGGGCCCTTGTTGCAGTGAAGGATCGAGTGAAGTCGGCACGATATACTGTCGGAGTCAACCCTCCATTCCTTCGTGCGAGAGCCTCTCGTTGCCGTCGTGGTTGAGGAAGGACCTCTAGAGCTTCGCTCGAGATCCAGGCTACATGCACATTCACTGCTTCTATTCCCAGGTTAGATAAACATCTTCTATTCTCATCCATTCCTCTGGTCTCCTTCTCCGTTATTCTCCTCCTCAATCCCTCTTTTTCCATATCAAATTTCACCCAAAAACCTCATTTTCGATCATCTCATACTGATTATTTGCACTTCTCCATGTTCATTCATTACTGATCGCCTTGTCATTGATGAATCCACATTTCGTCATCTTTATTCTATCATTTTGGCCTCAAAAACCCTAGTAAATGCGTGTAAATAGCATTAAATCCAGCATCTTAGCATTCATGCATGTGCATGTAATTAGTGTATAAAATATTGTAATTAAAGCCAAAATTATAGAATAAATTAAAGAAAAGAAAAAGAATAAAATATTGTAAATATTTTATGACCTGAAACCCCGAGACCTAGTCATCTTGATGAATAGGTCGACAAGGAATAAAGTAGGGGGAGATAAGTGCCAAATACCTATTCATTTCATTCATTCTTTATTTATTTTGGGACCTATTTTTGGTTCCACTTTTTATACATCAAATAAAGAAACTTTGTAAATGAAAATTATAGATAATTAAATAAATAAAAATACAAAATTGATTTCACTCAAAAATAATGTACATATAAAAAGTTACGGTCTGAATAAAAATCCAGAATCCCAACTTCCCAGACCTGTATCTCACAAATGAAACTCCAAATGCATCAAACTCACCTTTAATTGTATATAGTTTAAAATAAGATATTTAATGGCAGTGGTTTCACATTTGGCGGAGCTACAATTTAAAAGTTGAGTTTTGGACCCTTGTAGTATACTTGTACAGATTAAAATATTCATTTTATTATTTATTCATTATTTTTATATTTTTATATTTTTATAATTATGTAAATATTATTTATAATAAATTTATCCATTGAAATCAGATTAAAAATACAAAAGAAATTCAAATTAAAATACTTGTATATATTAAATACATAGGTAGTATACCTATAAATATACATGTATTATGTATACTTCTATTCTATTAAACATACAAAATACATCAGAAAAATAAAATAAAAATATATTTATGTGTATAAAATTATTTTACAAATTTATAAAATAGTAAGTAAAAATAAATAAATTAAAATCACAAAATAAAAATAAAAAAATAAAATACATAGGTAATATACATATAAAGGTATAAAAGTGAACTTGTAAAAAAATACCTCATAAAAATAATTAAAAATCACCATAAAATAGTTCATAAATTTATAAATATTCTTTATTTAATAATCTAAAAATAATAAAATCATTTTCGATTTTAAATGAATTAAAAAGTCATTTCCAGGGATTTTCCTGGTTGGTCCACGTGGACCAACCAGGTTGGTCTGATAGTTGACCCCGGTCAACTGTCTGACCTACTCCCCTAGCTGTGTCAGACTTGGTTTTTCGTCCTCCTTTGCGGATTTTCTAGGTCGCACCTTTCCTCCTTTCGTGATAGTTCCTTCTGCAATATTGTTGCTCGAGTATCCATGATTCATGCCATTGTATATCCTCGGGCCATGGATCGAAGATTTGACCGCTATGCCTCGGTCTTCCCCACCTGGCCGTCAACCCTACATAAACCAACCTTGATTTTCAATTCAAATTTGAACCCCATTTCGCCCCCAAATTTCCCCCTTTTGCTCGAGCTGAAGACTTGGAGGTGACAGCTTCAGAGTCCCCTCTTCAAAGTGGTGGATCGTCGCGGGCTTGGGCGAGTTCTACACCTCCGGCGAGCCTTGCCGTTGAGGTACCTTCAACCTCGGGCCTTGTTCCTTGAGGTATCTATCTCCCTAATTCTTTTTGCTCTTTTTATTCCCCATAGTAGTAGCATCACGAAGCTACCTTCCGTCTCGTTTTTCGCTCATCGATTCGCATAATCAAAGTCCTCACTGGAGCGCACCTCCGGCCGCGTCGTTCACGCTATCTCCACCATTCGCGCACCACCGCAGGGTCGAGGCAACTTGCCCTCGACCCTTTCACATCCTTTTCCTGCAGGTCAATGCCCTCTAGCGCACCTGGCGCTCGTTTTGAGCACTCGCCGGAGGCACCTGGAGTACCCCAGCTCCTCCATCACTGTGCGAGCGCTCCAGCCATCGCCGGACCTTTTTGGAGCTGCCAACATCGAAAGGAGGCTTGCAGGAACCTGTGGGGCCATTTTGAAGCACATAGGACCGCCGGAGAGGGGAGCAATCACCGGAGGAAGGTCGCCACGACAGACCTTCATCCCTGTTCATCCAACGCGTGTCTCCACCATCGGATCATCAAGGAGCCCCATATCTCTTCAGCGCCGTCCGATCCATCGCGCCTCGACCGTCCGATCGTCCAAGGACCATCTAATCGCGGCTGTCCATGCGAAGCGTCATCAGTGAACTGGAAGCGGACACGTGTCCTAAGTGAGGAAGCCAGAGCCGTCCGATCATCCCGCCTGGGTATTTTGCAACTTTTAACCTAGGCATTTTTGTAATTATTTAATAGCACTCGAACTTTCATCTGCCGCTTTACCATTTTGTAATATTTATATTTAGGCCCCTAGACTTCTTTTAATTGCTTTCTGGTCCCTCGCCACGTCACCTCACGTGACCAGTACACGTAAGGTGAGGGCTTTTTGCAAGGAACCCCCCCAGGGTTGTCTTATTTCGTTTTGGTCCAAGAAAATCCAGAACTAGTTTAATATTTTTTGTGTAATTTGCATTAAGGCCCTCAGGCTTTTGGATATTGCATACAAGTCCTTCCCAAGCGCGTGCTAGTCACGCGCCTGGTTGGGTAATTTACAGGGATACCCTTGCGGGTCTCGATATTTGTAATTAGTCCATTAAGTTTTATATTCAGTAGTATATTTTGTGAGAAAATTGCAACTTTGCCCCTGGATGTTTGTTTATTTGCACTTATACCCCTGCTAGGCATTGTATTTTTATATGCTTTCTCTATTTATTTAGAGCATCATTTTAACTTCAAAAATGACCAAAAAATTAGCATAGGCTCCTGTTAACTTGCTTATTCATGCCATATTCTTGCATTTCATTTTGGTTGCATTTTTACATTTATTAAAAATAAAAAACATGCATTTTCAGTACAGTCTATCTTAGAAAATCCATAAAAATTATCAAAACACCTTGAAAAATTCCAAAAAAATTACATATTGTGTATTTTAATATCTTTTAATGTTAATCCAAAAATCACTGAAATTTCAAAAGAAAAACCTTAAAATTAGAAAAAACCTAAAAACTTCAAAAAAATCTAAAAAATCACAGAAAAATCCTAAAAATATAAACTCAGGTCATGTAGGTTCCCTATTTTATTGTCTTTATTTAAAATTAGTTTGGAAAAATTTTGATACCGTTTGCTATTTTTCATTCCCAGTATAAGTTCGGCCAGTAGCTAATACACTGTTTTCTTTTATTTTGATGTTTAAAAATACCAAAAACATTTAGAAAAATCCACAAAAGTCACAAAATAGTGGAAAAATATAAAACGACCAAAAATATTTTATTTCCCAATTTTGACTATTTTCCCTTATTTTGATAAATATCTTATCACCTCTTTTCTATATTATTTATATATTCTATTTATAAAAACAAAAAAAGTAAAAAATCAAAAAGAAAATATAAAATCAGGAAATTAAAAATCAAAATACAAAATTAAAAATTTAAAAAAACAAACAAATTAAAAACCCACAAAAATATTTGCATAGTGTAGACACTCAATCACACATCACTCACATTTTGCACATTGCCGATCTATCTTGTTTTGCTCCATGTGTTCGACACTCTACATACTTCCACTATACACTTGTTTGTAGAGTTATAATAAATTTGACTCCACTTTATTTTTCATTGCTTGACTTATACTTTGTGGGATCATTGACTTTAGTTGGATTTCTGTGCGGTCAAGGCATCGACTGAGTTCCCGCCTTGTGTGGAACTTAAGACCACAGAAATTTGGCCAAATCAAATGGCGCTGTTGTCGGGGAGCAACAGCGAATAGATTGCATTTTTGAGTGTTAGTTTTTATTTGCCTACATTATTGCTTGCTTTATCTCTCTTGTTTTTGATATTTATCTGTGAGCTTTCTGACCATCTCTTTTCTTGTCTTCTTGCGAGGGACTGCGGATCGAGGAGGATCGCCTAGGTGATTCGGTGCAGCCTTGGGAAGCAGAGTCGGCTTTTCTAGCCCAAGCCGACAGGAGAGAGTAGGAAGAGTGAGAGAGAGAGAGAGAGTGTTAGCTAGCTTCTTTTTATTTTTGGTGAGAGAGACATTTATTGAATTTGTAATAATACATGTACTCGGACACTCGGGCCTAATTTCCAGGTGTTTGTTCACCTGGGGGCTCATCGCGGATTTTTATCACGTTTTCTCGATTGTCATTTTTCGGTTTTGATTTCCTTTTTCCTTTCTTTTGTGGAATGAGCCCTTAGATTTTAGGCATTGCTTGATCAAGTAGATTAGGTCCAAACACCCTAATAACTATTGCATGTACCTATAGTGCGTATTTGGACTTAGTTAACTTAAACAGTTGATTCACCATTTTTCGATCCGTCGCACCACGAGCTCATCTCGCCAAGCGCTTCTCCTGGACTCGATGTGCCGAGAGGAGGAGGGGTGAGCCTAGACCGGACTCTAGGATTGAGGATTGGTGATTGAATTGTGGTTCTTAACGTTAGCAATTGCCTGCTTAGGATGATTTCCGTGTGCATATCGCCATATAGATTAGGTTTAAAAATTTCTGCTTTGCATCCCGCATGGAGAGAGCTGGAGGCACTGTAAGTCTTTCTATCTTTGCATGCATCATTTAGGCACAAAGGTGAGATTTCCATCTTGGTGCCGACTTGCACGGCTTTTCCGACTCTTTTCTCCCTCTATTTTTGGATCAAGTAGGAATCAAGAAAAAACAAAATGTTAGGCGCTTGTTTGAATCAACTCAAAAGAAGCGATAACACCAAAAAAATTAAAAAAGGGGCTGCTAAGAAAATTTGACCTAAATAAAATCGGTAATTGGATTCATTGCTTGGGGAGAGTCACACCCTCACTTGTCTTCAAGTTGCATGGGAAGGTTTCCTTCCAAGTGAGTTGAGCGGCTTCGTAAGGATTAGAGCCAAAAACCCAGCTTGTGGCTGCCTTGTGTATCGCCTGGATTTCCGAAGTATTGGCGCTACTATCGTACGTAGACGAGTAGGGCTTGGTCATCATTAGTGACTCACTATTGTGTTGAGCATCGACCTTTTCCGAAGTATCGAGCATAGGCCATGCCTTCACAGGTGTGTCTGTCTCACCGTCTGCGTCCGAGTAGGGTCTTGCACGCTCACAGGTGATTCCGTTGCGAGCGAGATCCGAAGTATCGGTTTCGCCTATCGGCTTCCTCCCTCTTTTCTTTGGATGAGTAGGGATCCAGGAAGGGTTACAAGGACTTTAAAAAGCGCAGGCTCCAGGTTACACAGGAGGAGGATAAGTACGGGAATACTTTTCCGGCAGTACTCTCTCTCCTATAGGCGTATCGCTCTAAAGACTCGTTAAAAGATAAATTCCTGAATTCAAGCTAAAAACAACAAAGATAAAAGCCGAACCTTCACGGCTTCATGTGTTGAGTTGGTGAATCCCCTTGCTTTGTGTTTGATTTGCTAGTCACATTTAGGTCAAGATCAAAAACACCGCACAATTGTGCGAAATTTTGCCTTCTCCACCTTCTTCTTCATTTTGCACCCTTACTCTTCTATATAATCAAGATGATGGGACGGATATCTCTTAGGCCGACTTTGTCGGCACCGCTATCCAGCACTCCTCCCTATTCATCTAGGGCAACCTCGGAGAGTCTAGACCCACTCTCCGAGCCTGAGTTCACTTCCACCCTGTTCCCCCTAGACCACCCTTCTCATTCTCCTTCCATCAGTCCAAGAATTTCAGAGTTTGGTACATCACAGAGCTCAGAGCATTTGACGACACCAGAGATGGATTCTTTTGCCTTTTCAGAGAATCCGGAGATGGCAGACCGAGGAGAGCACCCAGATGAGCATGAGCACCCTCCATTTTTATATGATCAAGCCGCCATCAATAATTCACTTCTAGCATCCCTGGAGACCATGCAGAGACAGATCCGGGACCAGGGAGTCTTCATGGGTGACCTCATGAGAGATATCGCGCAGATGCGAGAGAACAGACCTGGGGGCGGTGGCGGTGGAGGTGATATACCAGCAGCAACATCAGGTGAGAGAGGAGAACCGAATCAGGAGAGGCCGCCACAAACCATCATGAGAGAATTGCACAATCCAGCAGCTTGCCTCACTCATCGGTGGATCCGACTCCCTGCCATCCTTGGAGACTTCGAGCTTCGCCCACATACCATTCAGCTATTGCCTAAATTCCATGGGCTGGCGACCGAAGAGCCACACCTCCACCTACAAGAATTCGAAATGATCTGCAGTACCATTCATGACAGGCTGGTGACTAAGGACACCATCAAGATGATAGCTTTCCCGTTCTATTTGGTTGACAGAGCCGCGTACTGGCTTAAACACCTGGGGAGGTTCGTCGACACTTGGGCAGATCTCCGGACCGCATACTTGAACAAGTATTACCCTCTCGGCCGGACTAACACAACAAGAGCTATGATCAGCAATTTCGTAATGATCCCTAATGAACAATTCCATGAGTCTTGGGATCAATTCAGAGAGCTCATTGACCGGTGTCCACATCATGATATATCCAAGCCCAATCTAGTTCAGAGTTTCTTTTATGGGCTGACACCGGAGTTGCAGGGGCTTGTAAACGCCTCTTGTGGTGTGTCCTATTTTTCCAAGGATGAAGACGACGTTTGGGCCATCTATGAAGGGATGGTAGAGAACTCAACAATTATGGCCCAGGACCGTGTCTACATGCAACAGAAGCCCCACCAAGGAGCAGGATCATTTCAGAGGATCGCCCGCATCGATGCCGGTCCGCATACTCCGTCGGCAGCCGCAGCCCAAGCCGAATCAGCCGCAGCCGACATAGGCATCATCAGTGAAAAGTTGGACCGTCTCGAGATCCTCGAGAAGAAAAGATGCAAGAAATGGCCTAGATGGACCAGATTGCCAAGATCATGAGTGACCTGAAGACGCAGTTCATTTACGTCCAGGAGGCACAAACATCTTCCCAGCAGCCTCCCAGGTCACGAGCTGATGCCAGCAGTAGCAGCTCATCCCAACCCTCTGCCTCGTACCGCCAGGTCAACCACATTCAGGCAGAGCCGGTCCCGTTGCTACAATACTACCCATCGCAGACACCATCTCAGGACACTCAGATGGTGGTCTATCAGCCGGATTAGCCACTGGCAGTTCTACCTCCACCATCCTTCGAGCAGGAGCCATTGATGGAAGTCAATGGGATATGATACGACCGGTATCCACAGCCCGGGATTCGCCGCGATCATCCCGGATTTCGTTGGGGCAATGGTGGCACCTCATCTCAGCAGTAGCCTCCAACTCAGGGACAACAGAACAACCAGCCACAACAGCAGCAACCCCAGTATGCCCAACAGCAATACCAGCATGGTCCTCGTCCCGCCTATCACAACCAGCAGTGGAGGCAGCGACAGCCGCCTCAACAGTCATATTCCCATCCTCCCCAGCATTATCCTCACCAACATCAGCAACAACCTCATTTCCCGCAGGGGAACACTCCCGGTTCTCAGGCTCCCGCCTTTGAGAACCCAGCTTTAGATGACCTTGCCCGCTTGCTCTCTGAACAACGAGCATTCTTCCGGCAGGAAATGGATGAATTCCGGTAGGAGATGAGGGATATCATCAAAGGCAAAGCTGCCATACCAGCTCAGATTGAACCAAATCCGAACAATCTGAAAAGGAAGTCTGAGTAGGTACAGTTCATAGAGGATACCTCTCCTAGTGATTATTTGAGTGACATGTCTTCTTCTTTGTATGATGCTGATTTTGTGACTACTAGGAGCGGTAGGATGCCAGCCGGCGGTGCCTCATCTGAGCGACAGCCACAAGCAGAACCAGGAGTGCCAGATGAGAAGAGTAGCGGTGCTGATGCCGCTGATGATGTTGAAGACAGTGGTGCTGATGCCACCAATGATGGAGTTCCAGATGACGGTGCTGAGGCCGTCAAGATACCAGATGCAGACGGTGGTACTGAGGCCACCATTTTTGATGCAGAGCCAGAGCGCGGTGCTGATGCCACGAAGACAGGTGTCGGTGGTGGTACTGAGGCCACCACCTCTACTTTTGTTGAGCCCCCTTCTGTGGTGTTACCACCTTTTGTATCTTTGGACCGTGGTAACAAGAAAAAGAACAAAAATATAAATAAAGGAAAGGCTCATGTTTACACTTCAGATCCATATGTGTTTCATGATGATCATTGTATGGATTCTATTCCTTCATAGGTACGGAAACCTCATCCTAGCCCTCCATCTGAGGAGGTCCCTTCTATCCCCTTCCCTGAAGCACTTCATCGGGCGAAGGGGAATAAAAGAGAAAATCCTAAAAAGACCCAACATGTAGAGTTCAGCAATCAGATGATTGATAGATTCCACATTCAGCTGACTCTACAGGAATCCCTTGAGCACATCCCCCTCTTCAAAAAGAACTTGAAAGAGAAGACTACCGTCCGCAGGAAGAGGAGGAATCATAAAGATCAAATCCATGTGCTCACTCATTCCACTTGCTGCACCATTCAGAACAAACTGCCAGCCAAGAGACCCGATGCAGGAGCTCCATATGTCAGACGTGAGATTCAAGAGCAGCAGTTTGATCGTACTCTATTAGACAACGGGTCTTCAATTAACCTTCTTCCGGCAGCCTTACTCGACCGATTCGAGTTTGGTCCTCTTCTTAGGAGCAGGACAGTCCTTCAGTTTGCTGATAGGTCGACTAAGAGGCCGAAGGGGTTGTTGAGAGATGTGGTCGTTACCATTCAGGGCCTGAAATTCCCCGTGGACTTTGTTGTACTGGACATGGAGATCCCCGAGTCGGTAACCGGTGCCCCCATCATACTTGGACGCCCATTCTTGGCCACAGCCAAGGCGGTATCCGATCATGATAATGGGAAGGTATGTTTTCGCGTAGAGGGCGAAACCATACAAATAGAGACGATCGAGGAAACCAGAGCGAGAGAATTAGCATGCTCCGAGCAGTCCAGTGATATTGAGCAGATGACAGAGGAAGAGCTAGACATCCACCAGGAGTGCGATTTTGTGATGACAGATGATGAATCCATTTGGACAGATCCCGTAGCACAGACCCTCACCCTGCCTACAGATTCACCGTATTTAAAGCTTATGGCAGTCGAGAGCATGGAGAGCACACCCCTGGACAAGGATACCGTTGAGGCTGACAATGTTGGGATGAATGGTGATAATTTTCAGTCATGTTATTCTAATTTAGATCCCTCAAATTCAAACATTGATTGGGATGATTTCGATGAATATTTACCGTGTCTGATTCCTTCTGAGCCGACAGCTAGGATGGAGTGTGATCCAATACAGTTTATTGATGATTCAGCAGGCCTCCCTTTGTCAGATGTTCATGCAGAGCGAGAGTTCTCACACGTAGACCTGGTCGCCTTCACACAGACATATCAGAAGCCAGATCTGCCACCTCCCAGTTGTCCAGAACTAAAACCTCTGCCGCAGTCGTTGAAGTATAGATTCCTTGCGGGTGATCCAGATATGCACCCAGTCATTATCTCAGCAGGTTTGATTGGAGAACAAGAATCTCGTCTGATGAAGGTTCTTGGAAGAAACCGCAAGGCGATAGGATGGAGTATAGCTGATCTCCAAGGGATTAGTCCGGTTCTGTGCTCCCACCACATCTATCTTGAGGAGGACGCTAGGCCGTCACGTGAGTTCCAACGACGGCTGAACCCGAATCTTTGAGATGTGGTAATGAAAGAAATATCGAAGTGGTAGAGCGCCGATTTTATCTACCCCATCTCCGACTCCAAGTGGGTTAGTCCATTACATATGGTACCCAAGAAGACGGGTATCACTACAGTTGTGAGTGAGTTCGGAGAGGAGATCGCTACCCGATGATGAATCTGTGATTCATCACATCAAAAGTCAAAAATAGAGCCTTGTTCCCGAGAAAATAGAGGCATATTTCCTTTTATCTTGCATAAATAACACTCATGCATGCATCCATAATTCATGCATTATAGCAGCTCATCTGCATTTAAATAAGTAGCCACAAATCCCCTGTAAAATACCTCTTCATCAAAATAACTCCTTCTCTATAATATAGGTATATATTCCTTAATAATAGAGGGAAGAATGCCAAAAAGCCACCCTTGTAAAATAGCCCAAACATCCTGGGAACCCTTGTACATTAAAACACACATAAAGCCCTCATACAAACCCCTAATTAGGTCTACTCACTCTTAGAATACTACATATTAAAAGACCTTTAAAATGAGACTAATTTCATTGCAATTGGAGCTTGTATGAGAAACTTGGGTTTTTGGGTCATTTTGTATACTACATATGTACATTTATGTATCCTTGTATTTATGTACCATATTTGACCTTATCTCCGTCTTTGGTCAACATGAAACTTGTAGATCTCATCAAGATCTACAACTTTCATGTTTTGAGTTTTTCCAAATTCGGCTTCCTCTTCGATCTACACGCATTTTCCCCTCCAGCCATTCACAGCAGGCCACGTGGCGCCCTCTGATTGCGCCACGCGGCCCGCTGCCCTTCGCCTCGTCCGCCCGCGCCCTCCACCGTTGGATCGCGCTTCAGATCCAACGGTCCAGGCCCTTCCACGCTCTTAACCACCTCCCAGCCACCCGATCCGCTCCACACTTCATCTCCACCGTCCCTTAGCGTCGCGCTCTCAGCCTTCCACGTGGCGGCATCTACGCCGCTCGATCGCGCCCCCGATCCTCTCATCACAGCCGCCCATCTTCCAGCGAGTCTCGACCCTCAGATCAACTCCACCCTTTCATCTGAACCATCCGCTCGCGCCTCGCCACAACGCGCCACGTGGCGCTCTCATAACCCCTCATCTGGGCATCCCAGATCTAATCATAACCGCTCGCTACGCGCTGATCTCCACCGTTGGATCACAAGATCCAACGGTGGAGACTTCGTCTCCTACCTCGGGTGCCCCCTCTCTCCCACGATCTCTGCCTTGCGGGAGGGGCACCCCCTTCCTATTCTTGGAAGCGCTCCCTCCACCCTCGCCGGTCGCTGACCTCCCCACGACACACCCCACTCATCCCTCTCCCTCGCCAGCTCCCTCAAACACCACCATCTCCGCCACACTCGCCCCACGACAGCCACCAACTTCGCCACTCACCCAGCCAGACCACCTCCTTCTCCCTATAAATACCCAGCCACCGGCACCGTTCACCGCCATCCGCCACTCCAGGGAGGTCCCTCGAGCTCCAAGCTTCCTATTGGTGACAGCAATTGGCTGAGTTGTCGAGCGACGACAGAGATCCACTCCGGCGAGATCCACGGCTACCTCCGCCGTGCCGCAGCCTCCTTCGAGCAGCTGCTAGAGCTCGGGACCTTACCGACCCCTTGAGCGACGACCTGGAGCACAAAGCTGAGCCCCAATCCCCAGGTAATTCCCTCCATCATCCTCCAATCTTCTTCTTCTTTTTCTTGGATTTTCGCCGCTTTTATTCGCCGTCATCAGCCATCTTCGCGCCTCCTCAACACTCCGACGAGCTGCGCGACGAAGCTCTGATCCTCGCTGACCTCTTTACACCTTCAGACCCTCTACTTCACCAGCCATCGACCTTCAGCTCCGCCACCTGGCCGGAGCTCCGCCATCCGACCACCTCCCCTCGCTTCAGGCCTCGCCGATCACTTCACATTCCACCACGAACACTTGCACGCTTCGGCTACCTCATCTAACCCCTGCAGGCTCTCGTTCCTTCATTGGCCGGACCTTCACCGGAGACAACTTCGAGCTTCGTCGTCATCCATCTCCAGGCACCCTCCGTTGCTCCTGAGACCATCAGCGCCTCCGCCGCGTCATCACGCTCCTGCTGGGATATCTCCGACACCTCGGAGAGCTTCATCGGCACCTGGAGGAACGGGCGGAGCTACCGCCCCTTCGTCGGAGCACAGCCATCTCCTCCGATGAGGGCGGAGGCCCGTTGAAGGAGAAGCTCCAGCCGCCGTTCGATTAGTTTGATCGAACGGTTGACTTCGTGCCACGTCGCCACTCAGCCGCGCCTCGCCAGCACCGTTGGATCGTCCAGGATCTAACGGCGATCAGCCCTCCGCGTCATCAACATTGGGAGAAGACAGGAGCCGTCAGATCAACGCAGATCTGACGTATCTTGATCGAGCCACGCGTCTTCATCGACATCCCTTGGATCCATCTTGATCCAAGGGCCTTCAGGCCGCCACGTCCTCTTATCCGAGCCTTGGCCCCCAAGCCTAGGCTCGGGTGACCCGAAGCTGCCCCGAGGCTAGTCCGAACCTCCAGAAGGACCCGAGCCTTACTCCGAGCCTCCGACGCCTTCCGAACCTAGGTCGCCCCACGTGAGGAGCACGTGCGACCTGGGTTATTTGCACAGATACCCCTGGAGCTTGCAAAAATTGCGAAGAGGTCCCTGTGAAGCAGACATCACGTGAGGAGCACGTGTCTCGTGGAAAAGTTGCATAGAAGTCCTGCATATTATCGGTAATTGCATTTTAGTCCCTGTCAGTATATTTAATTGTTGAAATTTTAATTTCCAGTATTGCATTTACACCCTTGTGTTTGCACGTGTCCCTAGAGTGCATTTTTCATCATTTTGAGATTCTAGAAATTGCATGTTGTTGGAAATTTTGTCCTCTATCTGTTTGTACACGTGTCTGATTTTTGTTGGCTTAATTGAATTATCAATGAATTAATTGGTTCATTTGAGACATATTTTGCCCAGTGATGCCTTTTGATTTTTAATTAATTATCAGTGCCTTCAAAAATCACCAAAAATTCACAGTAGCTTAAGGACATCATTTTTAACACTCCATAAAAATTTCATATCATTTGCACGCATATCGAGGCCTAAATAAATAGTTTAGTGATTTTCTTAAATTAATTTTAATTAATTCATTTCACAGTGAATTTTAGATCTGTTAATTTTCCTAGGTCCCTGATCATTAGACCTTCCTAGGATAATTTTAGTTCTTGGAAAAATTGTGATTTGATATTTATTAAAAATTAAACACTGAAAATCACTCTGTATGTTTATTTAATTCACAGAAAAATTATTTTGAGTCGAAAAATTCCAAAAAAAATTAGTGTAGGTCATTTTCATCATAAATACCCATCTGGCCAATTTTCATTATTTTTGGACTTCGTTTGATACATCAATTAAATTTAAAGTTAAATTGGCTAAGATTTGTCTGCATATGTCTGCATAAGAAATAAAAAGACCAAAAAAATTGACCCTCGAACATCAACACTTGAAAATTGCTGTGATCCACCTAAGGAGACAGTTGCCTCTCTGAGATCGACCTTGGACTCCACCAAGTAAAAAAAATATCACCGCTTAAAATTTATCAAAATCTGACTTAAGTGGTTTTTGATCAACCTCTCGTATCCGACTGCAACGAACACTTAAAAGTAATTTGGACCATTAATTTGACCGAATTAACTAAGGGTGCGGGGAGCGTTTATCAAAATGGCGCCGTTGCCGGGGAGGCACGGCTTAGGTTAATTTTTAGCAAATTTTTGAGTGTTTGATTTTCATTCCCCGGGTAGTCTGACCCCCGGTTTTCTTGTAATTATTTTTCTCTCCTTTATTTTTGCATTATTTTATTTTTTTGTGTAACTCTCTGACCTCCCTTTATTTTTCGTGCGGGAGCGTTTATCACCCGAGTACCCACTTCTTGGAGGGTCTGTGTGGACTACAGACGATTGAATCATGCCACCAAGAAGGATCATTTCCCACTGCCATTCATTGATCAGATTATTGAGCGGCTAGCTGGGAAGAGTCATTACTGTTTTCTTGATGGGTACTCTGGATATAATCAAGTGGCCATTGCGCCCGAAGACTAGGAGAAAACGACATTCACCTGTCCGTTTGGGACTTATGCTTTCAGACGGATGCCCTTTGGTTTATGTAACGCTCCGGTGACATTCCAAAGGTGCATGTTGTCCATATTCTCGGACATGGTGGGTGACTGCTTAGAGGTCTTCATGGATGACTTCTCGGTCTATGACGACGGGTTCGACGCTTGTCTTGACTGCCTAGACCGTGTGCTTCAGCGCTGCATAGAGGTCAATCTTGTATTATCTTGGGAGAAGAGTCACTTCATGGTGACTCAAGGGATGGTCCTTGGTCATATCATCTCCAACAGGGGCATGGAGGTTGATCCGACCAAGGTGGACATCATTAGAAAACTCAATCTACCGTCCAATCTGCGTCAACTGCGGTCTTTTCTGGGGCATGTCCGTTTCTACCGACGGTTTATTCAGGACTTCAGTCGTATTGCCCGACCGCTTACTGATTTGCTGATAAAAGACATCGAGTTCATTGTAGATGATAAGTGTCTTGCGTCTTTTGAGACTCTCATTATATTTTTTTGAAATATTTCTAATTTTTATGTATTTGTAATTCTAAAAAATGTCCCTAATATGGACTAATTAAATAGGCCAACACTAATTTGGGTACTAAAAATATAAAATAAATCCAAAAATTACCCAAATTAATTTTCATTCATAAATAATAGTATCTAGATAATTATAGCATAGGAAAATATGTTTTTGACATTTTTGTTGCATTTTATATTTTTTTATTTAATTTTGAAGTTTTCTAATTTTTTTTATTTTTCTTTTCTTGTTTTAAGGTTTTTTCACTTTCTGGACTCATTAAATATATAAATACATCTTATATAATTTTTTGTAATTTCCAAAACATTTTATAATTTTTTTGTATTTTATCATTTAAACAGTGCAAAATTAGCTCCTTTTTCATTTTTAATAAATAGATAAATGCCCAAAAATACCAAACAAAAATACAACGTGCATCTACAAGGTACCAAGCATCTACCTTAATTTTTGTGAATTTTTAGGAGCTAGCTAGGCATTTTTAATAAATACATGAAGCAAGTAAAAATAAATCATCCTGGCAGGGGCATAAATGCAATAAAAATAAATGTCAGGGGGCACATTGCAATTTAGCCTACTGAAATAAATATTTATTTAATGTTTTGAACTATTTCACAATATACAAAAAGTGCCAGGGTTACATTGTAATTTTCACGCGCCACAGAAGGACCTAAAAGCAATTTAGAGAAGTACAGGGGTCCTTTCGCAAAATATACAATTATTTTATAATGTGAAAATTTATTTACAGAATTAAATATTAAATACAACAAAAAGCGGGGGTATAAGTGACAATTACCCCAATAGGCGCTGGATCCGACGGCGCAGATGACTTCACTTGAACACGTTTCGGCCATCCAGTTTCGCCGATGAGCGCTGGAGATTAGATCTCGTGGGAGATCTGACGGTCGTGGCTCGCTCCATCGGACGGCTGTGCTTCGAACTGGGGGCTTCATCATGATCGGACGGCTATGGAGCCGCTTGGAAGAATAGGGAAGAAGCCCGCGTGAAGCGAGCTTCGATCTTGAATCGCGGGCTCCTCCGGGCTTTTCCGTCGCATCCGAGATGCTCCTCACATGGCTGGAAGGTCCCCGCATCGAATGACGGTCTTCACTTGGCTCCTGGAGGTCTGGGGCGTTCAGGCGAGGTCAAAGAAGGTTTGGACCTCCAGGAACCTCCGCCTGGGTTGGATCGAGTCCCAGAGGACTCGCTTCATCGTGATACCTACACAGGAAGAACAAGGGGCTCGAGGGCTTTCTCCTCGACCTTGGGTTTTGAAGTTGAGATGCAAGGTGAGGCGAGGCGGAGGAGCTCCGACGAACGGCGGAGGTGGATCTCTGATTCACGAAGACAGAGGGTCTCCAGTTGAACGAAGGTGGTCGATAGATGGAGAAGGCGGTGAGGAGTGTAATGGAAGCGGAATGGCGATGGGGAACTGTCGAGGGCACTGTGGAGTCCGCTCCGGCGAACTTCGATTTGGCTAAACTAGGCTATTCTACTGATCGAAAGGTGAAATAAAGGACAGGAATGAAATGCAGAAACGAAAAGCTACCTAAATAATGTAAAGGAGCAGTTTTTATACCTGGGGGCCTCCAGGGAGCAGGACGGACGCCGGAGCTCCGCCGCGACAAAATCTCTTCCTCCCCTGACCGATTCACGGTGCTAGGGAGCGCCTCCTGTCACAAGGGCTCGTCCAGGACCAGATTCAAAGCATTTGGGGGAAGTAAAGTTGGCCAAATTCGACCAAGGAAGATGAGATACTTATTTATAAATATCCCTGGACACCCTTATTGACCGGTGATTAGGGATTGATCTAGTGTATTTACAGATGATCTAATGAGTTGGCGTGATTGTACAATGAATGGCAGACATATCTTGTGAAGAAATCGAGTGCAATCGATGGACGAGACGTCCGCGAAAAATGCCAGAAAATCGGGGATTTGCCAGGCTTGGCGGGTCTGAGATGCGGATGGGACAGTTGACCAGAGGTCAACGGTCCGCCACCCCTGATTGGTCCATGTAGGATGCTACATGACAAAATAGGGGGATTTATTTGAAGGCACGACGGAGACAAAGTCCGGTGACCCGCAGGCACGACTGAGACAGAGATCCGGTGACCATGCAGGCATGACAGAGACAGTCCGGTGACCTTCCAGGCACGACAGAGATACGTTCCGGTGACCTGATATACCCGTCAGCAAGCGGGTTTGTCTACCAGTTGCGGATACATACGTTTATTGTGGTGATTTCAAGTGAAGATGTAATGATGTATATTTTTCTTTATTGATGCAAGTTGCAGCTGTCACAGCTTCCAACTTGAGGGGGAGTGTTGGAAAAGAAAAGAGCCCACCCATGTGTTTAGAAACACATGGGGGAGCGGTCACTATTGGGACTGTCCGTGGGGCTATATAAGGAGCCCCACACCCCCTATACTCATTGAGAACTTCAATAGAAGAAATGCCCAATTCAGGGGTTTCTCCCGTGGTTTCATCCCGTTCCTTCTGGAGTAGGGTTCCACGTTAAAATCTTTGTTCTTATTGTTCTATCATTATTTCTGATTCCGCTTCCGCATTCTATTTTTATACAATAAATTTATAACTTATTTTTGTGAGTGTAAATATATTTTTTATTTAATTTTTATGAGTTTATTTACATATTTAAATAAATAGGTGTATGTAGTATGTAGGTATACTAATAGGTATTTTACCTATATTTTATATATATTTTATTTATTTAATGAATTTTATTGAATTTTATTTTAGAATTGTATTTTTGATAAATTATGTATAATATCTACAATATTATAAAAATATGAAAGGATAAAATAATTAAAGAATGTATTTCCCTTTTGTTTATATACATAGGTGACATATGTATTTTTGGGCTATGTATTTTATAGATTTATTTTATTTTTCAATTTCTTTTTGGTTTCATGCTAATTTCAATATGTTCATGCATTTTTTATATTATTTACAAAATTCTAAAAATATGAATTTATAGAAATAATGAATGATAAATATGATGAATATTTTAATCAGGCAGACTGTACAATGAGGGCCAAAAACCCAACTTTCACAGATGGACTCCAAAAATTATGAAACTAATTTTATTAAATAGCTCTTGAAAAGTTATATACAATTAAAGGTTTTGGGTGATTTTGAGTTTTTATTTGCAAGATATGGGTCTGTGAAGTTGAGATTTTGGCTTTTTATTCTGTGTATAAAATGTACACTGTGTATCATTTTTGTACAAACTCAATTTTGTATTTTTATTTACATTATCATCTACAACTTTCATGTACAACATATTTTTATTTAATGAATAAATAATTAAATACAAAATAGGTATAAAAAATGCATATATGGATGAATAAATAAATGAGGTATTTATTGTATGATTGGCCCTTATCTCCCCCTACTTTATTCCTTGTCGACCAATTCCATTCTGGACTTGGTCTCAAGGTTCGGGTCATAAAATATTTGCAATATTTTATTCCTTTTTCTTTTCTCCTCTTTATTCTATAATTTTGGCATTAAAAACCTTATTTTATGTATAATAAATACAATAAATAATGAATGCTATTATGGATAAATTGATGTCATTTACATGCAATGGCTGGGGTTTTTTAAGGCCAAAATGATAGAATAAAGGTGATGAAATGGAGATTCATCACCCCTCCTATACTTGCCTTTGCTAGTCCCTAGCAAATACTTATGCAATAAGTACAATAAGAATTAAGAACCAGGAGAAAAGAAAAAGAGAATTGAAGAAGGATAGAGTGAATAGGGTTGCGTTCAGTGCAATATATGTCCTTACAAAATCAGAATTCGGAGCTTCTGTCAGACCTTGGGTGTAGATGTGTGTGGAACATAGTCGGGAACCAGCTTTAAAACACAACGGCATTCGAGAGTCTCAGAACTCGGTTCAACCCACCTCAATAGCCTGGTCAGAACTGGTCTCTGCCATACACAAACTCTTATGACTATGAAGCTGACTTGTACAGTGTAAGTGATGGTGGCTCTCCCCAGCTGAAATGACAAAGAGACTAGCTTCTCCAGAATGACAACCCAATGATTCCCCAATCCAACAGCCCTTTCCTCGAGGAGCGGGGTATTCCCTTCTAAGTTCAAGTGGCAACCAACTCAAGAGGAGGGGGTGAAGAGAAGAATGGACGGTAGCCAGTGTAGCTACCTATTCTAGGATGCAAGACTAGTGTAGTCAAGGCATCCAGCTGCAGGCTCACATATTTGACTTTGGAACTCCAGTTTGCTTATTGGCTTTACAACCTATGTACATACTTTGCATGCATTTTATTTTTGTACATGCCTGACCATTTTTTTTGATGAAATACTATTCACAGCAGCATTTACATAAGGAGTTTTCCCTCTTGAGCCAGTAGACTATCTCTCTTTTGAAGCTTTATTGCAACCTACACTCTCCTGTCATTAGACCTCATGGCTACTGGACCAGGTTGGGGTGCACTTCCCTCCCTAGACGAGGACGAATGTTTCCACCCGTGTGCGTCTCAGACTGGCAAATCCAATCCCCTCACCACTCCGACTGAGTTGAGCCAAGTGAAAGGTGCAAAGTGTCCAAGTTAGGTCACGACCGACAAGAGTCATGCGTGTGTCTTGAAAAGTTCTAGTTAGTCAGTTGAGGTGACTTGAACCCAGCCCTGATTTCTCAAAGAATTAAGTCTGAATAGACCTGAAGTACCTTAAACCTAGTTCCCATAAGGTTCCAGTGCAGTTAGGTGTGGTAAGGTCCAACCAAGCTCCAATTTTAGACTTTATTGGACTGTTTCAATCATCAAGCTCACTCAAAAAGAATATGAATGGCATGCTCATGCTATGCACAGTGAATGATGCAATTTTTCACAAAGAATTTAAAAATCAAAGAATCTTTTTACACAAAGATTTTTTTTTGCAAATAAAAAGCTTGGCACCTACAAAAAGTACATACAATTATTTAAACAGGCGTGCCGCTGAGATTTAAGGACGTTCAAAGATTTTACAGGTTTTAATAAAGTAATTTATTCAGGTTATCTTTATACAGAGAAAGAATTTTATGTATTTTATTTACGATTCACATGTATGTGTAATGATGCTTTTATCCCTCAGATTTATTTGAAAATAATTTTGCAAACTATAGTACACGATAATTTTTGCAAGCATTTATACACATTTGAAAACTATTTTGCAAAGATTTGTCACAGTATATATATACATTTTCCACAATAGTTTTTACAAACATTTTTCAAAACATTTGCACATAGGTTTTCAAATCCTTTGTTTCATACAAAGAAGAAAATTTTCCAAACAAAGCAATTTTACACAGGTTGAAAACATTTCACAGCAAGTTTTCCAAACAATTCACACTATTTTTCAAATCATACTGTAAAGGTATTTAACTTGATTTATTAATCACTATATACAAAGAAAAACTGTATTTTATGTACAACGTGGTTTAGGCTTCAGTTTTATTTGGAATTATTGCTTGTTTTTGCATGAGAGATTTTTGTGCAGACTCCTCAGGCTTTATTCGAGAATCATTTTCAAAAGATTTTTGAAAACTATAGTCCAAAATAATTTTACAAACATGTACACGCATTTGAAAATGATTTTGCAAAGGTTTTTCACACAAAATAGATAGATTTTTCAAAACAATTTTACAATCAATTTTTCCAACCATTTGCAAACCCACTTTTCACACATTTTTATTTTACTCAAAGAAAATAAATTTCTACAAACGAAACTTATTTACAAAGGTTGAATACTTGTACATACTATTTTTCAAGCAATTTTCACAAGATTTTTCAAAGAGAACATTTTGCACAAAGCGCTTTTCCTGACTTATTAATCAGTATAGATAGAAAGAGTATGAGGAGCTCACAATCATCTTTCATTAATATAAAAATACTTTTACATTACTTTTTAGCTTAAGGTGGTGTTTTATTTTCAGTATGAGTTATGGCTTATAGTATATACATGGTATATACGACCCCCTATACTTAGCTTGAGCTATGTCCTCATAGATCGAAGAGAAAAGAGAAGACATAACTCGTACTGAGTATAGACAAGTCGAAAGAATATATGAATAAGACATGAATGAACGAGAAGTTGACCGTCCCCCCTATACTTAGGATCAAGTAATCCTAAGTATAGCAGACTATACACAAAGTAGGGAGGGCCAAGGGTGGCAATGAACACATCGTACTCAGATTGTCTCCCCCTATGCTTAGGGTAAGATACTCCTAAGTATAGTAGGAAGAGGAAACAATGAGAGGATCAAAGAATAAAAGAACTCTAGGTGCATACCCCCCCTTATACTTAGGACAAAGTGCGTCCTAAGTATAGAAGACTGACAAAAAGGGCAGCACCTTTTGATACAAAAACGAAGATAGAAGAGAAAAGGAAGAAAAGAAGAAAAGGAGAAAAAAAGAAAATCAGATAAACAATTTTTGTGGTGCAGCGTCTGAATCTTCTGATGCGGTCACTGTTGTGTATATGTCATCATGGTGCGTGAGCTGAATGGAGTCGACAACGGCCAAGAATGTATCTGGTTCGAGGTAAGGCTTCAGGAGTTGACTGTTGACGATGAATGGCTGTGCGTCAGGAGACAATTCTGATATGGCAATACTTCCATTGTCACACACTTCACGAACTTGGAATTGCCCTGCCCACTTACTCTTTAATTTGCCCGGGAAGATCCGCAACTGTGCATCAAATAACCACACCTTCTATCAAACTTCAAAGGTCTTTCGTCTGATGTGCCCGGTCATGCCAGCGTTTCACCTTTTCCCTTGTACATCAATGTATTATCGTATGCATAGTCTCGGAACTACAAGAGTCTGTTCAGATCATCCTTTCTTTTCTGACCACTTTTTCGTGAGTCCAAATTGCACATGTTAATTGCCCATAAAGACTTGTGAATAATTCGACGGGCAGATGGCACGGCTTCCCATATACAAGATGATAGGGCGACATGCCCAAGGGAGACTTGTAAGCGGTTCTATAAGCCAGAGAACTGAGTCCAAGAGTTGAGACCAGTTCTTTCTGTCCGACCGTACAAGTTTCTGCAAGATCGTCTTGATTTCTCTGTTTGATAATCTGCCATGCCATTGGTCTGAGGATGGTAAGGAGACGCGACGCGATGATCGATGCCGTACTCCTTCGATAGTTTCTTCACCCTCTTTGTTAATGAAATGGCTACCCCTGTCTGATATGAGAACTTTCGGTATCCCAAACCGCGAAATGATGTTCTTCTTCAAAAACTGACACACTGTTCGGCTGTCGGCAGCTCGAGCGGGAATAGCTTCAACCCAACGACTCACGTAATTGACGGCAAGAAGGATGTGCTCAAAACCTTGACTGTTAGGGAAAGGTCCCATGAAGTCAATGCCCCATGCATCGAAAACATCTGCTATCTGAATGATTTTTAGGGGCATCGAATCTTTTGCAGTGAGTGTACCCTTCAATCTCTGACAGTCAATGCATTCATTTGACAAACTCTGCTGCATCCTTAAATAATGTGGGCCACCAGAAGCCATACTGAAGTACTTTGGCTGTCGTACGGTCTCCAGAGTGATGTCCACCAGATTCGAGCGAGTGACAATGCTCGAGGACACTATAATGCTCCTCCTGAGGAATGCACCTGCGCCAAATGCAATCCGCTCCTTCCCTGAATAAAAGAGGATCCTCACATTGATAGAACCGGATGGTCGACATAAATTTATTCTTTTGATTCTTCGTCCAATCCGATGGTATTACCCCCGAGGCGAGGTAATTGACTATGTCAGCATACCAAGGAAGAGAATCCACTGCTTAGATTGATTCATCACGAAAGGTTTCTATAATGGGTGCACTATTCAGAGGAGGCTCATGCTGCTCATTCTGGAGAGATGGTCTGCTACCACATTCTGAATTCCAGGCTTGTCCTTGATTTTCAAATCAAATTCCTGGAGGAGAAGGATCCATCGAATCAGTCTCGGCTTGGCATCCTTCTTCTGCTGGAGGTACCAGATAGCAGAGCGGTCTGTAAAAACGGCGACTTTCGATCCAAGCAAATAGGATCTGAACTTCTCGAGGGCAAAAACCACAGCCAGCAACTCTTTCTCTGTCACGATGTAATTTCTTTGCACCTCATCTAATGTTCTGCTGGCGTAGTGAATGGCATATGGAGCTCTCTCTTTCCTCTGTCCAAGAACAACCCCGACTGCAAAGTCTGACGCATCGGTCATGATCTCAAAGGGAAGAGACCAGTCCGACGGCTGTAGGACTGGAGCCTGAGTGATAAGCTCCTTCAGCTGATTGAAAGCAAGGAAAACCTGCTGATCTATGTTGAACTCAGTTTCCTTGCACAGAAGTTCTGTCAAAGGTCGGGCGATGCAGCTAAAGTCCTTGATGAATCGTCTGTAAAATCCCACATGCCTCAGGAATGACCTTACGTTCTTCACTGACTGAGGTGGCTCTAAATTGGCAATAACATCCACCTTTGCCGGGTCGACTTCCATGCCACGTTTGGAAATGATGTGGCCCAATACAATGCCTTCGGTGACCATGAAGTGGCTCTTTTCCCATGAAAGCACTAGAATGACTTCACGACATTTCTGAAGCACTCTATCTAGGTGCTCAAGACAAATATCAAAACTCTCACCATAGATAGAAAAGTCGTCCATGAACACCTCGAGAAAACTGCCTACCATCTCGGCGAAAACTGCTATCATGCATCTTTGAAAAGTTGTAGGTGCATTACATAATCCAAAGGGCATCCTCTTGAAGGTGTAGGTGCCGAACGGGCAAGTGAAGGTAGTCTTCTCTTGATCTTCAGGAGCGATAGCCACTTGGTTGTACCCGGAATACCCATCCAAAAAGCAGAAGAACTCCTTGCCTGCTGGTCTTTCCAGAACTTGATCAATGAATGGCAAGGGGAAGTGGTCCTTCTTAGTTGTTGCATTAAGACATCGGTAATCAACACACACCCGCCAGGATGTTGGTACCCGAGTGGATATTTCCTCTCCTTTGTCATTGGTAACCACAGTAAGCCCGGATTTCTTTGGAACTACATGTAGTGGGCTTACCCATTTTGAATCGGAGATAGGATAGATGAAGCCTGCATCACACCATTTCGTTATTTCTTTCATGACGACGTCTCGGAGGTTTGGGTTCAACCTTCTTTGGAATTAGCGGGACGGCTTGGCATCTTCTTCCAAATAAATGTGGTGTGAACACAAAGCTGGATTTATCCCACGGAGATATGATACACACCAATCAAGTGCTTGCGGTTCTTTTCTAGAATCTCGAGGAGGCGAGATTCCCTGATCAGGATTCAGCCTGCTACTGATGATGACCGGATACATGTGTTCTTCACCCGCAAGGAAAGTATACTTCAGGCCTGCAGGAAGATGTACTTCTTTGATGGGGCTACCATCCTCAACATTCTATTGAGATCCTGGTGAGGTGCCGAACGGTTCTGCACTAGGCTCATTGTGTTCGTTCTGGAGTGGAATTCTCGGGATCAAAGAGATGCGCCTACATCTGAGAATCTATCTCCCAAGAATCATCGGAGCATAGGGTAAATGTGCTTTCCAAGTCCTCCTCAAGAGTGAGGATTTCTCGGGTCCATGAATCATTCAATGACAGTGATGAGTCTCTGATCTCTGCAATAAAGTCACAGTCTGCTTCTGATACAGCATAGCTCTCATCAGTCATGTCGTTCGGCTCTCTGATCATGTTTATAGTTATCTGCTTGTTGTTCGAGCTAAAATTGATCTTGCCTGACCCGTAATTAACCACGGCACCTGAGGTACGTAGGAATGGTCGGCCAAGGATGATAGGGGTCTGGAGTAGAGGTGCGGGAGAGTCCATATCAAGGACTACAAAATCAGCTGGAAATTGAATCTCCTGTACCTTAACTACAACGTCTTCCAGTAGATCCCGGGGCCGCTTGATGGATCGGTCATCGAACTGAAGGATCATTCAAGTCTGCTTGAGCATACCCAGCCCAAATTCTTGCATTATTGATGATGGCAAAAGGTTGATGGAAAACCCACTGTCGAGGAGAGTGCGCTCGAAGACTTGATCGAAAATCTCACATTTGATAAGAGGTGCTCCTGTGTCTTATTTCTTCTGTGGGAGGTTGCTGATATCTGCAATAGTGGTCATTGAGAGCACGTGCTTTTCTACATCTTTGCGTCTGTTCTCATGTGTTGGGCGACGCTTGCTCGTACACGCTTCTTTCAGTCCTTTCTTAACAGCTGGCATGTACTCCATGGCCTTCAGTAAAGGAATCTCAACAGTTAAATTGTCTAGTATTTCCACAACTCCAGGGTCAGACAATGCCTTTTTTTCGTTTTGCAATTTTTTTGAATTTTTCTATTGCATGAGGAAAAGAAATATGTCCATCCCTAGCAGGAAAAACAGAGTTCTTATTTACATCAAAATTATCGCCCATAGAATGTTGTACATCCGGACTATAAAAAGGAGTACAAACTGTATCCTGACATGCTAGTGCTGATGGGCGAGCAAAAAGTAGAGCGTCTGCTCCGTCAGCTGGTGAGGGATCGGTTGCTGCTGGCGGCAACTCCAAGGCTGGCGCGGCTTCGCTTCGGCTGCAAGCTTCTTTTTGTTGTTTTGATTTTTCTGATTTTTTTGTATTTTTGGCTGGGGATGCTGGTACTACACGACAGATGGAATGGCTTCTCCTTCTTCTTCCTCCTTACCCGCCCCTGTAGCTGGCACGGCTGATGCAGAAGATGACGATCCACCTATTTCTTTATTCACCCCATTCTTGATAGCAGGCGGAGGCAAGGCCCTACCGCTCCTGAGAGTGACATCATTAGAATAAACAGTAGTATCATTTTCTGACTCTACAGACACAGACAGGACATCACATTCTACCTGCTCTTTCTTTTTGAAGTTATTGGGGTTGGCCTCGACCTGAGCTGGGATAGTGGTTTTAGTAGGGGTCAGGTCGTTGAGCCTCTTGGTTATATCTGCCAGCCCTTTGACGAGTTGGGCCAGGCAATCCATGGTCGGGTTCACGGGAGTTACCTCAGTGGGTTCAGCGTGCAGACCACGCTGTTGTTGCATGTGTGGGTGCTAGGGTTGTTGCTGGTGGTGCTGGGGTGGTGCAGGAAGCTGAAGCTGCTGATAGGAGGGAGGAGGATACTGTTGATACTGTTGAGGTGGAGCAGCCACATACTAATGTAACGGTTGTGGGTGGCGGTATTGCGACTGCTGGTATGGCTGATTCTACCTCCATTGATTTGTATACTGGGGAGGCTGATGATACTGTTGCAGTGGCTATGAGGACTGTCCAAAACGACCACCCTGAGGTTGCTGGTATTGCCGGTTGGCAGGTAGCTGACCCTGAGGTTGTCCCATAGGACGGGTCGGTTGTGCTTCGTTACTCCATACCCCGTTCACTTCCTGAATCAGGGGTGGTGGTGGGAAGACTGGATCTGATCCTGATACAAACTCTGGTTGGTACACAACCATCTGCTGCTGCAGCTGGCCCTGGTCGGGCGCCTGCACGTAGTACACGTGCTAGACTGCCGGTGGATGCTGGCTCGGCTGAGGCTGATGTAATGGTGGTTGCTCATCCTTCCTCTCAACATGAGCGTCGGATGGTGCTGCCGACTGAACAGAGTTGACGGTGCCCACCAACAGTTCAAGTTGCTTGGTGATCTGATCAAGCTTGCCTAGATTTTGGGTCCTCTTCTCGATCACAGCAAGTTTTTCAAGGTCCTGTGATCGCTTCTCAATGATATCAACTTTCGAGAGATGGCCCCCAATGATACTAAGGTTGGAGCTCTCATCTCTCTCCGCCTCGCGGGACGCTGCCATGTGTACTTATTTCTGGAGGATCTGGGGCTGCTTCTGGTATGCTTTTGATGAAGAGAGAGCGGCCTCTCCTTCGCCCATTTCTTCGAATATCTTCCAGACCACATCTTCATCCTTGTTGAAGTGTGAACCCCCACATGCTATGTCAACTAGCCTTTGGCTCTCGATGTTCAGGCTCCCAAAGAAGTGTTGGACCAAATTGGTCTTCGGGATCTCATGGTGGGGGCATTTCTCCTGCAGATGGGTGAATCTCTCCCATGCTTCATGTACGGACTCATGGGCTTCTTCGGATAAGTTGCTGATTCGGGCTCGCATCTGGTTGAGCCGACCGAGAGGATAAAACTTATGCAGGAAAGCTGACTTCAATTCCTCCCAGGTCGTCACAACCTTCCCCAGATGGTTGACCCAGTAAAGGGCCTTCTCTTGTAAGCTGAAGGGGAACGCCATCATCTTGACAGTGTCCAAAGGGACATTGGGATAATGAGTGGTGCGGCAAATGCGTGAGAACTGCTGCTGGTGGATGTATGGTTCTTCACTGGTGTTTCCATGGAACGTTGGGAGAAGAGCAAGGAACTGGGGTTTTAGCTCAAAGTGAGCGTGCACCTGTGGGATGAGGATCCACTCGGTCATCTTGCTGTCTCGAGGATTATACGTCTCCTTCAGTGTAGGTTTGGGTCTCCCACCTTCTGGCTCGTCATCATTGGGTGGACCACCACCTCCACCCCTGCCTCCACCTCCTCTTCTGCATCCTCCACCCTTGGCTCTGTTCATCACATCGTTCAACATATCTTGAAAAGCTGTCTGTACTAGGGCTTGCTCTATCAGCTGCTGTTGGATGGCCTGGATAGATGCCAACAGTTGTGCGTTAACCTGATTCTGATTTAGCAATTGTCCTTCTGGTTGGGGTGGCTGCTGACCCTTGCCCTTTCCTTGAGGAGCCATATCATGGTCTGAATCTGACGAAATGAATTCCGGAGTAGACTCCAGGGCTTAGTTTGTCTTCTATCTGCAGAATGAGAGAGTCCTAATCAGACCATTTGCAATATGGTTCAGCTGTCATGATGAGGCTGGAATTCAGGTCAACCCCAGCATGTTGTGAATGGAAAAAGATGTGGACTGTAATCGACTTCCATTCACAATAGCGAAAGTGGGACAAAAGTGATCCCGACTTATTGGGTGGCCAAGAGAAAGGTAGAAAAGGAGGAGTCTGGAGATCGATCCGTAAAGTCCGGATCGGGTTCTCGGGAATCATCTCGAATTTATTGGCGGAGTTGAGTCTATAGAATTGATGTGGGTATCGGCAGGGTCCCGACGGAAACCATCCATGGATCAACTTCGCGAAGCACAAAGGAGGATTGGATGTTGGAAGAAGGATACGATGGTCAACGAGGAATAAAAAGGAGTGCAAAACAGTAGAAAGGCTCGGCTGAGCGGGGGGTCAAAGGAGAATGACACAACAAAATTTGCGCAAAGGCGCGGGACTCGATCTTTGAACCTTAATCTAGATCCATACAAACACAATACAAAATTGGGTTCACCAACTCACGCTATGTGAAGCCGTGAAGATTCGGCTATTTATTATCTTTTCAGTTTTAGAGTTATTATTTCAGGCAAATCTTTTAACAAGTCCTTAGCACGCTAACCTTGTAGGAGAGAGAGTACTGCCAGAAAAGAATCACGTACTTGTCCTCCTCCTTTGTAACCTGTAGTCTGTACTTTTTGAGGTTCTGGTAACCCTTCCTGGATCCCTACTCAGCCAAAGAAATAGAGAGAGGAAGCCGATAGACGAAACCAATACTTCGGTTCTCGCTCGCAACGGAATCACCCGTGAGCGTACAGGAACCTACTCGGACGCAAACCGATGAGACAGACACCCCCGTGAAGGCGTGGCCTATGCTCAATACTTCATACCATGTCGATGTTGCACACAAGGCGGGAACACCATCGCTGATAGGGCCCTACTCGGTCACGTACGATAGAAGCGTCATTACTTCGGAAATCCAGGCGATACACAAGGCAGTTGCAGACTGGGATTTTGGCTCTATTCCTTATGGGACGTGCCTCGCTCATGGGAGTAGGGTTTTTGGTCCCCCTCCAAAGGTACCTGAAAACAATGAGGGCTTTATGAACCTAGTACAATGATAGTCCATTACAGATTTTAATTAAGGTCGAAGTTTATTTATCAGTCCCCTTGTTTTAGTTTTTGGGTTTTCACTTTTTTTTGAGTCTGCTTTCATATCAACGCCTAACGTTTTTGTAGATTTTAATTTAAGTCCTAGGTGCTCAAAATCAGAGGGAGATAGCGGAAAAGCCGTGCAAGTGGTTCCATGATGGAAATCTCACAATTGAACCGAATGATGCATGCTGAGTTAGAAGACTTACAATGGATCCCAGCTCTCTCCATGCGGTATGCAAAACAGAATTTTTAAACCTATCTACATAGTGGTATGCAAGTGACAAAATCGTCCTAATCATTAGCTGCTATTAGCGTGAAGAACCACAAGTCGGTCCCCGCCCTTCAATCCAGGAGTCCGGTCTAGGCTCACCCCTCCTCTCGACACATCGAGTTCAGGAGAAGCGCTTAGCAGGAAGAGCTCGCGGCACGTTGGCTCGAAGGTGATGAAGCGACTGTTTAGAGTTTGATCTAAGTCCAAGATCGTACTATAGGTGCATGCAAGATTATTAGGGTGTTTGGACCTAGTCTACTCGATCAAGCAAGCCTATGTCTAGGGGCTCCATGCACACAAAACAAAATAAAATAAAGACGGAAAACTCAAAACAGCGGGAAACAAAGAAAATAAAGTGGGAAAAACACGATAAAGCTGCGATGAGGCCCCCAAGTAAACAGACACCCATTGTGAAGAGTAGAGTCCAAATTATATTACATGCCAAAATTTCTCTCTCACAATAAATTACAAAAAATGATCTTAATTGCTCAAGGCCTATCTAATTCTCATCCCCTTGCATCCTTGGTGCTCTCTCCAGCTGGTCATGAAGTGAAGACCAACCTCCTCCAAGCTCGGCTGCCTTGGCTTCCTAAGAAGTCATCCTCGCGTGGAGGACCCTTGCAACACAGCCACAAAGAGATAGAATTAGTATAAGCTTAATCAATGAACTAAAGCATTAAGTAATTGATCACAATAAATAAATGAATCATGTGTGGTTGAACAATTGCAAATAAACAGCTATTCACAAAATAACTAATAAATAAATGAATTTTCAAACAAGAATAACAAAATGTAATAGGCTACGCTCATTGCTCCCCGGCAACGGCACCATCTGATAACGAAAGAATTTCAAAGGTCGGGAAGTCTCACAAGGCGAGAGATCCAGTCGCTGAGTTGACCACATCAAAATCATTAGTTGATCAGAAATTAACCCACATCAAAGAATAAACCAATTAAGTCCCAAAACTGTGAATTAACATTTATTAACTCTACCATAAAATACATAGTGTATAAGCATGTAGAGGTCAAACCACAGAGAGCAATAAACATAGCCTAAGGTGTTCATGTACATCCCAGTCACTCTTGAATGAATTCTATTTTTGTGGGTTTTAGGGATTTATATTTTTTTTATTTAGTTTTGTTTTTATAATTTTTATTTTGTTTTTGTATTTTATATTTTTTCTTTTTATATTATTTATATAATATATATACATATACATATAAAGATATATATATATATATATATATATAAGAAGAGAGAGAAATATAATATATGGACATATATATATGTATACATATTTTTATAAATTCTCAATATATATAGTAGATATAATATATTATATATATATATATATATTTTGAAATATTTCTAATTTTTATGTATTTGTAATTCCAAAAATGTCCCTAATATGGACTAATTAAATAGGCCGGCACTAATTTGGGTACTAAAAATATAAAATAAATCCTAAAATTACCCAAATTAATTTTCATACATAAATAATAATATCTAGATAATTATAGCATAGGAAAATATATTTTTGACATTTTTGTTGCATTTTTATATTTTTTTTATTTAATTTTGAAGTTTTCTAATTTTTTTATTTTTCTTTTTCTTGTTTTAAGTTTTTTCACTTTCTTGACTCATTAAATATATAAATATGTCTTATATTTTTTGTAATTTTCCAAAAACATTTTATTATTTTTTTGTATTTTCTCATTTAAACAGTGCAAAATTAGCTCCTTTTTATTTTTAATAAATAGATAAAATACCCAAAAATATCAAACAAAAATACAGCATGCATCTACAAGGTACCAGACATCTACCCTAATTTTTGTGAATTTTTAGGAGCTAGCTAGGCATTTTTAATAAATACATGAAGCAAATAAAAATAAATCAGCTTGGCAGGGGCATAAATGCAATAAAAATAAATGTCAGGGGGCACATTGCAATTTAGCCTACTGAAATAAATATTTATTTAATGTTTTTGAACTATTTCACAATATACAAAAAGCACCAGGGTTACATTGCAATTTTCACGCGCCTCACGTGGGACTGCACGTGAGGCGCGGAAGGACCTAAAAGCAATTTAGAGAAGTACAGGGGTCCTTTCGCAAAATATACAATTATTTTATAACGTGAAAATTTATTTACAGAATTAAATATTAAATACAACAAAAAGCAGGGGTATAAGTGAAAATTACCCCAACAGGCGCTGAATCCGACGACGCAGATGACTTCACTTAAACACATGTCGGCCATCCAGCGGCTGATACCAGTTCGCCGATGAGCACTGGAGATTAGATCTCGTGGGAGATCTGATGGTCGTGGCTCGCTCCATCGGACGGCTGTGCTTCGAACTGGGGGCTTCATCATGATCGGATGACTATGGAGCCGCCTAGAAGAACAAGGAAGAAGCTCGTGCGAAGCGAGCTTCGATCTTGAATCGCGGGCTCCTCCGAGCTTCTCCGTCGCATCCGAGATGCTCCTCACGTGGCTGGAAGGTCCCTGTGTCGAACGACGGTCTTCACTTGGCTCCTGGAGATCTGGGGCATTCAGGCGAGGTCGGAGAAGGTTTGGACCTCCAGGAACCTCCTCCTAGGTTGGATCGAGTCCCAGAGGACTCGCTTCATCGTGATACCTGCACAGGAAGAACAAGGGGCTCGAGGGCTTTCTCCTCGACCCTGGGTTTTGAAACTGAGATGCAAGGTGAGGCGAGGCAGAGGAGCTCCGATGAACGACGGAGGTGGAGCTCCGATTCGCGAAGACAGAAGGTCTCCGGTCGAACGAAGGTGGTCGATAGATGGAGAAGGCGATGAGGAGTGTAATGGAAGCGAAATGGCGATGTGGAACTTTCGAGGGCACTGTGGAGAAGTCGCTGGAGCAGAGCTCCGGCGAACTTTGATTTGGCTAAACTAGGCTATTCTACTGATCGAAAGGCGAAATAAAGGACATGAATGAAATGCAGAAACGAAGAGCTACCTAAATAACGTAAAGGAGCAGCTCTTATACCTGGGGGCCTCCAGGGAGCAGGACGGACGCCGGAGCTCCGCCGTGACAAAATCTCTTCCTCCTCCGACCGATTCACGGTGCTAGGGAGCGCCTCCTGTCACAAGGGCTCGTCCAGGACCAGATTCAAAGCGTTTGGGGGAAGTAAAGTTGGCCAAATTCGACCAAGGAAGAGGAGATACTTATTTATAAACATCCTTGGACACCCTTATTGACCGGTGATTAGGGATTGATCTAGTGTATTTATAGATGATCTAATGAGTTGGCGTGATTGTACAATGAATGGCAGACATATCTTGTGAAGAAATCGAGTGCAATCGATGGAAGAGACGTCCGCGAAAAATGCCAGAAAATCGAGGATTTGCCAAGCTTGGCAGGTCTGAGACGCGGATGGGACAATTGACCAGAGGTCAACGGTCCGCCGCCCCTGATTGGTCCACGTAGGACGCTACAGGACAAAACAGGGGGATTTATTTGAAAATGATTAACTTAATATAATAAATGATTTTATTATTTTTCGAGTATAAAATAAAAAATGTTCAGTATTTAATGTAGTTTTTAGTTATAATTTTTATTTAATTTTTTGATGTATTTTATTATAGGTTTATTTTAAAAATATATTTTTAAGTGTATTTATATGTATTTTGTATACTTTATTTTTATTTTATATATTTTATTTTATTATTTTATTTTAGTATTTTATAAATTTATAACTTATTTTTGTGAATGTAAATATATTTTTATTTAATTTTTATGAGTTTATTTACATATTTAAATAAATAGGTGTATGTAGTATGTAGGTATACTAATAGGTATTTTACGTATATTATATATATATTTTATTTATTTAATGAATTTTATTGAATTTTATTTTGGAATTGTATTTTTGATAAATTATATATAATATCTAAAATATTATAAAAATATGAAAGGATAAAATAATTAAAGAATGTATTTCCCTTTTGTTTATATACATAGGTGACATAGGTATTTTTGGGCTATGTATTTTATGGATTTATTTTATTTTTCAATTTCTTTTTGGTTTCATGCTAATTTCAGTATGTGCATGCATTTTGCATATTATTTACAAAATTCTAAAAATATGAATTTATAGAAATAATGAATGATAAATATAATGAATATTTTAATCAGGCAGACTGTAAAATGAGGGCCAAAAACCTAACTTTCACAGATGGAATCCAAAAATTATGAAACTAATTTTATTAAATAGCTCTTGAAAAGTTATATACAATTAAAGGTGATTTTTGGTTATTTTGAGTTTTTATTTGCAAGATATGGGTCTGTGAAGTTGAGATTTTGCCTTTTTATTCTGTGTATAAAATGTAGATTGTGTATCATTTTTGTACAAACTCAATTTTGTATTTTTATTTACATTATCATCTACAACTTTCATGTATAACATATTTTTATTTAATGAATAAATAATTAAATACAAAATAGGTATCAAAAATGCATATATGGATGAATAAATAAATGAGGTATTTATTGTATTATTGGCCCTTATCTCCCCCTACTTTATTCCTTGTCGACCAATTCCATTCTGGACTTGGTCTCAGGGTTCGGGTCATAAAATATTTGCAATATTTTTATGCCTTTTTCTTTTCTCCTCTTTATTCTATAATTTTGGCATTAAAAACCTTATTTTATGTACAATAACTACAATAAATAATGAATGCTATTATGGATAAATTGATGTCATTTACATGCATTTGCTGGGGTTTTTAAGGCCAGAATGATATAATAAAGGTGATGAAATGGAGATTCATCAACTACAGACGATTGAATCAGGCCACCAAGAAGGATCATTTCTTACTACCATTCATTGATTAGATTATCGAGCGGCTAGCTGGGAAGAGTCATTACTGTTTTCTTGACGGGTACTCTGGATATAATCAAGTGGCCATTGCGCCCGAAGACCAGGAGAAAACGACATTCAAATGTCCATTTGGGACTTATGCTTTCAGACGGTTGCCCTTTGGTTTATGTAACGCTCCGGCGACATTCCAAAGGTGCATGTTGTCCATATTCTCGGACATGGTGGGTGACTGCTTAGAGGTCTTCATGGATGACTTCTCGGTCTATGGCGACGGGTTCGACGCTTGTCTTGACTGCCTAGACCGTGTGCTTCAGCGCTGCATAGAGGTCAATCTTGTATTATCTTGGGAGAAGAGTCACTTCATGATGACTCAAGGGACGATCCTTGGTCATATCATCTCCAACAGGGGCATGGAGGTTGATCCGACCAAGGTGGACATCATAAGAAAACTCAATCCACCGTCCAATCTGTGTCAACTGCGGTCTTTTCTAGGGCATGTCAGTTTCTACCGACGATTTATTCAGGACTTCAGTCGTATTGCCCGACCGCTTACTGATTTGTTGACAAAAGACACCGAGTTTATTGTAGATGATAAGTGTCTTGCGTCTTTTGAGACTCCCAAAAGTATGGTTGTCACGACTCCTGTCCTCCAGCCACCCGATTGGTCTCTCCCATTCGAGATCATGACGGAGCTTCAGATTTTGCCGTAGGGGCTGTGCTTGGACAGAGGAGGGATGGATTGCCGTTTGCCATTCACTACGCCAACTGGACTTTGGATGCTGCTCAGCGGAATTATACTGTGACAGAGAAAGAGATGCTAGCCGCAGCTTTGCTTTGGATAAGTATAGATCTTATATTCTCGGATCTAGAGTGACAATTTTACTGATCACACCGCCATCCGGTACTTAATGGCCAAGAAGGATGCCAAAGCACGCCTTACCAGATGGATCCTTCTACTCCAGGAGTTTGATATTGAGATTAAGGATAAGCTTGGAGTTAAGAATGTGGTGGCGGATCATCTCTCCCGCTTAGAGAACCTTGAGGAATCTGAGCCCAGCGCATCTATCACAGAGACGTTTCCAGATGAGGCGATCTTGGCTATCGCCTCGCTCCCATGGTACGCTGACATTGTGAATTATCTTGTTGCCAAGACGGTTCCACAAGGTTGGCCCAAACAGAAGCTCGAGACCTTCCTGGCGAAGGCCAAGCTTTACCATTGGGAGGTTCCCGTCCTTTATCATGAAGGAGGGGACAGCATCTGGAGGAGGTGCATTCCTCAAGAAGAGCAGCATAGTGTCCTCACATACTGCCACAAGCTTGAGGCAGGAGGACATCATTCTGGGAAAAAGACATCACAGAAGGTGCTTCAATCCGGCCTATAGTGACCTACTCTCTTCAAGGATTCAGATGAGTTAGTGAAGAGATGTACTGACTGTCAGAAGATGGGAACCTGCGAACAGAGAGACATGATGCCCATGCAACCCATTCACTTTTGTGAGGTTTTTGATGCATGGGGGATTGATTTCATGGACCCATTTCCTAAGAGTTAGGGATTTGAGCACATTTTGCTCGCTGTGGATTATGTCAGTCGATGGGTTGAGGCCATCCCCGCCTGAGCCGCAGATGCTAAGACTGTGTGTAAATTTTTGAGGAAAAATATCAGTTCACGGTTCGGGGTACCTAGAGTCTTGATTTCAGACGGGGGGTCTTACTTCATCAATGACAAGGTTAGGGCCCTTGCAGACGAGTTCGGCATTGACCATCGTGTTGCCACACCGTATCACCCTCAGACTAATGGTCTTGCCGAAGTATCGAACCGGGAGATAAAGACTATCCTACAGAAGGTTGTCCGCTCAGACCGAAAGGATTGATCACAGCTTTTGGACTCGGTCTTGTGGGCCTATCAGACTTCCTTCAAGAATCCATTAGGGACATCTCCCTTTCGACTCGTCTATGGCAAGCCGTGCCATCTGCTTGTGGAAATAAAGCACAAGTCACTTTGGGAAGTCACTGAGCTATTATTAGATCTCGAGAGTATAGGAGAACAGAGGAGAGCAGAGTTGGCAGCCCTGGAGGAACTGAGAGACACAGCCTTTTCTAGCAGCCTACAGTACAAGGAAAAAGTGAAAACATGGCACGATTCTCATATCAGCCATAAACAGTTTGAGCCAGATCAGCGCGTATGGTTGTTTGATTCCAGGATGAAATTATTTCCAGGGAAACTACAGAGCAAGTGGAAAGGTCCTTTTGTGGTCAGGAGGGTACATGACAATGGCAGTATTGACATATCCGAACCGTCATCTTCCTCTACCTTTCGTGTCAACAGTCAGCGCCTAAAACTATATCTAGATCATGATCCGCCGACCATTGACATTGCCCCCGTTCTTCTGGTATGATATGTGTTCTTTGACTCATATCATCTGCATCTCATACATGGTGATCAATGCCATCTTCTGCTGTATAGATCATCTGTCCATATCACTCTTTCATCTGTTGATATCTTCTTGTATTTTCTTCTTTTCCTTTTCTATTTTCTTTATCTGTCAAAAAGGTGTCGCCCCTTGTCATCAGTTTCTACACTTAGGACGTACTTTGTCCTAAGTATAGGGGGTGTGCACCCCGAGTTTCTCGATTATTTGATCCTCTCCATTGTCTCCTTTCTTGTCTTTACTTAGGGATATCTTACCCTAAGTATAGGGGGAGACAATCTGAGTACAATCTGTTCATTCCCACCCTTGACCCTCCCTGCATTGTGTACAGTCTTCTATACTTAGGATTATTTGATCCTAAGTATGGGGGGACGGTCGACTTCTCATCCATTGATTCATTCATTTAGTTCTTTATTCTTTAGACTTGCCTATACTTAGTACGAGTTATGTCTTCTCTTTTCTCTCCGATCTATGAGGACATAGCTCAAGCTAAGTATAGGGGGGTCGTATATACTACGTATATACTTTAGCCATAACTCATACTTTCGTATTTTCTTAATAATATGGCTAATAAAATTCATTAAAAATCCTAATAAAAAGATGTGACCATTCCTCAAATTCTTTTTGTATATACTGATTAATAAATCAGGTGAAATGTTTTTTTGTAAAATGTTTGAAAAATAGTTTGAAAATCTTTGTGAAAATCTTTTGAAAACTATTTTGAAAATATTTTGTTACATGTTTTCAACCTTTGTAAAAATGTGTGGTTTGTAAAAATTTACTTTCTTTGTGTGAAATAAAACTATTTGAAAAATGATTTGCAAATGGTTTGAAAAATGGTTGCAAAAATATTTTGAAAAATATGTATATTCTGTTTTGAAAGCCTTTGCAAAATGATTTTCAAACGTGTGTACATGTTTGTAAAATGTTTGTAAAAATTATTTTGGACTAAAGTTTTCAAAACTGTTTGAAAAGCTTGTGTCAAATAAGTTTGAGGAATACATACTTCACACCTTAAATTCTTTATCTATATGCATAAATTCGAGCACTTACCCTTGTAAATTCTTAAAATCCACTTCTTGTAAATATAAGAAGCACTCTCGTGTAAATATTTTAACCTAGTTTTAAGCCAAAAACTTTTTGTTTTCAAAAATCCCAAAAATATTTGCAAAATTAAAATCCAAAAACATTTGAAAATTCTCTTTGAAAAATACAACAAAAAATGCATATGCATCATCATCATCTTTTCAAAAATCCATAAAAAGTTCAAAATTCTTGAAAATTGCATCACAAAAATATTTTCTGCATTCTGCATAACATGAGCATTTTTCGAATTGAGTTTGATAGTCGAACAAGTCTAAGTAAAATCCGGATATTGGAGCTTGATTGGACCTTAAAATCTACCTAATAACATTAACCTTATAGGAACTGGGTTTGAGGTACTTCAGGTCTAGTTGACTTAATTCTTTGAGGATCACGAGACTTGGTTCAATGGATTCTTGAAGGCCTAAGTAGAGTATTTCAAAGCACACACACGACTCTTGTTGATAATGACCTAACTTGGGCACCCGCACCTTTCACATGGCTCAACTCAGTTGGAGTGGTGAGGGGATTGGATTTGCCGGTACGAGACGCACACAAGTGGAAACACTTGTCCTCCTCTAGGGAGGGAAGTGCACCCCAACCCATCCAGTGATGAGGAAGTCTAAAGACAGGAGAGTGTGGGTTGCAATAAAGCTTCAAAAGAGGGATAGTCTATTGGCTCAAGAGGAAAAACTCCTTATGTAAAAGCTGTTGTGAATAGTATTAAAAAAATGGTCAGGCCTGTACAAAAATAAAATGCCTGCAAAATATGTACAAATGTTGTAAAGTCAATAAGCAAGCTTGAGTTCCAAAGTCAAATATATGAGCCTGCAGCTGGATGACTTGACTACACTGGTCTTGCATCCTAGGATAGGTAGCTACACTGGCTACCGTCCATTCTTCTCTTCACCCCCTCCTCCTGAGCTGGTTGCCACTTGAACTTAGAAGGGAATACCCCGCTCCTCGAGGATGGAGTTATTGGATTGAGGAATCATTGGGTTGTCATGCTGGAGAAGTCAGTCTCTTTGCCATTCTAGTTGGGGAGATCCACTATCACTTACACTGTACGAGTCATATTCATAGTCGTAAGGGTTTGCGTATGAATTGAAGTATTTCTGACCTGGCTATTGAGGAGACTTGGGCAGAGTTTTGGGATTCTCAGGGACTGTTGGATTTCAAATTCGGTTCTCATTAAGGTTCCGCCCGCACTTAAATTCCAAAGGTCTGACTTAAGCTCCAAACTTTGATTTTGTGAAGACAAGTTTGATAATTAAACTAAATCCAAGTTCTTCTTTTTCTTTTCTGTATTTTTCTGCACTTATTGCATAAGTGTTTGCTAGGGACTAGCAAAGGTAAAGTATAGGGGGATGATGAATCCACATTTCATCATCTTTATTTTATCATTTTGGCCTCTAAAACCCTAGTAAATGCGTGCAAATAGCATTAAATCCATCATCTTAGCATTCATGCATGTGCATGTAATTAGTGTATAAAATACTGTAATTAAAGCAAAAATTATAGAATAAATAAACGAAAAGAAAAAGAATAAAATATTGTAAATATTTTATGACCTGAAACCCCGAGACCTAGTCATCTTGATGAATAGGTCGACAAGGAATAAAGTAGGGAAGATAAGGGCCAAATACCTATTCATTTCATTCATTCTTTATTCATTTTGGGACCTATTTGTGGTTCCACTTTTTATACATCAAATAAAGAAACTTTGTACATGAAAGTTGTAGATAATTAAATAAATAAAAATACAAAATTGATTTTACTCAAAAATAATGTAGAGATAAAAAGTTATGGTCTGAATAAAAATCCAGAATCCCAACTTCCCAGACCTGTATCTCACAAATGAAAACTCCAAATGCATCAAACTCATCTTTAATTGTATATAGTTTAAAATAAGCTATTTAATGGCGGTGGTTTTGCATTTGGCGGAGCTACGGTTTGAAAGTTGAGTTTTGGACCCTTGTAGTATACTTGTACAGATTAAAATATTCATTTTATTATTTATTCATTATTTTTATATTTTTGTAATTATGTAAATATTATTTATAATAAATTTGTGCATTGAAATTAGAATAAAGTTACAAAAGAAATTCAAATAAAAATGCTTGTATATATAAAATCCATAGGTAGTATACCTATAAATATACTTGTATAATGTATACTTCTATTTTATTAAACATACAAAATACATCAGAAAAATAAAATAAAAATATATTTATATGTATAAGAATATTTTAAAATTTTATATAATAGTAAATAAAAATAAATAAATAAAAATCACAAAATAAAAATAAAATAATAAAATATATAGGTAATATACCTATAAAGGGTATAAAAGTGAACTTGTAAAAATATACCTCAGAAAAATAATTAAAAATCACCATAAAATAGTTCATAAAATTATAAATATTTTTTATTTAATAACCTAAAAATAATAAAATCATTTTGGATTTTTAAATGAATTAATAAGTCATTTCTAGGGATTTTTCCTGGTTGGTCCACGTGGACCAACCAAGTTGGTCTGACAGTTGACCCCGGTCAACTGTCTGACCTACTCCCCTAGCTGTGTCAGACTTGGTTTTTTGTCCGCCTTTGCGGATTTTTCCAGGTCATACCTTTCCTCCTTTCGTGATAGTTCCTTCTGCAATATTGTTGCTCGAGTATCCATGATTCACGCCATTGTATATCCTCGGTCCATGGATCGAAGATTTGACCGCTATGCCTCGGTCATCCACACATGGCTGTCAACTCTACATAAACCAACCTTGATTTTCGATTCGAATTTGAACCCCATTTCGCCCCGAATTTTCCCCCCTTTTGCTCGAGCTGAAGACTTGGAGGTGACAGCTTCAGAGTCCCCTCTTCAAAGTGGTGGATCGTCGCGGGCTTGGGCGAGTTCCACACCTCCGGCGAGCCTTGCCGTTGAGGTACCTTCAACCTCGGGCCTTGTCCCTTGAGGTATCTATCTCCCTAATTCTTTTTGCTCTTTTTATTCCCCATAGTAGTAGCATCACGAAGCCACCATCCATCTCGTTTTTTGCTCATCGATTCACATAATCAAAGACCTCGCCGGAGTGCACCTCCGGCCACGTCGTTCACGCTATCTCCACCATTCGTGCACCACCGCGGGGTCGAGGCAACTTGCCCTCGACCCTTTCACATCCTTTTCCTGCAGGTCAACGCCCTCTAGCGCACCTGACGCTCGTTTTGAGCACTCGCTGGAGGCACTTGGAGTACCCCAGCTCCGCCGTCACCGTGCGAGCGCTCCAGCCATCACCTGACCTTTTGGAGTTGCCAACATCGAAAGGAGGCTTGCAGGAACCTGTGGGGCCATTTTGAAGCACATAGGACCGCCGGAGAGGGGCGTAATCACCGGAGGAAGGTCGCCACAGTGGACCTTCTTCCCTATTCATCCAACACGTGTCTCCACCGTCGGATCATCAAGGAGCCCCATATCTCTTCAGCGTCGTCCGATCCATCGCACCTCGACCGTCCGATCGTCCAAGGACCATCTAATCGCGACCGTCCATGCGAAGCGTCATCGACGCACTGGAAGCAGACACGTGTCCTAAGTGAGGAAGCCAGAGCCGTCCGATCATCCCGCCTGGGTATTTTGCAACTTTTGCCCCATGCATTTTTGTAATTATTTAACAGTACTCGAACTTTCATCTGCCGCTTTAATATTTTGTAATATTTATATTTAGGCCCCTAGACGTCTTTTAATTGCTTTCTGGTCCCTCGCCACGTCACCTTACGTGACCAGTACACGTGAGGTGAGGGCTTTTTGCAAGGGACCCCCCAAGGTTGTCTTATTTCATTTTGGTCCAAGAAAATCTAGAACTAGTTTAATATTTTTGGTGTAATTTGCATTAAGGCCCTCAGGCTTTTGGATATTACATACATGTCCTTCCCAAGCGCGTGCCCGGTTGGGTAATTTGCAGGGATACCCTTGCGGGTCTCGATATTTGTAATTGGTCCATTAAGTTTTATATTCAATAGTATATTTTGTGAGAAAATTGCAACTTTGCCCCTGGATGTTTGTTTATTTGCACTTATACCCCTGCTAGGCATTATATTTTTGTATGATTTCTCTATTTATTTAGAGCATCATTTTAACTTCAAAAATGACCAAAAAATTAGCATAGGCTCCTGTTAACTTGCTTATTCACGCCATATTTTTGTATTTCATTTTTGTTGCATTTTCACATTTTTTAAAAATAAAAAACATGCATTTTCAGTACTATCTATCTTAGAAAATCCATAAAAATTATCAAAACACCTTGAAAAATTCCAAAAAAATTACCTATTGTGTATTTTAGTGTCTTTTAGTGTCAGTCCAAAAATCACTAGAAATTTCAAAAGAAAACCCTTAAAAATTAGAAAACACCTAAAAACTTCAAAAAAATCTAAAAAATCATAGAAAATTCCTAAAAACATAAACTGTGGTCTTGCAGGTTCCCTATTTTATTATCTTTATTTTAAAATTAGTTAGGGAAAATTTTGATACCGTTTGCTATTTTTCATTCCCAGTATAAGTTCGGCCAGCAGCTAATACACTGTTTTCTTTTATTTTGATATTTAAAAATACCAAAAACATTAAGAAAAATCCCCAAAAGTCAAAAAAATATGGAAAAATATAAAAAGACCAAAAATATTCTATTTCCTAATTTTTGACTATTTTTCATTATTTTAATAAATATCTTATCACCTCTTTTCTATATTATTTATATATTCTATTTATAAAAACAAAAAAATTTAAAAAATCAAAAAGAAAATATAAAATCAAAAAATTAAAAATCAAAATACAAAATTAAAAATTAAAAAAAAAACAAAAAAAAATAAAAACCCACAAAAATATTTGCATATTGTAGACACTCAATCACACATCATTCACATTTTGCATATTGCCGATTTATCCTGTTTTGCTCCATGTGTTCGACACTCTACCTACTTCCACTATACACATGTTTGTAGAGTTATAATAAATTTGACACCACTTTATTTTTCATTGCTTGACTTATACTTTGTGGAGTCATTGTTGACTTTAGTTGGATTTCTGTGCGGTCAAGGAAAAGACTGAGTTCCCGCCTTGTGTGGAACTTAAGACCGCAGAAATTTGGCCAAATCAGTCATCATAGATCTGAGAGTTCTAGCTCCAAATCCTACACTGTCAACTGAGCTAGCCATCCATCTCCTTGTTTATGTTAACAACCAGTCAAGGTCAAACCTTGAACTTTAGTTCCTTATTTATAGGACCCCATGGGATTTGATTCCATCTGGAGAACGAGTTTCACACCTGATCAGAGTAGAACTCCGGTATCTAATTTGTCTACTGGAGTGAAAGCACATCATCCTTCAATAGCATCACCTCTTGTATCTATACAAAGCCTTAAACCATCGTTTGGAGACTGCTTCACCGTGAGATACATCATCTATGTTCGAAGTTCAAATTGACAGCACTTGAATCAACAACTTGAGACGAAGCTGAACTTCAATGGAGATTGAATTTGAAGAGAATTGCTAGGCAGGAGACATCCATCAAAATCCCATCTAGCTTCAATGTCTGGAACTTGATGCCATTTCCCGTGAAGAGCACATGATACACGATCTGAGAAACACCAGACCGCCCTTCACCACCACCTGCAGAACTGAATCTCCTCCGACCCAAACCCCCTACCTCGAACTGTCGCTGAAGCATTGCCTGTCTGAGCAGATCCACCTACAATTGAAAATGAAGCTCCACCGATATCAATACCTGCCAAGCCAAATCCGGTCGCTCGATCCGCCAGCCACCGGATCTCATCCAATGATCAGCTTCCAAAGCAGCGTCGTCGCCTGCACTCCTTCTCCAGAAAACCTCTGTGATCGGATGACCTAATTGTCGTGACTTTCACTTCAGAAAGACAGTCCTTGGCCCTAGGTTTTATTGTAACCCTCGGACCAGATATGATATGAGGGTCTTCATTCAACCACGTGTTGTCAACGACATCCATCTCTCGATGATCGGATGATCCAAATAGCGTTGTCGACCACCGCTTTTGATTTATGCGACGCACATGCTTTGCATGTGCGCAGTGATATTTTCTGGTAAATTGCAAGGATGCGCTCCATACTTTAGAAAATTATATACATGTCATGCTTCTTTTGAAGATTACGTGCCAAACACGTTATCATTGGAAATTTTACGTAGATGCCCCTGAAATTTATTGACTTCACAAGCTAGTCCTGACCGCTGCTGGAGGAGCACGTGAGGAGCACATGACTATTTAGGATTTTTGCACATTTCGCTCCAGAGTTTCTACTTATTACAATTCCACCCCTCTACTTTATATAACTACCATATACATATAATATACACAATAAATAAAATACAGAAATAAAAATATAATAAAAATATATAAAAATATCATATTTTACACTATATACAATATTAAATAAGTTTTTTAAAATAAAAAGATTTTCGTACCATTAATAAGTCTTTAAAAATACAAAAAATATATCAAACTTTAAAAGTCATAAAAATATAAAAACTACTTTAAAAATCCTACAAAATTATACCTAGTATATTTTACTGTATTTTACATATTAAACTAAAAATAAAATAAAACTTCAATATTAAAATCAATAAAAAGTACAAAATACATAAAAACTTTGAAAAATCAACTATTTAAAATTACACAAAAACACACAATATATCATTTTAAAGATAATTTCATCTACCTTTAATAAAAACAAATAAAAAACATTTTCATTCTGATTTCTAATCTAAAAATAAAAATACTTCATAGTTTTTTAATAAAAACCTTATTTTCAACTTTAAAAATAATACGAAAAATCCTAAAAACCTCTTAAAAATTCATAAAAGTAGGAAAACAAATTAAATCACAAAAATAATAAAATTAAAATGAAAATATAAAATTACATAATCTATACCTATAATCTTTCATATGTATATTAAAATAACAAAAACAATATAAAATTCATAAAACTTAAATAAAAATTCAAAAAATCCCTGTAAATACATAAAAAATTAGGAAACCTAATAAACCTAAGTTTTCTACTATCTTTATCCTAGTTTTCAAAACAGCCTGCCTCCTTGAGTTCGACACTCTTGTACTTGACCTATACACATCTAGTTTATGAGTATAAATAAAAACATAAAATTTTTCTGCTAAAATTCACCCGACTGACACAACGACACTATTCTTATTGTAGAATAGGAGGTGGGGTGGTTTTTCAATGTTGTGAACATTATTCCAGATTGGGAATCTTTAAAATTTATAAGGATCCACTGTGGAAAATATTTATCCAGACTAATTATCTTATGCATGGAGTTGTTTAAAATAGCACAAGGAGACTTGATTTTTCGTTTGTTGGTTTGACCTTATCTCGACACATACTGAGTGTTAGGCTCATTCCATATATTCTTATATTTTTATTGCAGGTCAATGCGAGAAGAAATTTAGTGGAAGTATTGAGACTTGTTGCGGGTATTCAAGGAAGGATATCATTGTGCCCACTGAAACAAAGGATCTTAGTTTTGTATTTGAGATGTATATTTTATGGATAGAAAAAATATATTATATGATTCCTTACTGTAAGTGTGGTATCATTGATGTTCAAGACTTACTCGGATCCGACGTTGCATTAGATATGTTTCCGCTGATCATCGAGGATCCAAGTTGTTACACATTACGAAGATAAATATTTTAAGATCTATGAAACCTTGACATAAACCACATAGCCCTTGAGTCGAAAATCCCCTTCTTCATACCATATAAACCTAGAACGATAGTCACCTTTACATCTACCCAAAACCCTAATCTCTAACCATTTCTAACACCAGGTAATATGCTTGATCTTATTTAGGGTAGAACCAAAACCATAACCAATCTGTTTTCAAACCCAAATATGAACTCAATTAGGTCAACCCAAGCCTAACCCATGTATGTTAACCCTAAATCTAACATAAACCCTGAAAGACCCAACCCTAATCCTATCTTGTAGCTTAACCCACACATTGATGTTGTTGATGTGATGTTACGATGAACATGGATATAAGTCGTGTTTAAAGTAACGTGACATTATTCAATATGAAATTCGGTATAATATATAATGAAACAATAATGCAGGTGATATTCTTGATACTTTTATGCTTGATTTCTATTTGCCATTTTTATTGGAAGTTAGTTGTGCATTTTTTGAGGTAGCAATTATAGCTTCGTTATGCATAGTATCTTATAGTTATGGTGCACATGGAAGCTTCCCAGGCTCGATTATTCTTGATCTCTAGAGCCATAGAATAAAGCTTTCTCTATGTCTATGTATGGACTAATCCACCCTAGGCAATAAGTCCTATTTGTATTACAAATTAATATTATGACATGGAATATAATACATAATGCTATATTAAAGTAGTGAACCGGAGCATGCGAGCCTAAAGAGGATACTTAGTCCCTTACTCTTTGTATATAAGCTTAATAACGATTACATAGACATTGATGGGAGACAGACAACAAGCCGCGCCGCCAATCTCTTTTGGATGGCAAATCCTAATACTTAGTTGTTTGTGTAATAAGCATAAAATGCATGTGGGCTAGATGAAAGACAACAATCCTTGTGGAACACGAACCTCAGGGACCTTGCGAGAATGTCCGAAAAATCCTCATTGGAAAGACACTGCTCTAGGATAGAAGAAAAGAAGGTGCATGGACGGGTTAATATGAGATCCACTAGGGTGGATCCATTAAATTACTAGAGCAATGGTATCACTAATAAGAGTTGTTTATGGAGTTATGAAATCCTAGTTGGAGAATATGGTTAAAATCCATCCAATCATCCCTCTCCCTCCCTCTCTCAATTGCTAAAAGGTCAAGATTAGATAAATTTAATGGGTGGAAAACTAGATAAGATAATTAACTCTTCTATTATTCTCTATAAATTAATTGATAATGAGACATTGCTCATAAATATCTCTAATTTTCTTAATTGTGCATTATCAAATATGTTACTTTGTTTCATATATCATACACATGCCATCTATTTCTTAAGGGATATTTACAACCGTAACTTTGTATATTCTTATAATTACGTACATAATCCTCTATAATCGATAATTACACCCAAAACCCTGAATAGTTGTTAACCCTTACATGACATAACTATGTGCTAACTTCCATTCATTCTCGCTATCATCTTTGGTGAAATCTGATGAAAATTTACCATTTTCCCTCAACTCAATCATATTTGCATCCAAACAACCATCAATGTCTAAACTATACAGAAGTGTAGGGACAATTTCTATTCCATTGTTATATACATATACCCAAATTTTCCATAACCCTATTACATAACTCAAAAAAGGGGAGATCGAAGTGCTCGATGTGCTGTGGAGATGAATCGAACAATGGAATATTCGATCCGGTCAAGGCCATATGGAGTTGATGGAGAATCTCATGAGATCCAACTCCCTAATCTCCTCCTCCGCCACAACCAACCTCACCTCATGCTTCCCTTGTGCACCCTCCTCCTTAGCCACAGAGTTCCCCTCCTTCCGCACGAAGGCGTACTGACACGTAGCGACAAGGAGGGCGGTGTCCTCAAGGTCGGGGAGCTCAGACAAAAGCATAACCATCGATGACATTGCCCGCTTTAGTTGATGGTGATCGTGCTGCAGAACTGATGATGATGATGGGATGATGATGATGATGGAGGTGACGATTGGCTTTTAGGGCTTGATCACACAACCTAAACTGCAATGCCAACTAAGTTAAGGCTGGATTTCTTTTATTGATTCCCCGTGGATTATTTTGTTCTTATAGAAATTTAACTGAAGTTTTAAATCTGTGATTGTCGATCTTGGCTTTAAGATGTACGCAAAATAGGTTCTAACCTTCGAATGATTGTGCCGATCCATGTAAAGGAGGGGGAGGAGGAGACAACAGAGGGGTTGGATGAGGGGTCTGGAGGGGTGGCATAGGGGGTGGAGGAGAGGGCGCCAGAGGAGGGTGGAGCTGGAGAAGGGGGTAGAGGAGTCGATGTTGCTGCTACACGAGAAGAGGAGGAGGAGGAGGAGAAAGGAGGAGAGGCTGAGGATGGGAAGAAGGGAGAGGATGGACACTCTTTGAAAAATACAAAAATTCAATAAATGGCAACACTTGGATGTGGTATGGGTAGATTAACTCACTTGAGCGGTTGAGTTATTGGACTAATTTAACGAAAGGGTTATGGGTATGAAACAAAGTGAGTATTTGGGCTTTCTCATGTAATTATGAATTATCGAGAATTATGTATGTAAATATTACATGATTATGGATGTAAATATCCCATTTTTAATTGGTAGTTGTAATGAAATTGGACTTAGTTGCATGACATTTAAAGGAATTACTTGTTGAAATTCACTAACAAACTTGGTGTTTTTGTAACCGTGTTCTCAAATTATAATTAATTGTAGTTGAAGAATCTCTTACCATAGCAAAGCCTTTATATATTTTAATTGGGCATATGACTGTCCCCTATTTATATTATGATCAAGTAAAAGAGTAGAATATGAGAAGCTTCTTGTATTGTGTTTAAGTTCTTGTTCCTTATATCATGTTGCATTTTTTATTTTTAATATAGCATTTTGCACCATGTGTTTGAGCTTTATTTGAACCTTCAGTTATCATCATATTTTTATTCCAAAAATTAGATAGGCAAATTAATCCTTTATCTGGTTGATGATTGAGTTTATTTTAATGAGATGTGATTGATTTATTAATATTATTTTGGTGATTATCAGCACACTTTACCCACTACGAGCTCTATAATTCACAATATTTCAGCCGTTGCTTTAAAAATTCCCAAAAATTTACATTAGATAGAATTAATTATGTTCTAACATATGCCTAAAAATCAAGTTATTTGCACACATATTTTCTTAGAATAAATTGTTCGGTGGTTGAGGTAATTAATTTTTAATTCTCTGTAAACTTGATAATTTTAGGAGTTGTAATTTTTTCTAGATACATCTTGATTATACTTATCTAAAGTAATTTTAATTCTAAAAAATAATTAGGTTTACTATTTATTAAAATAGATTTACTGAAAATCACATAGTCTGCATTGTTTTATTTCTAAAAAAATCCATTTTGCGTCAGAAAAATCCCAAAACTTCATAGTAGGTTAATTTTACCATTTTTAATCTCTTATCAAATTTTCATAATTTTTCATATTAGTTGCATGAAAAATTACAGAAAATCCCATAAAAGTGTCCATTTTGCATTTGCATCATTTCGCATATAAATCACAAAAAAATATTTCTCATGAAAACCCTATATTAAATTTGATAAATTGAACACTAAGTTATTCATTTGCCTCCTTGAGTCAACCCTAGGACTTTTCCAGGTTAATAAACACAAAAACCATATTGCTTAATTGATTGAATTATTTGTTTGTGTGGTTAGATTTTGATTGGTATATGATTTTCCAACTACAACATAAAAATGATAAATTAACATAGGGTATTTGCGGGATCGTCAGCACCCAATGATATTCTTCAACCTAAATAGAATAGAAAGAATAAGAATATATTTGTATTTAAAAAAATTATAAATCAATTGAATAAGTTAGCACTTACAAAGTTATGCTTCGATTGGTTTGTGTTTTTTCTACCCATCTTGTGGGTAACCTTGAATCCCTTCTTTCTATTATCAGTATCCCTCTTAGAAATCTCTTATAATTTACAATTGTTACTAACTTAAAGTGAGTAATAAATAAATAATAGTTGTAATACACCATGTTCTTCTTCAACCCAATATACAACAAGCTCCCTCCACTAGGTAGGATCAACATCTAATGGTATCCTCTGAAACAACTACTCCAGCGGGAGTTGTGAATCAAAATACTAAGAAATCATGTATTAATATCACTTCATAATTAATGTTAACAAAAATATATTTTCTCACTATATTCTTCAACTGGCCTCGATAGCGACAAAGTCTATATCATTTGACTCATTTCTATTTATGTTGTCTAACATTTCATGCAGATGATCACCTTCATCGTCCATCTCCATATCATCTTCTCTCTCATGTTGAATACGAGGTTGGTAGATTTCTTCCCCATGTTCGGTCCAGATTGTATGTAACCAAATCATCTAAAATTAGATGTTCATAAGTTTGGTCTTGAATATTGATTCGACTATTCTTACATCTCGTACAAAGATAATTTATCTCATGACCATCAATACCCGTTCTAAGATTCTCACTTTCAACATAGAATGTCCAGTCTAAAAATCCTATTACTCCATTCTTATGGATTTGAAAATCATCATATCTCTTTTTCATACAAGACTTATCCATACTTCTGTATCAAAGTAAATTTTAACTATATAGTCATAACTTAAAGATACCATATACTTATCTAACTATCTCAATCTAGCAACCCTAATGGTAATACAAATATTACGTGAGAAAATATCTTAAAAAAATGTATATCAACATGTGCACTACAATTAATCATAAGTAAGATTAATTGTATTGTGACGTAACATTAATCGACCACAACCATGCAAGTGTATCTCAATGTGTGCACGACAATCATACAATTAAATATCAAAATGCATCATTTTCTATGATCAAATACTTTTTTTATTAGTAACCATACAACATCTACATTAACCATGCATACAAATATGTAATAATGATCATATATTGTATACTCATAAATGGTTACCAATGTGAAAATGAAGATCAACGGAACGTGGTGAATAATAGACTTGTCACGCAATCATCGACGGAGAAGAAATTATCACATGAGGAAGAGGATCGTCTGGAGAGAAAGCGAGATCACCTAAGAGAGGGTCGAGATTGCCAGAGCAGGATGAGGTTCGCCCTATTGATGTAGGCAGCGTGCAAGACTGATTATGGTGCTTCCTATAGAAGGATTTTGGGATTTTATTATTTCGACCAGAGGGGTCCGTCAATTTGACCATTCCATCTTGGAGAATCGGACGATCATAAGTAAGATCGTCCCATCTTCTGTGAAGCCCGTCTATTTTTCATTGAACGGGAATACAAGGGGGACGATCTCCCCTCAACCGTCAATGATTCTTATTCAGAGGGGATGGTCACCAACCGTCCCATATATTTTCCATCTTTTTTACGAGTTTCATGAAACGGGCACAAAAAGCTTACTGGGACGGTTAAAACCATCCCATAACACTCAAGAAGTCCGAATGGATGGTCGTATATGATCGTCGCCCAACGATCCATAGGGGAAGGGACATCCATTATTTGACCGTCATATCTGCGCTTATTGGGGACGGTCACTCATGTCCACCGTCTCTAGTAAGTATTTTGTATGGGACAGTTGTAACTTAACTGTCCCATCTAAAGATAGGAGGGACGGTTGTCCTCTGACCCGGCGCATATGCCATCAGACGGGACTGTTTTATGTCGACCGCCCCCTATTCTCATCTCTAAAATGACGTCCTACTTTTGAATAAAACAAAATAAAAAAGAAATAAAGCATTATACTAAATTAAATAAATTTATTATAAATGGCAAAGCCTTCTCCCATTATTAGTAAGGTCGGCTACATGAATTCTTTCTCAAATCCATGTTGAAAGATTCAACTATATTTTATCTATATCAACAAAGAAAATAAAACTTGTATCCTTGTATGTATCCATATTCGTCAAATAAAAAGTATATATTAATCCTCTTAAGAACATGTACAATGGCGGAATATATAGATAAACTTGTATTCGATTATTCACAACATGTAAATGCTAATAATTGATTATAGTATTTAGATCATATATATTGAGTTTTGATTGAGACATGGGAGGTGGTTATATACAACATATAAATGTTAATAATTACTTATTGTATTTACGTGATATATATTATTGTATTCAGGCATTTGTGGAGTAATGACTAGGAGATCACGCGGCCAAGCACCCTCCCTCCCCTATCTCTGTCACTGTTGTCAAGGTCAGTTTTCCTGGATAATTGCGTGCATGGATCTAGATTGAGGATGCTACATTCCATCTCGAGTGTATATACATCACATGTCGGGAGAAAGGCCAGTCTTGACGTCAAATCATGCATCGGAGGGAGACGATCATCATCATTCAGCGGTTAGCCCTAGCCTGCCCGTCGTGTTGAGGTTGGGTTGAGCTTAGGGATGAAAACGGATCGGATACGGATTGGATATGCCTATTTCCATATCCATATTCGCTTCATCTATATCGAATACGAATGCGGATACGGATATGATTCGGATATGCATTATGGAAACCATATCCGTAAAAATACGGATACGAATATGAATCGGATATTTATCGAATCCGAACACGGATCGAATAAAGAGCGGATCCGAATACGGATCGAATAAAGAGCGGATCTGAATACGGATCTAATAAAGAGTGAAATCCCAATATGGATCTAATAAACATGAAATCTGAATACGGATTGAATAAAAACTACATACGAATATGAATTGATTTTGTATCAAAGTTCAAAATAATTTTAAAAATAGCAATGAAATATAAATAAGTTGCGTCATGACAAAAGGGAGTGTCGACGTGACATGTATTCTTAACCAAAAGCAAAAAGGGGATAGGATTTCATAAATTATGTTAGCGCTCATACCCAAAGAAATAGAAATTTATTAATATCATTAATATATTGTATTATATAATGTATAATACTGATATAATAGTATAAGGTTGTAGCTTATATTATATTAACTAATATATAAAATAATATTGAATACTGTATTCGGATATCCGGATCCGAATCCGGATATTCAAGCTATTACCATATCCGTATCCGTATTCAAAAAAATTTTACAACTCATATCCATATCCGATCCGTATTCGATTAATATTCCGGATATGTATCCGGTAATTTTTCGAATATGGTAAGCGGATATTCGGATATATCTGTATCCGTTTTCATCCCTAGTTGAGCTTTTTAAACATGATACGTAATCATAATGCATCCAATGCTTAATCGAGAGAAGACGCCAAATCATGGCTTCGAAGGGACGTACGAGTGGGAAGAAGGTGGGATCTACCTCACCAACCACACATACCTTTCCAGCCATGTTCTTGGCCTTTGCATGTTAATGTCTGCTCTCTCTCTCTCTCTCTCTCTATCTCTCTCTCTCTCTGAATGTGCAGGAGAATTACAGCAGAGCACAATGAATGGAGAAACAGAAATATATCGCGGTTTTTTTTGCAGGAAAGCATCTATTATCTCAACCACATATTTGCCACTTCCAACTTATATTTGCCCAACTGTGCAAACTTAGGTGCTGTATGTGTCTAATGCATCTCATTATATTTCACTGCAAGGGGTACCCTATATGTGTTTTTATCCTCTCATTGAATTCGCTCTGTATTCTCCTTCTGGGAGTATTAGAGATTTTTCTATATCTACTTGACGTGTTTGTTTGACTCAATGCATTGTAGAGTCCTCTTGCTGAGCGAAGTCCGCCATCTCGAAAAAAAATCAAGAAACATATACAATCACATACCACAAGGATTTATAGTGTGGCAATGTAAGTACGGTTACTACTCACTTACATGGCGTACTTGGAAAATATTAAAGGAGTCATGGTGTTTTGTATCATCGCGGTTTTATGTCATCGGACCGTTATCGAGGAAAGCACGCCTAACGCCTTGATAAATTATTGGATTCGAACTCAAGTGAATTGATTGACAATCACTAACAATATTTAAGCTAAAGTTGTCGAGTAGTAATACTTGTCACTTATAACACACTCACACTTTCCGAGTACTAGATGACTGGACTTCTGGATCTATCCATATACATATAAAAGAATACACTCAGATGGCTCTATTCATCCGGATAATACACTTATCAAGATGCCTTCCTATGAATCTTCTCGTATCTCCACCACCGTGGAACCACAATCGTGCATGCATGCCCATTAAGTTTTGAAGTTGAGCTCTCCACACCCAAAAGTACGTGTTTATATATATATATATATATATATATATATATATGTATGTATATATATAGGGATCCTTTCAAATGAGGTGGAGTCTTACCAATATTGTGGTGAGCCATCAAGCAGATTCGTCAGATCTCGGTCGGCATCAAAAAACTTATCCAAAAGGGCATTTCTGTCATCTTAGTTTTATTAAATTCGAGTTTCATTTAATAGATTCGAATTGCTATTTTTAGCTTTTTTGTATTTGGTATTTTTCACTAATACCTTTATTGATCAATTTTCAATTTTGTTATGGATTATTTGAATTCAATGATATCTTATTAACTCCAGCGAATTTTTGTAAAATAATTTTCCTCTTTGTAATTTCATTAATAATTTCATCTTTTTGACTGTATTTTTGTTTTGTAAATGGGTATTTCTATTTTGTGAGTGGGCATATTCGTTTTGTAAACTCCAGTAAGTTTTTGTAAGAGTAATTTCCTCTTTGTAGACTTCAGCCTATTTGTAAATGTGTATTTTCATTTTGTATAAGTACTTCCGTTTGTTGAATGAGCATATTCATTTTGTAAACTCCAATGAACTTTTGTAATAGTAATCTTCCTCTTTGTATACTTCAATATATTTATAAATGTGTATGTTTGTTTTGTAAAATTTGCATGAATCGTTGTAACTGTATCTCGCTCCTTTGTAAAATTCACGTAGAGCTCTGCAAAAAAAGAAAACAAACATTGAGATTTGTAAAAAAATGAATCAATATGTAAATATGAATGTCATATATGTAAAATAATTATATCACAATATAAATCCTTGCCTGATCACCTCCTACGCGCGGTCATCCACCTTGTCCATCCACGATTTGCTTTCTACCTTCACCTCCAAATGCAACCACCATCCTCCTCCATTTACGTGGACCGCCACAACCATATTCCATCGCATTCATCACGCGCTGCGACCTCCATGGTCGACCACCATCGCATGCACGGGCTTTCTCCTCTGCATGGCACCCTGGTACTTTGAGTCTTTCTTCTCTAGACCATCTCCTCCATGCTTTCTCCTCTGCGATCGAGAAGCTTTTCGTGGAGTGGATGTTGATGCCGTCGTCGACGATTCGAGGAGAGAGAAAGGTACGCCTCCATCGACGAATCATGGAAAAGGGGGGAGGGGGCGCCGTCGTCAAACAATATAGAGAGAGAAATCGAGAGAATGGAAATATAATTGCTCCTCACAAAAATATGATATAGGGTAGTCACATTCTATTTTTAGAATGTGATAATGACGAAAATGGGGTTTTCATTAATAGAATATTAGCATTAATCACAATTTAATCTCAACCGTATGATTAAGATCTAAAAGCTCTTATTAGTGGCTCACCACAAAAGTGGTGAGACACCACCTCATTTGAAGTTTCTCCTATATCTATATAGGGTTAAATGAGGTTATACACTTATATTCCCTGTGTGTAGGTAACTTACATGTTCCCACCACTTTTTCCTTGTATTTTTTTTTATTTTTCTGAAATGAAACCTATTGGAATTTAGATCACAATATATCACCATGATGTCATTAAAAATTCGACTTAATTCGAGACTTCTATCCCCTCCATCAAGACTGTTAACGGTCTCAGAATTTCTGAAATTGACCCCCTTCAGATGGAGGGCATAAGAGTTTCTGTTTCTGACGAAATTGGAATGACATGTTAGGGAGATATAGTATTCAAATACATATTTTCTATTTCTAAAAAAATAAAAAAATAGAGAGAAAATAGTGGTGGGAGTAGCCAATTGGCTACACCCAAGGTGCAGCCTCATTTAATCATTATATATATATATATATATATATATATATATATATATATATTGGCATGCATGACGTTCATTGCTTTGTCGAGGTGATGGACGTGTGCACTCTTTGGGAGCAGATCCTCTGCTGTAGACTGTTCTACAGCAAGATGTAATGCTTTTTTTTTCAAAACTCATTTAAAAATCCAATTATATGGATGGATTGCATGTTTATTGTTTACATATTCACCAAATTTCATTTTGATCTGTGGTTGCTAGTTATTTCATTTCAAAGGGAAACTTAAAAGTCAACACGGGTTGGGTTGGATTAAAAAACTAATTAAATTTGACTTTTACGTTGACATTTAGGATGAAATAGCTAGCAACCTCATATTAAAATGAAATTTGGATACCTAGAAAAATAAGCATGCATTCCATTCATACGTTTGGATTTGATTTTTTAAAATGAATTTCACATCTAAAAACCCAAGAATTACAGCATGCCATGCTGCAGAAGACTCTCCAGCAGAGGATCTGCTCCCCTACTCTTTTCTCTTGTTTCTTTTGATTGCTCTTAGTTTTCTGTGTGTATTTATCCACTACATCTCCTCACGAAATCTTACTTTTCTCTCTCTCTCTCATCTGTTTTCTGTTATCCTTCCCTTATAAATGAATGATGGATAGGAAAAAAACAAACAAACAATAATACAGATATCTGTCTCAAAATGTCAAATCCAAATACTAGTCATTATATATAAATTTATGGGAGACATGCAACAAGTTGTGTCGTTAATTAATCTTTTTTGGATGACAAATCCAATCCTTCGAAATACAACATTCATAAATTTAGGGACCATAACATTGATATGCATAATTTTTTGGATCCTCTCATAATTGAAAAGGATTTTGTTGGTTGCTCTGCGGCGATCATGACCTTTAAATTTAGAGAGGATCCCGGACCATTGGATCTTCATCCGACGACAAGCAACTGTGGTACGAAGGGAGCACATCAACCTCCTTTTACTTCGGTACCTTATTCTATTATTCATGCAGCTACATCTCGTAAATAATTAGAGGAGAATTCTACACCGAAACCCCAAAATTCATATCCAATTGCATAGCAATTCTTATAATCGTTCTAATTACACAACAGCTCCCGTTGTCTTACTTTATTTAACACACGTCTCTGCTAAGGACTGTGATGTAATACAAATATTATAGGGTTTGTGATGTAACGGGAGAAGATTTTAGGGACCACGGTATAAAATTCCCTAGTTAGAAACCATAATCAAATACCCCTTATTTATGATTTCTGTGATAGGAGACCCCATGTGAACCTCCTAGTGATGTAAATGGATATGGATATAACTTTATCCAATCTCTCATCATATCAGTTTTACTCAATTTTTCAATTTTATTTTTCTTTTAAATGGATACATACATTGATATCACTTTTGCTATCTGTGAATCTCTGTATTCTGCATCTGTATATCAATTTCTATATATAAATATAGCTGCAAATTTATTTTAACTATATATGTTACAAAATTTTATACCTTATTTTACCATTTGTTATATAATTATTAGTAACCAAAAACATTAGTGTATTTGAATTATTTATCAATTACATGTATATTCAAGTTAATCAATAAAGTATTTTTGTTATTGTCCGCCTCCTTTTTATATACATATTACTTTCAAAGGATACATTTTAGCACTCCAAACATAGCATCACATCTAGTAATCACAAAGTGTGGTAGTAGCTTATCAGTAGCAGGGGCTACTACTAGTCAATATGGGCTTAAGCATTTTGAGTTATAGTCAAGAGCTCAATTGGGACCGAGCCCAACAAGTTGTTTAGAACAGTTGTTCCCTCATAATGGACCAAGCTCAGAACTCGGGACGTTATAGATGATATTAGATCAGAATCCCTTTAATAGTAGAAAGGGTTGCCCAAAAGGTGGAACCACCTCTAGCATAGAGTTAGAAGGAAAGAGCTAACCAAGAGGTGGAGCCACCCCTACAATAGAGTTAGGAGGAAAAGGGCTACTCAAAATGTAAAGCCGTCATTGTTACTGGGAATAGGTCACGAACTATTACACAATGAGGACGTTGCAAATATAAGTGAAGCTGATTGTAGCACCTCAAACATAATACTACATCTAGTAGTCAGAAAGTGTGATAGTAGCTTATCAGTAGTAAAGACTACTTCTAATCAATATGAGCTTAAGCATTTTGAGATATACAAATTAATCTAGGTATGTATCTAGTCCGAATAAATACCCGCATGTATGATTTTATTTTGGAGAAATCAAGAAATCTATTTTGAGATGGAGAGCTTCATCACCTCCAAATCGACAGAGGAGATTGACCATCTCTTACAGATGGAAGTTAAGATCCAAGCCATATTAAAACCAACAATGTATCTGTGTAATCACAATTATTTTTAATAGGGATGTGCATGTAAACAAACACATTTTAAATCATGTATAAGGGGCATAAGTGAAAACAACCCAATCTCTTAAGAAAGTATTTGATGGAGTTTGATAACAATAAAAAAAAGTGGATGCCGTCATATATCCTCGTGGAAGAGTATTAATAAACCAACAGCTGTAAAGGACCCAACAACAACAAATGTAAATGTATATTTTTTTGGCACCCATAAGGATATAGGTGGAAGTGTGAACCAAAGCATGTGCTCACATTTATAGCCTTTTCCTTTGAGCCTTTACCTCCCACCTTTATAGGCTCACCCTTAGCCATCCTTATCTTCCCCACAAACATTCAATGGCTCTTACAAAATTCCATCATTTCTTTTAATGTGGATTTCTAACACTAACCCAACGTAAGTAATGACATGTGAATGTTAATCATTAGACTATCACCAAGTTGGCTTTATATGCTATTTAATCTTAGGATCATACTCTTGCAATTACCTTTTAGCAAGATCTTGGTTGGAAGCTTGTATCAATTTGATTATTACTATTATTATTATTACAAATGAAAATAAGTATAGGGCGAGCTTGAATTATTTAGGTAAGAATAGACCAACTAAAGTTGAGAATTACAATGTTTGTACTAGTCATCACTCTTATTCCACCTTCTTTATAATTTTCATCCAATCTTATTTTTTTTGAGATATATTATTTCTCAAAAAATAAGAGTAGGAATAAACAATAAGCTATTCCTTTGCACCTTACCTTCTCATCTCTTGTTAAACATCTTATTCATCCGAAAGGAGATTACTCCACCACAACTAACACTTATTCTCGATATCATGTTTCCCTGATCAAACATGCCTTGGGCCCACAAAATGCATAGAACGATTCTTGTATCTCTCTTAGATTAGGCAATGTAGTTTGGATTTTTGAACCCAATGCATTTCATCACAACCCCAATTTGTGCATACTATTTTTCTTTTTTCCAACTATATTTGTACTTGAAACCAAATCAATATAACATATAAAGCACACCAAAGGCAATCACACAGAGAGTACAAAGGTTCACCAATGATAGGGTTGTATCATCTAACGAGATGATCGCTCTTTAGTACGTGGAAAGGAAGAAGATCCGTGTAGAGATGATCACATATAGAGTTCAAAGTGAAGGATATGAAAAAATCCTTAAGTGCATCACTGAAGCGTGGAGATCGCATCATATGCGATCGGGGGAGCGACTAGCCGTACTAGTAGCTCGAGACAACTGAATTTAAAAAATTTAAAACATTGAAACCACGTGATCTGAGAACGCTTCTCGGCTTGTTTCATCTAAACCACCAATCGGTATTAAGGTTACCTCTTGAAGTGTGGTTGGGATCGAGTCTCTAAAGGAAGAGACCTCATGTCTCAAGTCCGATCTGACAGAGGAAATGGTTGCGAGCACGTTGATAAAATGTGTGCTCCTCGTAATCCATGTTGATGTTCTGAGCGACGAATCTCCAGATCTCGTCTCACGAGATCTGAAGTCTTCTTCACGAGTGGAGCACACCGAAGGAGATGGAGATCCACGAACAGTAAATCCGGCAATATAACAACGATGCATCGGATACAAGTATCTCTAGGTCAACAAGTGGACGGCCACATTGTTGAGATAGAGAGGGGACAACCATGAGAAATTAGAGAGAGAGATTTGTTGTATTTTACATAGTGTGTGTTGTAAAATAAAAGGCTAGGACTACCCTTCGATTTATACTATTTTGAATGTCCATGGATCACAATCCATGTGCTCACAAAATCAACGATTGAGATTGATTTGTTCTTTCGATCAATGATTGTGATCTTGTTGTGCTTTAATTACTAGCAATATATAATTATTTTAAAAGAAATTAAATATATTGAATTACATTCAATAAATTTAAAATCAATTCATATGGATAGGATTGGAAGGTGAGCAACTAACCTTCCATACATAGTGTGGATGGCCACAATGGAGAGCACTCAACTTGGTCGTCCCTATGTAAGGAAAGGGGAGGCTCTTCTTCCATATATGTTGAGATCTCAAATATCTCCATATATTCCACATATGCAATAACTATTATTGTAAAATTATTCACTAAAATAATTCCAAATTATTTTATGATAATTTCAATCATGCCAATGATAAATTGTGAATTATATTCACATATCCAAAATAAAATATAAATTGTATTTACAATTAATTGTTCAGTGTGAATCCAATTAACATCAACTATTAATTCGTAAATACAAATTACAATTATCTCTCTCTAACATATTATAAATCACATTTAAATATCCATGAATAATATGAATAATGCTATCCACATTATTCACATCCTTGATAATTGAATCACACTTAATCATCTCAGATGTCCATTCTTATGAGCCCAAATAATATGATTCACATTCAAATTATTTAAAATAATTAAATCACATTTAATCATCCATTTTGCTCAATGCTCAGATACATTATCAATAATGAAATTATTCTTGAACTTCTTCAAGAATAATGTGCTTTCTCCGCGGATACTTGGAGATAAGAACATAGTGATTGTACCTTCCACATATAGTGACTTGGATATTGCGATCACATCTCAAATCCAGATCTCGGGGACCTCCCACATATGCTTGACTAAATCATGATCGTAAATCTAATCTTCTCATTGCATCTGAATCATATTCAGAGTAATGTCCAACATTTGGACTAAGATTAAATTACTTCTCTACTGAGAGGAGTCACTAAAATTCAGACATGTTTCATCACTCCCTCGGAATGGAAGTGTCATGGTTATACAATCTTTTATGATCACATCACAATCATGTATTCCTAATACCTATAAATCTTGCATACTGGAAGACCTAGAATAAACTCGAAGTTTTAGATCTTATTTAGACTGTCTCCTTCAGAGTTTTATTATCAAGTTTCTCATTTGATCATTGGGAATTTGTATCGATCATATACTTTCCAAAAGCATATATCATACCTAGGTATTGATTTTATACTTTCTAAAAGTATATATCAAACCTACAAATTCAGTCAACCTTCTTAAGCGAGACGACCGTACACAGAATTTGATCCCAATATCTCATGAGTGAGCTCATATCTTCTGATTCAGTAAATGAACCTGTATGATCCATTTGAGAGATCGTATTACTCATATGCCATTGTATGCACATCAGCGCGTCGATGTATAGACCTTGATCAGATCATCAACCTATCAGCCTACCAAATATACATACTCAAACATATAGTAACACATCTATCTCCAGTTAGAGGATGCGTGCATATATCGTGACAGCATACGACATAGATCTTTGGTTATCTCGATCTCATTAAGTCAACTCTTTGACCTAATTTATCTAACACCTCCGAATCTCTATTCCTATGCAGATGGCATGCATCAAGAGGTCGGTTAGATATCAATCATTAGAGAAAGGATTGTTGTCTCCTACTTAGGCTGGAGATCGTCTCTTAATAATCATTTGACGGTGCTTGATGAGTCCTCAATCTAACTCTTTAGATATTTATCCAAGCACATGTCTCTATGATTCAACAATTGAATCGACAGTTGTATGATCATTAAGATGGTCATGGTACATAACCCTAATTGTACTAAAGGACCTATTATGCAAATTAGTTATTCTTCATTTCAGATTAAGGAATGATATTTGCAATAATATTTATTGTATAATGGCTCGTCGTGGGCTCGCATGTCCAACACAAAGGTTCACAAATATTATGGTTACACCATCGAAAGAGATGAATACCGAGTATTGTGAATCATGGAAGCATGTACAAACACAATAAGTCACACAACCTCAAATGCCCATAGATTTACAAGATTCATCCACAGTAGGCTATGCTCGTGGGCAGAGGTAATATGTTTTCATTATTTAGAGAAAGAAGAAAATATAAATGATATAGAGAGACCTAATCCTTGGGGGTTTATATCCTACTCCCGAACAAAATGGATCCCAAACTCAGATGGATATGAAAACACATATTAGGAAAAAATGGGGGAGGGGGGAGGGGGAGGGATGGAGGCATCAGACAGTTCTTTAACTTGTATCATATAGTTATGATTCAAGGCATATCAATACCGAAGGTTACATATGATTTTAAACCCAACACCAAAAACCCTAGGGACTTTATATATGAACTCTTGGTACAAACAAATTTGTGTATAAATCCAATCTGAATAGATAACCATTAGCAAGATCAAGACTCTAAACGAGATAGGCAACATATGAGTTAGGATTAAAATCAAATTGCTGCATCAAAAAAGGCAAAGGTCTTCAAGTGCTTCCCTATTTCAGATATTCTCTCATGCCAAAAAAAGGGTGTGATTCTTACTTGGTTTCCTTGTAGAGATCCCAAGGTTTTATGCTCCTTTATTCACTACAACTACTCCATCCCAAATGCAAAATATTGTCCCTTTTCATGGATCACTTATCCTTATAACACTTACGTTAGTTGGAACCCATATCTTTTGCCACACACACCATGTTTGCTTTTCAAATAAGAGAAGAAAGCATGATGGTTGTGATCATAATCTTATTCCACATATGCCTCCAAGTCCAAAGACCCACTCTTTTGGGAGCATCTCCCTGCCATCTAATGTACATAATTGCCCTCACCACCAACCATCATCCAACGACAAAACTATTACTATCCTTAGATTTTGTGTTGTTATTTGTATTGGGAGTGCCTATTAAGTCATTTATGTCGATATATCTTGAATCCTATCCATCTGTTCTGTTCTAGTTAAAAAAACCGTCTTACCCCTTCTCGGTCGAAGGTTAGCACCCCAATCTGGAAAAGAATTTTTATTTAGGTTATATTGGATTTGTATGGCTTTAAGATCTGTTTGTACCATGAGTAACATATAAACTTCCTAAGGTTAAGGTTATTTGTATCTCCTGAATTTTCTTCTCCAAAAATAGTAAAATAAATCGCTGTCGTCCAAAGACGTAGTTCATCTTGGATAAATCTTGTAAAAAATCCGTATATTTGCATAATTACTTGATTGATTGTGTTTGCTTCCGCAACCAACAACACTTGAACTCATGTGTTGTTGATCTGATCCGTTCTCCACAATTAGCCTGAGACAGCACCGAGCAGATCTGCGGTCATATTTACCATTAAGACATAATGCCTAAACTTAGTTTAACAAACAAAACCAGTGTATATATATCCTAAAAAACTGCGCACAACTGACACACACAGGCACAAAACACACACATAAGGACCAGAGCAGCAGATGAAAGTCGGCCATTTGCAAGCAGATGAGCATATGAGCAGAGCGAATTTCTTACATCTGCAATTAAAAAAAGGAGGAGGAATCTTTGTCCTCCTATGGCTTCCATCCAGAGAGCTGTTCTTGTCACATCAAGCTGAGGAACATGGAGGAGAAGAAGGCAACTATACAGTATAAAGTTTATGGGTAATTGTGATGACGCCTTTCCATCCAAAATACCGGTCGCTTTATAAGTCAGCACTGCCCCCCTTTCCCCGCACAGTTCTCCTCATTTGCCCATCTCCCTCGCCCTTTATTAAATAGAACTAGAAACAGGAGGACCCAGAAAGGGAGTGCTCGGCAAGTGCCATCGGAAAGGAGGGGAGGAGCGTCCCCCCTCCTCTTTCCCGTTCACATGTTGGTTTTCTTGGCCATTTTGCACGGATTTCCCACCACTTGATGAGCTCCCTTGTTCTTGCTGCCTGCTGTGCTGACCGGTAAGAAGCTTCAGATCCAACCAGCATGTTGTATTTTCTTAAAAAAAGTGTTTTTCCCTTCGACTATTCGTCGCTTTTTGTTTGTGGTTTCTTCTTGTTTCGTGGATTCCGAAGAAATACATATTTAAATGCGTTCTTCCTTCATGTTGTTATGGAGAAAATGGGTATGAAAAAGAACCCATTTTTTCTACACTTCTCGCGCAATTTGGAGGTTTTGACCCCTAAGCTCCCTTGTTCTTGCTTCAGATAATGGAAACAATACCAATTAGATTACTGTCAAAAGTGACGAGCACTAACAGCGTAAGTTTTTTTTAATGTGGTCTTCCTTCTTGTTCAATGTCTACTAAAAAACTCCATTTTCCCATACGTATCGTGCAATTTGGAGGATTTCTTATGATTTATGGGTTTTTTTCTCCCTTTGCGATCCTCGCAAGCAACTGCATGTGCTTCTCATCTGGTCTGCACTGCATGTTCAAGTTGGTCACTTGTTTATTCTTTTCTTTAGATCGAGATTTAGATCTCAGCTGATTCCAGTGGAAACCACTCCAATCTGATGGCGAAGAGGAGGCATTGGTTTACCTATGTGAAGAGCCTCTTCTCCTCAGATCCCAAATCCAAGCAAGAGAAGGTAAATCAGATCGACCCATCTTCAAATTTCACATTAAGAAATTTAGAAAAAGATCTATGTAGCATAGTAATTGATAATGGTGATTTGAGAACTTTGTTTTTAAAGACTGAGAGGAAGAAGAGATGGTTCTTTGGGAAGATGAGAGCCAGAAGGTCCCTCCCCGCGCCACCAACGGGGAAGGCGAAGACCCTGAAAGAAGCCGAGGATGCACAGAACAAGCATGCATTGGCCGTCGCAGTAGCGACCGCGGCAGCAGCCGAAGCCGCGGTTGCTGCTGCGCAGGCCGCAGCCGAAGTTGTTCGGCTGACGGCTACACCTCTATCTCGTCAGAATACCCACGACAATGCTGCGACTAAGATCCAGACGGCTTTCAGGGGATATCTGGTAAGATTGTTGATCTGAAGCCTAATTTGGATCTGATATTGCTTTTGATCGTCAAATGATTGAAGGAAATTTGACAGCAATGTTTCCTATGATGGTGCTTGATTTCTCATTTTAGTTCCTGATGTATATTTGCTATATAATATTAAACTGTAAATTAAATCTGGGGGATTAAGCTTGCATTCCTCGTTAAATCAAAAATATGTTGGAGATTTTATTTGCTAAGAACTGTATTGTCAGGCCTATTCTTTCATAGTCGAGTCGTATTTAAACATGTTTTCGCATTTTCGTGTGAAATTTGCTTGCTGATGAGGGTGCTCACGATGGATCTCAGGCAAGGAGAGCATTGAGGGCATTGAAAGCACTGGTGAAACTCCAAGCTATAGTGCGAGGTCGAGCGGTGAGACGCCAGACGAGCATCACTCTGAAGAACTTGCAGTCCCTGATCAAGATCCAGAAGCAGGCCCGCGCGAACAGAATACGAATGGTGCAGGAAATCCAGGCATGTGAGGCAAAGGAGCGTTCACAAAGGCGCGCAAGCCGGTTCGAAGAGAAGGTTTACGAGGTCGCTTCGTTATCTAATTCCCATTCTCGTGCACATTTGTACATTATAATGTTGGGAAATAAATTTAAATTGTCTATAGAGATCTCCATAAAATCTCCAACCTTGTCTGTGAAGATGGCAATCATTCACCTTCGGAATGTTAGCAAACATAAACATCAACGTGACACCTTTCTATATAATTGGTTTGCAATCTTCTTGGAGGACATTAAATTTTTTTCTTCTTATTTTTCTTATAAAGATGTTTGAAGAATTGAATGGAAAGATATGGGATGACAGCCCGTTCTCCAAAGAAGAGATCAAAGCTAAGTTCATATCAAGGCAAGAGGCCGCACTTAAGCGAGAGCGTGCACTCGAGTACGCATATTCCCATCAGGTAACTTGGTTAGGCTTTCTCCTGCGAAGACAGATTCGTAACGTATATGTTGGATCAACTTTATTTTAACAACAGCTATATTGGTAATTTCCTGTAACCCCGTAGCGCAAGAACTGCGATATTATTTTCGTGAAAGTGAAAGAAGTGAGCATCATATGAACATTGAATATAGCCACGTTGTTGAACTACTATATATCTTTGTGTTGTGTGGTCGTGCGTGTATTGCCACTTGATCATCTTGTTAATACATACCGATTTCCATCAACCGTGCAGGGGAGGAGGAGCACACGCAGACACAGCGTACCACTCGGTAAAGAACACGACGAGGCGGATGATATGAACAGGAGATGGAGCTGGCTCGAGCAATGGGTGGACACACAACCGTGGGACAAGGACATACCAGAGATCCATCCGGTACCCAGTCCGAAAACAATCACACGCAACCTACATGAGCGGATGCTGAACCCCACAAGCGACCTTGATTCCTCGCAATGCAACATTCCAGAGCAGGAATTCAGACCAACAATGCGGAGATCGTTCAACCGGTCGAGGAGGGATCACATAAGGGATGACGAGTCCTTCACGAGCACTCCGGCATTCCCGAGCTACATGGCATTCACCGAGTCGGCCAAGGCCAGGTCCAGATCGGTCAGCACGCCAAAGCAACGTGCAGCTGACTACTGCACGCTGCAAGGGAGCAACAGGGTCTCGCCGTTCCCATCCATCTGCAGCGACGCCACCCTCGTGAAGCCCGGAAGGATGCCACTCATGTCGCCCCGTGTGAAGGGCACGACGCCGCGCACGACCAAGGCCACACAGATCACTGATTCTTGAACTGATCTAATGCATGTAAATCTCTCTCAACTTCCTCTGTTTTTTTCCTTTTTGGTTGGTTGGTAATAACAGAGAGGCCATTTAAGAAGGTTTTTTATGATAATGCTAATAACGGCAGTGGTAACAAAGATGTGATCTGTACTAAGTAGAGCTGTAAGATTATGTGTGTCGTTTGTTTGTTTGGGTCAAAATGAACAGCAGTGTGTTAATTTTTTTCTATAGTGAACATGTGAACTTCTCTTGGATTTCAGCTTCTTAGCGTCTGTAAGGTGAGGTGTATCAGTTAATGTGCCTGGCATTTTGTATTCTTTTTCATGGCTCTTTGTTTTGCTCTGTTGTTGATATGCCTTGAATCCTAACCATCTGACTCAGGTTGAAGAACTGCATATGCATCCCCCTGCTGTACCATACCCCAACAAGACGGGGGTCTCGCTGTCTAGTCAGCGAGCCTGGGGGGGTCTAGGGGGGAGCAGATGCGCCCCCCCTGTGTGGGGGCAGCGCCCCCGGCGAAAATTTTATGGAGCGGTTCTATTTGTATTCGGGTATTTGGATCCTTCTATTTTTAGGGATCCGTCTGTATGGGAGTGATATATAAACTCCTCAGGGTTAGGGTTTTACCTGTATCCTATGTATTCATTCTTTTCTCCACATAGTGAAACCGATCGCCGCCGCCCAAGGACGTAGCCCAGTTACGGGTGAACCTTGTAAATCCGTGTATTTGCGTTCTTGCTTGTTTGATCGTGTTTGTGCGTGCTTGCTTCCGCGATTCGCAACATGCTCTTTGTATGCAAACTGATCTCTTTACTTTAATTTTTGTTTTCGCAAGGGAAGAAATCGAGACAGTTCCAATTCTCAGAAGGCCCAATTTCATTTAGCAACTGCTAATGTTGAGATGCATTGAATCATTAATCCTTTTGTTCAATCCGCTGCATTGTATAGCTCATTACTTGACCACTCCGCACCATTACCGGGCGAGACCTGACGTCAAAATAAGGTTCTCGCTGGCAGGCGAAGCTCCAAAACAACTAGTTAATTTTCGGATCCTATTTGTATTTAGATTTGTGAATCCGTCCGTTTAAGATGAAATATTTGCACGTAGATGTTATATAAACTGTCTTAGATCTTTTCTTCATCGTATTTGCTGCCATTTTACCACCATACAAGAGAGACATATGCGGTCACCATTAAGGATTAGCGCAGTTTAGTGTGAATCTTGGGCATCTTGTGTAATGATTGTTTCTTGCTTGTTTATTTGATCTACGCTCACTTTCGCTAGGACTTTTCACGTAAAATCTTTGTGTTATGTTTTCTTTTTGTTTATCCTTTGTGCAGGTTGATCCTGGTATAAATTCTGTAGAGCTCAACGAGTTTTGTATTACTACAATGCCTAGCTTGGCTGGAGGATTGTGGGTTTTCTCGCGAAAAAGTGTCCATCCTGCAAGGATGTCTTCATTTTTTTAGGATTTGGTGTGCTCCTTTTGAGATATGCCTTCAATCACCAACCCTATTACTATCCGTTTATATTCCGTAAATGGATCTTTGCTGACTTGATTAAGGAGGGTTTTTCAACGTAAATCGTGTGTTCCCCGTGGTTGCTTGTGGTCGATTGTGTGGTTGGATTATCTTTTACAAACTGATATCAAAGTTTTTGATGATTCTCCACCTTGTGTTGAGCGTCATGTCTAGATCTGTCTAGCTGACAGTTTATGCTTCGCATTGAGACGTCCCTCAAGAGATCATCTATGATCCGTTCCAACATCCACAATGACGATGAAGTTTGAGATTGAGAAGTTCGATAATAACATCAACTTTGGCCTATAGAAGGTCAAGATGGAGTCGATCCTCATCCAACAAGGCATCGCAAAGGCGTTGAAAGGCATAGAGAAAATGCATGCGATATCGAGTCAAGACGAGGAGGACATGGACGCAAAAGTTAGGACAATCATACATCTTTGCATGATGAACAATGTTCTTCGTGAAGTTGTGAAGGAGACCTTGAAGGATATGGGAAGATCCTTAAGCGCATCACGAAAGCGTGATGATCGCATCGTATGCGATCGGGAGCGACTAGTCGTACTAGTCGCTCGAGGCAGCGGAATTTAAAAAAATTAACTCAGTGAAACCACATGATCCAAGAACACTTCTCGGACTGTTTCATCTAAATGACAAATAAGTATTAGCTTTACCTCTTGAAGCATGGTTGCGATCGAGTCTCTAAACGAAGAGACCTCCTGTCTCAAGTCTGATCCAATGGAGGAGACGCTTGCGAGTGCGTTAATGAGATGCGTGCTCCTTGCAATTCATGTTGATGATCCAAGCGACGAATCTCTTGATCTCATCATACAAGATTTAACGTCTTCTTCACAAGCGAGGGTACCGAAGGAGACGAAGATCCACGAGCAAACAACTCGTGTAAAATCCCTGATTTTAGTCTCGTAACTAGATCAACTGATGATGATCAAAAGTTGTAGTCCATTAAGAAATTTATGAAAAATCCAATTTTGATCTGATTTTAGCACATTATAACTTTTTGGATGCGTACCATCGTTAGGAATCCAACACATCTGAAATTTTGTAAATCGGATATCGGATGGTTGAGATATGATCATTTTAGTGAAGAGGGGTCAACTCTTAAGCATGGAAGGCCGTATTCCGATATATCGGCGATATATCGTCGATATATCGATATCGACACGATATCGATATCAAAATCGATATATCGATATATCCGATTTCAGGCATTTTCTTCAGAAAGATTCCTAGATATAGCGATATATCGACGATATATCGGCGATATATCGCCGATATATCGATATCGACATGATATCGAAACGATATCGATATCGATATGTCCTTCCATGCTCTTAAGTGGTTATACGGGATTGAGCAGGATCCATCTAAGAGAACCGCCCAACTATGATTTTTGAGATATAAAAGATCCCATGGGCTGCTCTCTCCTCTCACTTGCAAACCCTAACCACCACACACTATCTCCCCACCTCTCGAGATCGTCGGAGCACCGTCGAAGCATCTCGGAGGGGGCGGATCACTACCATTTTGGAGAGGAGTTTTCCCTCATCATTTTTTACACATATCTACCATTAGAAAAACTAAGATCGCCTCTCCCTCTTCATATTTTTGTGATTTTAGTTATATGTTAGATCTAAGAAAATATTTTTGTGATTTAGAGGCATCCGTGGTTGGGAAATTACGTGGGAGACAACTTAAAACGAAGACATGGTATTACATGCGAGAATGCTCATATAGGTACGATCCCCCTACCTTTTTCTTGTGATTTTTCACCGGGCATGTGTCCCTTGGACCTTAGAGTCCCTCTTGCTGGATGTGTTCTCCCTTGGTGTGGTTATTATCGCTTGTTCATGTTTCAAAAGATATAAAAAAGGCTAAATGATATGTTTGTTAAATCCACATGCAAAAATATTTGTTTAAAGCGATTAGAATGAAAGATGTATTGGATGTATTATGGTTAAAGGTGCAACTTACATATATGTTATAAAAAAAGGTACTTACATCAGATGGTATATATGTAACGATGTTCCTTTCTCTTGTCATTGGTTTCACAAGATTTCATCGATCTTATATGTGTGGACATCCATAGAGATGTAGGATATCTAGTTGCATGTTTTATGTAACTATGCGTCCCCATTCCATATCATGTTGAGTATGACTAGTATACGTTGAATGTGAGAAATGCATGTTATGTGTGTATCCATGTGGAGTAAAATGCGAAGTCAAATAAGGTATATAGACTGGAATCATTAAAGAAATACAAGTGGCAATCTAAAATGATCATTCACAATATATTGATGTCTAATCGTGAACGTCTTTCCTCGCATGTCATATCTTCTGATCAAAAAAGCTAAAAGGTCGATCATCGATACTAAGCATATTTGCAACTTTCAATTTAGTGCATACCAATGCTTATTGCCGTTGAATCAAAGGGGTTGGAATATGAATCGGTGCATGTGTACAAATCACTACTATTACATGTATCATTAATGTTGCAGTTACTCACAATTCATGCATGAGACATAACGGACATTTGATTGCTAAAATATGTGCACGTTAAGAGTAATTCTATTAATGATTGCTGCCATAAATCACTTTTTTTATGATATTAAAAGGTCGAATGTGGTTAAAGATAATGTCCTTAAGAATTAATCTTGGGCTATAAAAAAGATTGCACTTACAATAACGTGCTCATTATAATCGTTCCTCTCGCGTGATAAATATGGCCTAAGATCTGTTTTTAATATTATGATTTTGTGTATGCTCACTTCGTAAATACACATATAAAGTGGTTATATCATTTTAAGCATTTAGAACCATTTATACAGGTCAAGGATTTAAATCATCTTTTACAAATTCTAAATATGGTTACCATTGGCATTGGGTTGAGATATTGTCTATATTACTATCATGCTTATTGAGACGACATGCACATAATTAACCTTGACATGCCTTTTTTTTCATGAGCTAATGTTGCATCTATATGAGATTGGCGTGGATTTTCTTTTCCATTTACTTGAGGTGACATAGTGGAGATATCACATAACCTGATTCCAAATCGGCTATCAATGGTATGACCTTTCTTCAAGGGGTGACACCCATTGTATGAAATCTTTAAGAACAAAAACTAGTACAATATGTGCACGTTAGGTATTATGTGTCATTGTGATATTATTGCTACAAAATATTGCATGAGTTGCAATGGATGTCATTTTTGGTATAGAACATGCACATTAAACTCTTTTCTAATAGTAAAGGTATGGTCGTTTCTAACGTTTCATGGGATGGAAGGAATATGTAATAGATGCAAAGCAATTGATATTGCAATCACGATTGTCGTGTTTAGTTTTACTACAACCTACGTAAATGTCTATGCTAGTTCTTGGGTATGTATTAATAATTACTTTATACACATTATAGTAAAGTAAATTGTGATCCATAAGTCCGATCGTGTCTAACTTTATGTGATACATCTAGTGGGTTATCTATGACTTTTAATATTACATGTACTTAGAATGCCAATAAAAGCAAAAAGATAAATCTTGAACAACATCCATATTCAAATAAGTGGATCATTCTCAACTCTGAGTAGATATCCTAAAGACCGCAACCTCAATGGTTGAGTTGCTTGGCACGTTACACATAGTAGCCTATATGTTTTCGGAGTAAATCGATGGAGTAGGAGAGTGGCATGGTTGGTATATGCTTGTCTATGAGAAATAATCCATAATTGAACATGAATATTCAAAATCAAACGTCATGATGACTCCGACCCACGAGCGTAATTCCTAAGATAAGCATAATGATTTTCTCAAATGAATATTAAATTATTAAATGAAATTAAATTGAAAACTACTGTATCGATATTTGTTTGTATGTGTTTTACTTAGAGAAGTTAGCATACCCGAGAGCGGGGCACAGCTCTCGTGGTCCTAATGAATCCTAGATGGAATGCTAGTTCTAGTTCCACGGGTCTGTCGGTGTGTTCCGCGACTCTGTCGATTGAGCGTAGTGGTAAGGGTTCAGTCGGTGAGTCCGCATCCCTGATACGACAGTCGTCAAAGACTCATACTTTGCCACAAGGGTGTATCTGGTGCAAACCTATTTGGTCGTGGTGTACTCATTCCCGGGTATTCCCCTTGTTGCGGGTAAGCTGGGGAAAATGGGTTGAAGTTGGAATTGGGGGTTGTTGCTTGAGTTGGTTGCTCCAGTGCACCTAATTTGACTGTTGAGTATATGTTTTTATTATTTGAGCTCAACAACTAAATGATGATAAGATGCCTTGAATAATATACATATGTCCATCTACGCATATGATAATCCCAAGCAATGCATGCAGATAAATGTATAGTTACGAACTCATAATATGAATAATAATACTAATGCTTATAGAGTACAAGTAGTAGATCATATGTAACTTCGAATAATACAAATGGTTGGGATAGTAAATATAGACTACAAAAATAATAATGGAACATGAACATCCCTCTCTTTACTCTTTTACACTTTCTGCTTAGTGTAGTGTTAGCCTTTTTTTAGTTGTGCTGAGCTTTTTGCTCATACGCACTTCTTTGGAAACACATCCAGGTTTACAGGTTGTTGAGCAGCAGTAGTGACTTGAGCTTCCGCAGTTTGTATAAGATCCAGGGTACAGTTTCACTCACAAAGTTGTAATAGTTGATGTCATGCTTTTATAGCTTATGTTGTTTAAGTTGTTAGACATGTAAAAATATATTGTGGACTCTATTGGAAATTTGTAAAATTTTGGGAACCATGAGTATATAAATATCATTGGAACATTTTTATTCCTTACTTTTCTTGTCTTACATTTTGAATGTTAATCATAATGTATGAATGTGGCTATTGCTGAGTATCTGGATCGTAGGGAGATAGGTCTAATTCTCCTCCCGCGGTGCGGGGCATCACAATCCGGCAGTATAACGGCGATGTTGCGATGATGACAACTCTCTCTAAGGCTCCATGGTGGACGACCACAATGAGAGAGAGGGAGAGAGACTTGACGTGTAAAGAGAGAAGGGAAGATAGCATATTTCCATTGTTTTTAAGAAGAGCTAGGGTTGCGTCTTCTTATATAGTATTTTGGGAGTTCATGGATCACAATCCATGGGAAACACTAAAACAATGTTTAGATTTATTTGTGTTTTTAATCAATTGTCATGATCTTTTTTGTAAAAAATACAACAACAATTAATTTAGTTTAAAATAAATATATTAAATAATCAACATAATTTAATTTTTGAACTAAATTAATTAACATAGAATGATAATGAAGGAAGCCATCCATCCTTCTAAAAAGAGAGGGGGAGGGGACAACCACCCTTATGACCAAGTGAAAGGGTGGTTGTCCACCATCCATTAAATGGATGATGCTGGCTCCTTTAATCCTTCATATAAATTTACAACAACTTTTGTTGTAAATTAATTCACAAAAAAATAATTCCAAACTAATTTCGTGAATATTGCAATCATACCACTAAATAATTGTGAATCACATTCGCAATCCAAAATAAAATGTAAATTATATTTTCAATTAATTATCTAATGTGAATCCAATTCACATCAATAATTAATCAATAAATATAAATCACCATAGGCTCTCTTTAATATATTATAAATCACATTTACAATATATATATATATATATGATTAATATGGATAGTGCTATCCACATTATTCATATCCATGATAATTAAATCACATTTAATCATCTTGGATCTCTTATTCTCATGTGCCCAGAATAGCATGAATCACATTCACATTATTCACATCTTTGATAATTAAATCATATTTAATTATCTTAGATAACTCTCCTTATAATATGAATCAAATTCATACTATCCATGATAATTAAATCATATTTAGTTATTCATTTCTCAATGCTCAGACATAATATTTAATGAAATTATTCTTGAACTCTTTCAAGAATAATGTGCTTCTCTGTGAATACTTGGAGATGAGGACATGGTAATTGTATTGTTCCACGTATAGTGACTTGGATATTGAGACCATATCTCAAATCCAGATCTTGCAGACCTCTCATAGATGCTTGATTAAATCAAGATTGTAAATCTAATCTTCTCATTGCATTTAAATCACATTCAGATCAATAACATTTGGACCAAGATCATATCACTTCTTTATTGAGAGGAGTCACTAAAATACAGACATGTTTCATCACTCCTTAGGAATGGAAGTGTCATGGTTATACAATCGTTTAGATCACATCACCTTCAGGTATTCCTAATACCCGTACATCCCGCATACTGGAAGACCTAGAGTAAACCTGAAGTTTTAGATCTCTTTTAGACTGTCTTCTTCAGGGTTTTATCATTAAGTTTCTCATTTGACCATTGAGATTTGGTATCGATCATATACTTTCCACAAGCATATATCATACCCAGATATTGATCATATACTTTCCAAAAGCATATATCAAACGTACAAATTCAGTCAAGCTTCCAAAGTGAGACGACAATGCACGAAATTTGATCCTTCCCAATATCTCATGAGTGAGCTCATGTCTTCCGGTTCAGTAATGAACATGTATGATCCCTTTAAGAGATCGTATTACTAAGATGCCCTTGCATGCACACCAGCACGCCAGTGTATAGACCTTGATTAGGTCATCAACCTATTGATCTACCAATTGTACATACTCAGACATATAGTAACACATCTGTCTCTGGTCAAAGGATGTGTGCCTATATCGTGACAGAATAAGACATAGGTCTTTGGTTATCTCGATCTCGTTAAGTCAACTCTTTGACCTAACTTATCTAACACCTTCCAATCTCTATTCCTATACAGAGGACCTGCATCAAGAGGTCGGTTAGATATCAACATTTAAAGAAAGGATTGTCATCTCCTTCTCGGGCTAGAGATCATCTCTTAATAATCATTTATCATCTCTTAATAATCATTTGACAGTGCTTAACGAGTCATCAATCTAACTCTTTAGATATTCATCCAAGCACCAGCCTCTATGATTCAACAATTGAATCAATAGTTGTGTGATCATTAAGATGGCCATGATACATAACCATAATTGTACTAAGGGACCTATTATGTAAATTAGTTATTCTTCATTTCAGATCAGGGAATGATATTTGCAATAACAATTATTGCATAATGGCTCGTCGTTGGCTCGCATGTCCAACAGACCTCCGCACCTACTATATGGCTGAAGCTTGAGAGCCTCTACATGATGAAGACCACCGCCAATCGCTTGCATCTCAAACAACGACTCTTTATGCTTCATATAACCAAAGGTACATTGATTGAATCTCATTTAGATGTCTTCAATCATTATCTTTGAGTTAGATAATATGGAAGAAGATACTAAAGATAAAAATCAAACCTTGTTGTTATTATATTCATTGTCACCCTCGTACAAACACTTAAGAGATACCATTATTTATGTGAAAGACGAGCTCACATTGGATAATGTGAAATCACCCCTTCTCTTAAAGAAGTTTATAGACCATGAAAAGATAAAATGTTGGTCAAGTGGCAAGAAGGTTAAACTATTTCATGCAAGAGGAAGATACACATAATGAACAATGTTTGATAAGTCACGTGTTGAAAAGAAAAAGGGGCCGAGAAAATTTTGCCAATATTGCAAGAAGAAAGGGCATGTGAAAGAGGAATGCTGGAAACTCCAAAAAAAGGAACAAATATATAAGCAATCTAGAAAAGAATGTTCTGCAACAAAAACAAGTTATTTGGAATTGAAAGTAGAGATGTGGGCTATGTTCTGATGGCTAGTACACTGCATGGATCAAAGGATGCATGGTTCCTCGATTCTAGAAGCTCTTACCATGTCACACTCAATCGCCATTGTTTCTACTTGTACATATCTATTGATGGAGGAGTTATTCAACATCTTTCCTTGCGAACCAATCTCATTCATTGCTTATGGACAACCTGGCACCAGAGGAGGTATGGTCTGGGCATTCCACTAATTATTCTGATTTAAAGATTTTTGGTTGTCCTGCATATGCGCGTGTTAGTCAAAAAAGTTGGAAACCTAGATCCGTTAAATGCATATTTCTTGGGTATGCATATGAAGTGAAGGGATATAAATTGTGATGTCTAACGAATTAATTTTTTCACTCTTAAAAATGTGAAAATATTGTAGTACACAAAGAAAAGCAGTTATTAAAATTGTACAAAATTTAGAATTCAAAGTGTGGCAATTGCTTATTTAACCTGGACAAGTCCTAAGGTCGACAAAGAGAGGTAATTAACCAATTAGATTGTCCACTTTAAGATAATTTTTTTTATATTTATGAAGAGAAATATGCGATGGAAAAATGAAGAATAGCATACGTACATAAAATGTGATGAAATTATTTTTTTGTGGAATTTTAATATTAAAAAAGATTTAAATATGTAATGGATACTATTTTTGGTCTTATTAATTTTTAGTCACGAAGATGCATTACTTTACAAAAATAAAAATGTGAAATGTGCATGAATGCAAAGTGGACTTACTCTATTTGTTTATAATTTTTGAAATTAAAAGGACAATAATACAAAAAGTAAAAAAATCCGAGATGACCGTTTCCTGTTCAAAACATAATGAATTTTTAAGCTACTAAATGATCTCACGAAAATCTAATAAGATCCTCAATAGTAGATGGGACAATGTCAAAAGAGAATATTTTCTTATCATATGTAAATATGAACTTAAAAAATCCAATGCTTGATTCAAAGAGTGAACAGTTTAGAGCACCAAGCTCATTGAAATTCCTAAATTTTATTATCAATCAATTAGTATCATAATGTCTATTTTTACAACATTTTATGAGGAAAGAACGGTTTGTAATTGATTATAAGTGCTCAGAATTAAGGTTTCCGTTTAAAATTCATAAATATTCATTTCAGCTAAAAAAGTTATCTACCGAATCTCAAAAGGTAGAACATGAAATAATCTTTCAAATTCGATAAAAATCATTGAAATTAGTCAGGTGATTCAATAGTTATGACATGGAATAGACAAGGGCACTGATGTAATAAAACTTAATTCAAAGTACTGTAAAGAAGTCCAAAAAGGGTGTTGTTCTGCAATTGTTACGGAATGCATATGTCTGTGATTAGCTCATTAGCCCAAGAGTGGGCCTTGGCTATAATATTGGAGTCCGCCGAGGGTGTGGCTGCAACAACACCCGTCACATGAGGGTGCTCACGTTCAGGCACTAGGGTTCGTTTGGTGGCAGGGTTGGATACTATTCACAAGGCTGGGTGAATAGTTAATTGTGAGGAGGGGGTACCCCTGTGAATAGTACCCAATCCAACCCAACCCTGCCCAACTATGTGTTTGATGGTTGTGGTAGGCTCCCACTATCACGTTCCATGCGTGGATCGACCTGATGATTCACTAAGCACTTATCAACGATTATGGTGGCTTGTTATTTAACGGTAAAGATTGGCTATGGAGTCGATTCGATGGCTGGATTCCTTTTGAAACATGAACGGATCCGATCCTCAATGGTTGCAATCAATAGTAGTCGGAAGCTTCCAATGATGTTAATGAGTCTACCATTTTATCTCCCAAAGCAAAGTTTTATTGTTTGTTCTTGTGTAGAAGATGTAGATGTGAGTATCAGCAAGAATGTGTAGCTAGAGATTGACCCGGTCCAACCACGTTAGGGCCACTTTATCTGAATAGGAAGAAGAAGACAGAGTTCAATAGGTGAAGAAGAGTGCAGTGCAAACAAACAGGGATGTTTGATCAAGCCACCCTCCATATATGTAGATTCTACATTTGCATATACACTGTCTGTTGTAGAGGAAACGTGTGACATCCGAGAGACAAGCGGTTTTTCTGAAGTTGTTTCATCAAACTACTCCATAGATTGGCTTGTAACAAGATTGCAAACCAATATGCAGAGTATTGTCATGTGACCATTTCAAAAAACTACGCAGCTTTCCTGCATCACATGTTTCCTCTACAACGGATTTATTGTCAACCTCAATAAGAGTTCAGCTAGTGGTTGTTTCCATGAACAACCTTAATTTGTAGTGCAGGGAAAGGAAGATCGTGTGTGCTTGCAGAAGAAATATCATTATGGGTTGAAGCAATCTCCGAGATAGTAGTACGAATGCTTCAATATGTTCATGATTGCCCATGGTCTTGCAAGGAGCAGTTATGATATTTGTGTCTATTTTAGACACATTTTTGATGCCTCCTCCATTTTTCTATTGATTACATGTTGATATCGTTCATAAACAAATCTGTGGTGAAAAGATTGAAGGCCATACTTGGTAGAAAATTAGAGATGAAGGATCTTGGTGCAGCTAAGAAGATTCTTGGCACATAGAGGTACATGGATAGTAAGGCTGAGAAGCTATGTTTGAGACAAAACAACTACTTGCAAAAGGTCTTAGAGTGTTTTGGCATTGCAGATGCTAAACCTGAAATGATTCCACTTGGATCTCATTTCAAGTTGTCCGCAGAGTTGACACCATAAAGGGAGAATGAGCACATGCATATGTCATGAGTTCATTACATTAGGGGTGTTGGGAGTATCATGTATGTCATGATATGCCCATACATCATGCAGTGAGTAGATACATTAGCTTGTTTTGAAGTGAATTCTGATATACTTGTGAAGTACCACTGAGTTTTGTCTTGAGTTTGGGAGAGGTAAGGATGTATTAGTTAGCTTTTGGTTATTTATGAAGAGCATTTTCACCACATTAAGATTATCATTTTATCGTAGTACATGTGGTGAAAATGGTTCAGCAAAAACCATACTTTCGAATATGTGGAAGTTAATTTACTTGGCAAGTATACCAAGTTCGAACATAGGGACACGAGACTCTTCATCAATTTATCGAAAATTAATATTTAATTAACGAGTAAGTATTTTCTAATCCGATGTCTTCATGCAGATGTGATAAAACAATTCAAAGACAAGCGATGCATGCAAATTTTATTTGATTTTTAGATGCAATTAAAAGGAGATGCAATGCATGCACACAATTAATGGAATGCAAATAAATGTATGCAAGATAAAAATATACAAATATGCCCTACATAATGCCAAATCAATGAGCAACAAATTATGGGTCAATTTGAGAGTCAAATTGTGCAACAATGATGAAAGATGGCATTTAGCATAACAAATAAGAGACATGGAGCACATAAAATAGAGCCTATTTAATACAGTGTCAAGACATGAAATTAAAAATCTCATTAGAAAGACAATGAAATGAGCATCAAAATGAAACTAAAATCATGCAATTTGGACTTGATATGCTCAAGGTATTCTAAAAACAATGCATGGGCTTAAATGTAATAAAAATGCGTGGAAATAAAAGATAAATAATCACAAATAGGCCCTTAGGGGGACCTATTTATAATTTCTAAAACCCAGAGGGGCTCCTGCATAATTTCTCCATGTAGCGCGAGGGCATTCATATAAATATGAAAAACTTATGGGGCCTTCTTGTAAAATGTCCAAGCGCGCACGTGAGGCACTAACTCTGGTAAAGGCCAAGGGTGTCTCATCAAATAACCCAGACCCTCATGTACGATGCCCGTGAGGAGGTTAGGCTCGGGAGACAGCCCAGGCTCGGACCACATGGTTGCTTCTGGACGCTTTGCTGCTTGGCTCAGGCTTTCATGGTTGTAGGGTCAGTGGGCGCTACGTGGCTCCAATAGGGCCGTTGGATGGCCACCACAGAGGCACCATCCAACGACACATGTGCTTCGTCTCCGTCGTAGGAGTGCGTTGGAGATCCATCGACCTCCCTAGAGTGCCACCATGCTCCTCTGTGATCATAGAAGGTTGTTGAAGCATCGTGGCCACCTGGAGAAGGTGGCTGACCGGAGGCGAAGCTGTAAGGGTAGCTGGAGGTGGTTGCCGATGAAACGTCAACGGAGGTGAAGCTGGAGACCGGAGAGGAGGCACGGGCTCCGACCATTGAAGTTCCTGCAATGTTAGTTTAGCCGAAGTAGTGATGTGAACCGAGGTAACGTACGACGATGGAGATGGATTTATAGGCGGAGGAAGTGGGAAGTTGTCGATGGTGGCGGGGACTTTCAAACGGCTAAAATAAAGGGTGGGAGTTATGATGGGGGCTATTGATGGGTTGGCGAGGATGCTTGATGAGAGGGCTATGTGGGGGGGGGGCATTAAATCGAGGAGAGAGAGGGCGAGACCACGACCAAAAATGGAAGGGGTCAGGGGTGTCGTGAGGTGAAACAACTGGGAGAGGGGAGACGTTGGAGATGAAAGACAAGGCCGGGATCGTTGGATCATGTGATCCAACAGCCTAGATGAGGGTGCAAGCAAGGGGCTAGGATCTGATCGGTCAGATCAGATCTAACAGTGAGGGTAGAGGCGGTGACATACAGTTGCGATGAAGCATGGGCTTCATCCAAGGGTCACGAGAGAAGGGGAGGCGTAGAGATCAGAGAGCCGTAGGATCAATGGTGATCCTCCGGCTGAGGGGAAGGTGGGCGAGGGTGGCTGGGATCGGATCTCATGGGAGATATGATGGTTGAGGTTTAAGCAAGAATCAACGAATGAAATGGAGAAGGAGCGAGATATGAGAGTTATTGGAGAAGGGCGATGTCGAGGGCGGTCACCCATTGGATTAGGAGGCATCTGATGGCTGAGATGTAGGCGGGTGCAGGTGGATGAGATTTGGTTGGTTGGGGGGGGGGGGGGGGGTTGATCAAATGGTGGAGAGGAAAGGCACGATGAGTTATTCAGATGAAGGCAGGCCAGGAAGATCCAACAACCAAGAAGCAAGGTCGGGTGGCGAGAGGTGGTGCGACCACGTGGGCGGCCTAGGGGATGCCACATGGCTGCTCCAGAAAATTCAGAAATAACAAAAATAAAGGAAATTAAAAAAGAAATAGAAGGAGGTCGAATTAGAAAAAAGTCAAAACATGAAATTGTAGATCTCGATGAGATCTACAAGTTTCTTGTTGAATAAAAACTCAAACGAGGTTATTTGTACAAAGATGAATTTTTGGGAGAATTTTTAATGGGTAAAAACACTATTTTTATGATTTTGATATTTTTTGTATTTTTAAATTCTTTGAAAAGCCAAAATAAATATATACAATAATTAACCTAATTTTTGGGGGTTTTATTAATAAAATATAAAACAAAGAAAAAGTTAGTAATAAAATACAATAATTAGGGTTAGAAAATATAGGTTAATCATATAAAGAATATGTACACTTTGAATTGCTTAAGCAAGGAGAATAATAAATAGGTTTTAACATGATGTATCTGAGATTCATCATACTCCTATATTTAAACTATGCTCGTCCTCGTGCATCTAAAGAATGAAGGAGCTGGATTACTTCCAGACAGTGCATGTGAAATTTTCAAGGCTCAATTAGTCGAAGACCTTCAATTTAAGTGATCATAAAATTATGGGTTCAACCATACTCTAGCGAAAAGGAATCCAACTTCTCTAATTATCAGACTCTCTATTTGTACATAAAATATAAGGATATGTCAATTAGTGTACTGCATTCATGAGAGTCGAGTCAAGATGTCACCCAAAGTTCCAGTCCAAGAGACTCTCCTCTAGACCTTATCCTCAACACTAGGGAATAAATTGGTTCTTGCATTCAATCCACTCTCTCATTAATTTGTCAGACTTGAAAGTGTAGATGATGGCCAGATGATGGATGGCATAGGATTATGTCAATTTTTCTCTCCCTTGCATTGGAACAAGGGGCCTCTCGAGTGCCTTATTACTCAACACTTGTATTTTTTTTTGTTTTTGATCAATGTGTCCATAAAGAAAATTTGGAGTCGTCTGCACTTATTTTTCTGGGAGTACATCGGGGGGTGTCTCTTTTGAGTATCTAAGATACTTTCGACACCCAGGCTTATATCACTATACGATGTAGAGCTCTTTTTTGATGCTAGCCCGACTCCTTGGTCCTAATAGCGTTTGGTCGAAGTGGACACTTTGAAAATGGTTGGGAGAGCTCACCTTTGGTGGAAGATCTTTTGAATTGACTTGTAATGATAGGGCTTTCTCTTGTATGAGAGAACTTCTCTCTAATTTTCATTTCATTTGTTTGTCTAGCTCCATTGCTTTTATCAAAAGTTGGCGTACACTGATCAGTAATTTAATTAGATTTCATCACACCCCGGTACATGGGTAAATATCAAAGATAGCATGCGAACTTGTTGACATACTAGCTAGGGTTTTGCTGATATTCATGTTTCTTGAAGCCTTCATCGACTTTACCCCATCCTCGTGCATCACTAAATCGGGTCTAGACTTAAATTTTCATTCCTAGTTCCTCAAGTGATAACTCAACTCATCTCATCCATCATGCAGTTGTGAAAGTGATGTGCTGGTCATATTCTTTATAATGTAAAGATGTAGAGTGTAGTATAACGCTCAAATATTTCAAACTAGGAAAGTGTGGATTATTAAGTTCAAAACCCTAATGACTAAGGATGGCTAACTCAGACTCTCAAAATCTCAGAAATCAAGTGTCTTGAAAATCCTTAAGCCTTGAGTGATAGTGAATGTGTCAGGAATACACCAACTCCATGGTTAGTGATTTTTTATGATTTTTTATCTTTTGCAATTTTTTTATGAATTTTAATTTTTCGTTTTTTTATTCTTCATAAAGATAATGTCTAGCCCATGCTCATATGAATAGTTGCATCTACTTCCAGCCAGTATGGAGTATGTACGGACCGTTAGACGATAACCTGTGTTACTTGAGGACGGAGCCATAGACAATGTCCTCTAAACCACCCACTCTGCTAAGGGAGACTGAAGTTCCCTCAGTGAAAAGTAGCTACACATTTTTAAGCATAGTTGCCAGAGTCTCTACTAAAGAATTTTTTATTTTTTCAGATTTTTATGAGAAAATTTGAAAAAGGTTAATTTTTATTTACAAAAACTTAATACCTAAATTTTAAAAACATTTTTACAAAAATCAGTTCACTAGTCAACTTAAACCCTAGACCAAAAAGTTTTCAAAAGTTTTAATATACGAGCTATGGTTAAAGTATATATACAATATATACGGTATACCCCCATATACTCAACTTTTGTTATGTCCTCATAGCACAAGTGATATGAAGCCATGGCTCTGGTTAAATATAAGGTGATATAGCGGAACTGACTCAAAAGGTCTCCCTATACTTAGGTCAAAAAAATGACCTAAGAATAAGAAGACGGATGAAGGGAAGGTTGATTGATTTGGGTCCCACCTATACTTAGGCTAAAATAGCCTAGGTGAAGGATCCGAAATTTGGGTTGAGGGACCCGTGGCTGATAGGGTTAGAGGGGTGGGGAGTGTGAATTTTTAGAGATGAATAAAAGGAGATGGAGGGGGGGTATATATGTGTTGTGATGGATGTGCAGGGGAGAGGTGTGTGTGAATATACAAAGATGGTGGGGGCGGATGAGTGAATATATAAATATGGTGGTTTGGGGGAGTGTAGATCATCGAGTGATCTACTTTTTTTCTTTTTTTTACACACACGAGCCCTCGAACTAGGACCGCTAAAAATGCACATGATACATTTTTTACAACAAAATGCATGAATGAAGAGCTGACTAAAGTTCATTGAATCCTTCTTCTTTTCTTTTGCGAATCCTCTCAACGGGGGCTCCCAACTCCACGCCTCCATGTAGATCAAGCGTCCTCGATCTCCATGGGTCCTGCCACAAAAGAATCAGTCAGAAAAATATCAAGAACAATAATCATGAAATGATGCAAAAACAACATGATGAAAAGACCTAAAATTTTGAAAATATTCACATAGGAAATAATACAAAAAATTCGGCAAAGTGATAAACGGAAGCTGTGTCCTCGGCAATGACGCCATTTGATGAAGCACATTTTCACCACATCAAGATCGTCTTTTTATCGTAGTACATGTGATGAAAATGGTTCCGCAAAAACCACACTTCTGAATATGTGGAAGTTAATTTACTTGGCAACTATACCAAGGTCGAACATAGAGACACGAGCCTCTTCTTCTATTTATCGAAAATAATATTTAATTAATGAGTAAGTATTTTCTAGTCCTAGGTCTTCATGCAGATGCAATAAAACAATGCAAAGACAAGTGATGCATGTATTTTTTATTTGGTTTTTAGATGCAATTAAAAGGAGATGCACTGCATGCACACAATCAATGGGATGCAAATAAATGTATGCACGGTAAAAATATATAAATATACCCTACATAATGTCAAATCAATGAGCAACAAATTATGGATCAATTTCAGAGTCAAATTGTGCAACAATGATGAGTGATGGCATTTAGCATAACAAGTAAGAGACACATAGCACATAAAAATAGAGCCTATTTAATACAGTGTTAAAACATGAAATTATTAATGTCATTGGAAAGACTATGAAATAAGCATCAAAATGAAACTGAAATCATGTGATTTGGATTTAATATGATCAAGATATGCTAAAAATAATGCAGGGGCATAATTGTAATAAAAATGCGCAAAAATAAAAGATAAATAGTCACAAATAGGCCCCTGGGGGACCTATTTGTAATTTCCAAAACCCAAAGGGGCCCCTATGTAATTTCTCTAAGTAATTGGTGTAAAAAAACTGGCGGGGCCTTCTTGAAAAATGTCTAGGCATGAAATGAGGCACGTGCGCCTGCACCTCCTTGTAATTCTAGCAAAGGCTAGGGGTGTCTTAGCAAATAACCCAACCCCTCACGTGCAAGGCACGCGAGGGAGCTAGGCTCAGGAGACAGCCCAGGATCGGGCCACGTGGCTGCTTTTGAGCGTTTCGGTGCTTGTCTCGGGCTTCCATGGTTGTAGGATCGGTGGGCGCTACGTGGCTCCATTAGGGTCGTTGGATGGCCGTCGTAGAGGCACCATCCAAGGACACATGCGCTTCATCTCCACCGTAGGAGCGGCGACGCAGTTGGAGATCCAACAGCCTCCCTAAAGCGCCACCGAGCTCCTCCGTGATCATAGAAGGTTTTTGAAGCACTGTGACCACCTGGCGGAGGTGGCTGACCGGAGGTGGATTTATAGGTGGAGGAAGTGGGTGGTTGTCAATGGTGGCAGGGCGCTTTGAAATGACTGGAATGAAGGTTGGGAGTTATGATGGGGGATATTGATGGGTTGGTGAGGATGCTTTATGAGAGGGCTATGTGTGAGGGTCGTTAAATCGAGGAGAGAGAGAGGGCGAGGCGACAACCAAAAATGGAAGGGGTCGGGGTGTCGTGAGGTGAAATGGCTGGGAGAAGGGGAGACGTTGGAGGTGGAAGACAAAGCCAGGACCATTGGATCATGTGATCCAACGATCCAGATGAGGCCACGAATGAGGGGCTAGGAACTGATCGATTAGATCAGATCTAACGATGAGGGTAGAGGCGGTGACATACAGTTGCAATGAAGAATGGGCTTCATCCAGGGGTCGCGAGAGAAGGGGAGGCATGTAGATCGGAGAGCCGTAGGATCAATGGTGATCCTACGACTGAGGGGCAGGCAGGCATGGGTGGCTGGGATCAGATCTCAGGGGAGATCTGATGACTGAGGTTTAAGCGAGAATCAACGTATGAGATGGAGAAGGAGCGAGATCTGAGGGTTATTGGAGAAGGACTGCGTGGAGGATAGTCAACCATTGGATTAGGAGGTATCTGATGGCTGAGATGTAGGCATGTGCAGGTGGATGAGGTTTGATGGGGGGGGCTTGAAAAATGGTGGAGGAAAGGCATGATGAACGATTCAGATGAAGGCGGGCCAGGAAGATCCAACGGCCAAGAAGCAAGGTCTGGTGGCGAGAGGTGGTGCGGCCAAGTGGGCAGCCCAGAGGGCACCACTTGGCCGCTCCAGAAAATTCAGAAATAACAAAAATAAAGGAAATTCAAAAAGAAATAGAAGGAGGTCGAATTAGGAAAAATTCAAAACATGAAAGTTGTAGATCTCGATGAGATCTACAAGTTTCATGTTGAACAAAAACTCAAACGAGGTTATTTGTACACAGATAAATTTTTGGGAGCATTTTTAATGGGTAAAAACACTATTTTTGTGGTTTTGATATTTTTTGTATTTTAAATTCTTTTAAAAGCCAAAACAAATATATACAATAATTAACCTAATTTTTTAGGAGTTTTTAATTAAATATAAAAACAAAGAAAATGTTAGGAATAAAATACAATAGTTACGTTATAAAATATTGGTTAATTATGCACATAATATGTACAATATAAGAATAGTTAATATTAATGATTTTATTGTGATTGAATTGTTTAAGCAAGAATAATAATAAATAGGTTTTAACATGATGTATCTGAGATTCATCAATTATGCTGACTATAAAGGGTGACCGTGGCAAGATAAGATCTATGGCATGTTATGTATTCACTTGGAAGATGTTATGTATCCACTAAGTTTTGCCATGGAAGGTAATCTTGCAACATAACGTGACCTTATCACTACAGAAGTAGATCACATGGCGGCAATCAAAGGAACCAAGGAAGCAATTTGGTTGAAAGAATTATTTAACAAGCTCAATTGTGGTCAGAAGATTGTTGTCATCCATATTGATAGTCAAACTGTCATACATTTGACAAAGGACCGGATGCACCATGAAAGAACATAGCATATCGATATCTGTTATCACTTCATTAGCGAAGTACTCACGGATGACCACATTAAGATGAAGAATATCATTACATTAGATAATCCAGCAGACATGATGACCAAGCAAGTTCTACTAACTTAGCCTTTCAATGGGGCTATCATAGCATATCGATATCTGCTATCACTTCATTAGCGAAGTACTCACGGACATTAGTCTTTTTAGGGCATAAAGGCCTTCTAGGGTTTTTGTACATGTACTCTAATTTTTCATCATAATGGAACCTCTATTTGTCTGTGATTTTTTCTACTACACCTTTGGATTTTCCCATGTAAATCATGCATTCTCCATAGTTTTTTATAGTTGATTGCGTGTTTAGATCATCTTTTAGAGTTTCTATCATATTTTTGGTATGATAATAACCTCATATGGTCGAATAACATTGAGATGGTCATTGTTGGCAGAGGTAGAATCCCCCACGATATTATATTGTGATAATACCTTGTGATAATTTTGTCCAATAACCCTATTTTTCATGATAGTTACAAGCATGTTGATATCAATCCATTATGAAAATGTGGATAAGTTGGTCAGGCATATATGATACCTATGTCCGACTTGAAGGAGAGTAGTGAATCAATCCGTATTGTGCAGGTTAATGGGTCATGCGTGAGGATACACTTCCCCTTTAAGCTATATATTCAAATCACTCCCCCCTCTTTTCACAAGTTAAGAAAGTGGAGACAACCTTAGTCGCATGTAATTAAGCTCTAAGGGGTTCCCTGCCGTAATATTTTCCCTTTCTGGTAAAGTATAATTTTTCGTATAGAATATTGTTTCTCTACAGTATGTTTCTTTTTTGTAAAAAGATGTAACTTCATTTCTACTCTTTCCAAAGAGTACTTATTAAGCATGGTTAAGATGATAAAAAGAACAATGATGGATAATAGATAAGTGATGTTTATCCTTCATTCTTGTTAAGTTGACTCAAGGGATAAGGGGTGGATAAGGAGCTAAAGAGAATATCCTTATTTTATTTTTCTAATTTTTTTATTTTTAGGATTATATACAAGGAGGTAAAGAGAATATTCTTATTTTTTTTGGCAAAAATAATTATTTATTTACACAACTAATATGCACAATATAGAGTGGGCCCTATCTCTCTCTACATATTTTATTTGGTGATCAGGCCAAGCTTGGCCTTCTCTTGGGGTTCAGGTCACTCTGTATTTATTCTAAATACCACCTTCTTTTTTCTTTTCCTTTATTCTTTTATTTTGTATAAATACATGCTAATTATGTAGTATTAACAAATGCATGTATAATGGTAACTCATTGTATTTATATCTATTTACATGATGCTTTGCCAAGATAAATAACTAAAATAAAATAATAAAGAGTGATGATCAAAGATTCATCAAGAATTGGTTCCACAATTTTACGGCACTACGACTATCGAGGATGCAAAATTATGGATGGATCGGGTGTCCACGGTGCTGTGGATGATTCATGCACTAGCTGGGTCTTGTTTGACATCAGATATGTACGACATCAAGTATTCGCAGAATCGTTGAAGTGTCTAGGAGTTAGTTTCTTAATACATTTGTGTCATTAATTAGATTTGTGATTTTTATAATATGTCATGCATTGGACCGTATATTAGGAAGTTGAGGCATTTCAATGACATGTTATTGGTCAAGTGGTTTCCGGAGATGCTGAGAGAATGGGACGATCTATATATATGATAAGATTATGGAGGTGTACTAAAGAATTGTCCCTCTTTGGAGGATCATGTCATCGTACAACATATGTCTTAGCATATGTGGTAGAGCAGGGATTTGGGAAAATATAGTACAAGTTAGTTGTATGGGATTTTTTATGGGTAACTAACCCAATCTATGAAATAAGGACTAGGACTACTCCTTCGTGGACTCTATTTTCTCTTTGAGTTAGGCTAGGTGTTCAGACCACAAGTATAAGTGGAAGCCGTACAAGTCACTTCATGTGGGTTGATTTTCTATAGGTAACTATTAAGTGGGGTTTTGAGGAAAGGGAAGTTCAGGAATACATTGTGGGCTCGTTTGGTAGGGGAATAAGCAAGAATAATGATGGAGAATAAGGGGAATAAGGATCTATTCTCCGTTCGGCTGGAGGATAAGAATAAGGAGAATAAGGTGAAATAAAGGTAGGTAAGGTGGGATAAAGATATGAATAAGAGTGAAATAAGATGGAATAATGGGAAATAGTCGTACCACTGGGAATCATGTCGGGAGGAGAATTGGCTCCTTATTCCAGGACCTATTCTCCAACAAAGCAGGGCATGCGGGTTTTCACATTTGCTATTTGTTTACCCTGTTTACCCTTCTAGTTTTTGTTTTATAATCATATTGAGTGCTTTGCTCATAAACCCATTTGTATGAATTTGGCAGGTTCACAGGAGCAACAATTGCATCAGTAGGAGACTTGGGGCATCATCTTCCAGTAACTATGACTTTCAGAGGATCTTAGATGAACTGAAACTCATCCTCAATTAACAACAGGAATAGAGAGTCAATATCAAACAACTTTCATGTTGGCAAGATGAGTGTACTTCCCCCAAGACCTCCATTTCAGCACAGGTTCAGGTTAACCCCACAACCTAAACCAAGGATAGAGGCATCAGAAGGATCAGGTATACTATTATGATTTTCTTGATTAAGATCATGAGACCCTATTGCATGGTATTCACCATATTATTCTTAGGAGCGGTAAGATCATGCAGACCCCTGATCTAGCATGACATACATGAGTGGAGGATACAAATGATCCTGCCTCGAGGAGAGCTCAGAGGAGGAGCATTACCAACAACACCACCGCCTTCAGGGTCACCAGGGGGATTCAAATCCCCAAAAATAAAAAAAATACAAAATAAAAATCCAAAAAATCCAAAAAGAAGAATAAAATGACATCAAGCACGATCGCCAGCAGTGAGTCTTCAGGAAATGAGAAGACTTTTATGGATGCAACACTGGCATCTATTTTCCCTACATTTTCAATTCCATTTTCGACATTTCAGTTGAGTCATTTACAGAGTCTAAGTCATAGTCTGGGTCATGTATAATCGCATTTTGATTTCAATAAAATATCAGATGATGATATTTCTGTTTTACATCATGAGCCCCCACTAATCCCTTTCACTCGGGCCTCATCGAATGGAAAGAAGAAAAATTCTCAAAAGAAATAAAGATGCCTTGGAGATGGAAAGAATGTGCCTTAAGAATGTCAAAGTGGAGATTCCTTTTCCTCAATTAGTGGATATGATTCCTGCATTCAAGAAGTATCTAAAGGTGAGATGTACACCTATTGGGACTAGCAGGAAGAAGAACATGAAAATAATGAACACATGTTGTGTCCATAGTCACTACCTGTGCAGTCGGAAATGGGATTCCAAGGAAGAAGAGAGATATGGGTGCCCACTTCGTCATTAATCAGATATCTGACATATCTTTTGACCGTACTCTACTCGATAATGGATCCGCTATAAATCTATTGCCTTATTCTCTCCTAGATCATCTAGGTCTAGGTCCTCTTAGGAGATCATGAGTGCTTCTACAATTTGCAGACCGATCTATTAAGAGACCTAAGGGAATGTTGAGGGATGTTATCATTGACATCGATGGGAAGAAATACAAGGTGGACTTTACGATGATAAATCCTTAATTGCCCGACTACAACAATACGACATGATTAAATATGGTAAATCTATGATTGCTAAATGGCATCGTTGCTGGGGAACAAGATTCTCTCTTGCTAGAGATCCTTGAAAAGAAACGTAAGGTGATAGGATGGAGTGTGTCCGATCTCTATGGTATTAACCACAATTTGTGCTCACACCATATTTATCTTAAGGAATGTGCCGAACTCTCCCGTGACTTCCAGTGCAGGCTGAATTCAAACCTATAAGATGTGGTTAAGAAAGAGGTAGAGAAATGGTGTGATGCGGAGTTTATATATCCCATCTTTGATTCCAAGTGGGTGGCACCACTTCACGTAGTCCTTAAGAAGGCGGGACTCCAGACAATTACCAACTTAGAAGGAGAGGACATTGTGACACGAGTACCCACGTCGTGGCGTGTTTGTATGGATTACAGACGAATGAATGCTCGACAAAAAAGGATCATTTTCCCCTGCCACTCATTGATCAAATCTTGGAGAGACTCGTAGGGAAACAATTCTTTTGCTTTTTGGACGGGTACTCGAGCTACAATCAAGCAGTCATCGCTCCTGAGGACCGGGAGAAGACCACATTTACATGTCCATTTGGTACTTACGCATTCAGACACATGCCTTTTGGGTTATGCAATGCATCAGGAACTTTCCGACGGTGCATGATTGCGGTATTTGCCGAGATGGTGGGCAATTTCCTAGAAGTCTTGATTTATTTAGAATTTTGTTAAGAGGAAGAAAGTATTTTTTAACTACTAGATTTTCTATTTTTTATGATTTTGAGTGTTAGAGTGTGCCGCATTCAAGTGGAATATAGAGTATATAGATCTTATTTTAGGACTTTCAATGAGTCTTAAACACAAATGAGCATATTTTGCTCGAGCTAACATGATGAGATTGAGTCTCATCAAGAGTATATAAGTAAAAAGGAGCCATGCTAACTTTCAGGTATTATTAATGTTTTTTGATATGAAAGATCACTACAAATGTACAACGAGGAAAACATGCAACATAACTTAAAATAGCTAGGTATTGAGTTATGTAAGTTGAGGTAGCTATGCATCAGATATGAAATCTCAACATAAGTAAAATATGCAACATGTATCAACCATCAACTACACATAAGGTTTTAAGCACGAGCTATGATTTTGGTATCAAAGAATCGTGAAAATATCACATAAACATGTGAACTATCCAAAGATCTAATTTAGCAGTGGACGCTTCACAACCCACTGGAAGTACAGAAATAATCGCTATGCAAATTGTTAGGCCGTGCGGAGACCAATATGAAATGTTGTTAGGACCACTGGGAAGACGCCACAAACTTGCCGAATGAAAAACAACAACAACAACGTAAATACATAAAGATACTCTAGGTCTAAATGGTATGTAATGTGGAATTTGAATCCCCATTCAAGCAACCTCAAGGAAAAATTGATGGCATAGTCGAGAAGCAACAACATATATAACCCATCCCTTTTCTCCCACAACAAAAAGTGATGAGCAACAACCTACATGAAAATAAAAAACTATGGTAGTAATACACAAAATACGTGAAAAGTTAAACTTAATTCTCAATAGCAACCAATTAGAGATAAGCATGAAATCTCCAAATGAGCCGAGCCCTCCACCCATGGAGGTAAAAAATCAGGCGACACTGATTACTATGCCCAACTCGATTTCCCACCCTAAGATAAAGATCTTCTATACACACCATCAAAATTTTAACCATATTAGCCAACACAAGTCTATATAAGAGATGCAACACACTCGAGAGAGAGAACATCTCATAACAATCTCGTCCAATCAAACCAAAATAGAAACAAAACAGAGCAACGGTCAGCAATTACTGCTCTGATAACTCGTGGAAAAGGATGGTTAACTCTGCTTTAGCTTGTACCTCCATTCAACCTTGAATCTTCTCCTCTTCCTTCAAAGAAAAATACGCGTGAGCAATGTGAGTTGGAGGATGGAACCCTTTCTATGATATGGTTTGGAGGCTGATAAAACTCTGGTCGTAGTTGGAGAAGAGCTCAAAGAGAGGAAATATTAGTAGAGGAGAGCGAGCTGGTCGAAGGAAAGAGAAACAGAGTTGTCGACAACACACTCATCGAGTCCCATCTCATTCACGTGCTAAACACCAAATAAATGAACTAGAAGGGGTGTGGATGTAAACCTGATGTGTACCCTATGCATTTGTAAATGTATAAATCCCTTTAAGTGAGTACCTGCTAGCAGAGGATAGAATTCCTATGACCGCATTTCATTTCTCACCTTAAGCAAAAAACCTTTAATTAGAGAGGATATTAATTATTTAGGGGTTTAATTGCAAAAGCCCTACCTGCTCTATAAAAGGCCGGCGGGCCACAGGGGTGGAGATCGAGATCACCACACGAAGTCACGAACACGCTTTTTGCTTATTCCCAGACGTTATCGCTCAACTCCTCCATTTGAACCGGAGCTGCAGAATAGGCGACCGAGAGACCTCGAGATGAACTCGACGATGAGCTCCCGATGGATTCCCGTTGCAATCGCACCGCTTCCCTCGAGTTCCTCCGTCCACCGTAAGATCTCCGCTCGCACACCTCCCGATTCGCTTATATCTCTCTGCCGCGCCTTCAAAATCGGCGTTTTCCTGTGGATTTGAAGGGGTCTCCGCGGTTCCCTCGAAGAAGAAGATCCCCGAGGGGGTTTCGAGATCTGTCCTGCCGATCGCCATTGCAGGTGAGCGCGCTGGTGGAGTCGGACGCGTTTGATTCGAGTGCTAGGGTTTTTGGTGGTTTTTGGGAGCAGCTTGATGGTTTCTTTCAATGCAGGTACGAGTTTGATCGGAAGTCTGATGATGGCCGATGCAGTGAATGCACTTACAATGGAGCGAATTGCGGTAAGAAGAAGACGAGTTACGGTTTGGAAAAAAAAGCTCCAGGAGCAAATGCAAGTACACGGATATTAAGTTTTCACCTTAATGCACGCTGATATAACTGTCGGAATTTGTGTATGTATCATGGCGACACGGCAAAGTTTATATTCTTGACACCTCTTTAAATATGGGTTGTCGAGTTCAAGCTATCATGAATGAGAGAATACGACAACAATATATATTTATATATATTGGTTGGGATGTCTGAGGCTTTCAACTAAGTCTAGTCCTTCAATCAATCTTCTTTCTCGCCTTATCTATTCAGAGAGTAGTAGAGATAAGCCCTGACAGTTCCCACCTTTGTAAGCTACTCTACTTCCCTTGCTTCTGGGGAGGGAAAGGTGTCACGGTCTCAATGAATAATCAAGATGTGAAACCTTTTAAATTATAAATACAATTATAGATGTGGTGAAGATTCTTGCTAAAACACCTTTGCATGGTGTTGGATTTCATCGTCGTGTCTACTCAGTTGGTGTTCATCTGGGGACATCATATGCTAGATGGTGCGGTTACCACGTTGAGTATTATTACGGATTGGAAGAGAAGATCGAGTTCATACTCTTGTATTTTGTGGAAGGTTGATGTCTGCAAGTTCTACGACTGCGTTGATTAAATATTCATTTGAGCATTCATACTCCTGCATGGTTTCACGGATGAGTGTATTGTTTGTAGGAAAATATGTGTGAAAACGACCTTTTGTTAGGTGTTGGTGAACATGCGACAAGAGGGGGGTTACTTCCAACCGCTTCGAGGTGTCAATCATGTGTGTTTCATCGTATGTGTTGGTCGCTAATGGTCTTTCGAGGATGTTGTCTCAAGCAATTCAAGGGAGAATTTGTGCTGGTTATAGGTTTGGTATCTTGCACTATGCAGAGGATGCAATTTTCTTTATGAAGGGGTGTGTGCAAAAGTAAAAAGGAATTACTACTGTGATGGAGCTTTTAGGCAATATTTTAGGGCTTAAGGTCCATGGGTATAAATCTGCCTATGTGCCATTTGACATGAAGGCATAGGAGATAGACATATGCTGATATGCAGTAATCCTAAAAATGCTATATGGGGATATTCTGATTTCTTCTTCGGGCTTGCCTTTGGTCTGTGGTCACTTGTGCATGTCCAACCGAAAGCCTTTGATGGGGAAGTTGGAGAAGAAGCTCACGGGTCAGAATGCTTTGTGTTTGTCAAGGGGTGAACATATCGTGCTTCTCAAAGCACTCCTTTCCTCACGCTTACTTCTTAGCGAGGGAGAGACCATATGAAGTCGTTGATGAAGAGGGTCTTTTGGTCTATTTCTGGTGAGGCGTTGTGTAACACCCCAACCCCCAAACATATAGTTCCATATCTAAAACTCACGAAGTGTGTGTTATAAGTGGTAGGGATTACTACTTGACAACTTGAGCTTAAGCATTTTGGGTGGTTATCAATGGATCCATTTGGACCTGAGCCCAACAAGTTGCCTGTGCCAATTTTCTCCGATAACGGACTGGGAACCTAAGCCTGGGACATTACAAATGATATTAGAGTGGGTTCCTCTGATGGCGGAAAAGGATCTCCGAAGGGACATAAACCAGAAGCGTGCGACAACCACTGTCACTAGGAATAAGTGATGGGGTCATATGTCGCAATCAGGACGTTGTGAAGTGGGGGAGGTTGTAACACTCGACCCAAAATATATTCCTGCATCTTAAACTCACGAAGTTTCATAGTGTGGTTATAAGAAATGGAGATTACTATCTGACAACTTCGGCTTAAGCATTTTGGGAAGTTGTCAATATGTCCATTTAGGTTCGAGTCCAACAAGTTGTCAGAGCCAGTTTTCTTCGATAACAGGCTAGTGACCTAAGCCCGAGACATTATAAATGGTATCAGAGCCAATTTTTCTCTAATAGTGGAAAGAACCACCGGAGAGGAGGGGCCACCCCGACAAACAGATACGAGGAAAATGCTACCCAGAACGTGCAACCAACACTGTCAATATGAATAAGTGTTGGGTCATGTCACAATGAGAACGTCGCAAATATAAGTGGGGGAGGTTGTAATATCCCCAACACCAAAACATAGTCCTACACATTGTTTTTAAAAACACGCCTCGAGGTGTTTTTCAAGGAAAATGCCTCGAGGCTATAGCCTCATGGAACCTCAGTGAGGCATGCGCCTCGAGGCTTATGAGGCGCGCCTCGAGAAACTGCCTCATTTGTGTGCTATTTTTTTTATTTTTTCTACAATAATTTTTCTTTTTTTTATTATGGGATTTTCATCTTTCGTAGACAAGTATTTTCAAGTCCTTAAGCTCACAATTCACTGAAATGCATTTTTTATTTTATTAAAGTATTAAACTTATTTTTATTTTGTTATGCATGCTTTTTATAAATCAACATGAACAAAAATTTGGGTCTTGAGTCCTTAAATCTAATGTCTTTACTCTTTAGTATGCCTTTTGTGTTACATCTACTCCCTTTAGTTAAATTTTATTCAAGACTTTAAATTTTGCGGAGAGTTACCCATTATTGTGCTTGAATATCCATATTTACTCGATTCCTTACATATTTAGAGTCTGAAAAAGAGAGTTATATAACAACTTGGATGTTTAAACCATGATGTTAGCCTTGAAATGTCATGGAGTTATGTATTTAATCATAACTATTTAATTTCTAGAACTTGAAAATTGTAATTACGATTAATTATTATGTTTTATGATTTTTTTTCACGAGTGAGGCTTACACCTCGATACGCCTCGAGCCAATACTGGGAAAACGCCTCACGCTTTTTAAAATCTTGGTCCTACATTTAAAACTCATGAACTATGAGGATGTGTTATAAGTGGTGTGGATTACTAATTGACAACTTGGCTTAATCATTTTGGGTGGTTGTCAACAGGTCTATTTGGGTCCGAGCCCAACAAGTTTCCAGGTCCAGTTTTCTTCAATAACAGACTGGGGACTTAAGCCTGGGACGTTACACGTCGAGTCTGCTTTTGGTGGGGCGGAAGCTAGTTATTCATTATATATAGGGGACGGTGGTCTGGGTGCTTAACATGAAGGACATATATATTGCATCAAATGAGTCATTCACATTTTGGTCGATGGTTTGGATTTGCTCTGGAGATTGATGTGGGGGCATCTATGATGTCATAAATAGGTTCTCTAGGCAACCTAAGGTTGTCTGCCTCTCACCATCTTTGAAAGGGAAGTACTGTTTGTCGCCCTTTTTATGTTTTGCTTTTGGTGATAGTTGTTGCAACTTTTCGTAGGATGTCTGTACCACAGTGGAATAGCTTGTGATATTTTCCCTTGTCTTTTTGTGTTGGCATCAGATCATGGAATTCATTTTGTGACGCCCAGGCTAATAAGGTTGGATCTCCTTTCCGACGAGTTCTTTCTGATTAAAGAGTGATCGAGTTTGTGTTGATGACTGGATTTATTTCCTCTATTGAGGGCTCGTCGAACATGGTTGACCACCAGGCCTGGGCAGATGGTAGCTTCTTAGTAAAGAAGGGAAATAATATGCTTATGCCTTGATCTTTTTTCATCCATGGCTTGTTACCGCAGAGTGTGGGCAGATTTTGGGGTGGAAGATCCTTCTGCGGATTGAGTTTTTCTTTGGTTAGTGAGGCATGATTGTGTGATGATGGGTGCTCGGAGGACAATGATCTTTCAGAGATTAGATGACGCATGACATCATTGTGTTGAAGGTTTAAAGGATGTTTACTGACTTTTTTTCCTTGGGTTGCCTCGAGATGTTGTGTGATGTTGTTAGCAATGGGGAGGCCTACAAGTATGCATCATCTTTCCAGGAGTCCATATGCATCTCTGGAAGTTGAGAGGATTGGTTTTATTGATGCGCTGGACGATTTGACTAGCAAGAAACATGGTTATTTTTTAGCATCAGAGTTTACATGTTGTAGATGTACCTGAGCATGCCAAGTTTTAAAAGATTCTTGGCTTTTGTAATTCGATACTTAATATTGTGGTTATAAAAAGTTGTTAGGTGCCATCTTTTTTGGCACGCATCTTTTTTTAAATATAGTTATAGATATTTACACATATATTTTCAACATTTTATAATTATGGTTGACGCTATTCTTATTGTACTCATGCCTTAAGTTATTTCCAATCCATTTAGCAAGCTATTATTCAATCCATTTCCTTTAACATCCGTATTCAATCTATACAATTATCTGTATTTAAGGATATGATAAGTTATTTATTTTCCATATTAGTCAGTATTCATATTTCAATCCATACATGAAAATTTAAAAGTAGATATGGATATGCGAACACATATATCTGCATTTGACATTGATGCAAAATAAAAATTTGCAACGGTGAAAAATAGTTGTTTGGTGGAGAAATTTAGAGAGGAGAGGAAGAGAGAGGAAAACGCGCCGGTTGCACGGGATTTTGGAGATGAAAGACGTGAAGAACACGTTAAGGGAGAGAAATAACGAGAGAGAGAGAGAGATAATGAGATGAATCTCAAATTTTCATATTAACTGAACCATTTTAAAACAATAGACCGTCATCCCTTTATATAGGAGGGATGAGATTACAAAAATAGAAATCAAAATTCAAATTCAAAACTACTTATCCTAATTGACTCTAACCAACTAACTAATTGATTTGAAATAAATTCAAATCTCTAATCGACTCTAACTAACTAAATTGATATCACACGCGATCTCTTTAATTAAATAAAAATACGACAATCGAATAAGCGTAAATAAAATTAACGGATAAAAATATCATGCCCTATATTTTAATTTTGTGCTGCATCAATTCTCCTCCGCTTGAAAAATTCGTCTCCTGACGAATTGCTTGATCTTCGTTCTGACGGTTGGAGAATCCTATCTGGATTGGTTGAGCAAAAATCCGCAATTTTGCTCATTTTCCATGTTACGTTTGTAGTTTCTTTCCACTGAGGGGTATGGATGCAAATGTTCTACCCCTTCACTTAAAATGCCTCTATAACATAGCTTAACCTTCACTTGGCCCTTTAAGTAAAAACTCTTGTGAGGAGGGACCTTCTTGTAATTTATCCAAATTTTCTCATCCCTTATTTTAGGGGATTCGGCAGGAGGGAGCTCCCCAACTTCCGTTAGGGTTTCATGCCTCCAGGATAAAAGGTGGTGGCGGCAGTGGTCTGGATCAGGAGGCCGTGAGCGACGACAGCGCAATGGCCAGGGAGGCCTGGGGCGGCGCCGAGGAAGGTGGTGCGTTGGTCCTAAATCGCGTGCGTGGTGCAGACCGTACCCAAAACACGCGCGGCGGCTGCTGGAGTACGAGGTCAATAGGCGACGGGTTGGAAAGGGGAACCTCAGGCGGCACCGAGGAATGATGTGTGACGACCCCCGCTTGCACGTGTGTTGATGACTGCGCCTGGTGCGTGCGCAGTGGCTGCTATAGCTCGAGATTGGGCGGTGGTGGCACTGCAGACGGCGAAGACGGTGTATCTGCGGTGATAGGGCTGTCCAAGGGGGCGTTTCAATATTTTCTGTTGTAGCTGGGGGCGCGAGGACTGCCCGAGGGGGCGTTGGGGCTGGGAGGGTTGCCGGGGTGACGGAGATGAGTTGTAGGAGAGGCAGTGTGGCAATTTGGAGGACAGCAGGGGGCTGCAACTGGGAGATTGGGGGTGCCGGAGGTGCGGGGGCTGCATCAGGGACCCAGGAGGGAGTCGTGGGTGGCACTGGAATTGGTTCTTCCAACGATTGTAGGTCTGAATATTCTTGGACAGCAAGCAGATCGACGATTTCCCATGCTTCTTCTATAGGGTCTTCATCAAATATGGGGCCCAAGTCTTCGATTTCGTTTTGTATCGAAGTTGTATCAATAAAATCTTCATCTTGCATGAAAGTACCTTCGTTTTTTTGCTCAAAAATAGGTTGCACAGCAGCTTCATTGATCTGATTTTTGCCGTTGCCGTATTAATCTTCATCGAATGTTGTGTCCAGCCATGCTTGCACCTTAACGCTTGATATAAGTCGCTTTCTGAACATTCGTTGCCGCGTACGAGCATGCGAACCGTGAGATATGCAACTGAGATTGAGTTGCAAACGCCAATACTCGATAGGATCGTCGAATCGTAGGAACGATTCGGTTTCCATGCTCTGATACCAAATGATGCAAATGGCTTCCGGCGTCGACGTTGATGATAAAATAATTTTTGGTGGATTTTTGGTAGAAGAAAGAGAAGGGTTGAGAAGAAGAAATTGGAGGGGTTGAGGAGAAGAACTCGTCGGTAACGAGGGGTTGGAGGAGGAGAACCGCGGAGATCGCGTGGAGGGAGAAGGGAGAGATAGAGAGGGAGAGATAAAAATCTCAACTTTAATTATCACTGAACTGAATAAAAACAAAGGACCACCATCCCTTTATATAAGAGGGAGGGATTACAAAAATAGAATTCAAATTCAAATTGACAACTAATTGATCCTAATTTATCTCTAACTATTTAACTGACTAATTTGAAAATCAAATCTACAACTAATTGAGATCACATGCGATCCCATTTATTTAATTAAAAATTTGATGACTCAAATAAACGTAATTAAATTGACGACTACAATTTAAATAAATAGATGGCCCTATAATTCGAGTCCACGCTGCATCAACTCTCCTCCGCTTTTAAAAATTCGTCTCCTGACGAATTGCTTGATATTCGTTCCGTCGGTGGAGAATTTCATCTAAATTGATTGAGTAGATAACCCAAATTTTGATTCTTTTCCATATTACGTTTATAATTTCTTTCCACCGAGGGGCATGGCTGCAAATGTTCTACCCCTTCACTTAAAAGGAGTTCATAGCATAATGTGTCTTCCAATTGGCCCCTTTGATAAATAATGTTGGGTGGAGGGATACCTCTGTAATTTTCCCAATAATATTTCAAATCCCTAATTTCATGGGATCCGAATCCCTTTGGAGGCCCCTTCCCCCACGCTAGGTTTTCGTCTCCTTCTAATAGATATTGGCGGCAGCGGCGGACTGGATTGGAAGGGATTATGCGGCGGCTGCGCATCTGGCGGTGAAGCCTTAGGCGACACCATAGAACGCTATGTAGTGTTCCCCGTTGGCGCGCGTGGTGACAACTCCAGCCCAGTAGCTCGAAGAAGCAGTGGCGGCATCGTGCTCCCTGAATAGGGCTCCAGACGGTCGGGCGGCGCCGAGGGAGGCTGCGATACCACCCCAGCTCCTGTGCTCGGTGAAGACCGCGCCTGAAGTGCGCGCCACAACAACGAAGGCCTCCTCGCAGGCCGCGTGACCGGTGGTTCCTTCTACAGCAGGGTCGGGTGCGGGGGTGGGGTTTGCCTTTAGAGCACCCTTCCCGTACTGATGGGGTCTGAGGCGGAGGCAGAAGACCCACCGTGGGGTGTGATGGCGGCGACGAGGGAGGCTCCGGAAGGAGGTCTTCGTGATCGTCGGTTGCCGCCTCCAACAGAGCCAACTGTGGCGATGGCTGTGTGCAAGGTGACGACGGGGATGCCTCAAACTCGTGTCGCTTTGACGGCTATGGGGAGCCACTGGATGCAGCAGTGGCCAGAATCTTCTTGGACATCGAATTCATATGGTGGTATTGGGGGACACGACGATGATGGGATTGTGGTCTCATGGTCAACCACCGTCAGGGATTCATCAATCTCATGAATATTGAGGACTTCAAACCCGTCAACCGCACACTCTTCGTCAAATATTGGCACCAACTCTTCATTTTTTTCATTTTTTGATTGCTGGACAGCCATTTCAACTTCACAGAAATCAAGAATTTCATATTCTTCATCCGTACTTTCATCAAATATCGGCCCTATATCTTCATAGTTTTGTGGCACATGAGTTGCATCAATAAAATATTCATCTTGAACGAAAATACCTTCATTTTCTTGGCTGAAATTGATTTGAACTGCAGGTACACCGTTCTGATTTTGATCGTCGACATGCGAATCTTCATCGATTTGCGCATCCAACCATGCTTGGACCTTCATGGATGCTATAATGCGTTTCTTGAACTTCTTCGAACGCGAGCGTGAATGCGAGTCATGCGAGAGGCGACTCAAATCGTGTTGGATCCTCCAATAATCGACAGGATCGTCGAATCGTAGGAACGATTCGGTCTCCATGCTCTGATACCAATTGATGCAAATGGCTTCCGGCGTCGACGTTGATGATAAAATAAATTTTTTGGTGGATTTTTTGGTAGAAGAAAGAGATTATGCTAATATACCAACTTGTATATCATTTCTTTGGTAACTTTATTTTTCAGACATTGTTCCTTGGGCATCTAGACACTTGATTCCTCCTTTATGGGGAATAAATAACGTTCCACGCCAATTCGTCTTGGAAAATGCTAATATACCAACAACGACTTGTATAATGTGTATACTATTGAACCTTGTTCCTATTTTATCTTTGAGACGGATGATTGCTGACATTGAGTGGTCAGCCTTTTTTTCTTCAAAGGGAAAAACCAGTGAACCTCATTAAATGTGTACTTTAGTAGTACTTATCCCCAAAAAATCTGTCATGATTATAATCATTTTTCAATATGTCTTTTCATCTTTGAATTATTTCTCTCTGAGATAGTTATATATTTATTTTTTAAATGAAGAGGATAATCATTTCTCTAAAAGCTGCACAAGCTGGTTCTTCTGCATACAATCATGTTTGACAAGCTCAATGATAAAAAAGGGACATTTCTTTTCTAAAAACAATTATTTGAATTTTGTTATTTGGATACTGTTAATGTTGCTGTCGTGTATAGTGTATGCTTTCTGAATTATTTTGCCCTTAAGGAGAAAATGTGCACCCCGATTTTGGCTGATATAAATTTTGGAGAGTGGTTTGGGAGCTTTTTATACACAACCGGCCAACAAGCTAACGATGCTGTACAGGACCAATTGTCAGCTTTGAGTTTTACTAGGTTTGTATCTTACCGTTTTACTTGAAGTTATCTGGCAATAAAGCTATTTGTCCACTTGCTATTCTATCTCATTCAATTTTTATGCATGCAGTTTAGCCGTCATTTTTGGTGCCGGGCTTGTTACTAGCCTATCTCCTTGTACTTTGAGTGTCTTGCCATTGACGCTTGGTTATATAGGTAAAAAATGATATATAGCATTAGAACATGTTTCTCATGTTACTTGCTGCTTTATGTTTAAAATGAACTTCTACTTCATTTTCTGTGTAATTATATTTTTGATTATTAATGATTATCTATTGCAGGGGCTTTTGGATCAGGGAAAAGCCGGACTGAGGTATCAAAGTTCCCAACATTAGATTATTCATTTTCATTTGGCTGTCATTAAATCTCTCCTAGACTTTACAATTGTTCAAGTCTTCAATATATCAGCAACTTATTTACTTGGAAACTGAAATAATAGGAAATGAATAAGAATTAGTTTGTTAAACAAACTAGAATGTTTTTTGAAACACAAGTTTATGAGTTAATTATTCAATTACTCCAAAATTATCAATGCACTCAATTTGAGGGTGAAGCCATTTAGAACCATTTGGACCTTCAAATTAATAAATTAATGAATTACGCTTCTACTATAGCTTGTTTTATAGTGGAAAGCATGTTAAATCTTCACATTATGTATTGTGCTTCTAATACTTTTATGATTTTTATATCGAAGAAGAGTTTAACCTTCAACAAAAAAGTTACTTAAAGAGTACCAATTGTAGTGTTTTGACCTATATGCCATGCACTTTGAGTGGGATCTTGATTCTTGATTCTGCTTTCTGAAGTCACATGTTCTACTTTTAGCTTTGTCATCAATCGAAATTGCATTTTCTGGGAAAATTGGAAGAATTCTTGTGGAGAGAAAATAATCAATTTCATTATACGAGAGCCATGGAGTTCTCTTATATAGAGAGGAGAAATCTTGGTGGGAAAATTACATAATAGATACGAAAAGAAATAAAGTACATAAAAAGACGAAAAGATAAATAATATCTCAACACTTCCCTCATGATGGAACGTAGATATCTATCATGCTTAGCTTGGAACAACACTTTTGGAATGACCCTTTGGCTAGAGCCTTCGACCTTGGTGAACATATTTGCCGTCCGTTCCTCTAAGCTGACGTGGGAGGTAGAAATAAAGCCCTTTCGAATCATGTCACGAGTGTAGTGACATTCAACTTCGATATGCTTGGTCCTCTCATAGAAGGCTTGATTGTTAGTGATGAAAAGCACAACCTGATTGTCGCATTGGAGATGCATGGGAAGAGTCACATCAATAGCTAGGTCAGTTAGAACATATCCGACCAAAATCATCTCACTACTCCCCGGTACCATGGCTCTGTACTTTGACTTTCACCTGTTCTTTGACTTTCACTAGATTTCGCAATTACTGTCTGCTTCTTTCTCTTCCATTACATCAAAGAGCTCCCTATGAACACTGCAAAGGTAGACTTCGTCCTTAGGTCATCCTGCATAATCTGCATCTAGGTATGCTGTAAAACAATGGATGTCCCTTTGCTAAATAACATTCCGGTACCAGGAGAGGTCGTCAGATACCTCTGAATCATATGAACTACATCCATATACGCATGTCTAGGCTGCTCTATGAACTGGCGAGCTTTGCTTGCTGCAAAAGAGATGTTTGGTCGGGTGTTGGTCACATGTAGGAGCTTCCCAACGAACTCCCTGTATTGTCTCTTGTCTACCTCCTCTGTATCATCATCATATAACTTCATGTTAGAGAGCAGTGACATGCATGCAATCTTTCATGCATGTATCAGATGGCCTCAAATTTCAGCGAAATTCGGTCGAATTTCCGTCGAATATCGATACCCAGTTGAAATCGAAATTCGACCGAAATGATCGAAATGTGGGGGTCCTAGTACAAAAAAAGACCGAAATAATCGAAATTTCGATCGAAATTTGACCGAAATTCCATCAAAATTATGTTTTGGTCGTCACCAAAATGGTGACCGAAACCGACATTTAAGGCCCGGGGAGAATATCAATAGCATACTTTCTCTGGGTCAAAGTTTATCAAGAAAATCCTTAGCTGCACAAATACCCTGCACATCATCCCCTATAATAATGATATCAATGACATAGATTAATAATAGTGATTGTACATCTTTGATTCCTCCGAACAAATAGTGAATGATCTACAGTCGACTGCAAGCTTCCTCCGTAGGAGAGACAACCGGACTAGTAAGGACTTGGATGCATGCTGCCTCGTACTCAAAGTTAAGGGCAGTTAGAAAAACTACAACCATCATGCCGTTCCTGTATACCATCTGCTGCTCAATAGATGTAGTCATTGACATGTGCCATGAAGCGAAGAGTTGAAATCGTGGAGAGGACGACCATTCTATTTGGTCGTGAAGATGTCAAACTACAAATAAAGAATCTTGGTTTCATTCCATGCTTGAACATACGTGGCTGCCATGATATCCCATGTTGCCTTGGTCGTGGGCTGATTCGCAATATCATCAGCTATCTCAATGATAAGAGTCCCAAAGAGATAAATACGCGTATACACATCATCCTGCTTCCAAGAAGCATACTCCCCAGTCTCATCTGTTGGCTCTGGTTGTGTCAGAATGTGCTCCTTGTTATTGCACTACATTAGGGGTTAAAAACTGCATGAACCATAAACTCATAGTTGTTCCATCCATCTTGACGATGGGAGTCGAGCCCTTGAAGGCATCAAAGGAAGAGAAAATATCACCCTTGCTCTTTGACATGATGATAAAATGCTGAAATGGAACTCAACCGGGGCTTGTAGACTGATTTGAATGAGTCTTCAGGAACATATAGAGGATTGGTTTTATGTGTAGACTCATACAATCATCCTCTTCAATTATGGATCTGCGCTAGGCTCAGAAAGGTGATTTACTAGTCTGAAATCACCTTTCATTGATGAAAATCAGACTGGAAATAGACCTAGGCTGTTGAACCAATGTCGTGGATGACCAAGACGGAAACCCATACCACCTTCAACGTTGATGTGGGCTGTACAATGGTACTGGGTGGTGATCAAGACGCACTGGGGATGTTGGGTTGCACCTAGCGACAACCAAAGTTGGAAATATTGATATCGTATCGGTCCGCTCGAAAGAGGATATATCAGGATATGTTGACGATATTAGTGGAAATGCTGGAAATGGCTCAAAAAGCTATTTTTTATTGTTTTTCAGAAATTAAGAGCATCCAAGATATTAAAACAACAAATAACATAAAAATACACACTTATATCACACATATCAATCATTTAACCCCATATATCGCACATATCGGTCACATCGAATATGCCACTATTAAAATTGATTCCCGACTTATGAATATTGGAAATAGATTTCATTCAAGTTTTTATAACATTAGATGGCACATATATATCATCTATTATCCTTATATAGCACATATCAGTCATATCAAACATATCGTTGTTAATGTCGATTGGTGATTAGTAAACATTAGAATTAGAATCAAAGTAGCTAAGTTAATCACACTTAGGACACCTGTTTTATTCATGGAAGATAATGAATGGCATTGAGATGAGTCATTTGATTCAAAAAATGTCATAACAATTAATGAGACAATGTTTCTTTGGTATAAACGATTTATCTATTCACAAAAATAAATGAAAAAAATGTAAATTAATGCAATATTGTAAAAGATGTTACCTAGAACTAAGAGTTCCATGGAGGATCTAATTTTTAAATCACATAATTAATTACTAATTTTTAGTTAACATAAAGCACCATAGAATCTTGTTTTCTATGTCTAGAACACAAGATTCGAGTTTATTCTTTCATAACTTAACCTAATTTCACAACATAACTCAAAAATCTCAAATTAGTTCTCCAAATATCTCACTAAAGTATAGATCTAATTTTTAATTCACGGAATTAATTAACTACTAATTTTTAGTTAAAATAAAGCACTATAAAATCTTATTTTCTATGTCTAAAACATGAGATTTGAGTTTTCTTTCATAACTTAACTTGATTTCGCAACATAACTCAAAACCCCAAATTAGTTCCCCAAATATTTCACTAAATTATAGATCTAATGTTTAATTTATGGAATTAATTAATTACTATTTTTTAGTTAAGATAAAGCACCATAAAATTTCGTTAATATGTCTAGAACATGAGATCCGAGTTTATTCTTTCATAACTTCTTAATTTCACAACATAACTCAAACCCCCCAAATTAATTCCCCAAATTTATCACTAAATACTTCAAATTTTACCAAAAAATTAAGAATATGCATTACCTAACAACTAGGAACAAAATCTGTAAGAAATTTCACCGTCTCGACATAAATTTGGAGTAGATCTAGAGCTTACCTTAAAGAAGGAAGGAAAAAGCTTTGGAGATGAGTTTCCTGCAAGATACATGCGAAATGGACGATACTGGGTCATATGGGTTGATTTGATGTCGATTTCGGTGGAAATCCTAGTTAGAAGATTCTCTGTCTCAGCGATATATCGCCGACAAGCGATATATCAGCCTCATATTGCCGATATTCGGGAAAAATATATGAAGGCTGATATCGATATTGGCATCTTGCCGAAACTAATATATCAGTGGTGTATCATCGATATATTACGATATTGCCTACCATGGCAACAATGTGGTATGCCGGCACGAGTCCCAACAACATTGGGCGGCTACGCAAGTTGCTCCTACGGTGCTGGATTGCGCCTAGGGCGACATATGCGACACGAGAGATCCCCTGCAACGCTTAGCGGCGATGCAAGGGGCCCGACATGCACCACCTTCAACACTAATGTGGACCGCACCAAGGTACTAGGCTGGTCGATGATCGAGATGTATTGGGGTGCCAACCTGTGCCTAGTGACTGCGCAGGATATCCGATGAGTCCCAACATCATTGGGCGGCGACACAAGATGCTTCAGCGATGCTGGACTATGCCTAGGTGCAACGTAGGCAATGCCACAGTGTAGGAGATCCCTGGCAACGCTTAGTGGCGATGCAAGGGGCCCCAACGGGCACCACCGTCGGTGTTGCACCGCTGGGCACGTGCAAGCGAGGTCCCACAAGCCTCAGAGTCGAACAACAATGGCATCGAGGTCGAGAGGGAGGGGGTGATGGGTGAGGATAGGGCACAGGATACGAGAACTTCTGATGCAAATAAGATTCGGTGACGGATAATAAAATATTTGGATCGTGGAAATTATCTGGGAGAAGAAGTTGGATGGAGGAAGAAGAGAATAACTCGCCGGATGCGAGGGATTTTGGAGGAGAGAATCGCGGAGATCGCGTGGGGAAGGAGAAAGGAAGAGAGGGAGATAAAATCTCAATTGTATATCAACTGAACTGTTTACATAAGTAGTCTATTATCCCTCTATATAGGAGGGATGAGATTACAAAAAATAGAAATTCAACTAATTATCCTAAATTGACTCTCTCTAAACGACTAACTGATTAATTGGAATTCAAATCTCTAACTAATCGAGATCACGTGCGATCCTGTTTATTTAATTAAAATTACGACAACTCAAATAAACGTAAATAAAATTAACAGATAAAATTAAATAAATATGCGACCCTATATTTCTGTTCCACGCTGCATCAACTCTCCTCCGCTTTAAAAATCCGTCTCCCGACGAATTGTTGGATCTGCAGGCTTGGATGTTGATAATTTCGAATCCGCGTTCTCGGTCATCCCATGGAAGAATTGGTGTGGAGCAAATGACGGGATCCATACATGCGCGACGCGGGCGTTGGCGACGTGGGCTTCGTGGTGGAAGAGCAGGTGTGGCGCATAGGCGGGCGTCCATCCAGATTTCATCCCATTGACGTGGTGCTCGAAGAACTGATGGGGCATCTTCATGAAAATCAACTCGGTCCGTGGAGAGTCCATAGCAAAGCAATAGCACAAGGAGAGTAGAGGAGGAGATGTGTCCAGGGAATTAAGCTACGGGGCCTTGAAAATCGGTGAAACCCATGATCCTAATCCTAATAGGATAAGGAGGCCACCCAAATTTCTTCTTATCAGCACTCCTCTTTAAATATTTCTGCAGCAGGGGGGTGGGTTGCAATTTTCGTACCCCTTCAATTAAACAAATCTCGTAATAGGAGTTCTTGAGTTTCCCCTTTGAATAAAAACTTTTGCATGGGTGAACTTTCTTGTAATTTTTCCAAATTAACTCCCAATCCCACATTTTATGGGATTCGAATCCCTTAAATATCGGGCCTCTTGTTAGGGTTCTGCATTTCCTTCTCTGATCGTAGCGGCGGCAGACGCTAGCGGGGAGCAAGGGCCGGCGGTGCCTGCGGGGTGGCCGGTGCGAGCGATGGCGGTGCGTGGGACGCACGCGTGGGCGATACAGGGCGATAGGGGGGAAGGGGGCGATAACGGGTAGCGCTGGGGACGGGGTTAGGGAGGCGCGGGGGAACTGATATTGACGTGGAGGTGGCGCTGACTGGGCGCTATGGAGGCAGGGCGGGAAGGCTGTGGGGTCGGAAGTGATGGCGGCACAGGGGGTAGTAGGGAATGGAATCAGGGAAGAGAGGGAAGCGGCGGAACAGGGATGCGAGGCGAGGGAAGAGGTGTGCGGGGAGAGGCGGCGAGGAAGGACGGTGGTATGCGGGAGAGGCGGCGAGGAGAGGGAGGCGGTATGCGAAGAGAGGCGTCGAGGGGTGGGGGGGGAGGCGGAGGCGCGAAGGTGGGTGCGCGAGAGGGAAGGCGGGATTGGTGGGTGCGCAAGGGTCTCAGGAGCGACGGGAGGGGGCCATGTGGCTGGGGCCGGCACTACAAGAGGTGCGAGGGATTTGTCAGGAGAAGGTGGCGACAACGGTGGGGCAGGGGGGGTCGGTGGTGGGGTAGGGAGGATTGCTGGAGTTGCGGGAGGAGGTGATTGCAGCGATGGTGGATCTGTGGCTGGGGTTGCGGGTGTGGCAGGAGGAGGTACAAGTACTGGAAGAGGGTGCGGGGGCTGGGAGAACATAGCAGGGGCTATCGGGAGTGGCAAGGTTGAAGTAGAGGGTACCTGGGATGATTCCGGTGGTGCGAAGGCGATCGGGGGGGGGGGGGGGGGGCACAGCGGACTTGATTCCGGGAGCGGAATCTGATCTGGGGTGTGCTGGACAGTAAGCATATTGCCATTTTCCCTTCTAGAATGACCTGGACAGCGATCGAATCATCCTTGACGGCGAGTTTTTCTTCGTCAAAACTCTGGACAACGGCTTTGGTAGTGGAAGACTTTGATAGGGCGGCGCACATAGCCTCGAATTCAGCCATTAGATCTCGACATTTGGACTGGGAGATTTGGAGATCACGCCGTGCGTCCATATCCTTGTTGTAAGCTTCTTCGGCTCGTCGTTTCCACTCCGACGAAGGATGGAGTTTTGTCGCATGTCGGCGCGAGTGTCTGGACGGATAATCAGATCGTGAGGACGATCTGTAGGCCATGCTCTGATACCAATTGATGCAAATAAGATTCGGTGACGGATAATAAAATATTTGTATTGTGGAAATTATTTGGGAGAAGAAGTTGGAGGGAGGAAGAAGAGAATAACTCGCCGGATGCGAGGGATTTTGGAGGAGAGAATCGCGGAGATCGTGTGGGGAAGGAGAAAGGAAGAGAGGGAGATAAAATCTCAATTTTATATCAACTGAACTGTCTACATAAGTAGTCTATCATCACTCTATATAGGAGGGATGAGATTACAAAAAATAGAAATTCAACTAATTATCCTAAATTGACTCTAACCGACTAACTGACTAATTTGAAATTCAAATCTCTAACTAATCGAGATCACAGGCGATCCCGTTTATTTAATTAAAATTACGACAACTCAAATAAACGTAAATAAAATTAACGGATAAAATTAAATAAATATGCGGCCCTATATTTCTGTTCCACGCTGCATCAACTTCGGTATAGGATCACCTTTGATACCATGCGGAGAGAAAATAATCAATTGAATTATGAGAGGGCCTTGATGTTCTCTTACATAGAGAGAACTTCGTTTGGGAAAATTACATAATAGATATGAAAGGAGTAAAATACATGAAAAGATGAAAAGATAAATAAATTCTCAACAAGAAAGAGCCTTGAACAAAATGAATAATATATTTTAAAATGCATATATTAGCGTCAAAGTTTTGTTAAATGTAATATTTTGTTTACTCATGACAAAAATTATCACATGATTGCATAAAGAATTTTAAAACATTTGGCATTTACTCTATCGTTGGACATGCCACTCATCCTCAAACTCCAATGTGCCTTAAACCTCATAGAGGGCACAACCTTAACATATTATGGGAAGAGTAGTCTACAGACTCTGGTTGTGCCCTCTACCTGTTGCACAATTTTATATTTTGATTTTTGTTAACGATTATTTCAGGGTTTCTTAGAGATGATGAGAGCTTGAGTTGAGAATGAATTTAACTTAATTTTAATATGTTTGTTGGCATGTCCATTAATTTCCCTTTTCCTACCAAGTTTTTCAAGCGCAATAAGGCCCATCAATGGGAACTTTTGCAGCATAAACATTACTATTTGGAAAAGCTAAACTACTAACAACGCAACAAAGCCTTTCTCATATTAAGTAGGGTCGGCTACATTATATATAGAAAATGATAGTGTGGAAGCATATCATAGATAAAGAACAGTGAAAGAACACTGGGATTTACTGTAACCCTACTCGATAAGGAGAGAGATGAACACGGGAGAAGGCAACTCAACATGCATGATCTTCTGTATTGAATCTCTCTCAACTGTTATAATGGATATGTGGCTTCTTATATAGCCCCACCAGTAAGACCGAGTCCCACTCACAGTAGATGTGGGACTAGATCAGTGGATGTGGTAATTGGACCCTGAAGGGATCCAATTACACATATATACATGTGACTCATACTCCAACACTTCCTCTCAAGCTGGAGCATGCAATGCTCAGCTTGAACTAATAGAAATAAATCTCTCACTCAGAATACAAGACACTACAGACAATATCAACTTAACGTAAAATTTACTGGCTTTTTGCTGAAGACGTTGCTTCTCATGACATTGTGGTGAGGAGGAACTGAAGGGTTGGAGTGTGAATTGAATTGGGTCTCCTTGTTGGAGAACGTTTGCTCTATACCACATCTGTTAGTCATTGAAACTGGAATGAGTCTCCACCTGGAGAACTCTGGCCCATGATTGTCCCATCTCTCTGAAGGGCCAAAACTGGAGAATGTTTTGGAGATGATTGTGGAAGCCTCCTTGATGAGATATTTATGTCTCTTATCTTTACTTTGTAATTTTCTATTTCTTCCATCTCTTTATGCAATTTTCCCTTAGAACTTTTCTCCTATATAAGAGAGCTCTAGGGCTACGGTAAATTCATTCAGTTCATTTCAATCCTTTCACATGGTATCAGAGCGACGGTCAGGGGCGGAACCAGGAATTTTATGAAGGGGGGGCCAACTAAACAAAATAAAGGATAGAGGGAGATAAAGTGAGCAAAGTCAATTTTCTAACAAAATATACACGCATGGGATTCGAACCCTGGTTTGTTAGTTGGAGAAAACAGGACTTTGCCAGTGAGACAATCAGCATTTAGTGATACTACTCGACATTGTTTGCTATATATTTAACACTTAAGCAGGGGCCATATCAAAATTTAATAACATTATATAAGAGAAATGTAACAATTAAGGAGGGGCCATGGCCCCCCCAAACTATATGCTAGTTCCGCCCCTGGCGACGGTCCTAGATCGAAGCCTGTGCTCTAGAATAACTCTAGCACGTCCTCGCGCGGTCGTCACCGCTGTCGCTAACAACGCATCCATAGTCGTCGCTACCAAGAAGCAGCAGCAGCTACAACCGCCGCCAGTTGCCGCCGACAGTCAGGGGGTTGCCGGTTCTGGAAGGGCTGCCACAATCCCTTTCTCGTGGGTCCTGCTAGGTTTGATTTGATTCGTAGGGTGTGGTTTTTGATAATCTAAAACATCCTAGGTGTCTAAAGAAGTCTCCAGTGGATGGAAGAGGTTGTGCTGTGAGTCTACACCCACAACCGTATTCCTATATGTCTGTGTAGATATAGTTATTCCACTTTGCAACTCCAGTCTTGGAGATTGTTGTCGTCATGTCATACAACAAAGTAATTGTTCCATCCCTGAGTGCCTTCAAAGGTCCAGCACCTATCGTAAAGACGAATGGAACGGACTATGAACTGTGGGCCATGCAGTTCATGAGTCTAATGATATGTAATGACAATAAGCATATCCTCACACAGGAGGAGCCTGGTGACAAGACTGGGGTTAATGCCTCATGGGAGGCAGACGACGCTTATGCACGTGTGCGGCTTTCTGGGACTGTGTCCATGGAGATAGCCAATGATATACTGAGTTAGCCCACAACGAAGGCTATGTGGGACATTCTTGCCGCTACATACTCTCTGGCGAAGAATGAGTCAAAGATTCTGCAACTTCAGCATGACATCTTCACGTCGAAGTAGAATGGTCATCCTCTCCATACCCTTTACACTTTTCTAAGGGGTATGCTTGACTAGTTTGAGAAGTTACATGGTTACATTCCCTTGATTGCCATACAAGAACAACTCAAGGCATATAGGGATTCGGTGATGACCAGAGTTTTCCTAGCAGCACTCGACTCTGAGTATGATGCTGCTAGAGCACAGATTCTTATTAATGCCACCATACCTCCCATGGAGGAGGCATGTCACAAGTTGAGTAGGCCCTCCATATCTTCTGGTGGTACTCAATTGCCACAGACATCTTCAGCTATGGCAGCATCTCGTGGTAGGGGGAGCTCTACACAGTATCGTGGTTGAGGTGGCTGCGGTAGGAGAGGGGGTAGTCCCTCTCCCCCCCGGGTCAGCCTTGTACTTATTACCACAGGCCAGGCCACTATGAGGAAACATGCTATTCTAAGCATGGGTTTCCAGCTTCAGCATGTGGAAGAACAAATACAGTAGGTTGGCAGTTCTTCACCTACATTTGATCAGAGATTTGATGAACTAGTAGCGCATCTCAGGGAGATTATGCCTGCTCCTGGGTCAACTAGTTCTCCAGTAGGATCATTAGAGGTAGCAACCTCAGCTTCTGTGTCCACATCAAGTATAGCATTATGCTTTTACTAGCTGTTACATGGCAGATTTGTCGGAATGGATTGTGGATTCAGGAGCTTCTCATCATCTCTGCGATGATAGAGGGAAATTTAGTACTTATAGCCGAACTCAATCAGGTAGATCGATTGCAACAGCAGATGGTTCACACTCCCATTACTGTTCAGGAGAGGTGCAGTTAACTCCTGCAAGACTGCTTTCGAATATTCTCTATGCTTTTGAATTTTCTATGAATTTACTATCCATCAGTCAAATTACCAAGGATTTACATTGTCATGCCATATTTGACCCTTCTGCTCTTGTGTGTCAGGACATTCTTACGGGCAGGGTGATTAGATCTGGCCGTGAGCGAGGAGGCCTCTACAGATTGATACAATCTCCTTATGCCGGTGCCTTTTCTCTTTGCATTGGATATGTTTTCCCTTATATGTGGCATCTTCGGTTTGGTCATCTTCCTCTGCAAAAGCTGTGTCACGTTCTTCCACAAATCTCTCATCGCTCTACTTTTCTGTGCGAGGCCTGCTAGCTTGGGAAGCATCATTGGTCCACATTCCAGAGTTGTCAGGGTCGAAGTAGTCATAGTCTTTTTGAGTTGTTTCATTTTGATATTTGTGGTCCTAGTCGTATCTCAGATCATCAGGGGCATAGGTTTTATCTTGTTGCAGTCGATGAGTTCTCTAGATTGTCGTGGGCATTTCTTCTTAAGAACAAGTCTGATGTTGGTCCTGTTATTCAGTCCTTTATTAATGAAATAAGAAATGTGTTTTATGCAAATGTCAAGTTTATACGTTCTGATAATGCACTTGAATTCTGCAGTACTCAGCTTTCTCAGTTTCTTAGATCCTATGGTATGGTGCATCAGCCATCTTGTGCGTATACTTCTCAACAGAATGGGGGTGGCTGAGCGGTTATACCAGGACTCTTTTGATTCAGAGCCGTGCTCCTCATTTGTACTGGGGGATGCAGTTCTAAATGTGTGTTACCTGGTGAATCGTATGCCCTCATCGGTTGTGGGGGACAAGATCCTGTTCTCGATTGCATTTCTCGAGATAGATCTTTTCTCTCTCACGTCTCATTTTTACGGATCGGTTGCTTGTGTTCATCAGATGTCTCCAGGTCTTAACAAGCTCTCTCCTAGAGCTGTCAAGTATGTGTTCATTGGGTATTCCAACTTCCAAGACCCAAAAAGGATATCGTTGCTTTGACCCTTGTTGAGATAAATATATCTCTTGGTCTATTTTATGTGTTAGTAGCAACATAAGGAATGGTGCGTATGGACCCCATTCTGGTAACTGAAGAGGTCTCAAAGTAATCAGCCCCCTAGGTCTGCCTGAAGCCTTCTGCAACTGATCTGGCTTTCAATCGATTAATAGACCCATCGGGCAACTGTTTGGTTGTGAAGACCCATCTACGTGCCACATGACGAACTCCCAGAGGGCACTGTACAAGATTCCACGTGTCATGGAAGGTAAGGGCTTACATTTCCTCATCCATGGCTTGTCGCTAGTCATGGTCCTATAGTGCACTATGATGATCTTTGAGAACAGAAGTGGCCATCAAGGCATCTGCAAACCTCTTGTCACAGCTAGATAAACCATCAATAGAAGTAAAATGTGATATAGGGAAAAGTACATTGCCTTTTTTGTTTGCGGAGAGCTATAAGAAACTCCCCAGGCACATCTGGGACAACAATGGCGAAAAACTAGAAGAGGGGCATATCATCATGCAAAAAAAGAACATGAAAAGGCACATAAGCATGTGCAGTGGCGTGCTTGCATTTATAGATAATCGATGGAGGTGGTAGATCCAAAGGGATACCACCCACAGTCTGTGTAAAAAAGCTAGTCTGCTCAAAGAAATGACATCCACGGAAATATAGTATTCGACTTCCAACATGATCATAACATCGATAGCCTTTCTGAGTGTGGGAGTACCCCAAGGCCCTAAATGTCGGTTTCGGTCACCATTTCGGTAACCGATCGAAACAGAATTTCGGTTGAAATTTGATCGAAATTTCTATCATTTTTTGTACTAGGGCTCCCATATTTCGGTCATTTAGGCCATTTCGGTCGAATTTCGATTTTGACAGGATATCGATATTCAACAGGAATTCGACTGAATTTCACTGAAATTTGAGGCCATGGAGTACCCAAAAAAGACACACTTGATGGCCCTAGTGATAATTTGTCAGTAGCATGAAAGTTGTAAACAAACACGATGCACCCAAAAATCCTCAACGGCAAAGGAAAAGGAGACTCATTGAGGTATTGTAGAGAGAAATGAATGCCCCCTTTAAGAGAGAAGATGACACTCGATTTAAGCATCCGTAAGGGTGACGTCCCCCAATAACAATTGGGAACATTCATCTGAGTAAGGAGAGACCTAGCAATATTAGTAAATAGTAAGATGTCTGAATTTCCTTTTCGCTGCTCCATTTTTTTGAGAGATATATATACATACATGATGTTTGATGAACAATCTCCTGAGAGGCAAAGAAAGACGTCAAGTCTTATTGTGTGAACTCAAGAGCATTGTCAGTTTGAATAATTTAAACACATGTAAAGAAAGAAGTTTTGACATATTGAAAGGAATCCTTGACAATCTTATTAATCTATGAACATTCCTTTATAAGAAAAACCCAAGAGGATCTACTATAATCATCCACAAAGGTAATAAAATATCTATGACCACTGAAAGTTCAGACCAAATAAGGTCCCCAAACATCACAAATGAACATGCCAAAAGGAATGGTACGACATGACTCATCATGAACATGAAAAGAAGCTCGATGATGTTTTCCGAACTCATACACCTCGTACTGAAAGGGCTTTAGAGTAGAGAGTTCATGAAACATCATGGAGAGGGCCTTGGTATAAGGATGTACAAGGCATAGATGCCATAGAAATGGGTCTTCGGAAATGAACACATCACCATTAAACTTAAATATAAGGAATGTTAAGATAATCAATACCATTCTTCTCGTGCCCCCACCAAAAATCTGCCTCGTCCAAATGTCCTGAAAATAACAACAAAATTCATCAAGTATCACACGACAATTAAGCTCAAGACAAAGCTTATGAATAGATTATAAGCTAAGAGGGTGTTAGAGATTACCGTATATTGTTGTTTCTTTATTTACCTCTATTTCCTTATGCATTGTTTCCCTATGTATCAATGTTTCCTTATGTATTGTTTCCCTATGTAACCCCACAGGGGTATTTGTGTAAGTTCTCCTCTGAGCACCCTAGGGTTCTGTCCTATATAAGGACCCCTAGACCTCACAGAATAAACACACAATATTCTTCTCTTCTTTTCTCCACATAGTATCAGAGCAGCGGTCCTAAACCGGTGTTCTGACCTAATTTTCCCTCCTACCAGCGCCCACCCCTTCTTCTTCTCTCCCATCCACGACGCCCTGCGTTACGCGTGCACACCTCGGGCTCCTGCGCCTTGGGCTCTAAGCCCTAGGCACCTCGCACCCCTTGTGCCCCGCGCGCACCGCGCCCCTGCGTGCCCCGCGCACCTAGCGCACCTGTGTGCCTCGCGCACCTGCGCGCACAGCGCCCATGCGTGCTCCCTCCCTGCCCCTGCGTGCCACTGCACTGCGCCCCTACGCGTCCCTGCATCGAGCTTCTGCGCGCACCTCGCCGCTGCAGCCTTAGGCCCTTGTTTGGCTTCGGTTTAGTGCGTTCACCCTTCACAACTCTCTACTAATGTGCAACTAAGGAGGCTCTACATATCAACTACAACTTCATCTATGTCACTTTTTCTTGACCTAGAGACACTATCATGACGTCCACCGAGACCAAGCCTATGTATCCGCCTTCTTCTCTAATGGTACAAGGCACATCTATCAAGTTGAAAGGCTCGGAAAACTATGTTCTATGGTCTCGATCCTTCAAGATATTTATTGGTGGCCAATGAAAGGGTGCCATCCTCACGAAGACTCCTCCTGCTATCACTGATGCAGAATATGAAGCCTGGTTTGTCGACAATTGCCAGGTAAATACTTGGATGACTAATAGTGTAGATCCAAATATTGCTGCAAATCTCTTATATAAAGATACTGCGAAAGCCATGTGGGAAAATCTTGCACACATATTCCCAGAAAACAACCAAGTCTCGTCTCTCTGATATATACACAAGAATTTGGTCTACTAATCAAGAAGAGACCGGTCTAACTGAATACTACCGGACACTTACACGCTTGTTTGAGGAACTTCTAATCTTTCAACCTGCATGTTGTGATAAACAAATAGGCGAACGTGCTGAGTGGTAGGTCTACAGGTTTCTCTTGGGATTTCACCCGAAGTACAAAATTGCAAAAGATCAATTTCTTTTGGCAGATAAATTGCCTACGATCGAAACCATATTCGGTCGACTACAGGAACTGGAAGCTCCGGTTCAAAATTCTCTGGTTCATTCTTCCACAGAGACAACAGTCCATTATTCATCTGGGCAAAGAGGACGACAATCTTATCCTAGAGGCCGAGGTCGTGGCCGCGGACGCGACCTTGGACGAGGTCGTGGTCGTGATTCCTCTACTGGTCGTTATCCTGCATGTATACACTGAGGTCGCATGAATCATCCGTCTGAACGTTGCTGGGCAACATTTGGCAGGCAACCTAGTGCTCATAACACTTATGACGATGAATCACATGATACGAACAATGATAAAACTACTCAGAGTACAGATGGACAACATACTCCATTCACTGCTTCTGAATATACTCGGCTACGACAACTTTTAAATGACTTTGCTCCTTCAACAAAAGACACGACCGCATCTGCTGCTACTGCTAGCCTTGCTACTACATCAGGTACAGTAGCAAACTCAGTTTCTGTTGACAAACATGCATGGATTATTGATTCTGGAGCTTCCACTCATCTAACAAGAGATGTAAGTCTACTCACCTCATCTCAACCCTCTACCTCTATAAAGAGCGTTCGTGTAGCCAATGGGGATCATTCTCCCGTTACTGCTGTTGGAACTATCGAATTCTCCAACAAACTTCGACTGATAGATGTGCATTGTGCTCCTGCTTTTCCATTCAGCCTTTTATTTGTTCATAAGCTATGTCGTGAGCTACATTGTCGTGTTATTTTTGATGAATTTTGCTGCTATTTTCAGGACATCCGGACGAGGCAGATTTTTGGTGGGGGACATGAGAGGAATGGCCTATATTACCTCAACAGCCCTACCACTTCCAACTTTGCTGGTGCTACATCCATCACTGAAGATCCCCTTCTATGGCATCTTCGTCTGGGACATCCTTCTGCCAAAGCTCTCTCTATGATGTTCCCTGAACTGTCTACGCTAAAACCTTTTGAGTGTGAAGCATGTCAGTTCGGAAAACATCATAGAGTTTCCTTTCCTGCTAGAACTGAGCCTCGTCGCACTACTCCTTTCTTCCTAATTCATTGTGATATTTGGGGACCATGTCCGATCAAAACCATTAGTGGTCATAAGTACTTTGCTGTTTTTGTGGATGACTACAGTCGCTTATCTTGGGTATTCTTGTTAAAAGAATGTTCAGAGATTAATATCGTTGTCAAGAACTTCTTTCATTATGTCAAAAATTTCTTCTCTACTACAATTAAAATCTTTTGTTATGATAATGCTTTGGAATTTACTCAGAATGACGTGATAACCTTTTGTGCCTCCCAGGGAACCATACATCAAACATCTTGCCCATATACATCCCAATAAAATGGGGTTGCTGAAAGAAAATTGAGACACCTTCTTAATATTGCTCGATCCTTACTCACCCATATGAATGCTCCCAAGATATATTGGGGCAATGTTATCCTTACTGCTGTTCATCTTATAAACAGGGTCCCCTCTGCTTCTCTACATGGCTCCACTCCCTTCAACTTACTATATCCCAAGGAGAAACCTTTCCCTCTGCCCTTACAAATTTTTGGATGCACATCTTTTGTCCATAATTTCCATACCACGGACAAATTATCTGCTCGTGCTATCAAATGTGTTTTTCTAGGGTATTTTCAAACTCAAAAAGGATACATATGTTACGATCCTACAGGACATCGTTATTACGTTTCTCTTGATGTCACCTTCTTTGAACAAAACAGCTTCTTTACTCAGACAGTGTCCGATATTCCCCTAAAATTCCCCCCTCCACCAATTGTGTATAAAAGAACTGTGTCTAATCCTGTTCAGGTTCCTTTACCTATTCCACTGTTGCAGGACACTATGTCATCCTCGAGTGCTCCCACCAATGCTACTCAGGATAGTCCTCAGGAGCTACCGATCGCACTATGAAGAACAAAGAGGCAATGTACACTTCACCTAATATCTCATTTCACCTCTACTAATGGGTTATCTTGCTCTGACAAAAGATATGCAGATGCCATAATGGCTATTTCTGTTCCCAAAGATCATCATAGTGCATTACAAGGTGAGGGATGGAGAATGGCAATGAATGAAGAAATGGAAGCATTACAGTCTCGAAAAACATGGGACCTTGTCAAATGCCCCCCTGGATGTAAACCAGTTGCATGTCGCTGGATCTTCACTACAAAGCAGTCCCCTGACGGTTCTATTGATCGTTTAAAAGCAAGACTTGTAGCAAAGGGCTTTACTCAAACATACGGGGTAGACTACTTTGAAACATTCTCCCCTGTGGCTAGAATGGGATCCATACAAACTATCATCTCTGTGGCTATGAACAAAGGGTGGCCTATGTTTCAGTTAGATGTCAAGAATGCATTTCTATATGGAGAGCTTGACGAAGAAGTCTACATGATACAACCCCCAAGTTACGAAGTCGAGGGGGAGTATGTATGCCGACTTCACAAAGCTATCTACGGACTAAAGCAGAGTCCAAGAGCTTGGTTTCATAGACTGAGTACAGAGATTGGCACCATGGGCTTCCAGAGGACTACATCTGACTATTCGGTTTTTGTCAGGAGGTGACAGACTGGTGTTGTAATTCTTGCTGTATATGTAGATGATATGATTATTACTGGAGATGATGACCAAGGGATACTAGAAACCAAGGCTTTCTTGCAAAAAGTATTCGTCACCAAGGATCTTGGACAACTTCGCTATTTTCTAGGCATAGAAGCTCTACGTACTAAGAAAGGCTTACATATGTCACAGAGGAAATACTGCCTTGACATACTAACTGAGGCATGACTACTTGGGTGCGAACCCTCAGGAATTCCAGCAGAGCCTAGAAAACATTCTGCATCCAATGATCCTCTCTTTGAAGACACGACACGATATAGGAGCCTGGTTGGCAAACTTCTATATCTTACAGTTACTAGACCTGATATATCTTATGTTGTAAGCAGAGCCAGCCAATATATGGAGAAACCATGCTACAACCATTGGCAAGATGTTCTTCAAATCCTTCGCTACCTAAAAGACTCGCCAGGACGAGGAATCTTCTATGGGGCAAATGGTCACACAAATCTTACTGTATATGCTGACGCCGATTATGCAAGCTCTTCTGAAGACCGTCGATCTACAACTGGATATGCAATGATGGTAGGAGGAAACCTGGTTAGTTGGAGAAGCAAGAAACAAGCAGTTGTTTCAAGATCTAGTGCTGAAGCTGAATATAGAACAATGGCTCAGGCTACATGTGAGATCACATGACTGCTCACTTTTCTACAAGAACTAAATGCTGCTACATCCACTCCTATGCCCTTGTACTGTGACAACAAATCAGCTACCTACATTGCCACCAATCCTGTGTTCCATGAGAGAACAAAACATATTGAGATTGATTGTCACTTTATCAGAGATGCTGTACGAGGAGGGAAGATCACCACGCCGCACATTCCAACAGATCTTCAACTTGCTGATATTTTTACCAAGGCAGTAACTAAGAAGCGGCTTTCCTGGATAACTTCCAAGTTGGGCATGATTGATGAATATGCTCCAACTTGAGGGGGAGTGTTAGAGATTACCGTATATTGTTGTTTCTTTATTTACCTCTATTTCCTTATGCACGGTTTCCCTATGTATCACTGTTTCCTTATGTATTGTTTCCCTATGTAACCCCACAGGGGTATTTGTGTAAATTCTCCTCTGAGCACCCTAAGGTTTCGTCCTATATAAGGACCCCTAGACCTCACAGAATAAACACGCAATATTCTTCTTTCTTTTCTCCACAGAGGGAAATCGAGAGCACGATGAACCCCATACAGTCGCAGTTTGGAGAACTCCATTGTACCAATAATAGTAACATGCGAGTGAGCCCCATTGGCGACTCGAACCGACTTCACTGATGAAGAGGGTTTAGAGAGTACCTTCTCTTATCAGATGAGTTGAGGCTCCCAATTCAATGATCCAAGCATGATTAGTAGTGGTTGTTGAGTTGGCTACTATACCCGAAATGGTAGCCAAAGTAGCAATGGTAGTCTCATTGGTAGAAGAAGAGGGTCCGTGTGTCTGGAGGATCTGCATCTGATGAGAGTAATTAGCAGCGTTGAGTTAGACCGTCTGTCTACTAAAATCTGGATCAGAAGACACCTCTGCAGTATCGTAGGCATTCTCATAGAAGCTATTGGCTAGATAAGGAGGTAAGATAAGGCGTTCGGACGGGTGATTCCAACGGTCACAATAAATGCTTTGCGGGTACTAATTAGCAATAATTTCTCGTCCACGGCCCATGGCATGTCCACGATCGTGATCAAAGTCGTGTTCACGACCTCCTCGAAAGCTCTGTCCTCTTCAAGATGATGCCAAGTGAGCAGAGTTCTCCGCTAGAGGTAAAGTAGAAGACCATGCAATAGATGTCTCCATCTCTTCAAGGCGCCCAAATATTATCTTCATCGATGAAAGTGTATTCGATATGAGAAATTGCTTCTTCACTTCTTTATACCTAAGATGCAGTCCATCAAGAAAATGATACACCGGCCAGTCCGAATGCCCATGTACTTGCTTGGTACAACATGGAAGTTGAAAGATCGCATGCTCCTCATACAGGTCAGTGAGATGCATGTAGTACTCAACTAAGGTAGAGTCACACTGAGATGCAGATCATATCTGCCTGTAGATGATCGCAAGGCAGGATTTAGTCGACTTCTGGGAGTATGTCTGCTCAGGAACATCCTACATCTCCTTAGCCATGTCTTTGAGAAGCAGGTTCGATGCAATATGTGCTTCAACATTGATGGTCATCGAGGTGATGTCTTGATAGTTGTCTTCGAGCCAAGTATCATAGTCATTGTCTATCTCCTCTGAAAGATCTTTAGTCAGGATATATAGTTTCCACTGACCATTAACGAACACCTTAAAAGAACGAGACTAGAGCATGAAACTTTTTGTGCCCTTAAGTTTTATAGAAGTGCCTTGTATCATCATAGATGACAGAGTCTACAAGAGCTTTGTCTCAGTATGCCATGGTGGTCAGGAGAGATCATAAAACTCATGTTATTGTTCAAGTATGCATATGTGTGCTAAAAAGTGCGCCAGAAATCATGCTTGGGCGAGTAGGAGGTCTGAAAAGCATAGCACAACAGATCAAGAGGTCCTCAGGAACCCTGACGACACCTTGGAAGGTGTAAAAAGACTTGGCAGTGCCCTAGGAGGGTTGTCAGTCATTGATGACGGTGTTGAAGTCTGTGGAAGCAGTCCACGATCACTGATGATGGCGTTGGAGTCCGTGGAGGCGGTCCACCGTGGCCTACGAAGGTGCTTAGGGCACTTTGGAGGCAAGGATGCATCGTTGTAGGTGTTGCAACAGTACTGGAAGGTGGTGCTGGAGGCGAGTAGGCAACACTGGAGCACCTTAGGAGGCGTTGTAAGGTGCTGGAGCGCATCCTAGGTGCCACAACAAGGTACTGAGAGCACCTAGGTGGCACTGTTATACCTTAGAGGGGAAGAAGGGCCGCGCACGGGGCCCTAGGTGAGGAAGGACTTGCACAAGCGCTCTGAGGCTGCAGAGGAGCTCAGAGGTGGCAACGTGATGAAAGTCAGAAACTTGGTCTAGGGCTGTTGCTCTGATACCATGCGGAGGAGAGAATGAATTGTTATGTTTGTTCCATTAGTCTAGGGTTTCTTTTATAGAGAGACCCAAGATGGCAAAAAGGAAAAATTACATATAAAACCCTGAAGGATTATGGAAGGTTACCTAGATTTCTCCATACTTTATATGAATGTCATCAAGTCCTACACCTTTCTCAGGTTTTATAACCTTAGCCTCATTTACTTTCTTTGTAATTGTCTATAGCTTGCACGATTTGGGTAACTTTCACTACTAGTTAGATCTCCTAAAGTGATATGTTTAATCCATTCCCCAATGAAAACTTATGGAAACACTGCTTCCATCTAGTCTCTGTATCCTTCTGAGTGACAAGCAAATGTCCTTCCTCATCCTTAATGCAACTCGTTTGAGAAAGACCTTTGATCTTTTTTTCTCTTGCTTTGGCCAATCTGAATACATCCTTCTGGGCCAACTAAGAGTCAAGATTTTTGTACAAAACTTCATAAGCTTTTGACTTTGCTTCACTTATAGCCTTTTTTGCTTCCTTCTTCGATATTTTGTAGTTTGTGGCAGTTTCCTCTGTTCTATCCTTATACATAGCTTTAGAGCAAGCCCTTTAATTTCAAGCTTCTCTTGCACCCCTTCACTCAACTACTAAGCTTTCTTTTGACATGGAACTCCTTAAATTCGCCTAGCATCTCTTTGGCTACCCTTTGGATACAAAATGCTACCACCTCCCACATCTTGTTTATACTTCTGTTACAATCCCAAGATAAGTCTTCTAAAACCTTTTCCTTCTAGTTTTTTTGAAAGAGAAAAGGGCCCATTGTATAGCTAGTGTGCACAAAAATTTCACCATTAATCACCTCATTAAAAGTACAAGCCTAAAATAGGCACAAGTAGTGTAGGAAATTACAAACTCCAACTCTCAACCAGCGCCCTAACATGCACCGCCGCATTTTTTACATATATTTGGTCTTGATGGAAAATCATGACGTTCCTAGCAATCTATATCGCCCAGATTAGCGCTAAATACTCAGCTCGTTCCTTCTCTGTGCCATTCCATCCCTCAATGGAGTCTCATAAACTTGTTGCGTAATCAATACAAATCGCATGGTTCCTAAGCGTGTTCCAAACATCCAAAGAGCACCTACATTTGAAGAGCAGGTGATCCGCATCCTCCACTTCCTCCTAGCATCTCAAGCAGTTTGGATCGTATTGGGGATGAATCTTACAAAGAGTTCCCCAGTCAGGAGTTTTCCCCTTCTCAAATTCCACAAGAAGACCTTTACTCGAATTGGAATCTTCCATTTCCAAATTCTCCTACTGTTCGCCTCACATCCACCACGGTCAAAGACCATCGGTTCCTGCAAGGCTTTGTATGCTTTCCTTACTACAAAAATACCATCTCGCTAGCACCAATAATCTCACCCATTTGTGCCGCATGCATTCGAGCTCCTCAAGCAGTGTCATCAACTCGTCAATTCATTGATCTGAAAGCTCTGTCCTGAAAGGTGGAAAGAAATACTGCCCGTTCCAGATCTCAATCATCGTAGCCTCTTGATTAGTTGCCAGTGCCATCAGTCGTGGAAACCTCTCTTAGGATCCGCATACACTCCAATCATCAATTCAAATTCTAAAACCAAGCCCGTCTCCAAGCACCGGTCTCAGGGACGAATCTCCTGTGCCACCAAATACCTCACCAGAAGTAAGAATGAGCCAATCCAAGATACCCAGGCTTGGGAAGGAGCAACTGGATCCATATATCTTGTGGATAACATTGCAAACCAGACTGTCGCAATCTCCCCAGACACGTGCAATCCACTTGCACAGAAGTGTCTTGTTCATCTCCTCCAAGTTGTGCACCTCAAGACCCACATATCCTTAGAACACGTGACAAACTTCCAGTCAACCAAAGGGAACCCATTCGTCCGTCCAGAAGAGGACCAACAAAACCTCCTGATGATGCCCTGCATTTTCTTTCTCACCCCGACCGGGAGTAACCTGGACGAGAGAAAATATAGGAATCACAGGTAATACATACCTCAACAACACCAGTTTTCCTCCTCTAGACAAGCACACTGAATTCCATCATGTTAGTCTCAGCTCCACCTTCTTGATTACTGGACGCCAATCATCCGTGCTCATCCTTCCTGTCACTAGAGGAACACCCATGTAGCGCAAAGGTAATTGTGTTGGGTTAGAACGCAACCAAGTAGCACATCTTGCAATATCCTCCTAATCTGTAAATCAAAAGGTACAAATTCAAAATTCCCCCGGTTGAACCTCAACCCCAAAAACATCCTGAAGATGTCAAGGGCATCCGACATTCCTCTGCAACTCATCGCACCCCCTCCGCAAAGAGGGTCGTGTCATCCATGAATTGGAGGATGGGGATCAAGATTTGCTCTCTCGAGTAGCCGCTGCAAAACCCCCCCATGACAGCACAGTCAACCACTAACTGATAGGGCATCGGTAGCAAGGACGAAAAGGAGCGAGACAAGAGGACATCCCTGTCACAACCCTCATTGTGGCTAGAAGTACCCCCGACTGGCCGTTCACCAGTTTTGCACAAGAGGCCATCATAATACATCTTTTCATCGACGCTATCCAACTGTTCGGAAATCTATGTATGTGAAGCAATGCCTCGATGTAGCGCCAATCCACGCAGTCATAAGCCTGGGAGAAGTCTAGTTTCCACAGAACTCCATTTGTTTTTTTACCCAAGGCCTTAAATGTCGGTTTCGGTCACCATTTCGGTATCGACCAAAACAAAATTCGATGGAATTTCGAACGAAATTTCGGTCATTTCGGTCATTTTTTGTACTAGGACCCCCATATTTCGGTCATTTCGGTCATTTCGGTCGGATTTCAATTTCGACTGGATATCGATATTCGACAGAAATTCGACTGAATTTCGCTGAAATTTGAGGCCATGTTTTTACCGACGTCGGCCAACTACAATCTTTGAAGTCAGCACCACGATGTCCATAAGCCACCTACCCGAGAGGAAAGCACTTTGAACCGGAACTACAATCTTATTTAGCACCCCCTCATATGATTTGGCAAGGTTTTTGCCATAATCAAGCAGATCACATTCGATAGAGCGAGTGGTATGTATTCTTCCACTCTAACCGTATCCTACTTGGGAAGTAAAGAAGGATCGTTTAATACGATCAAACCCATAGTTCCCCTCCGCAGATTCCATCACCACCTCACTCCACTGGCATGAGATCCTAGAACTCTCTACAGAAGAAGATTGAAAACCCATCTAGACCGGGGCATCCGTCCGGATTGAGTTCAAGGAGAGCTTTGTATACCTCCTATACCCCAAAAGGTCTTGTTAGTCCCTCTGCATCTAACACTGAAATGTTGTTTACCCCCACACCCATCTACCTTGCTCCGTTGTGCGATGCCCACCTACTCATGTCCTTGAAATAACTCGTTACCGTCCTAGCAACCTCCACCTCGCTAACTACACTATCCTCGATATCCAACGAATGTATTAGGTTCCTCCTACTATCCAACGAATGTATTAGGTTCCTCCTTCTACCATTCACCACAATATGAAAGAAACTAGTATTTGTGTCGCCCTCCTTCAACCACTTTTGCATTGATCGTTGTCTTCACTCAACCTCCCGCTTCCTATCCTTATCCTCCATGTTCTTTTGAACCACCCACGGCTCGAGATTTCCTCATCATCTACTTCCCTTTCATCCTTTAACAAATCCAATCTCATCAGTTCTTCTTGTGCTGATCACGTCTCAGGCCTCGCTCAATCCTAGGGCATGTTTGATAACTGGGTTGGGTTGGAGTAACCTCCTGTGAATAATAGTTGTTTGAATAGTTAGGAGGGTTGGAATGATAAATGTGTTATGATGTGACATTGATTATGTGTTATATTAACTTTTTAATTATTATAATATATTTTTTATGTTAATTTTTTATTTGAACATGATTGAAAAATAGTATAAACAAAGAAATTGTGCGGTCCATACAACTAATTCCAACCCAAACGAGCCCCTAGAGATCCTCCTAAACTCGAGAATCCTATGCCAAAGTGCAACCAGTTGCGAGGCTAGCTTTACAATAGCTGAACCATCCACGTCCAGACTCGTCCAGAACGAAACAACCAAGTTGCGCGACCCATCCTCCAACATCCGTCACTGCTCAAATCTGAAATATGACAAAGATCCTCTGCCACTATAGGTATCAAGACGATGGTGTATGATCAGATCTCGATCGAGGAAGCGAAGTAACTGCCGCCAGATTAAATCTCTTCAAAGTCCTTACTGCAAGGAGAAACCTATCAATCCGTGACTTGGACGAGGAGTGTCTCCTCGTATACTTGCTGCTTGTCATGTCAAGAACCTCCGGATTTAGCTCCTCCACTGTATCTGCAAAGAGACCGGAACTTGGATCACGAGTACCTCTCCCACCAGGCCTATCCTCCGCGTAAAGTGTATCATTGAAGTCACCACCCACCACCCACACCTCCTTTGGAAACTTCGTCCTAATGTTCCTTAATTCATCCCACATAATCACAATCTGGGATGCTCCTGAAATGGCGAACACCGATGAAACGAGGCATGACTGATCAACCTTGCTCATTAAGAGAATAGAAATCAAATGAACCATCTTCACTTCTTCAACCAAATAAAAAAGATTCCCATTCCACACAATCATGATCCCTCCGGAGCTTTCGCTTGCTAACACTGCTCTAAACTCTGTGAGAAGAGGATCCGAAGTCGAGTTCCATCTCACATAATTTTAGGAATCAATATTTGTTTCCTGTAGGCACGCCACATTCATCTTCCATGCGGCCAACATGTGCTCAAGTGATCTCTCCGAGTTCTCCGCAGCCATCGTTGACATGTGGTATATCAAACCTCCCTCCTTGTTACCCGTAGTATCCACCCTCCCCCTTATATGGGATCCACTTCCACCGTGTTTGTCACATCAACCTCAATTTCATTCTCCAGAGATTCTCCTTCTTCCTGCAAGCACTCCAGCCGCAAGACCTCCCAATCTAGAGCATTCACCCTCATTCGCTTCCTTGAGAAACAACGAAGTTGTTGCCTCAGCTCCTGCAAGGAACCTGGGAGCCTTCCCCTTCCCTGCCAGTGCTTTTCCGATCGACAGTGGTGAACCCCCCTTTCACCTTCACATGGTGAGGTACCCCATGTGATGTTCTTTGGGTCCTCGGAATCTATGCCCACACCCGATCCTCTGACCCATCGCTGCGCACCTCGCCATCAGCCTCGTAGAGATTGCCTTCATGGCCATAATGGTCCTCATCTCGTGGCGCATCTTCGAGGGAACCCGAGAACACGATAGGGGTCTTAAGAAGCATCATATCTTCATCCGTCCTTTTCGAGTTCAGAGGACCCTCGATCGGGTCAAAAAATTCGTCCAGGTCCAATGCTTCGGATCCGAATCGCGCTTTCCAGTTGTATACTGAATTCAGGTCCGAAGGGTTGCAACCCTAAAGTTCGGCACCCGGAGCCAATAGAACCGTCAAAGGATCCGGGATTCCGTTAATACCTGAAACGGTCAGGTCAGTGAACCGAGCTGAGTCCTATTGCTTCTCCTCATGTTTCAAACAAAAATCTAACAACATCGTGGCAGCATTATTAGGGTTTGTATTCGATGCACCCTTTTCACCTTCCTAGATCTCGTTGACTCTGAGATATCCGCGAAAGAAGTTGGTGCTTGGCCTCTCCGATCTCTGAAGTCTTTGTCGCTGTAGCCATTGCACATCTCCGCCATCGCGATGCTTCTCGTCCAAGGGCTAGATTCCCACCGTTCTTTGCCCGATCCTCAGCATCACCCTCATTGGAAACGAAGGTTTGGAGCCCCTCATTCGTACGATCACCTTCGCCTCCTTCCTGACCGCAAACTAGAACAACAGATCTCTTCTAACTTGCCTACATGCAACAATACTTCCCGAAGAACCTCCATCTTTTGACAACGTAGTGGAACAACCAGGACTTTCAACTTCCAGGTTTCATCGTCAAACCCTGAAGCTCCATCGAGATAGCATGGTCTTCGCCACATGATACGTGCTAATGATTCCGGCGGTATACGGCCCTCCGAAGTTCCCAACAACTCCTTTGCACATTACGACGATAGACCCCCTCAAACAAAGTACTCCCGGCATACGAGTATATCCACTCGAGTGTCGGCCAAAATCATTTTCAAAATCTCCTCGTGAACCATTTGTAAAATTTCCTCCTCACCTTTACCGATTAGGATACTAATGAGCGGGTTTTCGTTCTCCGCTCCTTCAGACATGCACTACCACAAGTTTAGGGATTCTGATTCTGGTTGATCTTGCAGATTGATCGTAGGAATCTCATTCGCCTTCTTTTGATTTGATTGCACAGAGACCATCTTCTTCCTTGACCAAAGGCCCTTGGCCACATAATCTCGCTGGCGATGACCCGGGCAACCACACCGAAAGCATAAATGCTCCTCTGCCACATATGCCTTGGAGATGTGATCCCCCGCGCCGCATTGGAAACACCACGAGCTCTTCTCTGCGTTTTGCTTCAGCCGACTATGGCCTTTTTTCTTCTTTGCATCACTCCACGACCCTTCCCTCGCCAGCTCCTCCATGATGACATCATCAGCGTCCTCCCCCTCCTCCTACTCTAAACTAGGGGCTCATATTCAGCTCCCACTAGATAAGCTTCTCTCTGCTCTTGCGATCAATGAAGACCCCCAATTTTTCCCTATAGAGATAATGTCGCCATATCTTTAGAGCAAAGACTACCGCAACAAGTTCCAGATCATGTGTAGGGTACTTTCTCTCTTGCGGCTTCAATTGACGTGAGGCATATGCTACGACCTTCTCTTTCTGCATTAGGACACACCCAAGTCCAGTGCTAGATGCATCAGTATATACAAGAAAACCTCCGCTGCCGGATGGTCAGGTCAGTATTGGAGCCGTAGTTAATCTTCGTTTTAGTTCCTTAAAACTCTGCTAACATTTTTCTGACCATTCAAACCTCACGTCCTTTCTCGTCAGCCGGTAGTGAAATCTTCGAGAAGGCCTATCGCGATAGACGTGAATCGTCGATAGTATCCAGCCAATCCGAGAAAGCAACGAATCTCAGAAACATTTTTCGGCTGGCTCCAATTCACTACCGCTTCCACCGCCTGGATATGACATGACCCAGAAATGCTACTTTTTTCTAGCCAAAAGTCACACTTCGAGAATTTAGCATCAAGTTGGTGCTAACGTAGCGTCTCAAGTACGATTCTGAGATGTACTCGGTGCTGCTCTGGATCTGGTGAGTATATCAGAATGCCATCCACAAACACGATCACGAACTTCTCAAGGTCTTCCCGGCCTATTCATAAGTTCCATCAAACCCATTCGTGAGACCAAAAGGCATCACTAGGAACTCGTAATGCCCATATCTCGCACTATATATCCGGGCGGTTTTAGTAAGATCATCCTTTATTCTGAGCTGATGATAACCTGACCGCAAATCTTTCTTAGAAAAGCAAATAATATAATAGTGTTTCTTACTGGTCAATTCTTTTATAAAAAAAATCAGGAAGCCAGGAGCTATATAGTTCGAATATCAAGTTGTAGTATCCACTTGATATTCAAACTATATAGCTCCCGGCTTCCGGTTTTTTTCATAAAAGAATTGACCAGTAAGAAACACTATTATATTATTCTCGCTCCCTTGCTACTCTCGCCGATCAGGGTGACCCTCTTTTCTATCATAGAGTGAGTCTCCTCCGCTCCCTCTCGCTCGTGCTCATCCTTCTCCTTTCCCTTCTCATGTAAGCTTGATTGCTTCAATTGAAGATTCCACTATCTAGTTCTAATGATCTTGGGGCCATACCATTCTCAAACTTTAAATAGGTGGGACGGCATGGCTGCTAAACTACTAACATATGACAAAAATGTATTTTGTACTATTTTGTTCACATCCAATCATTGGGACCTCTTTTAAACGGAGATTCTAATTGGGGGCACAACACCCTTGACTTATTCTCAAAAAAAGTAGGACGGCATAGCTACTTTGTTGAGCCACATTATAGAAGATTCATATTTTAGATTTATAGCACTCCAGAGAATTAAATTTTGTACTGCATGTTTCTTGTCTCCACTTTTCAAACTCTAAATGTGCTATATTTTTTTGCAAAATGGCTCTTTTACGTCGGAAGGCTTTTAATGTTTCGGGTAAAATCTATTACTAGTTATTTTACATAATCTTTTGCATTTAGGTCATAGGGAACTCAATTGCTTTTTCCTTAGGATTGGCAACAACTTTGGCAATGCTTGGGATTGCTGCCTCATTTGCCGGAAAGGCTTATGGCCAGATAGGACAAGGGCTTCCAGTTGCTGCTTCAGGTTTGGCCGTTATCATGGGCTTGAATCTCCTAGAGGTATGAAAAGTAGCATAACAAGAACGAATTTGTAGATCATGCCTTATATTTTCAAGCACATTTTGTATAAAATTTTTGTTAAATGTATTTCACGTGATTCTGTAATTGTCAGGGTTTATTTAATAGCATTTTGGTGTACATTTCCTTGATGTTAAAGTTATAAATGTGTTTGTAGAATCATAGATAAGACGGAGGGTAGTTTATTGCCAACTAGTAAGAGTTTTTTCTTTATATCAATGTAGAGTGACTGGGTTATTTTGCTCGTACAAACATGAAAAGTACAAGAATGCATTCCTATTGCAATTTAAAGAATAAGAGGAGCTTGGATTTATCCATCTACTTCCTTCACTATGGAGAAATGTGTTGGAAGCACAACAAACGTAGAGGTAGTCTATCTACTTTGTAAATTTTGTAGGAGATTGTTATAAAGATCCTCCATTGATGCATTGCTCAAGAAGGCCTTTAGGATCAGGAAGGGCTGAATGTTTAATGAATTGGAAAATTTTATGTTCACATCTTTGTATAGTAGTAGTGCCAGAAAGGATGGAGAATGGATCAAAATTGTAATAAACTGGTCATCTTTCAGCTTAAAAAAACTAGGTTTGAATCTGGTTCTCATCTAGAGGAAGACTGATAGAGACAACTCTTTGGCTTTAGCTCCAAATAAATCCTATGCAGCCGCACAAGTGCTTGAGCCCAAGTCACAACACAACAACAACAACAAAGCCTTTTCCCACAATTAAGTAGGGTCGGCTACAAGTCAATCTACAAAAATGTTTCCATTTGATTCATCATGTCCTTGTTATGATCAACCCAATAACTTACTACAACAGAGGCAAGATCACACTTGGGCAACCTTTCCTCCTTGCTATGTAGTATGGACATATCTACACTGTTCTTTTTATTTATTGTGGTGTCTGTAGTGATAATATCTGCAATCAACAACGTTTAAATGCAGTCTGATTGAGCAAATGATTGGGATTGGATCCCATGCAAACTCCCAAGCCCAAGTTATCGGAGTGGTGTTCCTCTGGTTTTATAAGTAGGGATGTCAATTTGGATTTCTGTAGGAGACCAAATTCACCCCTTATGGTGTGGGTATTAACTTTAGAACAGATGAAAGTTCAAATTGACTTTTGATATGGTTCTAGTTTGGGTTTCGGTGAACTGGATCCCCAAACTCGAAACTCAAGTGACTGATTTATAAGGGTATATAGCACCTCCCTGCATTAAGTCAAACCCTACAAAACCTCAGTTGAAACCCTCTTTTATGCATCCACCCTTTTGGCACCCATCTTTCCATGTTATCTCCCAATCAAAGCAGCACATAGTCAACTACCCTACACTGCTAAAGCCTGAAAACTATAGGGAAAGAGGGAGCTCGTGTTCTTGTCAGAGCTTAAATTCTAAGATGCTGTACCCTGTCCCTACCCAAAAGTTCATTTCCATAACTTCGACTGTTGCTAGGACTTTTCATGCAAGAGCTGAAATTTTGTATAGATTATCATTTTCCATGTATATCAATTTATGGTGGATCATGGGATGTTAAAATTTAGCCAATTTACCAGGGGTTCTTAGTTGGTCATGAAAGTATAAGAGGTTAATATTTGCAAAGCCTACACGGAGTTTGTTTAAGAGTTGGGACTTGGGACTTCTTGATGATATATTGGTAGAACACGAATAAAACAAAGATGGTTACCGAGGTGGTCCTGTGAAAAATTTTAATTTGAAAACATATTTGGGAAATTTGGGATTAGATTGGAAAAGAGGCCCTTACATGGTGGTATGGAGGGGTTAATCTGGGTTATCTCCCACGGAGGAAATTTAACCCTCCATGAGTGCTCCAACCTCCCCAACTTTTCCAAACTCCATCTTCATTCATATTAATGGGATCCTTCTAAGACGTGGAATATGCAAATTATATTAACATTCTCCTCTTTTTGGCTAGTCCCAACAATTCGTTACTGTTGTGTATTTGAGTTAATGTGAGTATTCTGCAGTTAAACTGAACGTCGGATGTCAATGTCAATGGTCATCTCGGATTCCAACAGTATTTTAGTACAACCCCCAGAAATGGAAACCTGCGATTTCTCTCTCTCATTCCTTCACCATGCTGTCTACAGATAATCGAGCTACAGCTTCCTTCTTTCTTCAACAACTTCGACGCTCGGGAAGCTGCAGCTCAATTTCCTTCAAGTACGTAGTTTTTATCTTCTGTAAAATCCATTCCCCCACATATATCTCCTTTTCTTTTCTTTTCTTTTCATGATATCGATATCTATTCTCATTTTTCCTGTTGTTGCTTCTTGATGCATAATTTTCAGGTGTTCAAGCTTATCTAGCTGGGCTGGCTTTTGCTTTGGCTGCATCACCTTGTAGTACACCTGTTCTCGCCTCAATTCTAGCCTATGTGGCAACATCTAAGGTAAAACAACAAGAATACATTCAAATATATTGTTCATCATTGCTTCAACTATATGTATATCATGTTGTTTCATTTCCTCTGAGTTTCATTTTTTTTATTTTATTAAAATGTTAGAAAAATAATCGGATCAAATTTATTTTTCGTCATTGCATCCATTATATGACATGTGGTTTTCTTTCTTTCGTGTTTCACATTTATTTATTTGCTTTATATACGCACTGTTATTACATGTTACTATGCTAGACACTCATTTTGAAATTATTACGTTTAACTGCGGCAAGTCCATAGAGGCATACCTGAACTCTGCTATTGTTAATCCCGGAATCACCTTAAGACACTATCTTCAATCATCTGCTTTTCCATAAGTTCCAGTGCAAAATAAGAAATATGCAGCTTCTTCTGTCCATGGAAAATTTGTTTCCAGGAACATTTCTGGGGATACATGATTGCTAATATCTCTTGGGTTCCAACAGGATCCTTTGATCGGGGGAAGCTTGCTTTTAACTTACACAACAGGTTATGTCGCTCCTCTTTTACTTGCGGCATCCTTCGCTGGCGCTTTGCAGGCAAAAACCATCTCGTGAATTAACATTCACTTTTTATATGAGAACTTTATGTATTTTTTCCTCGGAACAGAAACCAGTTTCTACATGCTAACAAACAGCTCTTCTGATTAATGGACTGGTTGCACCATTTGCAGAGCTTGCTGTCTTTTCGGAAATACTCGTCGTGGATCAACCCAGTCAGGTATGTATCCCGTTAAATCTCCTGGAAGAGTCTCAATTCTCTTGCTGAAAGAGTATGTTAGATCTAGACCACGACCGTGTAGAGATCAGGTGGTAATTTAACAATCTGAATTTACTGGGAAGACCATACCGAATTAACGCACCTAGGAAGACTTTCAAGGGAGGAATGGAAGTTCACCATTCCCGCACGTCCCCATACCTTCTTAGCCACCAAATTCAGGTGCCAACTTAACAAATTAGCTAATTGATACAATAGGTCCTTCTCATGGAGGGAGGGGGGATTCCATTAGTAGTAAATAATCTCCCGTGGAAGTAGCGGACAAGAAGCATCTGAGCAAAATTCAAGACTAATGTAGTGACCATCCTAAGAGACTGAATGGAAATGTGAGTTTAGCCATTTCACATCATGCTTCATAAAAAGCTGTAGATGCCCCGTTGTGGACTAGATCAAGTGAGTTAGCTTTGAACCGTGGTACATTTTTGCTCATGGATCCTGTGTAATGCTTGGATGTTATGCCCCATAATCATCATAGTGTTACTCTACTTCTGATTGCTAAATTATTTTCCCCGTTTGCAGCGGTGCCCTTCTCCTCGGAGGCGGTGTGTACACGATGCTGGATAGGCTGTTTCCACCAGCAACCATGTCCATGTGATTAAAAGGAAGGGTCTCTCATATTTCTTTATCAAGCACAACCTTTTCAGTTTAAATATCACAGCTTTTATGCTTGTCATTTGTATACTCTCGAAATTTTGAGAAATAATCTTTCTGTAATATTTGACAGTTACTACAAGGAATAGTAGGAGATTAATAAACAACTTGTTCCGTATGTTAGGATGAATAAGCTATGGCAGTGATCCTGTAAATAGATGCTATCTTAATATTGCTCCCACTTCTTTGACCATGGCATGTATAAGAGGTTTTTTTGTTTGCTCTTCTACAGCCTGTAGGCAACGCAAGATAGCTGCTTGTAAATTGTATTTGTAGTATATCCTATTGGTTTATCGCGATCATGCCCATCACGGTATCTTTTTTTAATGGGTGATACCTGATTATATAGGCAAGAGCTAAGTTCGAAGACGAGCAGCACATTAAGGGTTGGAGTGGGTTGATTGCTGGGTTGGAGTGGGTTGGGGTAATCTGATGGGAATAATAGCTATTTGGGGTGGTTATGAGGGTTGGAAAGGGTTGGAATAGTAGCTGCTTGGGATGATTTGGGATCATCCCTTACTGGTTTGATGATGCAAAATTATTACGATTGATTTTTGCAGATTCAGCTCAAATCGGATTCTACTCCTGCACGATATCTTCTGCTAAAGGGGAATACTAAACAGAGAGTTCTTGACAACGTAATAAACTGAGCATTACAAAGATGCAACATTCACGCTAGCGACCACACTATTAACCCCTTTCAAGATGCGCAGCAGCTCATAAAACTTCTAATGAAGCTTTCTCAAGCAAACCAACCAGGACCGCATTGCCTTGAAGCTCCTTCATCCAGGCCTTATTCCACAACATAGTCGAGCTGATCCAAACAGAGATCAGACAACATAGAGATCCATCAAAATTTGTGATGCATGGCATCTTCCATGATATGGCTCAAAAGGTTTCGCAAGAAGATTTTTGCATAACTAGTTGTGACGTCACAATGAACCTGCCTGAGAATATCCGCCATCCATCCCACGTTTGCAACCACTCCGATCCCTTTTCTCCATCCTCACGTAGCTCCTCGCCTTCTCCTTTGCGGTCACCTTCATCTTCTTTTACAACAATGTCACCATGCATCGATCTCGCTCGTAGATACCAAAAATTGCACAGCCTTGTATTGTTCTGTACCTCCTCCAGACAAACTAGCAGGATACCTCCAACACTTGCGCATCCTAGATTTGAGGAATACCATGATTCAAATGCTGGAAGATTCTTGTGGAACGAAGAAGCACACAAATAAGGTGATTTACGTGGAAACCCTCCATGATGGAAGGAAAAAGTCAAAGGGAAGAAGATGATGCCCTTGTTGCTCACAGCAACATCGGGTTTTGTCTATTTTTTCTATCTTTTTGAAATGGGAGAGGGAGAGGTACATGCGTCTCAAGGTAAACGGATCCCTTCCTAAGATCCGCTTACCCGTTTAGAAGGCATTCAACAATTCTATTGGCAGTTTATGCACTTACGCTATATGAACCTCTCAAATGCAAACATCGAAACCATTCCGGGCTCTTAAAACAACAAACGATTCAGGTGTTTATCATCAACGGTTGTCCACTGCTAACCCAACACTGCCACCCGATTCATGGTGCCGACTGGCGTTAAGCTTTATTGTGAACTTTTTTTTTTGATTTGCCTCGACGAAGAGCATGTTCATGCGAACCTTAAAACATAACAAACAACAGAAGATTCCAGGTACACTGAAATGCAAACTTGACTTTTTAGAATCGATTTGTCAATATTCATATAGAAGGTCGTTATAATTACCGGACGATCTTTCTAAACTAAAAGGTTTTATTTTGCAGGAGAGAGCTCCAAAAGTTAGCTAAATTCAACATCTTTCAATGACAGATAAGTTTCTGCAGATTGAAGTTAGCTAATCCAATCCAATCCATCAAATACTTCAATCCAATCCGATCCAATTCATCGTATTACGGATTGTGAAGAATTAGATTGGATTTTCACTTACATTTTCCTGCTCAATAGTTTACTCTCTCATGTTTGTATGTTATAGCACATTGGCCCTCGACATTCGAATAATGATTTGAAATCGATAATACTAATTGTTGGGAAAAGAGACTTCGTTATTGATTCAGAAAACCCTAGGCTCTCTTATATAGGGAGAGACCTAAAGGGTAAATTACAGAGAGGTCTATATAAAAGAAAGAAATAACGATAAACTACATAAAGAGATAATGAAACTACGAACTATCTCTACACTCCCCCTCAAGGTGGAGCATAGATATCTATCATGCTCAGCTTGGATGAACATATTTGAAACGGTCCTCTGAGCAGTGGCTTGGTGAATATATCTATTGTCTGATCTCCCGAGCTCACATGTGCAGTAGATATCAATCCTCTCTGAATCAAGTCCCTCGTGTAATGGCAGTCAACTTCAATATGCTCGGTCCTTTCATGGAAAGCTGGATTGTTGGCAATAAACAATGCTGCCTGATTGTCACACTGGAGCTTCATAGGCAGGGGCACAGCTACATGTAGATCTTCTAGTACAGAACGAACCCACATCATCTCCGTGCTGGCTTGAGCCATGGCCCTATATTCGGATTCTACACTGGACCTTGCCACGACAGTTTGTTTCTTGCTTTTCCAAGAAACCAAAGAGCCTCCAATAAACACTGCAAACCCTGAGGTTGATTTTCGATCCTTAGGACATCCTGCATAGTCTGCATCTGCACACGCTGAGACAGATAAGTCTGTGTCCTTCCTGAATAGTAGCCCTGACCCTGGAGAAGACTTCAGATATCTCAGTATCATGTGTATAGCATCCATGTGAACCTGTCTTGGCTGCTCCATAAATTGACTCACCCTGCTAACAGCAAATGCAATGTCTGGACGAGTAATGGTAATGTAGAGGAGTTTTCCCACCATTTCTCTATATCTCCTCTTATCCACTTCATCTGTATCACCATCATACAGCTTCATGCTGGGGTCCATGGGAATACTAGATGGTTTGCACCCATCCATGCCAGTCTCAGTCAGGAAGTCTGTAATATACTTCCGTTGTGTCATCACCAAGCCTTGTGCATTCCTTGCAAATTCCAACCCCAGAAAATATCTTAGGGTTCCAAGGTCCTTTGTAACAAACTGACTGCCGAGGAATGCCTTCGCCCTCTTTATGCCCTGAACATCATCTCCTGTAACAAGAATATCATCCACATAGACCATAATGACAACCGTACCTGCCGATGACTTCTGGACAAACAATGAGTGATCAGCATTTGACCTCTTGAATCCCTGTTGCTCAATCAGGTTAGACAACTTCTGGAACCATGCTTTGGGACTCTGTTTGAGACCATATATCGCCTTGTGAAGTCTGCAGACCATGTGCTTCTCTCCCTCAGCAGTAAACCCAGGTGGCTGCTGCATGTAGACTTCCTCCTGTAGGTCACCGTACAGAAAGGCATTCTTCACATCCAGTTGAAATATGCTCCAATCACGTACCACAACAACAGATAATAGAATACGAAGTGTAGAGTGCCTCGCCACTGGAGAGAAAGTATCCATGTAATCCACACCGTAGGTTTGTGTAAACCCACGGGCAACCAAGCGTGCTTTGTATCTATCCAACGTGCCATCTGCATGATATTTGACTGTGAAGACCCATTTACAGCTCACAATGGATGCATCAGAAGGTGCAGGAACCAAAGACCAAGTGCCACGAGACTGTAGGGCCCTCATTTCGTCCTCCATTGCTAATCTCCAGCATTCATTCTGTAAGGCCTTTCTGGTATGTCCGTGGTATATCCACGGAAGACAAGGCTGTGGCAAATCTCTGAAAATCCCCAGTGAGACGGTGAAAGGAAACCTGTGAAGCGAAAGGATACGAGGCACATTGCCTCCTCTTCTTCTGAATAGCAATCGGAACATCAAGATCACCATCTGCTGTACTGGATGGGCTAGTGTCTGCATGTTCTGAAGGATCCTGCACATGTACCAAATCTGACCCGTCAGTAGTAATGCCATCTGAACATACCTGAGGCGTGATGATCGGCTGGAGCGTAGTCTGAGCAGGACCCGACCGGCGTTTATAGAACATAGGTAATGGTGATATGATGGGCCGTGGAATGGGTGGAGGTGGAGGAGGTGGGGGGGGGGGGGGGTGGAGGTGGTGCTGGCGTGGAGACAGACACAGGGGATGACTCTGGTGTACTCAATGTAGGTGGAGGAGGAACATAGATATCATCAGTGGTAGTGGATGGTACCATTATGTCACCTGCAGGAGAGAAATACATGACAGACTCAAAGAAAGTGACATCATCACTCACAAAGTACCTCTTAGTTGCAGGATCATAACACCGGTAGCCCTTCTGAGTTCTGGAATAACCAACAAAGACGCACTTGACTGCTCTAGGAGAGAGTTTGTCAAGTCCGGGAGATAGACGATGCACAAAAGCCACAGTACCAAAGACACGTGGAGTTAGTGAAAATAACTCCTTATCTGGAAAAATAATGGACATAGGTATCTTTTCACCAAGGACTGAGGATGGCATTCGGTTGACCAGATAACAAGCAGTAAGAACAGCATCGCCCCAGAAAGAAATAGGGGCACAACTCTGAATCAACAATGTACGAGTAATATCTAAGAGATGGCGATGCTTCCTTTCCGCGACACCATTTTGTTGTGAGGTATATGCACAAGTGGTTTGGTGAATAATGCCCTTTGATGATAGGAATTGTGAAAGTAAACGTGTACAAAATTCAAGGGCATTATCGGTCCGAACATATTTGACATTTGCAGAAAAGACATTGAACACTTCATTAATCAAGTTCTTGATCACATTTCCTGCTTCAGATTTATTTTTCAAAAGAAAGACCCATGACACACGAGAGAAATCATCCACTACCACAAGATAAAACCTGTGTCCCTGATGATCGGGAACACGACTTGGACCCCATATATCTATATGTAACAACTCAAAAGGGGAGCTGCTGCTCCGACTCAGACGACGTGGGAAGCTCGACCTGTGATGCTTTCCCAACTGACACGCTTCACACTGAAACGAAGAACTAGGAGAGATCTGAGGCAGAAGATGGCGCATTTGCTGAAGTGGAAGGTGACCAAATCGGAGGTGCCAAATGTACGGAGAGACTGGTCCAGCAGAATGAGAGGAGACGCCAGCATATGAATCCCGGACCAGCCGATACAAACCATTCTGCTCAGAGCCACAACCAATCACCTTGCCCGTGAGTATGTCCTGAAAAATGAGAGAAGACGGGTCAAATATGGCACGACAATTCAAATCTTTCGTAATCTGACTAATAGATAGAAAATTCATTGAGAACTCAGGAGCATGCAGAACATTCTGTAATTGCAAAGTGGAGGCAGGAAAACCTCCCCCTGTCCAACAAGGGGAGAATGGGTACCATCTGCTATCTGCACGGAACAACCGGGAGGAATGTCCCTGTAGGCCTGTAATCTACCTCTATCTCAGCAGAGATGATGTGTGGCTCCGGAATCAATAATCCAGTCAGATATATCATGAGGTGTAGTAAATCTACCTGAGGAGCTTGCGGTTGCGGAAGAACTGGCAGAGGCAGGGGCAGCAATATCTGAGGAGCCACCATACGAATCACTAGAAGCATGTGGCATAATATCTCGGAGACGGGCCACAAGTTCGTCAAATCGACTATCTGCAGTAGAGGTCAGTGGAGACTGAGAATGCTCTGCCATACGTGCTGATGCTGGAAATCCATGCTTCGAATAGCATGTCTCCTCCGAGTGTCCTGTGCGGTGACAATAGGAGCATGTCTGACTAAAGCGACCACCCCTCCCCTGGGGTCCACGGCCACGTCCACGACCACGGCCAGATGGTGGTCCACCTCTCCCACGCGAGACTGCCATCGCTGAAGGAGGTGGAGTAGAAGAGCTGGAGGAAACTGGAATGCGGCTAAGCCGTCTGTAAACATCCTCAACTGGAGGAATAACTGCATCAGCGAGAATATGAGATCGAGCTGCATCGTACTCAGGGTCAAGGGCCGCAAGTAGAACACCAACCATGGTGGCGTTTCGAAACGCCTTCTGCTGCTCAGGAGTTGCAGTCAGAGGAATGATACTGTATAACTTCTCGAGCATCCCTCTTAGGGATGTATAAAGAGAATGGAGAGGTCTGCCGCTCTGCTTTATTGTGAATATGTCGTGCTGAAGCTGCAACATCTTCGTCTCATTTCGCACCTGCGAATATGTGGCGGCAAGAATATCCCACATTGCCTTAGCAGTGGGATGGTGGAGGACGTCGTTGGCAATCTCCATCGTCAAGGTACCGGACAACCAGACCTTTGCATAGGAATCATCAGCCTCCCATGAGGCATAGATCCCAGTCTTCTCTGCGGGCTCATCCTCGGTAAGAATGTGTTTCTTACCATTCGACTTCATAAGGCTCATGAACTGCATAGCCCAGAGCTCATAGTTAGACCCGTCCATCTTGACTATTGGCGCAGGACCTTTGAATGCGCCGGTGGAGGGCATATCAACTTTTGATTCTGACATACTGCCGCTTGGAGAAGAACTAGGATATGTAGACGTGATGCTGAATGTCTACAACAACTGCATCGGATTTGAGTGCATATGTATACGTTACGCACTCAAATCCATAGAACGGACGAGGAAGGAACTAGGGCACGCCTTACAAGGGGCTGACAGCCCTTTTTAGCGGCTGGGAGCCGCTTGGAGTCCTTGCGCGGGTGGCTGTTCATGCACCCGGAGGGTCGGCAGCGGCAGATGGTGGTTCCGCCGGGTGGCTGGAGCCGCAGGGGGGGCTGGGATCCCCTCCGGCGGCTGGCTGGGGGCTGGGATCTCCCCTGGCGGCGGGCTGGTTGGAGCCGCTGGGGGTGGGGAAGGCGCTGGGGCTGGCTGAGATCGCCGGCGATGGAGGGCTGGGTCCTCCGGAGAGAGAGGCGGTGGCAGCGGCGTGTGCTAGAGAGAGAGAGAGACGGTGATGATTCCGAGAAGAGGGAGGCGGGTGGGGAAGGGGCGACCGGGGGGTGGAGAGCCCTAGGGTGGCTCTGATACCATGTTGGGAAAAGAGACTTCGTTATTGATTCAGAAAACCCTAGGCACTCTTATATAGGGAGAGACCTAAAGGGTAAATTACAGAGAGGTCTATATAAAAGAAAGAAATAACGATAAACTACATAAAGAGATAATGAAACTACGAACTATCTCTACACTAATAAATATAAAAAGACATATAATCAAATGAAAGTTGAAGAATTCCATTAATCTATAACAAAAATTTGAAGATCACACAATCAAACTGTATGATGATTATATTGAATTTGAAATTTAAGTTTCTTTTATAAATGATGCATTAGTTTTTTTGCAATTAATTTCTAACAAATGAACCATATTAAAATAATACAAGTTACTAAATAAAGATACAAAAATAAGTTAAATGAACAAAAATGTAGTCTCTGTAGTCGGATATTGATGAACTCCATGATTAATTTTGAGTGTTAAGCAATCACTCATTGAGTAGTATTGGAGGTCAAGAGTAAAATGAGAGAGAGAGAGGAAACTGGGAGGTGAATGACCGAACATAGTTTACAATTTTACAAGGTATAATCATGCTTTATAATTTTGAAGATTTAACATTTGGCTTTCAAGAGAGAAGGGTAATGGTAGAAGGACTTGTATCCAAGATTGATATGTGAAAAAATGAGATGAATGACATTGATTATGGTCATACAAGGAGCTTGGAAGTTGATGCATATAGATATTATATAAGTATGTATGTATGTTGTTTGTATGTATGTATATGTGAGTATTAACAGATCGGATCTGATTTCAGTAAAAACCCAATCCAATCCATACTTGAACGGATTTGAAAAATTCCAATATGATGAGGAATGATAAAACAAAACTAACCCAATCCAATAGCATCAGATTGAATAGGATTACATATTTTATTCGATCTGTGTACACGCCTATCAGTAGCCATACAAATCAAATTTGTGTTATAAACCTTTGTTCCATTATCATAATATGCATTCGAGTTTGTTATAGAATGAGTTCAACAAGGTAACTGGATATACTTTTTTGCATGGGTATGTAGGTTGCGAGCAGCTTCCCCAAGAACGTTATTATGCATTAGCTGGGAAATTAAGTTAATCAAGGCATTCCCACATCCTCTTTCTCATATGTATTTATTAGTTATCTTGTGTAGTTGATAAAAAAAACTATTAAATTATCGTTAAAAAAATAGAGATCAAAAAGTAGCCTGAGCTGCGTTATATATAGTTAGGGCTTAGAGGAAGATCAAGAAAACCCCAAATATATAGTTAGCGAGTTCGAGGAAAATGCGATCAAGGCAACTATTAGAAATCTAGATCCATTTTGTAATATGTTGTTTTCTTTCTCATTCAAAGTTCAAGTGAGAACGGATGGAACACTCAAAGAAGAGGGAGATTGTCTTGGATGGTGATTCGAATCCTAGATTACTCATGACAACTGGCTCTGGATTTCAGCCTACCATCGCAGCTCTAGAAGACACACACATTCCCACTTTATCGACTAAGGAATAATCTTTTTTTCATACATAAGATGATGGTAAAGAAGACTGGTGAGACCTTGGTTTTAAAAAAATGTAAGGCGGAACAAGGCGGTTTTCTCTTAACGAGACAAGGCGTAAGCCTTGAGGCGGTCGAGATGTAAGCCTCAGTTTATATAGATAATTGTATATAATAAAATTAAGCATAATTATATATATATATATTTATATTTATAAACCATAAATTTATATATTCTCCAACATATTGATAACGCTTCCCGCACCCTATGTTAACTCGGTCAAATTAATGTCCAAATTAATGTTAAGTGTTCGTTGCAGTCGGATACGATAGATTAATCAAAAACCACTTAAATCAGATTTTAATCAATTTTAAGCGGTGATATTTTTTTACTTGGTGGAGTCCAAGGTCGATCTCAGGGAGGCATCTGTCTCCTTAGGTGAATTACAGCAATTGTTCAAGTGTTGATGTTCGAGGATCAAAATTTTTTTTGGTCTTTTTAATTTTTATGCAGACATATGCAGACAAGGTGAGCCAATTTAGCGTTTAATTTAATTGATGTATCAAATGAAGTCCAAAAATAATGAAAATTGGCCAGATGATTATTTATGATGAAAATGACCTACACTAATTTTTTTGGAATTTTTCGACTCAAAATAAATTTTCTGTGAATTAAATAAACAAACAGAGTGATTTTCAGTATTTAATTTTTAATAAATATCAAATCACAATTTTTTCAAGAACTCCTAGGTGGGTCTAATGATAAGGGACCTAGGAAAATTGACAAGACTTAAATTCACTGTGAAATGAATTAATTAAAATTAATTTAAGAAAATCACTAAACTATTTATTTAGGCCTCTATATGCATGCAAATGTTATGAAATTTTTATGGAGTGTTAAAAATGATGTCCTTAAGCTACTGTGAATTTTTGGTGATTTTTGAAGGCACAGATAATTAACTAAAAATCAAAAGGCATCACTGGGCAAAATATGTCACAACTGAACCATTTAATTTATTAATAATTCAAGTGAACCAACAAAAATCAGACACGTGTACTAACAGATAGAGGACAAAATTTCCAACGACATGCAATTTTTAGCGTCTCAAAATGATGAAAAATGCACTCTAGGGACACGTGCAAACACAAGGGTGTAAATGCAATACTGGAAATTAAAATTTCAACAATTAAATATGCTGACAGGGACTAAAATGCAATTACCGATAACATGCAGGACTTATATGCAATTTCTCCACGAGACACGTGCTCCTCACGTGGGGTCTGCTTCACAGGGACCTTCTTGTAATTTCCAAAAGCTTCGGGGGCGTCTGTGCAAATAACCCAGGTCGCACGTGCTCCTCACGTGGCCGACCTAGGTTCGGCGGGCGTTGGAGGCTTGGAGCGAGGGTCGGGTCCTCTGGAGGTTCGGACTAGCCTCGGTGCAGCTTCGGGTCACCCGAGCCTAGGCTTGGAGGCCGAGGCTCGGATAAGAAGACGTGGCGGCCTGAAGGCCCTTGGATCAAGATGGATCCAAGGGATGTCGATGAAGATACGTGGCGACTGGCGAGGCGTCGATCAGAAGCGTGATGAACGGTTGAGGACTGTCGCGGTAGTGGAGTACGTGGCGGGATGAGGACCGTTTGATCGGATGATCGAACGGCCGCTGCTTCTTCGTCTCTAACGGTCCTCCGCCGCCTGCGGAGGAGAAGGCGGTGCTCCGGTGAAGGTCGCCTAGCTCCGCCTCGGTTGCCAAGCGCCGATGAAAAGCTTCGTCAGCTCCCACGTAGCTCGGAAGAAGCGGAAGTGCACGGCGAAGCCTCCGATGGCCTCTGGATCCTGGAAGAGGTGCTGGAGCTCTGTGTCGATGAAGCTCGAAGGGAGCTCCGGCGAGGCTCCGGCCAATGACGAATTTAGGACCTGCAAAGGGTTAGACGTATAGCCGAGGCGTGCAGGTGTTCGTGGAGGAGAATGGAGTGATCGGCGAGGCCTGAGGCGAAGGGAGGTGGTCGGGTGACGGAGCTCCGGCCAGGTGGCGGAGCTGAAGGTCGATGGATGGTGGAGTAGAGTGTCTGGAGGTGTAGAGAGGCCAGCGAGGATCATAGCTTCAACACAAAGCTCGTCGGAGTGATTGGGAGGCGCGAAGATGGCTGGTGACGGCGAATAAAAGCGGAGAAAAACCAAGAAAAAGAAGAAGAAGATTGGAGGACGGATGAAGGGAGTTACCTGGGGAATGGGGCTCAGCTTTGAGCTCCAGGTCGTCGCTCAAGGGATCGGTAGGGTCCCGAGCTCTAGCAGCTGCTCGAGGGGGGCTGCGGCACGGCGGTGGCGGCCGTGGATCTCGCCGGAGTTGGATCTCTGTCGTCGCTCGACAAATCAACCAATTGCTGTCACCAATAGGAAGCTTGGAGCTCGAGGGACCTCCCTGGAGTGGCGGATGGGGGTGAACGGTGCTGGTGGCTGAGTATTTATAATGAGAAGGAGGTGGTCTGGCTGGGTGAGTGGCGAGGTTGGTGGTCGTCGTGGGGCGAGTGTGGTGGAGATGGTGGTGCTCGAGGGAGCTGGCGAGGGAGAGGGACGAGTGGGGGATGTCGTGGGGAGGTCAGCTGCCGGAGGAGATGGCCGACGTGTGTCCAGAAAAAGAAAGGGGGCGCCCCTCCCGCAAGGCAAGGGACGTGGGGGAGAGGGGCGCCTGGAGGTAGGAGACAAGGTCTCCACCGTTGGATCTTGTGATCCAACGGTGGAGATCAGAGCGTGGAGTGACGGTGGTGATCCGATCAGGGAAGGAGCGATCAGAGGCGGATGGAAGCGCCACGTGGCGCGCTGTGGCTTCGGCGGTTACGAACGGCTATGATGGACAGTAGGGGCCGATCGAGCGGATGAGGATCACGGGGGAAGCATCGGCTGAGATGGAAGATCAGACGCGCGATCCAACGGTGGATGGATGCACCACGTGTCTGGCTGAGGAAGAGGCGCGAATGGAGGGATCAGATGGAGCGCAAGGGAGATCTGACGGCCAGGAGAAAGGAGGCGCGCGGAAAGAACTGGACCGTTGGATCAGAAGCGCGATCCAACGGTGGGAGGCGCGGGCGGATGAGGCGATGGGCAGCGGGCCGCGTGGCGCAATCAGAGGGCGCCACGTGGCCTGCTGTGAATGGCTGGATGAAGAAACACGTGTAGAGAGAAGAGAAAGCCGAATTTGGAAAAACTCAAAACATGAAAGTTGTAGATCTTGATGAGATCTACAAGTTTCATGTTGACCAAAGACGGGGATGAGGTCAAATATGATACATAAATACAAAGATACATAAATATACACATGTAGTATACAAAATGACCCAAAAACCCAAGTCTCTCATACAAGCTCCAATTTCAATGAAATTAGTCTCATTTTGAAGGTCTTTTAATGTGTAGTATTCTAAGAGTGAGTAGACCTAATTAGGAGTTTGTATGAGGGCTTTATTTGTGTTTTAATGTACAAAGGTTCTCCGGCTATTGTGGCTATTCTACAAGGGTGATTTTTAGCAATCTTCCCTATATTATTAAGGAATATATACATATATTATAGAGAAGAAGTTATTTTGATGAAGAGGTATTTTACAGGGGATTTTTGGCTTCTTATTTAAATGCAGATGAGCTGCTAAAATGCATGAATTATGGATGCATGCATGAGTGTTATTTATGCAAGATAAAAGGAAATATGCCTCTATTTTCTCGGGAACAAGGCTCTATTTTTGACTTTTGATGTGATGAATCACAGATTCATCAACCCCCTATACTTAAACCTTGCTCGTCCCCGAGTAACTAAAATGAAATGCAAGAGTGAAATGATTTTGGGTTCCATACCAAGGTCATGAACAAAAGTTGAAAAATGGAGCCTGACTCAAACTTTGGATTAATTGTGTGGCGGAACCTTATTTGGACCTGGACTTAAGACCTAACAGACTTCAAGTTCCACAAGTCTTCTATTCAAGACGCCTCAATAGTCAGGTCAGAACAAGTCCTCAAACGCAAATTTCTGATGACTATGATTCTTACTTGTACTGTGTAAGTGATTTGCAACTCTCCACATCAGAAATGGCTCGGAACCAGCCTCCTCTAACAAGGTAACTCAATAACCCGGTATAGTAACTCTTTCCTCGAGGAGCGGGGTATTCCCTTCTAAGTTCAAGTGCGACCAACTCAAGAGGAGGGGGTAGAGAAGAGAATGGACGGTAGCCAGTGTAGCTACCTATCCCGGGATGCCTGACCAGTGTAGCCAAGTCATCCAGATGCATTTCTTTACTAGTATACAGGCTCCGACAGGTATTTTATTTTTTTCTTGAACCTGTCTGATTTTTTGGAGTTTTTGCAAATTTTTTTTTGAAAGCAGCATGTACATCAGGAGTTTTTCCTCTTGAGTCAGTAGACTATCCCTCTTTTGAAGCATTATTGCAACCCACAGCACCCTGTCCTTAGATGTCAACACCACTAGACTAGGTTGAGACGCACTTCCCTCCCTAGAGGAGGACGGATGTTTCCACCCGTGTGCTACTCCAAGTTAAAGGATTCTACCTCCTCACCACCTCATCAGTGAAGAGCTACGTGCATAGTGCCCGTCCAAGTTAGGTCATTATCTATAAGAATCCTGCGTATGCACGAGATATTCTACTTAGACTGGTTAAGATGACATGTGAACATAGACATGCGGACTCAAAGAATTAAGTCTCTTGACCTGAGAAATCTTAACTCCAGTTCCTATAAGGTTCCTCTGAAATTAGGTGAATTAAGGTCAAATCAAGTCCATCCTCAATATTTACTCATAACTTGGTCTAGAACCCACTAACTTTTCACTTCGCATATGCAAGGTATGCAGATGAGATGAGATGTCATGCTATGAAAATGCAAGACTCTTGTTATTATTTTTTTATGCAGAGATGATATGCGAGAGTAAATAAGAAGCCTATATTAAAATTTTTTTTTTCAATTTTACCCACCTGTAATTATTGTAAATATATATACAAAAATACGCGAAAGTACGAGCTATGGGTAAAGTATATATGTAATATATACACGCCCCCCTATACTTAGCGTGTGTTATGTCCTCAGAGCACGAAGAGCGAGGAAAAAGACATAGCTCGTGCTAAGCGTAGGAGAGCCAAAGAGGAATAGAAAATATAGAAGTCGTCTCGCCCCCCTATACTTAGGCTCTGACAGCCTAAGTGTATAAGAAGATCAGTAATGGGGCGGACGAGGGATAGATGAGTGTATAAAGCGGGCATCGGTTCCCCCTATACTTAGGCTTTAGTCAGCCTAAGTATAGGACCGGAATGAGTGTGAGAACCGATATGATTTGGAGAATGTACAGTGACTCGATTCGGGTTACCCCTTCCCCCTATACTTAGGATTTGGTCATCCAAAGTGTAGTCCAAGATAATGGTTCGATGATGTGGGGATGGGTTACCAGAATCGTGGAGGTAAAGGATAGGATATACAGGAAGAATGAGATATATACAAATGAGTCGGTCTGAATCTTTTGAAGATGCTGCTGATGGCTGGAGTTCATTGTTGCAAGGTCTCATACGCGGCTTGAGATGTATCTGCTGTATCTGTCTCGCGTATGAATACAATCTCCTCTACATGGACTAACTGTTCATTGGATTCGACGAAGTGCTTCAACAGCTGTCCATTTACTAGGAATATCGGTGCGTCATCTGCGAGATCTGAGATCTCGATACAACCACTATCATGCACCGTTCGGACAACGAATGGTCCCGTCCACTTAGACTTTAATTTGCCTTGGAAAGTCTTCAGCCTGGCATTGAACAACCATACCTTCTGTCCAGGAGCAAAGGTCTTTCGTCTGATATATCTATCGTGCCAACGCTTCACTTTGTCCTTGTACACCACACTGTTGTCGTATGCTCGGTTTCTGACTTCCGCAAGCTCATTCAGATCCATGTCTCTCTGTTTCTGGCCCAGGTGTGTGTTCCAGTTGACCTTCTTTATTGCCCATTCTGATTTGTGCACTAACTCTGCGGGCAAATGGCACGGCTTTCCGAATACCATTCGGAATGGGGAGGTGCCTAACGGTGTCTTGTAAGCCGTCCTATACGCCCAGAGGACTTGATCCAAGATCTGAGACCAGTCCTTCCTGTCCGGGCGGACAAGCTTTTGCAATATGGTTTTCACCTCCCTATTGGACACCTCAGCCATACCATTAGTTTGTGGGTGGTAAGGACTCGCGACACGGTGTTCGATGCCGTAGTCCTTCAGGAGTTTCTTCACCTCCCGATTCACAAAGTGGCTACCCCCATCTGATATCATCATTTTGGGGATCCCGAACCTAGAGATTATGTGCTCTCTGATAAATTTACAGACAGTCCTGCTGTCTGCGGCTCGGGTCGGGATAGCCTCCACCCATCTGGATAGGTAGTCAACCGCAAGAAGGATGTATTCGAATCCGTGGCTGACAGGAAATGGGCCCATGAAATCGATGCCCCAGGCGTCAAAGACATCACAAATGATGACCGGCTGCATTGGCATCTCATACTTGGAACCAACGGTTCCTCCCATTCTCTGGCAAACTGGGCACGACTTCGCGAAGGCAGTGGCATCGCGAAACAGAGTCGGCCAGTAAAAACCACACTGAAGTACCTTCCATGCGGTCCTCTTCCCGGAGTGGTGTCCTCCTGCCTCTAAGCTATGGCATAAAGAAAGGACACTCTGGTATTCCTCCTGAGGAATACAACGCCTCCAGACACAATCCGGTCCTTCAAAGAAAAGGATCGGATCCTCCCAATGGTAGTGTCTAGCGTCCGACTTTAGTCGGTCGATTTGGCTCTTGGGCCAATCCTCGGGAACTTTCTTGGAGACAAGATAGTTCACGATATTGGCGTACCATGGGAGTGAGTCGATAACAAAAATCGACTCGTCAGGGAAGGAGTCTCGAATTGGGGAAACCTCGGAAGTATTAAGATTTTCGAGACGAGAGAGATGATCGGCCACTACGTTCTTCTTTCCAGGTTTATCACGGATGTCCAAATCAAACTCCTGGATAAGTAAAATCCAACGAAGAAGACGCGCCTTCGCGTCCTTCTTCTCCATCAAGTATCGTAGTGCCGTATGGTCTGTGAACACAGTTACCTTGGATCCGATTAAATGAGATCTGAATTTGTCCAAGGCAAACACTACCGCAAGCATTTCCTTTTCGGTAACTGTATAGTTACGCTGAGCAGAATCAAGCACTTTGCTTGCGTAGTGAATTGCAAACGGGACGCCATCTCTTCTTTGTCCCAATACAGCCCCAACAGCATAATCTGAGGCGTCCGTCATGATCTCAAAAGGTAGAGACCAATCTGGGGCTTGTAAGATGGGTGCGTCCATGATCATTCCTTGCAACAGCTTAAAGGCCTCAAGACATTTGTGATTTACAATAAACTCCGTGTCTTTGCCTAAAAGCTCAGTTAGCGGTCGGGCAATTTTAGAGAAATCCTTGATAAATCTTCGATAAAATCCGACATGCCCGAGGAACGACCGCAACTGCCGTACGTTGGTTGGTGGCTGGAGTCGTCTGATCACGTCCACCTTGGCAGGGTCAACCTCCATTCCTCTCTTGGAGATGACATGCCCCAACACTATGCCCTCCGTCACCATGAAGTGACTTTTCTCCCAGGAGAGCACCAGATTGACCTCACAACATCTTTTGAGGACTCGGTCCAAATTCCTAAGGTAGGAATCAAAAGAGTCGCCGTGGACCGAGAAGTCATCCATGAAGACTTCCAGGAATTCGCCAACCATTTCGGCGAATACAGCAATCATGCACCTTTGAAAAGTACCTGGAGCATTGCATAGCCCAAAAGGCATGCGCCTGAAAGCATAGGTACCAAAGGGGCATGTGAACGTGGTCTTTTCCTGGTCCTCCGGAGCTATGGCTACTTGATTGTAGCCCGAGAACCCATCAAGGAAGCAGAAGAATTCTTTCCCCGCTAATCTTTCTAGGATCTGATCAATGAACGGTAGGGGGAAATGATCCTTCTTCGTCGCAGCATTTAGGCGTCTGTAATCCACACAAACGCGCCACGACGTGGGTACTCTCGTCACGATCTCTTCTCCGTCCTCGTTGGTGGTCGTCTGAATTCCCGACTTCTTCGGGACAACATGGATTGGGGCCACCCACTTAGAGTCGGAGATTGGATAAATAAAACCCGCATCGCACCATTTTTCTATCTCTTTCTTCACAACCTCTCGTAAATTTGGATTCAACCGGCGTTGGAATTCACGAGAGGGTTTGGCTTCATTTTCCAAGTAAATATGGTGCGAACACAGAGCAGGATTTATCCCGTGGAGATCGGAAATGCTCCAGCCTATTGCCTTGCGGTTTTTCTCCAGAATCTCTAGCAAGCGAGATTCCTGCTCCTCGGTCAATTGCGAACTGATAATGACCGGAAACTTCTTGTCTTGGCCCGCAAGGAAGGCATACTTCAGAGTTGTGGGTAAAGGTTTGAGCTCAGGGATGGTATGATCGTCTAAGAAGTCTGGCTCAATCTGATCTGGTTCGGTGTTGGAAGTGGTGGATCCTGTTTTGTAGTGGCTGCCACCAAGATCGGCTCTGGAGTCGGATCGTCAAAGGTCTCCACGCAATCGGCAAACGCCTCGTCCGACTCGTCATCCTCATCTTCCGATTGTCCTAAGGATGTAAGGACTGACAGGCCCAACTGGGCCTCTACGTCATCGAAGATGTAGGGCGATGCAGGCTCAGAGCTGTACTCGTTCCTAACGATCTCGCAGACTGACTCATGCACTGGATTATCTTCAACGGAGATGGACATATCGGTGCTGGCTGGGTTCTGTCTCCATGGCCCAACTAAGTCTACATGCTCCCAGTCTGTTTCGAGAGAAGAGTATTCGGTGCTGGATTCGGAGTCCGGTCTTTGCCATCTTGTTTGCTTCATCTCAAGTTCCTCATCTCCGCCTGGAGTTTGGAACTGAATTTTCCCATTCTTATAATCGAATAAGGCCCCTGCTGTTCTGAGGAAGGGCCTACCTAGAATGATTTGGGAATCTCTCCAATTACGAGGGGTTTCCATATCGAGGACAGTGAAGTCCACCATGTATTCTTGACCCTCGACTTTGATCACAATGTTCCTTAACTCTCCTTGGGACCTCTTAGTAGATTTGTCAGCAAACTGAAGGATAGCTCTAGATTTTCTGAGAGGTCCGAGATTGAGCCGCTCATAGAGGGTTGTGGGCATCAAGTTGATCGAGGAACCATTGTCCAGGAGAGTGCGTGCAAACGCGATGTCATCAACATGACTCACTACGTAGTGTGCACCCATGTCTCTTCGTTTCCGAGGAAACGAGTTTTTTATTGCACAAGTCGTGGCTACTGATAGAACGTGTTTCTCAACACGGCTTTTGGTCTTCCTGCTAACCCTAGTAGGTGTGCATCTCACCTTAAGGTATTTTTGGAATGCAGGGTCATTTCCACGAACTTGTCAAAGGGGATTGTGACCTTGATGTGTTTATTGCAAAACTCAGCCATCTCAGGGTCATCTTTTTGGATTTTTTTGACTTTCTTCTTCCCACCCTTGAGAGCTTGGGGGAAAGGGATTATTAACTCAGGTTCTGGAACTGAAATATCTTCATTAACTGCTGGAACTGAGTTCTGAACAAGACTTTGACTCGGACTTTTATACAGACTCTGACCCGGACTCTGACAAAAAGGAAAATGCTTGGGCGAAACCGGTGATGCTTCCTCCGCTTCTTCTGGATGGTCCTCCTCAGATGGAGGTGCGGGCTCATCGGTGTCGTCAGACTCTGGATGACTGCGGGGCTGGTGCTTCGAGGACTCAGATGTCCTCTTCTTCTGCTGGCGGTGGCGGTGGTGATGCTCCTCCTCTTCTTCCTCCGAATTCTCCTCAGGTAGAGTTTCGGAGGTTCCTTCCTGTTGTGCCTGTGCCCGATCAGGTATGGTCACGGTCCTTCCGCTCCTGAGGGACATATGGTTAACATTATCGTACGAAAGGATCTCATGTTCAGATAAATAATTATCTGAATAGTATACCTGATCTCGGGGTCGATTCTGGCCCTGCTGTATGCTGTTTGGGTTGGCCTGAACCTGTGCGGGAATTGGAGTCCTAGGCGCCATTTGTTGGTCCTGAGCACGAGAGACCCGATTGATGTCGGTTCTCATGTCCAGGTAGTCGTTTTGCATCTGCTGGACCCTATCAGACAGGGTCTGGATCGCCAAGGTGAGGGACTCCAATTCGGTGGGCTGGGCTGGCTGCTGAGTGGATGCGGTCCTGAACTGGCCCTGCTGGCCGTGCCGATACTGCTGCTGATGGGGCGGTGCTGGCCCCTGCTGGTAGGTGCGCTGCTGCGGCTGGTACCCCTGTTCTGGCCTGGACTGGTATCGCGGGATTGTGACGGGCCTGGTCTCCTGGTAGACTGGGGTTGGGCGGTGTGCCTGATCCTTCCCCATCTCGATTTGCCGGACTAGTGGGTCACGACTATACCAGAGCCCGTTGATCTCGTAAACGGGCGGAGGCTCCTCGTACTCTGTCTCCACTGGTGGGGGTGCATGATGGTTCTGCTGGGTGTAAGTCTGATCCCAGCTGCTCTGAGACCCCGGTGTCTGTTCCTATACAAGATGGACTCGATGTACAGGTACAGGTGGTGCAGAAGGGGTAGGTAGCTTAATCTTGGCTACCTTTTCAGAGAGTTCCTCCACCTTCTTGGGAAGGCTCGAAAGAGACTCCATCTCCGCGACTCTCTTGTGGATCTGCTCGACCATGGTAAGCTTGTCTGCAATCATCCCCATGCTGGGGATGAGGTCCTCCGTCAGATCTGCAACAGTCCTTCTAGTTGTCTCATTGGATAGAATCGAGGGAGACAACTGATAGGCCCTTGTGGCCTGTGACCTGCCGGTTTCTGCCATCTGCTCTAGGATTTTCCACACGGCGTGTTCGTTCTTGTTCAGATAGCTTCCTCCACAGGCGGCACTGACTAACCCCTGCATCTCTGGGGTTAGACCGCAGAACAAGGTTTGGACTAGGATCGCCTTAGAAATGCCGTGGCATGGGCATTTCTGTACTAAGTCATTGAACCTGTCCCAAGCCTCGTGGAACGGTTCGCAGGGTCCTTGGGCGAAGCTGGCAATCTTCGTTCGCATCTGATTGGTTCTACTGAGTGGGTAGAACTTCTTCAAGAAGAGGTCCTTGAACTGCATCCAGGTAGTACATACCACCCCTAGGTTTTTCAGCCAATGTGCAACCTTATCTCCTAAGGCAAACGGGGTGGCCTTCAGCCGGATATAATCTTGGCCAACATTGGGATGGCTAAGATTGTTGCAGACTAGTTCGAAGTCACGGAGGAAAGTGTAAGGCTCTTCACTGAGGTTTCCGTTAAACTTCGGCAGCAGGCTAAGGAAGTGGGGCTTCAGCTTGAATGCCTGGTCGGGAACTGCAGGTGCTAGCCAATTTTGGATCTCGTTCTCCGCCGGGTTGTAGGTATCGACCATTGGTCGGTCGATCCCTTCAGCTACTATTATCTGCCCCATTCGTGCAGTGAGATCGGCATTTTTCTGTTCAGCTTCAGCAAGGCATCTAAGAATCTGTCTCATCTGGTCCTCATCGGGCGGCATCCTTGGCGGCATTTCTCCCTCTAGTTCTGGGGATTGGAAAATAAGGTCGGTGTTAGAGGGTGAATCAAGGAAGGGATTACCGAGGCAATGATTTTCCTTGGTAATCTTAGAGGAGATAAAAGGGTTGGTTTGAGAGTAACCACCCTGAGCAGGAGGGAACCAGGACTCAAGAGGGTCATGAGTCCTGGGTGGTCCAAGGTGCGCTCGGACTGGAAAAAATGAGTTACTTGGGGGACTCATAGAGAGATCAGTGAACTGTGCGTCGAGATCTCCCCAGTCACTCATCTTGATAAGCGAGAAGAAGATAGGATTTTACTCCTACCTGAAGCAAGCAAAAAGGACAATCCAAGACCCTGGTTTTCACACTCAACACAGTGAAGGACTCAAAGTTGAATCCAATTTATCTTGTAGTTTTTAAGTGTGATTTTCAAGCAAATCTAGCAAGGATTACGCGGCCTAAAGGGAAGTCGGCTCAGAGCCGGACGCGTCTTCCCTGTTTATCCTGTCGTCTAAGATACCGCCGCTCCTTCCTTTCTTCGCTCCTATCCCGAGCCGATGGATTCAGTGACCACGCCCCTATCTACCTGCGAGCAGGCGGAGGCTGACAAGGCCGGAACTTCACCCCTGGGGGTTACTGGCAGCTTGTCGCGAAGTACCGCAATTTCGCCCCTATCTACCTGAGACAGGCGGAGGCTACTTGGTACTAGTCAAAGAATCTGAAAATATCCGGCTCGTGATATTTGCTAGGATCAGTTAGAACGTGATATGGGAGACGGGGATTTGGGCTCTACCTTAGGGTGTTCACACACACTCAGGTACCCTCACTCAGCCTGAAAACAAGGTCGGGGATTAGTCTCCCGCAAACAATTTTCAGTTTTTATTCTCTTTTATTGGTCAATACTGTTAGCAGTCCCGATTTTAAAGTTAAGTTATCACTTTGATTAGTCCACCACAAAGCACGCCTATCGGACAGTCCCAATTTCCTTTTTAATTTAAGTGAGAAAATCAGAGGGGGAAATCGAGAAAAGCCGATGCAAGTTGAAATCAATGATGCGTATGCTAAGTAGAGAGTACTTACAGTGATCCCTTCGCTTGTTGAAGCAGGATGCAATACAGAATTGAAAACTTTATTCTACATGCAAATGCAGGCGATGAAAGCCGCTCCTAGACAGGCAGTTCTATTAGTGTGAAGAACGGTTTAATTTTGACTAAGTCCTGCGATCTAGGTGCGTCTTTTAAGTGTGTTGTGTGGTCCTATTGATTACGAGCACAAACAAGTCCTAGAGTGGCTCGAGGAGCCGCTAGTGCAAGCTAAATTACCAATCACCCACACAGCACACGGGACACGGTTTCCACTATATTTACACGCGCGAGATCCCAAACGGGAACCGCTGGAAATAATGCAAAGGAAAAATAAAAAAAAATTTACAATGCCTCTCTAATCACTCAATTAAAATTCTTGATCGTCGAAGCGTCCAAGACTCCTCGCGTTCCTCGCACAGAAAAAGAGTGAGGTCAGAGAGTGACTCAAAAATAAAATAATGCAAAGAAAAAAGAGAGAATAATTACAAGAAAACCGGGGGTCAGACTACCCGGGGATGAAAATCAAACACTCAAAAATATGCTACAAATTAACCTAAGCCGTGCCTCCCCGGCAACGGCGCCATTTTGATAACGCTTCCCGCACCCTATGTTAACTCGGTCAAATTAATGTCCAAATTAATGTTAAGTGTTCGTTGCAGTCGGATACGAGAGATTAATCAAAAACCACTTAAATCAGATTTTAATCAATTTTAAGCGGTGATATTTTTTTACTTGGTGGAGTCCAAGGTCGATCTCAGGGAGGCATCTGTCTCCTTAGGTGAATTACAGCAATTGTTCAAGTGTTGATGTTCGAGGATCAAAAATTTTTTTGGTCTTTTTAATTTTTATGCAGACATATGCAGACAAGGTGAGCCAATTTAGCGTTTAATTTAATTGATGTATCAAATGAAGTCCAAAAATAATGAAAATTGGCCAGATGATTATTTATGATGAAAATGACCTACACTAATTTTTTTGGAATTTTTCGACTCAAAATAAATTTTCTGTGAATTAAATAAACAAACAGAGTGATTTTCAGTATTTAATTTTTAATAAATATCAAATCACAATTTTTTCAAGAACTCCTAGGTGGGTCTAATGATAAGGGACCTAGGAAAATTGACAAGACTTAAATTCACTGTGAAATGAATTAATTAAAATTAATTTAAGAAAATCACTAAACTATTTATTTAGGCCTCGATATGCGTGCAAATGTTATGAAATTTTTATGGAGTGTTAAAAATGATGTCCTTAAGCTACTGTGAATTTTTGGTGATTTTTGAAGGCACAGATAATTAACTAAAAATCAAAAGGCATCACTGGGCAAAATATGTCACAACTGAACCATTTAATTTATTAATAATTCAAGTGAACCAACAAAAATCAGACACGTGTACTAACAGATAGAGGACAAAATTTCCAACGACATGCAATTTTTAGCGTCTCAAAATGATGAAAAATGCACTCTAGGGACACGTGCAAACACAAGGGTGTAAATGCAATACTGGAAATTAAAATTTCAACAATTAAATATGCTGACAGGGACTAAAATGCAATTACCGATAACATGCAGGACTTGTATGCAATTTCTCCACGAGACACGTGCTCCTCACGTGGGGTCTGCTTCACAGGGACCTTGTAATTTCCAAAAGCTTCGGGGGCGTCTGTGCAAATAACCCAGGTCGCACGTGCTCCTCACGTGGCCGACCTAGGTTCGGCGGGCGTTGGAGGCTTGGAGCGAGGGTCGGGTCCTCTGGAGGTTCGGACTAGCCTCGGTGCAGCTTCGGGTCACCCGAGCCTAGGCTTGGAGGCCGAGGCTCGGATAAGAAGACGTGGCGGCCTGAAGGCCCTTGGATCAAGATGGATCCAAGGGATGTCGATGAAGATACGTGGCGACTGGCGAGGCGTCGATCAGAAGCGTGATGAACGGTTGAGGACTGTCGCGGTAGTGGAGTACGTGGCGGGACGAGGACCGTTTGATCGGATGATCGAACGGCCGCTGCTTCTTCGTCTCTAACGGTCCTCCGCCGCCTGCGGAGGAGAAGGCGGTGCTCCGGTGAAGGTCGCCTAGCTCCGCCTCGGTTGCCAAGCGCCGATGAAAAGCTTCGTCAGCTCCCACGTAGCTCGGAAGAAGCGGAAGTGCACGACGAAGCCTCCGATGGCCTCTGGATCCTGGAAGAGGTGCTGGAGCTCTGTGTCGATGAAGCTCGAAGGGAGCTCCGACGAGGCTCCGGCCAATGACGAATTTAGGACCTGCAAAGGGTTAGACGTATAGCCGAGGCGTGCAGGTGTTCGTGGAGGAGAATGGAGTGATCGGCGAGGCCTGAGGCGAAGGGAGGTGGTCGGGTGACGGAGCTCCGGCCAGGTGGCGGAGCTGAAGGTCGATGGATGGTGGAGTAGAGTGTCTGGAGGTGTAGAGAGGCCAGCGAGGATCATAGCTTCAACACGAAGCTCGTCGGAGTGATTGGGAGGCGCGAAGATGGCTGGTGACGGCGAATAAAAGCGGAGAAAAACCAAGAAAAAGAAGAAGAAGATTGGAGGACGGATGAAGGGAGTTACCTGGGGAATGGGGCTCAGCTTTGAGCTCCAGGTCGTCGCTCAAGGGATCGGTAGGGTCCCGAGCTCTAGCAGCTGCTCGAGGGGGGCTGCGGCACGGCGGTGGCGGCCGTGGATCTCGCCGGAGTTGGATCTCTGTCGTCGCTCGACAAATCAACCAATTGCTGTCACCAATAGGAAGCTTGGAGCTCGAGGGACCTCCCTGGAGTGGCGGATGGGGGTGAACGGTGCTGGTGGCTGAGTATTTATAATGAGAAGGAGGTGGTCTGGCTGGGTGAGTGGCGAGGTTGGTGGTCGTCGTGGGGCGAGTGTGGTGGAGATGGTGGTGCTCGAGGGAGCTGGCGAGGGAGAGGGACGAGTGGGGGATGTCGTGGGGAGGTCAGCGGCCGGAGGAGATGGCCGACGTGTGTCCAGAAAAGGAAAGGGGGCGCCCCTCCCGCAAGGCAAGGGACGTGGGGGAGAGGGGCGCCTGGAGGTAGGAGACAAGGTCTCCACCGTTGGATCTTGTGATCCAACGGTGGAGATCAGAGCGTGGAGTGACGGTGGTGATCCGATCAGGGAAGGAGCGATCAGAGGCGGATGGAAGCGCCACGTGGCGCGCTGTGGCTTCGGCGGTTACGAACGGCTATGATGGACAGTGGGGGCCGATCGAGCGGATGAGGATCACGGGGGAAGCATCGGCTGAGATGGAAGATCAGACGCGCGATCCAACGGTGGATGGATGCACCACGTGTCTGGCTGAGGAAGAGGCGCGAATGGAGGGATCAGATGGAGCGCGGGGGAGATCTGACGGCCAGGAGAAAGGAGGCGCGTGGAAAGAACTGGACCGTTGGATCAGAAGCGCGATCCAACGGCGGGAGGCGCGGGCGGATGAGGCGATGGGCAGCGGGCCGCGTGGCGCAATCAGAGGGCGCCACGTGGCCTGTTGTGAATGGCTGGATGAAGAAACACGTGTAGAGAGAAGAGAAAGCTGAATTTGGAAAAACTCAAAACATGAAAGTTGTAGATCTTGATGAGATCTACAAGTTTCATGTTGACCAAAGACGGGGATGAGGTCAAATATGATACATAAATACAAAGATACATAAATATACACATGTAGTATACAAAATGACCCAAAAACCCAAGTCTCTCATACAAGCTCCAATTTCAATGAAATTAGTCTCATTTTGAAGGTCTTTTAATGTGTAGTATTCTAAGAGTGAGTAGACCTAATTAGGAGTTTGTATGAGGGCTTTATTTGTGTTTTAATGTACAAAGGTTCTCCGGCTATTGTGGCTATTCTACAAGGGTGATTTTTAGCAATCTTCCCTATATTATTAAGGAATATATACATATATTATAGAGAAGAAGTTATTTTGATGAAGAGGTATTTTACAGGGGATTTTTGGCTTCTTATTTAAATGCAGATGAGCTGCTAAAATGCATGAATTATGGATGCATGCATGAGTGTTATTTATGCAAGATAAAAGGAAATATGCCTCTATTTTCTCGGGAACAAGGCTCTATTTTTGACTTTTGATGTGATGAATCACAGATTCATCACATATTCACCATATATGTTATGAACAAGAGAATATATAATATTCTTTGCATGATTTGCTTTGAATCCTAACTCAAATTGTCATCCATATACAATACAAAGCTTATTATGACCTCCATTAATGTTGGTGGGTAGAAGTTCTTGTTGATATACATCACCTCCCTTTATGTGCATGGGTGAAGAAAAATTGTAATTGGCATATTTTATTAGCATACATAACATACAATATGTTTATATCGATATGTTATATGACTAACACACACGTTGATATACTTTGAATCTCAACCATCCGATTTGCTAAACATAGTTGAAAAACCGATGAATGTACCCCCCTGTCATACCATACCCTATCAACATGGGGATCTCGCAATCCGATCAGCGAGCCTGAAGGGGGAAGCAGGTGTGCTCCCTCCTTGCGGGGTCACAGGGGGCAACAGTAATGAAGTTTTTATTTGACTAGCACATAATTTGTTAAATACAAAATATATATAACAAATTAAATTGTTAATAATTAATATTATACTTAAGATATCATAAAAATTAATATATAAAATATAAAAACTTGGGTACCAAACCTGTGCAGCTGAGGCGACACCTCGGGAGCGCCTCAATGCCTCGAGGTGCACGCAAGGGAGAAGGGATAAGATAAATAAGCTTCAATTTTTCTATTATTCAAATATGATTTTCCAATCACCCTACACCCTACAGATCCCTTTCTATAAAGGGAGTGAGAATTATATAGGAATATATACATGTATATTTATTAGAAAAAAAAGGCCTCAACTATGCGTCAATTCCCAATTAAAGGTCTCATGTTTCAAGTGTAACAAAGAGATACTTGTTCCTTTTTTTGTTTCAAATACAAGCCTCTGTAAGCTTCCACGACCCTTATATGTCGACATTAAACTCTGAAGTTGAAGTTCGGACCTTTCTTTGTTGCATTTGGAAATTGAGACCCCTAGTTGGGAATCGATGTGTAGTTGAGGACCTTTGTTTAATTTACCCATAAAAATAAAATTGTTAGAGAACCGAGCTTAATCAAGAAGTTGTCCGTCCCAAGTTACCATCCAGTGTGGTCAGCTGTGAAATAACCATGCCGAATCGTAAATATTCATTTTGCATCCACATCCATATTTTCTTAGCAGAGTGGGAGGTTTATAGGAGACTGTGTAAGGCTCCGTCCTCAAGTAACGTTGAACCGTACTCATACGATCCGTACTTACTCCCATACTAGTTGAAATTGGGTGCAACTAGTCATATGAGTCGGGACAGTCTTCAGGAAAATACAGGCACCTAACAGCTCATTAACTCTTTCCAAAATTTTAAATTATCACCAACTAAAATAGACAAGATAATTTGGTCGAACCTTTACAGCTTTCATTGAGTTGAGTTCATGAAATCGGGGTTTGCATTTGTGTATTGAATTGTGTGGCATTGCACTTGCACACAGAGATCGTGGTCTCATAAATCTAATTTTTCCATTTCATTTGAAGATGACAGAATATTGGCATTTATACCTAGACTCCACAGGTAACTCTCACATAACAAATTCCCAATCTTCTTTTCCACTTCAGAGAAACCCTCTCTTTGAGGTAGTTTCTCCCCAGACATCATTTTCACCTACGCACCCACCCTTGGTTGAAACATTGAGATTCGAACCACTCACAAAACCGAACATGTTCTATGAAGATACAATGGAGCGAGCAGACTCGAGGATAAACATTGGCATACTCGGTTATGTATGATAATTCATTATTTTAACCATCCTCTACTCAGTATGATTCTCAACCTGAGTGTGATCAATTTTCCTTTGACCACACAGATAACACCGAAATTCAAGGAAATAGGACTCATGACCATACCCTAATCACAGAAATCGACTACATCTCGGTTCCAGAGAAAATGCCACTATCGCACCATACCGAGTATAGTCACTCATCTTCGCATCATGAGACAATAGTGGATGATATAGCTCGGGTCAATAAGAGAATTGAGGTTTTGATAGAACAATTTGATAATGTCATGCAAATAGTAAAAGACATGATAATCAACCAAGAGGAATCAAGGAAATCACATAGCAAACCCAAAACTCATCATATGCCGAATGTCCACATGAAAACACCACACACACCTAACCAGTCCACTGACCACATTACTGACTGTAGTGAACATTCTAAAAAATAGAAATTTCAAAAAAATCGGACAACATCAATATGGAAGTATTTTGCAAAAATCTGATCTTAGAGCTTCCATTAATCAAGGTCATAGAGTATGTACCTGATCTTCAGAAATTTGTCAAGAGTCGATTATCACCAAAGAAGACGGGAAAGAAAAGATCTTGAATAGAATATCATTTAATTACTATGATCAGTTCAATGGTGTTGACCCAGACAAACAAGGTCTGAAAGTCAAGTGGTTGACCAAGATGACCTGTGAAATTGAGAATATTGAGTTTAATAATGTTCAGATTGATGACGACTCTACCCTGAATATCCTTCCAAAGTCCGTGTTTGACCGACTCGAACTCGAACCGCTCAGAAAGACTCGAATGATCGTTCAATTTGCCGACCGATCCACAAAAAGATCGAAATGAATTTTTTCTATCGTCATTAATTTCCAAGGTGTCACACATAGAGTGGACTTCGTTGTCCTAGACATTGAACACCGAGGAGAATTATCTGAGTCTCCCATTATCTTGGGAAAGCCGTTTCTAGCTTATGTTAGAGCGACTATTAACTACGAGACTCAAGACATTATATTCATGAACCCAAACCCAATCGATCGAATTCTCGAGGATACACCAAACCCTGAGACAACCAAACAAGAAGCTGATAGTTGTGACATTGAAGAATCCTCATATGCCCAAACCTCTCCACTTATCACAGACACAGATGAAGGAGAGACATCTTATGAAAATAGCTGACGAGATTACAAAGGTGAATGAAATCAACTGAGAAACATCCGATTCACCACACCCGGACAAGGTAGGTCAGATCTCCTTGAGTCCACACACGCAAAGCCAACAGAGAGCAAATACTAAGGACGTGTGCTGACTCTACAAGAGTATTACAATTTATATGGAGACTCGTCTGATAGGGAACCTATGGTCAACACCTCACAAAGAATACCTCCTGAACCGACTAAGAATATTGCCTACAACATTTCGGAAAAAGTATCTCCTGAGGATTACTCATCAGGTTCAGAGGATGTAAGCAGAATAAAAGAGCTCAGTTTGGAGAATCTAGAACATGATCTGAACAAGCAGTCATACATTGACCCACATTGGACTTTCCATGTCCCTCTCTACTATACTTCTAAGGTCGTCTCCCTTGATCCCATTCAATACACCAGAACGATTCGTTATGTCTAGACAGACACTTGTTCATCAGAATATTCAGAGGAAGAAAAGATTGACCCAAAAACTGAGTGAACTTTGCGAAAGAACCTTGAAAATAAAAAATAGTTGGAGTAACGTGGCCTTTAATTATTATTCTGATGACAACTCCGATGATGGTTGGGAATCTTCTAATTCATCTTCTTCCAATCAATATTCCTTTCCACCACATGCTTCAAAAATGATCGACCGTAAACCTCTTTGATCATCGGTCACCCTTTCGCCGTCTACATCGGTTCCCTTGTATATTTTCTTCCTAGACTTAGGCCAAGGCCTAAGTATATGGGGAGAATGATGCCATCTGTATTTACTCATCATTCTATTCCCCACTCGATCTGTATATTCTCCAAATTCTCATACTCACTCATGTCCTATACTTAGGTTGACCAGAGCCTAAGTATAGGGAGGATCGATGTCCACCCCATAAACATTCGACCATTTCTCCTCCTGACCTCGACCTCTCCACTTTTTCATCTTCTTCTATACTTAGGATGACCAGAGCCTAAGTATAGGGTGGCAGTTGACTTCTATTCTCCTTTTTATTTTTTTATTATTTTCTCTCTTATATTTAGCATAAGCTGTCTTCTTCTTGCTTCTTGGGCTCTAAGTATATAGCACACGCTAAGTATAGGGGGCATGTATATATGACATATATACTTTACCCATAGCTCGTACTTTCATGTATTTTGTATATACTATGCAATAAAAACGGGATGGTAAAAGTCAAAAAAAGAAAAAAAAATAAAACACCAAAAAAATGAAAAAAATCTCTTGCATATCATCCTTGCATTCATACAAAAAAACATCATCTTGCACCTCATATGCATCTGCATTTCATTTGCATATCTAGCATATGCAAAGTGAAAAGTTATTGGGTTCTGAAACGAGTTATGAGTAGAAGTAGAGAGTGGTCTTGACTTGGCCTTAATCTACCTAATTTCCAGAGGAACTTCATCGAGAAAGAGGGTTTTAGAAACTTTAGGTTTTTTGACATAATTCTTCGAGTTCCACATGACAATGTGCATCCATTGACTCTTAATGTCTAACCTAGTCTCCTAATTCTGGGTATAGCTTTTGAATAGGGAATTATATGTTCTCTCGCACTATGCACTTAGCTCAACTAAGATGGGGTGTTGGAAGACCGTGTGGGTTTCTTTTCTGGTAGCGTGAACATCTAAAGACCGGAGTATGGGTTGAAATAAAGCTTCAGATAAAGGATGGACGGCTGGACACATTTTTTTCTAAGATGACAAAACATGTACGAAAAAAGATTCCATATCCGTAGGGGCACAAAAGATCCATGCCAGGTTACAAAAAATCTATACCAAAAAGAAGTCAAACTACCAAATAAATATTTGACCAAAAAGGTCCAAGTGTAATACGCGTTTTGTACACTATGCCGTTGAATGTTATCAAGTGTTATTTTAAGGATATATTGATTGATAGTGTTCACACGTTACGGACACCATAATCAACAGATTCGCTTTAATGCAATGTTTTTATTGAAACTTGTTTAAATCAGAGACCATCTTGTATAAAAAAAATGGACTCCAAAAGGTTCTCTGAATTATACATAATACCACATCTAGTAATCTGGATTTTTGGTAGTACCTTATAAGTAGTAGAAGCCACTACTTGCAAAGTGCCCATAATGTTATAGACTTATACTCATTAGCCGTAATCACATCATTAAGACTAATTAAGTATGATTAGTGTTAATTACCCGTCATTAGTGATAATAAAGCATCATTAGCATATATTTATACTCATTAGCTATAATCACATCATTAAGACTAATTAAGCATGATTAGTGCTAATTACCCACCATTAGTGTTAATTAAGCGTCATTAGCAAAAGTAGGACACATGGAGTAGAAATCATGGGACACGTGTCGTTTTATAGTCAGGACAAGTGTCAAAACCTCAGTAGTGCCATGTGTCATTGTCCTGAGACTAACACATGTCATGGTGTAGTCTTTTGCTTGGGCAACAAGTAAACTCGTGGATAAGCCAAGCCTATTTCTTAGGCAACAAGTTTCCTTATGATTATGCCATGTGCCATGCCATGTGTCTTCATACATGGATAAGGGACACATGAACCTCCCTTACATGTTGACACATGTCACACATGTAAAGGGGGTGGAGGCCTATAAATACCATGACCCCCCCATAGTCCTCCCCACTTCATTCACGCCCATCACTCCACCTTAGAGCCGCAAGGCCGCCGAGCTTGCGGGAGGAGCACGAGAGGAGCACGGCGAAGCCCTGTCGGTGATCGAGAGCGTTTTTAAAAGCCGTAACGAAGTTCTGTCCGCATCGAGCCGTAGTACCTCAAATCTAGGACGGCTATAGGGAGGGATTTCACTAAAGAAGGTGATTCGGACTCAAGCTAGATAGCGTTCAGGTGAGGGATTCTCAAGCGCTATTTTAAAGCACTAGTCTTTAGCTTTTATGCATGGTTTTGAATAGAAAGTATGAAATCATGTTTTCTAAAGCTTTTACGCATGAATTACATGTACCATGCAGTTGATAAGAAATCTTGGCTTTAAAACGTATTTCAGACTTCATTTCAGGTGTTTTATCATGATAGCATGTTTTTAAGCATTTCATTCTTTGTGGAACACGAAACATAAGTTTCACTACTTAGATTCGAGCTTTTTATATAAGAAATATGTTTTGTGCAGTTATTATGTAATATGTATCGGTTTTCAAGTGCTTAATAGTTTCCAGTTACAAGAATATGCATGTTATGCCAGATTGTTTTATGATCATGAATTAGAGCTGTTATGATCATGAATTAGCAAGTTTACAGATTATTAGTTACAAGAAAAGGATCAGAATCAGAAGATAAGCACCACAGTAGCTCTTTTATACAATTCGTGAACTAGCCATTAGATATGGTGATGTCATTAGATATGACCCTGAAACCGCCATTAGATATGGCAAACCATTAGATATGGTATCAAGAGGACTTTGGGTCCGCATTCTGTATACATATAGGCTTTGGGCCGTATGCAGGGTGTTTTTGGTCTTTGGGACCGTCTGCGCGTATGACTTAGCTTTGTTTCAGCGTTCATGAGTCAATAAATTAGCCACAGTGGTGATTAGTACAAACAGCTTGATAGTGATGATTATGTTTCAGTTTATCTGCTTTTTAAGTGATTTCAGCATTCAATAGCAAAACTAGCATGTTTTATATGTAATTTCAGTCATAAAGTCTCTTTCAAGTTATTTCACAGTTTTCAGCATAAATTCTTATCACGATGCTCATATTTCAGATTTTAGTTATATGTAAAAAGCTTGAGATCCTTTCACTGGGTCTAAGCTCATAAATGGGTTTAGACTCATCCCTTTATATTATAATTATGTACAGATCAGCAGAATCACGATCAGTAGGAGAAAGGACTGCTTTTACACTAGGAGGAGGTGGCTTTTGCTTTTAGATTGTTTCTGTACTGTCTGTGTTATTTTGTAAGAAGTTGTAATAGATAGAACTTGTGTAATACACTTTTTGGTGTTGTGAACTTGAAATACAAAGATGTTATGTTTTTGAGATTGCCACATGTTTACTTGAGGAAAAAAAAGAATATAGGAAGAAGAAAGATCTCTGTCGCGGCACGTCCTGGTTAGCGGGACGGGTCGTGACAACTTGTGGTATCAGAGCAATGGTTTTAGGACCTTGAGCAAAAAAAATTATATTAGGAGTTGACCTATAGGTATTAGAAGATAATTGAGTTATTGATATTATAATCTTGAGGATGTCTAGAATCATTATTAGAGGATTTTGTGATGAAGGATCTAACTGAAGTTTTATTTTTATAGGAAACCATGGCAGCAGAGCAGCCACCTGTGACCACACAAGGCCCTAGTCACGAGAATGATAACAACAACAACATGTATGACACATTGACTTTGATTGCTCAAACACTAGGAGGCATGGCTGCCCACTCTGTTAAAAGACATGAATTTGAGCACCAGTTACCTTTTGAACACGTAAAGAAGTTGGGAGGAGAACCATTTGTAGGAGACACTGATCCAAAGAAGGCCAGGGAATGGTTCAAGACTATGGAGAAAATATTTGCTCTTATGGACTGTACAGATGAACAAAAGTTGAAGTATACCATATTTCTTCTGAAGGATAGCGCTGATGATTAGTGGACCTCAGTGAAAATGAAATATCCAAACCCATCTCATATTACATGGGAGACATTTGAGAAAGAGTTCAATGAAAAATACTACCCAAGGGTTTATCAGGAGGAGAAACGTAGGGAATTTCTATTCCTTACTCAGGGGAGCAATATGTTTGATGAATATGAGAAGAAATTTACCGAACTTTCAAAGTTTACTGCTTCTCTGGTAGCAACAGAAGAAGAAAGGTGTAGACGTTTAGAAGATGGGTTGCATATTGACTTAAAAGAAATGGTTTCGGCCACGGGATATACAGATTATGCAAAATTGGTGGAGGCTGCTCGTAGGGCTGAACGAGTAGTAATAGAAAGAAGAAAGTGCAATGATCAAGGAAAGAAAAGGTTTGCAGATAGACCCCTATGGAGAGGAACGATGAACAAAGAACCAAGAATAGCTGCAAATTCAAGGCAAGATAATAGGACAGCTCCTAAAGCACAATGGAATCAAGGGAATAGATATACAGTTGGGACTTCTGAAAATAGAACTCTTTCTTTTCCACAATGTACAAACTGTGGAAAGTTTCATCCGGGAACTTGCCGCAAGGGGACCACTGGGTGTTATCAATGTGGCGAGATAGGCCACATACGTCAGAATTGCCCTATACTGGTCCAAGGCCGTCGGGTTATGGGAAGACCGTCACCAAATGAAAACCGTGATGTTGTTACACGTCGTCCTCCACCTGCAGGGGAACAAAATAAAAGTAATACACAGAAGAGATCAAACCAGAGAGAGGGAAAAGCGTTTGCTATGACCTTAGAGGAGGCCATATCTGCGGATGATGTTGTATCAGGTACCACTATTATTTTTGGTAAAAGTGCCAATACTCTTATTGATTCTGGTGCAAGTCATTCTTTTATTTCACAAAGATTCTCCATACATGCTGATAAAGTTACAAGTACTCTCAAGCATGCTTTAGCAATTTCTTTGCCTAAGGGAGAACCAGAAATTATTAGGAATGTCATTTGAAATTGTTTGGTAAAGATAGGAGAGAATTATATTGAAGTAGACCTGATTCCTATGGAGATAAGGGAATTTGATGCTATCATAGGAATGAATTGCTTAAGTACATATCATGCTCTTCTAGACTGTCATCTGAAGCATGTCACTTTTAGAAAACCAGGTGATATTGAATTCACTTTCTATGGAGAAAGAAGGGTATATCCTACCCATGTCATTTCCTGTCTCTTAGCCCAAAAGTTGATAAGAAAGGGATATTCCTCTTATATTGCTTACGTGTTTAATACTAAAGCAGAAGCAGCCAGTTTAGAAAATATCTCTGTGGTGAAGGAGTTTCCAGAAGTGTTTCCAAACGAACTACCAGGAATTCCTCCTAATAGGGAAATTGAATTTACTATTGACCTCATTCCGGGTACCAATCCAATTTCCTTAGCTCCTTACAGAATGGCCCCAGCTGAACTTAAAGAACTCAAAACTCAATTACATGAGTTGACAGATAAGGGATTTATACAATCCAGTATATCTCCTTGGGGTGCTCCTGTTCTATTTGTCAAGAAGAAAGATGGGTCCATGAGACTTTGTATAGATTACAGGAGACTAAACAGAGTGATTGTCCGCAATAACTATCCTCTGCCCAGAATAGATGACTTATTTGACCAATTACAAGGGGCCTCTATATTTTCTAAGATTGATTTGAGATCTGGCTATCATCAGTTAAAGATTAGAGGAGAAGATGTCACTAAAACTGCATTTCGAACCCGATATGGGCATTATGAATTCTTAGTAATGCCTTTTGGTTTGACAAATGCCCCAGCTGCTTTTATGGATTTGATGAATAGGGTTTTCCGTCCATATCTGGACAAATTCGTGATAGTATTTATTGATGATATTCTAGTATATTCTAAAACAGAGGAAGAACACAGAGAACATTTGAGAATTGTACTTCAAACCCTGAAGGAACACCGATTATATGCAAAGTTTGATAAATATGAGTTTTGGTTAAGGAATGTTGCATTTCTAGGCCATGTTATATCTAGAGAAGGTATAACAGTAGATCCATCAAAAATAGAAGCGGTTCTTAGATGGGAACGACCGATAAATGCATCAGAAATCCGAAGTTTCCTTGTATTTGCTGGGTATTATCGAAGATTTGTTGAAAACTTTTCTAGAATTGCCGCACCATTGACAAGATTAACTAGGAAGAATGTGAAGTATAGTTGGGACGAAGAATGCGAGAAGAGTTTTAAGGAACTCAAGAATCGTCTCACCTCAGCACCTATACTTAGCCTTCCAACAGGGAAAGGTAATTATGTAATCTATAGTGATGCCTCAAGACAAGGGCTGGGATGCGTCTTAATGCAGAATGATAAGGTGATTGCTTATGCATCTAGACAGCTAAAACAACATGAGTTAAATTACCCAACTCATGACCTTGAGTTAGCTGCTATAGTATTTGCCTTAAAAATCTGGAGACACTATCTATATGGGGAAACTTGTCGAATCTTTACGGATCACAAGAGTTTGAAATATATTTTCTCTCAGAAAGAGTTGAATTTAAGGCAAAGAAGATGGTTGGAACTAATCAAAGATTATGATTGTTCCATAGAATATCATTCGGGGAAAGCCAATGTCGTAGCTGATGCTCTTAGTAGAAAGTCTAATGTTCAGCTATCTCACTTAAAAGGAGAATATTATCAGTTGAAAGAGTTACGTGCAAAATTAACCATGAATAGCTCTGGAGCCTTATTAGCATCCTTACAAATGAGACCCATATTATATGATAAAATTAAGGAGGCACAAGTCCATGATTCTGAAATCATTAGAATGATTGAGAAGATTAAGGAAGGAGATGAAGCCGGGTATACAATAGATGGTCAAGGGGTCTTATTCTTCAAAAGAAGATTATGTGTTCCAAGGAAATCTGATATAAAGACTGAGATTCTGGAAGAAGCACATAACTCCATATACACTCTGCACCCAGGAAGTACTAAGATGTATAGAACACTTAAAAGCTACTATTGGTGGTCTGGTATGAAAAGAGAAATTGCAGAGTATGTTTCTAGATGTCCTATATGCCAACAAACAAAACCGGAGCGTTTGAAACCTGTAGGGACTTTACAGCCACTTCCAATACCAGAATGGAAATGGGAACACATCACTATGGACTTCGTTACAGGATTTCCAAGGACCCGTCGAGGTCACGATGCAATATGGGTCATAGTGGATAGATTAACTAAGTCTGCACATTTCTTAGCCATTAACATGACATACAGTCTAGACCATTTGGGAAAGATCTTTGTTAATGAGATAGTTAGCCGTCATGGGGCTCCTGTGTCAATTGTTTCTGATAGAGATCCACGGTTCACTTCTAAGCTTTGGCCAAGCTTACATAAAGCTATGGGAATAAAATTAGCTTTTAGTACAGCGTTTCATCCTCAAACAGATGGCCAATCAGAACGTACTATCCAGACACTAGAAGACATGCTTAGAGCTTGTGCACTGAGCTTTAAAGAAAGTTGGGATGAACATCTCTCACTTATAGAGTTTGCATACAATAACAGCTACCATACTAGTATTGGGATGTCACCTTATGAAGCATTGTATGGAAGACCATGTAGAACACCTATCTGTTGGAGTGAGGTTGGAGAACGAAAATTGGTTCAACCTGAACTAATACAAAGCACAATAGAAAAAGTTGAGGAAATCAAGAGATGCTTAAAGGCAGCGCAAAGCATACAGAAAAGTTATGCAGATAAGCGAAGGAGAGACTTAGAATTTCAAGTGGGAGACCATGTGTTTCTAAAAGTATCTCCATGGAAAGGCCTAATCAGATTTGGGAAGAAAGGGAAACTAAGCCCCAGATACATTGGCCCTTATGAGATCACAGAGAGAATCGGTAGTGTGGCATATCGTCTTCAACTTCCATCTGAACTAGCAAGGATACATGATGTCTTTCATGTCTCCACACTTCGGAAGTTTATTCCAGATCCAACCCATATGATACAACCTCAATATATTCAATTGAAGGAAGATCTTTCATACGAGGAGGTTCCTGTGGGAATTCTAGATTATAAAGTACAAGAGCTTCGTACAAAGAAGATTCCTTTAGTTAAAGTTTTATGGAGGAGTCACGCAATAGAAGAAGCCACATGGGAACGAGAGGAAGAAATGAGAACTCAATATCCCCACTTATTTTCGAGCTAGCAAAGGTACTTAAATTTCGAGGACGAAATTTATTTTAAGTAGGGGAGAATTGTAATACGCGTTTTGTACACTATGCCGTTGAATGTTATCAAGTGTTATTTCAAGGATATATTGATTGATAGTGTTCACACGTTACGGACACCATAATCAACAGATTCGCTTTAATGCAATGTTTTTATTGAAACTTGTTTAAATCAGAGACCATCTTGTATAAAAAAAATGGACTCCAAAAGGTTCTCTGAATTATACATAATACCACATCTAGTAATCTGGATTTTTGGTAGTACCTTATAAGTAGTAGAAGCCACTACTTGCAAAGTGCCCATAATGTTATGGACTTATACTCATTAGCCGTAATCACATCATTAAGACTAATTAAGTATGATTAGTGTTAATTACCCGTCATTAGTGATAATAAAGCATCATTAGCATATATTTATACTCATTAGCTATAATCACATCATTAAGACTAATTAAGCATGATTAGTGCTAATTACCCACCATTAGTGTTAATTAAGCGTCATTAGCAAAAGTAGGACACATGGAGTAGAAATCATGGGACACGTGTCGTTTTATAGTCAGGACAAGTGTCAAAACCTCAGTAGTGCCATGTGTCATTGTCCTGAGACTAACACATGTCATGGTGTAGTCTTTTGCTTGGGCAACAAGTAAACTCGTGGATAAGCCAAGCCTATTTCTTAGGCAACAAGTTTCCTTATGATTATGCCATGTGCCATGCCATGTGTCTTCATACATGGATAAGGGACACATGAACCTCCCTTACATGTTGACACATGTCACACATGTAAAGGGGGTGGAGGCCTATAAATACCATGACCCCCCCATAGTCCTCCCCACTTCATTCACGCCCATCACTCCACCTTAGAGCCGCAAGGCCGCCGAGCTTGCGGAGGAGCACGAGAGGAGCACGGCGAAGCCCTGTCGGTGATCGAGAGCGTTTTTAAAAGCCGTAACGAAGTTCTGTCCGCATCGAGCCGTAGTACCTCAAATCTAGGACGGCTATAGGGAGGGATTTCACTAAAGAAGGTGATTCGGACTCAAGCTAGATAGCGTTCAGGTGAGGGATTCTCAAGCGCTATTTTAAAGCACTAGTCTTTAGCTTTTATGCATGGTTTTGAATAGAAAGTATGAAATCATGTTTTCTAAAGCTTTTACGCATGAATTACATGTACCATGCAGTTGATAAGAAATCTTGGCTTTAAAACGTATTTCAGACTTCATTTCAGGTGTTTTATCATGATAGCATGTTTTTAAGCATTTCATTCTTTGTGGAACACGAAACATAAGTTTCACTACTTAGATTCGAGCTTTTTATATAAGAAATATGTTTTGTGCAGTTATTATGTAATATGTATCGGTTTTCAAGTGCTTAATAGTTTCCAGTTACAAGAATATGCATGTTATGCCAGATTGTTTTATGATCATGAATTAGAGCTGTTATGATCATGAATTAGCAAGTTTACAGATTATTAGTTACAAGAAAAGGATCAGAATCAGAAGATAAGCACCACAGTAGCTCTTTTATACAATTCGTGAACTAGCCATTAGATATGGTGATGTCATTAGATATGACCCTGAAACCGCCATTAGATATGGCAAACCATTAGATATGGTATCAAGAGGACTTTGGGTCCGCATTCTGTATACATATAGGCTTTGGGCCGTATGCAGGGTGTTTTTGGTCTTTGGGACCGTCTGCGCGTATGACTTAGCTTTGTTTCAGCGTTCATGAGTCAATAAATTAGCCACAGTGGTGATTAGTACAAACAGCTTGATAGTGATGATTATGTTTCAGTTTATCTGCTTTTGAAGTGATTTCAGCATTCAATAGCAAAACTAGCATGTTTTATATGTAATTTCAGTCATAAAGTCTCTTTCAAGTTATTTCACAGTTTTCAGCATAAATTCTTATCACGATGCTCATATTTCAGATTTTAGTTATATGTAAAAAGCTTGAGATTCTTTCACTGGGTCTAAGCTCATAAATGGGTTTAGACTCATCCCTTTATATTATAATTATGTACAGATCAGCAGAATCACGATTAGTAGGAGAAAGGACTGCTTTTACACTAGGAGGAGGTGGCTTTTGCTTTTAGATTGTTTCTGTACTGTCTGTGTTATTTTGTAAGAAGTTGTAATAGATAGAACTTGTGTAATACACTTTTTGGTGTTGTGAACTTGAAATACAAAGATGTTATGTTTTTGAGATTGCCACATGTTTACTTGAGGAAAAAAAAGAATATAGGAAGAAGAAAGATCTCTGTCGCGGCACGTCCTGGTTAGCGGGACGGGTCGTGACACCAAGCTTCAAGAAAACCTGCAAATCTTGGTGGAGACTTGGCTAACCTGGCTGGCTTCACAAGGAGAGGTGACTATACTGTTCACCCTCCCGTTCTTTTCCCCTTCTTCTAATTTCTCCCCCCTTTCTATTGTGAACACAACTCGACAGACCTTAGAAGGAAATATCTGACTCTCCGAGGACGAGTTACTGGGAGGGGGGTTTACATGGTAGTCCGACATTCTTGATGAGGAGATCTAAAACCTTTCATACACATGAGACAATCGTTCAATGTTCATGGGATATGCTTTGGGAGAAGGATTGATCTAAGATGACTTCTGAGCCGAATTTGTTACAATGATATGTAGAGCTCGAGGAATGTTGATTTTAAAACCCTAAGTCTCACAGAAGTTCCGCCAAGTCTCACAGAAGTTCCGCCACACTATTAATCCAAAGGCCGGGTCTAGCTTCATTTTCACCTTTTGTTCATAACTTTGGTATGGAACCCAAAATCATTTCAGTTTTGAATTTCATTTTAGTTGCTCGAGGACGAGCAAGGTTTAAGTATAGGGGGTTGATGAATCCATGTTTCATCATACTAAAAGATGAAAAAAGAGCCTCATTCTAGAGTAATTAGATGCATTTCATCATTTAATATGTATTTTTACCATTCATGCACTTAGAATTACTATCTGCATTTTAACACTAATAATTGCATTCATAATCATGTTCACCTTTTTACCTAATTTCATATATTTTTAATTAATTCATGCTAACTCCAATTGACATCAAACCACCTTCATTGTGTATATATTACTAACAAGATTAAAGAGAAAATACAAAAAAAATACTAACTCAAATAATTGGCCCGTGAGATAAAACTCCAATTTCAGAATAGGCAGATTAAAACGCTCATATCTTCTTCATACAGTATCTGATTTAGGTCTATTCACTTTTAAAGTAATATATATTCAAATACCTTCAAAATAAAACCAATTTCATAAAAATTGGAGCTCATATGTGAAGTTAGATTTTGGGCCTCTTTTGTGCATTTTGTGTTTTGACGATTTTTGACTTGATATTTTATGTACATAATTAATCATTTTTCTTTTGTTTCTTTTTTATATTCTTTGATGGAAGTTTTATTAAAATCCACAAAAATCAAAATCTAAATTGAGACTGAAATCAAAGAATCTAACCAAGTCTAGGTGTCCCTAGCGAGTCTATACAATTATCCTCCATTTTTTATTTATTTTATTCTCTTATTTTCTTATTTATTAAAAATACAAAAAAAGATTATTATGTAAATATTTATCTCTTGTTATCATTATTTTTTCTCGATTGTTCTCTTATTAGAAATCACAAAAAAAATACAAAACTAAAAAATCAAGGTATTCTATGTACATAGAGTACCCCCAAAAATATCATTTTGCAGAGGTGACCTCTTTTACTCCTGGTACTTTCATTAAAGTTCTATATCTCATTGAGAAGAGCAATATTCTGTTAAGCACTTTTCGATCCGAGGTTGTTTGCTTTTTCTTTTGAATTTTTATTTTCTTTTTATTTTGGAATTTTCTAGAGCGGACACATGGTAGCTCATGGAGTTGTCATGTGTCCCTCATTTTCTAGCCTTTTTTATTTCATTTAAAAAAAATTAAAAATTAAAACATGGCGCGTGCTGGTCACGTACCCCCCTTCGCACATGCCCATCACGTGCTGGTCTTTCTTCTTCCTTCTTTGACCAACTACTCCTCGCGATATCCTCTCCCTCTACAACCAACCTGAAACCTTCACCACCCGTCCCTCGCCCTATCCCCTTGTCGCGTAACCTCCTCTCCGCAACCACCTTCCTTATCCTCCTAATCTCCTCTACCTTCTCCCCATATAATCCACCGAGTCCTCTTAGATAGGGGCATCTGCCATATCCAGAAGACAGGAAAAGAGAGCTCGGAGGTGGGTGGTGACAACCCCTCCATCTGCCCCTTGACGGCTCCTCCGACGAGATCACTAGGAGCTTCGTCGCGATCCACCGTGCGACCTGAAGCAACAACTAGGGGAAGGCCTCCATCCTTATCCATCTCAGGAGAAACACCCATTGCATTCTTCCCATGTTTCCTCCAAAATCCTCTGTTCCTCCTCACCACTTCCATCGCACTTCATCTACCCTCTATCCACTGGGCACATGCCTCGTCATCGACCAGACCACGGTCACATCCTTCGCCGATACCCACAGGACCAGATGTGCCTCTCCACCGCTCTGACCGCTTCATTAACGGCCTACTCTTCGCTCCAATGGCTCACCTGCCACAGAGCCATCTCCAGGAGGATCATCTTGTTTCCATCAGTGCGCCATCTCCTCCTGCTTTCTGGAGCTCTTTCTCCCATCGTTGTCGCTCCAGGACAGGCAGTGCTGCACCGCGCCCTTCCAGCTACCTAGAACGGCCTTCACTCCCGCGGCCCACCTGCCATCATGAGCGCCTACCCGCACACTACCACGCGACAGCATCTTCGCCAACCGCCTGGAGCACGTCACCATCCATAGAGCTCCTTTGTCACCCGCGCACCACCATGCGTGAGCAGTCCCCCTCGAGGCTCCGCTGATCTTTGCCAGTGATTTGCATGAAGAAGAAGGCTAGGAGCCTCCCAAGCGTTCACGTGACCCGCATCTCCCTTGCAGGATGTTTGCAAGCGTGCCCCTGAAAGATTGACAATTACTGAAGCCCCCCTCAACCATCCAAGGTCACTTGCTAAGCACATGACCCCTAGAAAAATGCAGACAGCCCCCCAGAGGGCTTGATAATTATATCTTAATCCATATACTGCACTTTCACTAATTTATTTAACTTCCAGCATTGCAAATAGACCCCTATGTTCTATTTATAGTTTGAACCTCTATTTGCATCCTTTTATTTATCAAAAATTAACTTTTTATCTATCAATTAACTCTTTTCATTGGGGTGTGCTTGTGTTAATTGTATTCCCTATGGTTAATTAATTAATATTATTCTTGTGAGAATTTGCATATTTTATCCATCTTGTGCTTCAAAATTCATAGATAATTAACCATAGATCCAAAAATTGCCAGAAAATCATGGATCATAGAGTTAATTGTTAGTAACATAGTGCCCAAAAGGAATTGCATTTGCATCATAGTTTTCTCTATAAAAATTATTTTGTGCATTTCTCTAATTAATTTTAATAGGTATTAAATCCAATATGTTTAGGGTCTAGGATTTTTTGAGATATATTGCATAGTAATATATCTTACATAATTTTATTTCTTGAAAATAAGTAGATTTAATATTTATTATAATTAATTATTGAAAACTCATTCGCATTCATTTAATCAAAGAATATTCATATTGCATCCAAAAATTTCAAAAAAATGTAGTAACCTTATTTCATCATATTTTACATTCTGGCAAAGTTTGAAGATTTTTGGAATTTATTTGATCGAAATTTGTAATTTAACACCTAAACTTTGCCAAAATTGTATTTACCTCATTTATTGCATTCAAAAATTATAAAAAAATCTCTTTGAAAACCTAATTTTGAGATCGACTAAGAACCAACTTAAGAAGACTTTATTTCCCTGAGTTTGACCTTGGACTTACCAAGTAAAAAAATAAATTGTCTGCTTGCTTTAATTGACAAATAATTAAGAAGTGGTTTTTTTATTAACCCTTAATTGTTCGCCTGCAACGAACGAACATCTTTTAATCGTTAATTCAACTAAATTAAAAATGGCATTTCCATGATTCTTCACTCGCCCACCTGCCCTGGCGAACAGGAAATCGGTGACCACAATGGTGCGAGCACATATGCTCGCCCATTTTGTGGGCGTGCACTTAGAGTGCACATTACGAGCCACTATGTGCACTCCAATCACGCCTTTTTGTAGTGATGTGAGAGGGGGTGTGCTAGAGTAGGGTTGAGCTTTGGGGCGGGCTAGTAGCTCAACCCGTCTCATTAAATTCGGCCCAAACCCGAACTCATTTAAATTCAGACCAGGCTCGGGCCCCCAAAAATAACCTGTTTCTAAAATGGGCTAGGTTTGGGCTGAATAGAGCCCGAGTCGAAAACCCGACCCTATACCCAACACGAAAATCTGATCCTAAACTAATATAGATGATTTAAATGAAGGGACATGTATTAGTTGAAATAGTTGAACATATTAAATTTCCATGCCATCTGTCACGTAATAAATATTTATCCCTTTTTCTATTCGAAATTGTTTGATTTTTCCGATGTCAACTATTTTATTAAAGGTTAAAAAATGCAAGGTCAGACAATTATTATATATAAGATTATTACCTTATTTTCTGAGAGTTTTATGATGGCGCCTTTCCGAGTTTCTGCAAATGCACATGTATATTATAATATATATATATATGTAAATGTAAATGTATATGTTTGTATGTATAATATATTACTTTAACTAACCCTAATCCCTTATGAGTCACGACCCGCAACCCCCAACCCAACCCTAAAAAGGTTACTGGGTCGGGTTCAGACTAGCCCATACAGACTTTTTTGAGTCGCGGCCTGGCCCGAAATCCAAACAATAATAGGTCTGGGTTCAGTCAGAGGCCCCGCCCAGCCCGATAATCAACCCACAGTCGGAGAGAGAATGAGAGAGAGAGAAAGAGGGAGGGCGCATGGGAGACCTCTGAGCCCAAGAATGAAGGGGTGGCTATCCATGTGGCAACAAACCATGAAATTGCTTGGCTTTAGTATATCTACCAGGGTGCATACCCGCACTTCGCAGCATGAGTACATTTTAGGGTAATGCATAAAATTAAAAGGTAAGAATATAAAAACATATTAGAAGCATTATATGAGAAGCATGTAGAAGCATATTGCAAAGAAATTTTGCTGATCTGGAAGGTCCATTTTTCAAATAGTATGCTTCATTATCAAAACGGAAAAGATAATGGTATATGCAACAATAGTAGGTATAGAATTAAAATAGGAGCAAATGAAAGAATAAAAGTTCAAATACATATGAAGGAGAGGGAAATTTAGTTGCAAAAAGCATACCTATTTATTTATCCAATGTTGCTCCCACCGTAGTTGTTATTTATTAAATTTATGATATCTAGGATTTTAAAAAACATACTTTGTTGTACTTTTATAATTTATCTTATATATACTTATGCATTATGTATATTAATTATATATATATAATAGTAAATTTTTTATTTTAATTTTCTTATTCTATATTTAGATTTATAATGTATATTAATATGTATAATATTAAGAAAATGTGTTATATATTTAGATAATGGTTTCAATAGATCCCGTGTTTATATATATTTCTTAAAATTCAAAGGATTTTTATTCCTTTTAAAATAATATTTTAATGAATTTTTATTTAATTTTAGGTCTTTTACTCCTTTTATGTTGTTTAAGTTATACGTATAAATTTTAGATATTTTTATGTATTTTTTTATCTTTATTTTTTTATACTCAATTTTTTGTTTATTTATTTATAAAATTCTAATTTTGAAAAAAGATTTTATAATTTTGAGAATGAGGACCTTCAATGGGATCCAATGCATAGATGGTCCATTTTTTATAATTTACCCAAAGGTATACGAAGACTATATAAGGGACCTAAATGATATTACTCATTAATTATTCATTACTTAATAGACATAAAATGACGTAAAATTAAAGAGGTAGAATTTGATACGCTAAGAAGGCCAAAGCATTTGAGGTGATATCATGGTTATAAAAAGCTTGTTCTACATTCAAGTACATTTTTAAAATAGATTTAAACTATCTAAATGATGAAAGACAAAACATCATGCTAGACCAAGAAACAAAGCAAGTTAAAGAAACTGACAACTTTTAATAATTGAATAAAAATGAGATTACATTAATAAAAAATGCACGTCTAAAATTTGTAACACAAACGACATGTATTCCTGCATTTTTTGGTGCTTTACAAGCAATGAGAACTACATCCGAAACTTGAAAGAGATGAAAATGACACAAAGAATATGTTGTTATCAAGTATGGATGTTCATCATCATTCATGACACTGAATAATGTACACTATGCAGTTTTGCAAATGAATGAACTTAATCAAACTATGATGTCTCATTCGCAATGAAAGAGAATAAAATAAAAAAAATGACAATTTGAGCAAGTACAATACCACTAAATCATCCTTGATCATCGAGTTTAACCACTTAACTTCAGTTATACTTGTAGTTCAATGTTCCAATAGATATTATCAGCACATTATGTTTAACATTATACAATCATAGGTACATGCCATTTGTATAAATAGTGGTAATGGATAATATGAGTAACAGAGATGGAAAAATACATAACGATTATGCCAAGTGGAAAACACAATGAAATGTCAACAAGGTGAAGGTGTACCGAACATTATTCATACATACACCTCCATGGCACCAAAGATGAATCTGAGTTCCCATCTACAAACGATATGAGATTTGTCAATATTCCTCATCTCAAACACTAAAACATATTCTCAAGCATATGGCGTCCGCTGTAGAATCATAGAATGCACTTTATCTAAAGTATAGAAACAAAATGTATTATGAAATGGTATAAGATTTACAGAGTTTAGTTGCGAAAGAAAGAAAGAACACATTGAATAGTAACATAACATGTATGAATTCCACAAAAGAGGTCTTGAAGCTTGATCAAGGGAAGTCATGTTAATCATCATTTCTTATCATGCTCATCATGTGTTCTAGATTACAAAAGTAACTTAGTATGATACCAACGAATCATCAATATTGTTTCCTGATTTCTAACCCATATATTGCAATTCTTCTTCTCACCTGACATTCAATATATTGATTATACATGAAACAAATTGTGTTATTACAATCATGTGTGGAGGCATCCTATTCTTTCTTTTTTTTAAAGAAGGAGGCATCATGTTCTTACCAATGTTGAAAGCTTTGTCTATAAAACTATGCTACAATTAGTAGCGAGCATTGTAAAGCTTATGAGTTAAACCAAAAAAGCTGCATCACACCCACTAAGGTTGCATGTATTTGTAAACTCAATTTGTTGATGGCATGGATACTGGGTTGAAAGATTCATCTACCCCAGTTAGAGTTCCATCCAAGTCATCATAAAAATTCTTGTTGCCGACCTTATTACTGCAGGCATCATCTTCACTTTTATTATATTCTCACTTTCACAAATTCACGATGAAGAGTTCTTGCCCAGGTTGGATGGACCGAGATAAGAAGTATGCATATGTAATAATAATATCCAAAGGAACTAACCAATAATCATTAGTATATTAAGTGTGGATCACATATACAATGCTACATAGAGCATATAAAGAGGGGACACAAATCTTGCATCTTGTATCTGATAGGTAAAGAGGCTGACCATGATTGCCTAAATGAGTAATGCACCAACATAGACCAGAAAAGTTGAACTCTGAGATCAGTTGTAGATATAGAGATCAATAGAAAAGATTAATAAATTTAGCAGTAATGAACATAGTTTTTCATTTCAACCCACAATCGGCAGCCACGAGTTCCTGCATTCATGGTAGGAATGACTTCCTCACCATTTATTGAGGCCGTCATTCCCACTCTACTGGGAGATTTTCCAACTCCTACATGTTGTTTGAGGATACAACAACAACAACAAAGCCTTTTCCCACAATTAAGTAGGGTCGGCTACATGGATTCTTCGCCTCCATTCAGATTTGTCTTGGGTCAATCTCGGACTTATATCCAAAAAACTAAGATCCCTTCGTATAGTCTCTTTCCAACACTTCTTGGGCCGTCCTCGCCCTCTCTTGGCCGGCTCAACATCCCAACACTCGCATCTCCTAACCGGTGCATCAGTTGACATTCTTTGCAAATGACCAAACCATCTTAAACGGTTTTCTCGCATCTTATCCTCGATCGGAGCTACGCCAACTTTCTTTCGGATTGCATCATTCCGAATCCGATCTTTACGTGTATGTCCACACATCCATCTTAGCATTTTCATTTCTGCTACAGCCATTCTCTGCACATGTCTATGGTTCACAGGCCAACTTTCAGAACCATAAAGCATAGCAGGTCTCACGGCTGCTTTGTAAAACTTTCCTTTAATTTTTAAAGGAATTTTCTTATCACAGAGAACAGCGGAGGCTCCTCTCCACTTTAGCCAGCCTGCATTTATTCTATTAGTAACATCTCCATCAATTTCCCCATCATGTTGCAAAATAGATCCTAGATATCTAAAAGAATCTCTCTTCTGAATGTTACCGTCACCAATCTTCACCTCGATTCCTTCACCATTGCTTCCATCAAAGGTGCATTCCATATATTCCGTCTTAGCCCTACTTATACGAAAACCTTTAGTCTCCAATGCATGTCTCCAAACCTCAAGCTTCTCATTTACTCCATCTCTAGTCTCGTCAATCAACACAATATCATCAGCAAATAACATACACCAAGGTAACTCATCTTGAATGTGACTTGTCAACTCGTCCATAATCAAAGTAAAAAGAAATGGACTCAAAGCTGAACCTTGATGTAAACCAATGTTGATATCAAAATAGTCAGTCTTCCCCGTCGGGGTCCTTACACAAGATAAAGCCCTATCATACATATCCTTTATGAGATTAATGTATAGGACAGGTACTTGTCTCTTCTCTAAAACTCTCCACAGTATCTCTCGTGGGACGGAATCATAAGCCTTCTCCAAATCAATAAAGATCATATGGAGATTTTTCCTTTTAGATCTATAAATCTCCATTGTTCTCCTCAGCAAATGGATGGCTTCAATAGTTGAGCGACCTGGCATGAATCCGAATTGGTTTTCTTTTACTTGGGAAACTTGCCTTAACCTTCTTTCGATCACACGTTCCCAAATTTTCATAGTGTGACTCATCAGCTTGATACCTCTGTAATTTGAACAATTTTGAATGTCTCCTTTGTTCTTATAAAGAGGCACCACGATACTCCTCCTCCAATCTTCAGGCATTTTCTTGCTTCGCCAAATAACATTGAATAGATTCGTAAGCCAAGTCAAACCACGCTCACCTAAAACTTTCCATATTTCTACAGGGATGTCATCCGGTCCAACACCTTTCCCAGGTCTCATAACCTTCAAAGCCTCCTCTACTTCTTTTCTTTGTATTCGTCTATAGCATGCATGATTCAAGTAACTTTCACTACTAGCTAGATCACCCAAAGTGATCTCTCTATTTCCTTCTCCAATGGTATATGTTGTTTGAGGATCTCTGGAAGAAATTTTATAGTCAGTACCACTTCTACCAAAGGAATGCTTCTTAGTTAAAATCAACCTACCATCACAAAAAATCTTTTTGTTCCACTTCCATGTGTTTTACTTGCAAAAAAGGAGAAAGAATTCGCTCTTATGAAGATGCAAGAATTCACAGAATTTTCCCTTGCCTTCCTCGACAGACACCACCACAAGGATGGCTTCTCCTAAGGCAGAAGGGAACATCTTTGATCTCCTTATTGATCAATATCACAACTTCATTGACAACACCGACAATTCCCAAATGTGCCTTCCTAGGTTCAATTTCATCTTTCAAGATATCCCCAAGGATGAATTTGACATCCTTGTCTCACCTTGGTGGCTCCCTGAAGTGCAACAGCTAGTTGAACCTTGTGCCAATGACCAGTGCGAGGTGCTGGCAGACAACTCATGGAGGTGGGAAGGAAGGGGATCCATGTTCTCTTGATCAGAAGGTTGATCTCATGCTCTGCATGAGCGAAGGCGATGCCTTTTCCCAATACCATGAGGGGTCAAGTCACCCTGCGAAGCAACGTTGCGGCATTTGAGATGTTGGACGTGAGGGAGATCGGAGTTTTTTTGATCTAGGTTGGGGAGCTTTTAGATAGGATGCAATCTGCCTCCAAGATGAAGACTTTATAATGGAGGACATCAATGGGGAGGTCGGGTAGCAGCCATCGGGGAGGGAGGAAGTGGTGGCGAAGAGGGTCTCATGCATGAGGTGAGGGATGAGGGAGATGTGGGTGGCCTTGATGCAGAGCTTGGAGAAGGGTCTCGTCGCCCCCGACAACCTCCCCGTTGTAGAGAACCCCTCCCCTAGGGGACAATGATACCCACACCTCGCCTCCACCTGCCTCCAAGCCCTCCCCCATCGACCCAGTCATCGACCGCTCCACGATCAATGGATGCTTCCTACACGCCATCAGCAAGGAGCTTGACCGCGGCAAGTTCATCATCACACTCCCCTGCACCCTCAAGTGCACCGGGGAGACCTTTGCCGGCAATATCATCCCCAAGCGCAAGGAGGGGCCAGGAGTTCACTTGGGCATTGGAAAGGCAAGTTAGGGCATGGACGCAACCGGAGCCGGAGCTGGTGAGGTGACACTGGGTAGAGAGGTAATGTAGCTGTAGGCGGAGGTGTAGTCCACAGACTGCTACCGAAAGAGTTGCTAGAATCCCATTCGTCACCCCCCCCCCCCCAGAGGGCATGCTTTGAGATCTCCGACAACACGAATGGGAAGCCTGGAGATGGTGGATACTTAGACTCGGGCAGTTAAAGGGAGAGGTGGCCAAGGCGAAGCCCTCGTGATGCTGCTTCTCGGAGCGATACTCCGGATGGGTTTTTTGCTCAAAAAAGACATGTGGAGGCAAGGGGAGAATAGTGAATACCCACCTTCAGTAACGTGCGGGCGAAGAGAAGAGAAACTGAGAAGGTCTGGCAATCCACGTGGCTAGAGGTAAAAACCCAACTTTAGTATATGTTATAGATAGATAGATATAATAAGATAAGATATATAGATTCTAATCGAACCTTCTAAAGCATATTATATAATAAGAGATTTTTTCTTACGCTTGTTCCCTTCCGAAAAATAACACGCTTCTATTTATTGCAAGCTAAAAGAAGAGCAATATTGTGAATTTTTTATAGGATTATTAGGAAACAAATGTAAATGCAAATAAGTTGAGAGTATAAATTTTATTGGAAAATTTTGAGAGGGTACAAGTCTAAAAATCAAGTCGCAATCGATCGGAAAATTTTAAGAGGGCACAAGCGTAAAAATCAATTCGTATTCGATTAAGCTACCTAGTCTATCTGGCTTAGCCTGAATGTGATCCGGTTAAATAAATCCCAAGTCCTGGTCTAGATCCTTGGTCCAGAGGCAACATGACCCATGTAATCTACCCAACCAATGCACGTGACGTCACTTCACACTTATCTGAATTTGTACCAATTGTCAAATATACTTGGGATTTTTACACCACGATTCTAAGAACTTTCCCAATTGCATCACTAGCCATTTAATCTTCATAATTACCCCACAACCCCCACAATCTCGCTCCGGGTTAACCATTACAGGTACCCCTCCCGTGGACTTTTTTTTTTAAATAATCATAATTAAATCATAATTAAGTAAATAGGCATGAGGTTGAAATATTTAAAATTTTAGGTATCAATTGACACCTCAAGGTGTCGATTTGGAGAATTAATCCCGAATCGGCACATGAAGTACCGATTTGAGGAGTCATGCTCAAATCAGCACCTCAAGTGCCAACTAACTTGACCACCCTCCCATCATGGCACTCCACTAACTTGACCACCCTCGAGCTTATCTAACCAAATATACATTTAGAAAACAATCTAAAGATCCATATTTAAAGTCAAATTAGCTTTATTTTGTTTCGCCAATGGCTGAACATTTCTGGAATATACCCTTGGGGCTTAGTTAAATTAGTTTTATTTTGTTTTTGCCCATGGCTGAACAACATCATTGGAGTTACCAGGTTACCTCTGGCTAATCCGAATTACTCCTCTACATTCCTGAGTTAGAATTCCATGATCAACCAATGTAACATCACATCGCATTCCTCATTCAAATCCTCCTTACCATCCAAACAATTACTATTCACAAATTACTCCAATCCAACTCATTTACCAAACAGGCCCTTGGAGATCTTGATGGCGTGATGACGTATCTGAGAAGCCAAGCTTTTTGAGGATAGTCTAGAGCTCGACGACGGAGTTGAAGCCATCACTATCCTTGTTGAAAGCCCTGCAGGCCTCACGAAGATCAATCTCCTCCATCTCATCAGGCTCGCCATCATCGTGTGGCCGAGAAGGGCATTGTTGAGCAAGCGGTGTAGGTGATGTGAAGGATGAGGCAATCGACGTAGGACAGAGCTTGCCGATGAGAATCTAGTCATCGTGATTGCCCACGAAAGATATAGTGACACGAACCATCGACGGTAACTTCTGCTGCTCTGAATCCATTACGATTTCTTCTGTCGGGTAGATGCAAATAGCGATCGAGCAATCTATCTACCTCTGGAGATAGAGGAGGAAGAGGGAGGTCGCGATTGTCGGGAGCGGGTCCTCTGCTGACCAGCAGGGACCTGCTGTAAAGAGGGAGGGCGTCCGGGCCGCTCGATCGAGATCGAGCGGTTCGCACGAAATCATGGGTTCTGTGGGCCTTTTTCGTGCGAACCGCTCGATCTCGATCGAGCGGCCCGCACACCGTCCCTCTTTACCGCAGATCCGCGCTCCGCGATTGTCAGACGGTAAAAGTTGAGACATGCGCACATACACGAACATATGCACAATTCCCAAACGTTACACCGATGAAAAGGTGGACGTAGATGCTTAAAAAAGAAAGGGTGTTACTTTGTAAACTTAATCCACTATCTAGGATATATTGATTTTTTTAACGGATGCTGTTAAAGGCAAAATAGATGGAAGTTTTTGAATTATGGCGTAAAAGTAAGATTACAGGAGTCACACGGGTTGTGTAATTATAAAAGTTGTAGGAGCCACGGTATAAAATTTTCATCACAATTTTAATTATTTATCGTGAATAAGAAGATATCACAGAAAAAATATCACAGGATCAAATTATTCATATGCCGATTACATCAACCATTATGCTCTGTCTACAGTACACACACAAATATATATATATATATATATATATATATATATATATATATATTTTCCGTTTTTTTTGCAAAATCCCACCTTATTCTTTAGGGATTTTTACTCAACAGACCCTATAATCTTTTGCAATAACCTCTACGACCTTCGAAACATCGTAATTCCTCCCTCACCCCCGAAAACTTGTTAACCTTTACCCTACATATCCTGTGGTTAACCTCCATCCATTTAACTGTTAAAATTATCCAAATTTTGTTATCTTCTTTTATATTATACCCATTTTATTTATCAAATTTACTACAAGTGCCACTCCCTCTCACCCTCCACCTCTTCCGGCTGCCACTCCCTCCCACCCTCAACCTCCAGGCGAACACGTCGCCCTTCTCCCCCGATCCGTCGCCACCTCTGCTCGGAGCCTCCCACCCGCCCCGCTGCTCGAAACCCACGCCCACCACCTCCCCCTGCTCGAAGCCCCCCTCCCCTCCCCTGCTCGACCCCCTCGTCGTCGCTCGACGCCCCTCCCCCGCTCACCACACTCCTGCTCGAAGCCCGCACCACCCCCCTACTCGACCCCACACCACCGCTCAAAGCCCCACACTCGAAGCCCTCGAGCCTCCCCTACAAAAGCCCCCCCCCCCCCCCCCCCGATTCCGTCGCCTCACCTGCGATGCCCCCCCCCCCACCACCACCCCCCACCCTCGGTTCCACCGATTGCGTCGATAGAAGCCCTCGAGCCTCCCCTGCAAAAGCACCCCCACCCCACCTCCCATGCGATGCAACTCCCCCTGCTCGAAGTCCCCCCAGCCTGCCTCCTCCCCCGCGAAGACACCCCCCCCTGACCGCTTCAAGCTCCTGCTATTCTCCAGCACAGGCCGGTCGGCTCCCTCGACCCCTGCCAACCTCCTCCAATCGAGCTCCCCTCGGTGGTGCAATGGGAGGGGAAGCTGTTGGAGGGAAGACTATTTTTTCTTTTCTTGGTTAATTCTAGTTGTCCATCATGAATTGGTTAGATTAACTCGTTTTTAACTCAAGGAAGCTAACTCTAGATATGTCAATTTAACGGTAGGGTTCGTGGGGTAAGACGAAGCAAGTTTACGGGGGTGAGGGAGAAATTACGATGTTTCGAAGGTCGTAGAGGTCATTGCAAAAGATTATAGGATCTAACGGGTAAAAATCCCTATTCTTTATCTTTTCGGAACAGATCAGGCCAGTTTTCGGATGAACCGGTAAAGGATGAATCCGGTATAAGACGATTAAGCAGTCCCTTGCAATAGCATTACGGTCACATCAACCTTACATATGCTGAGCAATGCCCAAAAATAAAATAAAAATAAAAGATACGTGATCTCGTGTCTTCCCCTGATAAAATTACAATTCCTTCACAAGAACATCATCATCCTCCACCAGACAATGATTAAAAAAACTAGTAATTATACGAGCTACAACGCATGGAAATGAAGAATGATCAGATATATTAATAATAAAATGGAAAGCTAAGAACTGGATGTTGTTAGGAGGGACAGCAACAGCTATATATACAAATGCTAAACATGTCTTACATTTCAACCTAGTGGGATCTTCGTAGTTAAAAAATTACCTGTTTTTAACCCCCGGTGCTGGCTGACACAGCAGAGATAATCACGCTACCCGTCTTCATTGTCGTAATCCTCGTCTTCTTCTTCTTGCCTCTTGCTTAATAGTGAGGCCTGCAGTGCATCCACTGACATGCTGCTGATATCTGTTGGTGGCCAGCCCAAGTATTCGTCGTCTTTTACCGTACTCATGACTGCCTTTCGCATAGCTGCAGCAGCGTCGCCAGAGGTATCGCCGTTCTCGTCAAGATTCATATTTAGGTCGAACTTACAGACTACAGCAGCAGAGCTGCTTGTTTGCACATGAACGTCATCCTTGGAATCTCCTGTAACATGTTCTTCCATTTTTACGGAGTCGTGATGGTGGTTAGTATCATCAGGCTGCACAGGAATGCCAGGATCGTCTTCAAATTTAACAGGAACGTAGTTATCCCTGTCAACGTTGCGGGGCCTGCCACGTCCTCTCCCCCGACCTCTTCCCCGCCCTCTACCTGTTCCACTTTGGCCTGGGACCTCCTGTTTCAGAAAAATGCATACTGACGACGATCAAAAAGATTCCGGAGAAGGTATTAGATCACAAAGACAGTGACAAATTTATTTCATAAAACAGATGAATATATGCAGATCAACTGGCATGGTTAAGATTAGTGCAGGAGGCAAGGAGTAGGCAATTCACTTGTATTTGCATCCAGCAAAATATACGGATACACATGCACACGCATAGAGATGCAGGAAATTGCATACAGGTATATATGCACAGTTTCCTGTGTAGATATGCATATTTATGTGTACTTGGGTGTGGTTAAGTATCAGCAGCAGGATTGGTGTGTGCATGTGATAGAACGAGATCGAGGCTCATTAGATTAGATCCACAAAGAAGTAATATTTTCAAGGCAAATATTATGATGAGCTTGTCTGTGACTGTCAATATATAGTGATCACTTAAATAAAGTGGTTGCGTATGTGTGCATGACTGTGTGCACACATTTGAATCTTGTCCATATCGAGTTTCTGCAGCATTTTTAAAGTCGTAAATTAGAACTCCTCTCAGTAAAATTTTCAACATAGGTGACCTAAGTTATTTTTTTACCTAAATTTCAACATGGGCATGTAGTCGGCCCTACTTATAGTGGGAGAAGACTTTACCATTTAATGATAATCTCACTCATATTAGAAATTGGAAAACGCACCCAGATATAAACCTTATCCCGATTCCCTAAGGACGAACCAAAAGTTAAAAAATGAACATACACTGATATTTTATACATCAAGTATCCTAAATTTACAGGCCAGAAATCATAATTTCCAGGTGCAGACCTAAAGCCTGGATGCAAACACCCAAAAGTTATCAATTTATTTGGAAGTTAGATCATTGCATATGTTATCGATGTTTTACCTACACAAACCATCAATTCATGTCGGTGTCATCCCCTCCATTACTTTTTCAGTCATTCATGCTTTTGTGTGAAAGTTCAAAGTATTTGCAGTTACTATGATGAAAATGCCTTAAAAACTGGATATGAGAAAAGATAAAGCAAAAAAAATTAACGCTAAAGCATATAAAGATACTGTATATGTAAAAAGATAAAACAAAAGATAATAACAGTCTAGCATACGTATAGATCCACAACGATCTTACACTTTTAGCTTTCTTTAATTCTTCCTCACTGTCATTGTCACATTCGTCCGCCTTCCTGCAGTATAAGAGCATACATATCATTTGCATTTCCAAACTGTCAATAATCATTGCTTATATTCCTTAATTACCTTCTTTTTGAAACTCTATCTTCGCTACCAGCATCAGCTTTTCCAAAATCAGGAACTTTGCTTACAATATCCCTCAGGAAATCAAAGACGTTGTAGCTTTGAACACAATGCTTCCTGAAATTTATGCATCCATAAATAAAAACTAGAAATACATGATCCGCTTAAAAAATCTAACAATGTTTATTTGAGCCAAAAACACTCAACTTCGATTCAAGAAAAATAATACAGTGATATGTCCACATATCACCTATTAAATTGCATGACTGAATCCAGTTACTGGGATGAGAGGCAAAACTAGTTATGCAACCTCCGTATTTTTATTTGCCCTTTAAACTTACGAAGTGCAGTATGATGCATTCATGGGAGAAAGTAGAACAGAGAAGGAACCATGACCAAACGCTATGATTATGCAGTAACTAATGCAAATAACATTCATGCACCTACTCTATTATAAAGTACGGAGCAGACGACAATAAAAACAAAAAAATCAAGTAAAAACCAGACAGATACAACCAGAAAACCCGTGATGAGCAACCTTCTGTGAAGGCAGGACTAACTAGGAATCTAAAATACCACATCCAAATATACCTGCTAATTACAACCATGATCAAAGCACTCAAAATTCAAAATTGAAATTAACGGACAGACCTTGTTGAATACAATTAACTACCGTTGTAGTTCTCAAGTTGTATATTAGAGGAAATTAATATAAATTTTGATTTTACAACACATGGTGAAAATAACTACGCTGACTCAAACTCTTCACTACCACGTATGCTGCACAACCTTTTATAACAATATAGTGATTATTTTATTGATAATTAACAAAGAGCTAAAATTTAGGCTGCAAAGAAGTATCCAGCAGTATTTACAACCATACAAATTGTTAATGAGCTCAACTTTGCATGCCATGTAAAAGAATCAATAAATGGACAAAACAACTGCAATGACATACCATACCAATAAAGTAGGGGGAAAGGACATAGCAAAAATAGATCATTTAAGCATCTGTTTACTATAGATTAGCATACGCAACTATTCTTCAAACTTCATCCACTTTCTCTAAGTTGGAGTGCACATCAACTCTCCGTGTGCAAGAACAGATATAGAAATGGGTGGCTGAAAATGAAGCTTACAAGTGTAGGGAGTTCATTGTTTTTGCTCCTCTTTGAACGGTTATTTCATATGTCCGATCACAAAGGTCTTGAAGAAACAACTCCAAGGCTTTTGCTGCAAAGAAAGCAACATCAAAGTGAGAAGGTTTTTTAACAGACAAAATGACCATGTTATGGCTGAGAAATTATAGGAAAACTTACAAACTAAAAGTGGCACAGCCATAGCAATCTTTCCAACATCTTCATCAGCTTGCATTATCTTCTTTATCCGAGCCTAAAAATATAAAGTTTTTCAGAAAATGAGTCCATTTCAAAAATTAAAACAAATTTACAAATTCCAGAGCATCTGAATATAATTTATTTAGATAAATTGTAGAAATCTTGCTGCCCACAAAAATAAACTATCAGAAGAAAATGCTTCATTCACCAGATGTAGTTCCCAAGCCTCTAGAGTGTGAAATCATTGCACTGTTAATTGAATTTAAGAAAAACATCTCATTCATCAAGCAACCAATAAAGCTTTCCAATGTGCTATATAAGAAAAAATGATAGATTCATATCAAAGATCGCATAATTCACCCCCAAATGTACACGCAGTTCCGCTCTGAATAAAAACTGAGATCAGCTATAATGAATTATAGGCATATTTATTACTGTCCAGTCCATGCTTGTTCCAAATGACATATTACAGTACTATATCTCAAAAAATGGGGATAAAATCATTTCAAAGGAAAAGTTTGGTCTTTATAACTGATGAAGCAAATTTATTAACCAAGTTTTCTCAAACAAATGCACATTTCCCTGAAATGCATTTCTCAACTAGTACAACAAGCTTATTGGACTTAAAAAGCTGATTGGATCATTTTTTCTTCAGAGATCGAAGGAACACTTGAGATCGCAAGCATATATATGGATGTACACAGAAAAGTATGTTATAACTTATAATTAAAAAGAATATATGGAAATAAAGATGACAAAGGCATAATATGTGAAGGCATGATCATAAAGAGAAAGCAGGTCTTCTCAAAAGTAGAGGAAATATGTTTTCAATGTGCTTGACATTACATTCTAGCTGTCTCCTTCTAAAAAAGGAGCATAGTGTTGCTTAAAAAGGATGCAACAGATAGCCAATGATCTTAAGCATTCTTTCCCCCTTCAAAGAAAGCTGACCAAATCAGTTCTCTTTTTCCTAATCATCTTTACTTCCATATCTTCTTTGTAATTATAAGTTATAACATACTTTTCTGTGTACATCCATATATATGGCCACCGCATCATACCAAAGAACTTGAATTTATTTCTTACGCAAATTCTGCACCTTCAATAAGGTCATAAATGCACAAAACTGGCAAGATGATAAGAAAATTGCGTCCAGCATAATATGCAACACAATGTCACAATCTTATCCAACCATCACAAGAGAAAGGGTCAGAGCAGCAATCATTTACTGATCTAGACCATGTTACGCTAGAAATAATCATGCTAAAAGTGATGCATGATAAAAGAATTAGCGCATAGCTATACCACAAGCACCTAAGGTAATCAAACTACAACATGTAATGTTGGCCCGGTAAGAAAGACCACATCCAAGATGGCTGGAAGGAATCAAACAATGCATGAAAATAGAAACCACCGCCCTATGGAAAAATAGCCAGCTCTCGTTGTTTTGGCAAATAGAGCTACCATTAGAAGAGATCCATTTTCGAATGATGTAGAAAACATCTTAATGTAGACTATTATGAACATAGGCAATATAGCAGTATCAAGATCTCTCCCATAGCCAACCCATCATTACAAATATGGAAACTATATCAACCCATACACCACGAGCAGCGTGGAGCTCCAAACAATAGCACTGTGAAGAGTAAAAAACTACATGTGTCAAAAGAGCTTCAGATAGAAATTATATTTTTTTATCCGTCACTTCACCGGAAAAAAATTACTAATGGTAATTTTCTTTTAATTGATTTTTACAATTCCAGTCACCTCAATTTGGGGACTATTTAACCCTGATCCAAATATATGAACTTCCCACTTCGTTAATATCTTATTCCAGCTTCACCGGCAAAGAAAAAAAAAAACCCTAGAGAAAAATCCCACACATGAAGCTAATAGCAACAAGATTCGCACTAAAAGCACCTCGAATGACCTCACACCACGAGATCCCCCTCTCTCCTCCAACCAAAATCACACCCCCGGAAACCCTAGTCATATGGAGCTCCATCAAAATTGCAGAATCCCCAAAAGGAAGAACCCTAACATCAAGAAGCGAACTTGAAGAGTACCCAAATTTCAAAACTCGGAAGGATTCAATTTTAAAAAAAATCACGAAAAAAAACAAGATGAAGATAAGGGGCTCGGACACGAGTGGATCATACCGCCGGGAAACGCGTGTCGAGCTTCTTCCTCATGGATTCACTCCACGAACACGAAACCTTAAGGGGAAATTGGATCTCGAACGCGATCTGCGAAGCCACAGCGCCGATTTGTGAGGTCGGGAAGGGATTCGAACGCGAGATTTTAAAGAAGATGAGGAAGGCATCGGAGATAATAAATTAAAGGGGGAAAAGAAAGGGAGGGGGAAAAGAGGGAGGGTTTCCTGGGGTTAATTGCATTACAATCCCTGTAAATCAACTATACGTGTCAAGGTTTAGGTCTTTGCGTTTTGATGACCAATGACAAGTGACTACGAGACTATTTAAGTGGGGTAATTTCTGGTAATACCGCTGGACTATAAGAAATGATTGCAGATAGGTCCCTGGGTGGAAACAAAAGCACGGGCACATTGTCTACATGAATAATCTTGAGGTGTGTTCATCGGGAACGAAAATAATTAATAATAGTTAATAACCACTTGAAAAAACATGCTTACTTTGCATTGGAAAAATTACTTTATTCATTATAAATGTTGCAACTTTTATGCTGCATTAAAGAATTTTTTTTCATAAATATATGATGTTGTTGAAGACTAACATCCTCGAACATGGTTACAAGTTTTAAATCATGCTCAAAATGGAATTAAGGCTATAAGCGCGGGTCAAAAACGATCTTTTTTCTGCTATATTAATTAGGACATGAATACAATGATTTTGGGATTGCTCACGTAATTACCGAATGCTTGTCTTCATATTGTCTTTTTACCTTACTCCTTATTTATTTTATCAGGTAACTTTTACAGTTGTGTTGGTGGTAGGGATGAAAACGGTTGGATGCAGATATGAATATATGTATTACCATATTATTATCATTTTTAAAATTCGAATACGAATATCACACGAATGTGTAAAATGTAAAACCATATCCTTAAAATACGAATGCGGATGCAAAAGAATATTGATAATTCAGATACAGATATTTGAAAAACAAATATGAATCATTATATGAATATTATACATGTTCAAATTTACTTACAAGCAATAAGCATTTTAAGTTCATAAATTTTTTTTATATATAAAAAGTATATTAAATATTTTAATAATGAATATGTGCATAAAAATAACTAAATAATAAAAGAAAACATAAAGATATAACTAAAAAATAAAAGAAATCTTACCGAACTTACTTCTTTGTGTACCACGCAAGTGGTGGTATCATTCAGAATTTGAACATTTGTATTCATATCTGTATTCGTATTTGCATCCACATTCATATCCTTCAAAAAAAGAATATTCCTATTCGTGTCCTCAAAATTGTGAACATTCATATTCACATGCATATTCGTCAAAATTGAGGATATTATATTCGTATTCGTATTCCACGAATGTTGAATATTTGTATTCGTATCCGCATCGTATTTGCCAAATACGAGAAAATAACATCCATATGCGGATACGAATGGATACAATATATTCATATTCATTTTCATCCCTAGTTTGTGGTCAAAATAAATTATATTAGATGAGTACTGATGTAGTAGTTGATTTTGCGGTAAATGATTGGACTATCATGAAAAATTGGGATACACCACGATATATTTAACGGTTTTGTACTGGAATATGAAGAGAATAATTTTTTTATAAGGGTGAAATTACATCACACAGAAAGTATGTGTGCTTCTAATAATAATAAAGGAATCAAGCATGTATTTGAGCACATATAAGTTGGTCTAAAACTTTGTTTGGGATGTGATTTATGAAGGATTGATTGTCGGGGAAGATTGACGCGCATAATGAATCGAGGATTTTCCTTCGCTCTCTCGATTAAGTTTTCTTTACTATACATGCTACTTGAAACTGTGAGGATCATAAACCCATGTACAACATTTAAATATGTCACGTCCCGAGTTTCGAAACAGGATAAAAGCAGAAGCACTATGATTTTTTTTTCAAACCACGAGAAGCAACAAGATAATCATTAAAGAGTCGTCATTACATGGTACTCAGTTGTGCAAAGATTAAATAAACTTTTATTCTAACCAATGATCATCATAGACCATCAAAAGGTGCTACTATGGCTAAGAATTTATTACATTGAAATGAAACGCGAGCAACGAAAAGCGTGTATCTTCCTTGAACCATGATAATCAATAATCACAGTCACCATCCAGCTGTTGCACTACATGTGGTGCCCGATTCCACGAGATTAGTCTTGTGACTAAATATGTAACATTTAAAAAAAGGACGACATATATGTACAATAAAAATTTTTACTGTTATCTAGTTATCTAGCATACTTGGCAAGTGTAGATGTTGTCAAAAACTCCATACAAGGTAAAAACTATTCACTATACTTACATAATAATCAACCATTAACTAAGCCTCTTAAATCACATTCGTATTAATGTGTGTACGTGAGTACACATGTTCCTCAAGATACATACTTTATTACTTATAATTTATTTCCCTTACTGCCGACACTAGATGGTCCCATCTAGACTCGGACAAGGCCTACCTCATCCCTTTATTTTTTTATTTGGTTCCCTATCGTTGCCTTCATTATTCTTGAACGTCAGCTGAGTCAATTGCATTACTAGCAATAAAGGGTTGAGTAGAGTAGTGCAGATACATCCGTCTGCAAGCAGTCATATACGGAACTCACCGTTCGTGGAGAACCCGACCAGATATGTCTCTATTTGGACCAAATCATGATTCATTGATCGTAACTACTCCACCAGCAATACTTTAGGTGTCAAAATAAACTTGCACTTGATTAATACTATTATCTCTTTGCATCATTCATTTGTATATATTTAACACAAGACAACTTTCTCTTACCAAATCAAAAGTAAATTCCTTCTACTCATAAACATAATAGCTAAAATCATTCCATAGACATTGTTCACTTTGATATGTACTGAAAAGGAGCATTTATGCTTACATGCAAGTATTTATATTATTAATCCATTGGCAAAATAGAATGCTCAAGTGTATATTTATCAATGGGAAATTCTTGTGTAAGCCACAAAACGGCATTGACACAAGAAAGCGATAGTAAAAGAGTGCATGATAATTATGATATTGCTAATATTTTCAAGGTAGAATTCATAAAATTTTTATGTAAAAGTCTTTCGATGAACATTACATACCTTATTCATGATTACGTGCTGGGAATCAAGAGGGGTCTCAACCGCCTTGAAGTTAGTGTGGTCCTTCTAGATCGATAAAATCGATTAATTGATTAGGCAAGCAAAAGTTAAGATGTTAATTTCCTCCCACATCGTCTTTTCTATCAATGGATTGCTTGTATTTATTTTGTATAATTCACGACCTCTAATATTCATGTTCTTTTTTCTACCTCGATACATTTTTGCCCGTTCAATGTGTATATCTTTCTAATGGAGATCCAAGCTTAACATCAACATGGGACAATTATCACATTCTTATAGCAAGAACTGTAATTCCTAAAATATGAGGTATATATATTTCAAAAAGGAGATAAACAATTCTAGACTTCGCCTCCGAGAGTCTTTGTTTCTCTCTCTCTCTCTATCATTAGAAACATGATTCCACAATGATATCTGATAGATTAATGGTTCGTCTCCAACCTCAATTCATCCACTTATATAATACTTCCACTCGGGAGTTACTGCATGTTTCTCGTAATAGTGAATTTTCAACCATTTAGCATTAACATCAATGAATATAAATTTGTCAAAGTAATTATAATTCCTCAGAGACATTTTCTTGTACGGATCAACTATGTATATGATGCTCTAACAAATTAAACCTCAAAATACAAGAATTAAGATTACATGGATGTTCCTCCCATTGCAAGTTAAATATCTAGAATCAGAATTCCAACTATTGATCCATGTATTCAATACCACGACTCTCCTCCTCAAAGCTCTATTTGTCAAATTTTTCTCTTGTTGTTTCTCTCCCTCTCCCACGAATGACCGAAGGCATGATAATTTAACACTCGTCCCCGAATCACAGTCGTTACCATAACAAATCTGTATCTTTACTTCATGCCAACTTAGCCTTCTTAATGTAATAATTAATGGAGAATTTTCATTGAAGGGAAAGAAATATCACTTTTAATATTTTAATCTTAGTGGAAAAATACTCTTCACATCTCCATTATTCTATTCCTTTCTCCATCTTTCCTTAATTAATTAATTAGTTAATATCTTGATTTCTTTCCATAGGTTTACTTAATTAAGAGGGAAAATATTCTTTTAATAAATAATTGATTGGATATGAAGATCTTAATAACTAGGGTTGATAAGGCAAATATATCACCATCTTTGATCAATTTCATATCCCGCGTATACTATCATTATATAATTAATTAAATAAATAAAAGCATTATATTACAACTGTACTCCCCTTAAAAAAATTTCATCCTCGAAAATAGAAATCATACCTAAAAGTTCCGGATATTTTTCTTTGAATTCATACTCTAGTTTCCAGGTTGCTTCATCTTCAGAGTGGTGACTCCATACCACTTTGGCCATACGAATTGACTTCCTCCTCAATTGATGCTCTTGTCGATAGATAGTACGAATAGGCTTTTCTTCATGTGACATGTTTTTTCGAATTTCAATAGGTCCATGTCTAATTTCATGAGATGGACCATGAACATACTTTCGCAACATTCATACATGGAAAACATTATGCACATTTGAATACCGGGGTGGCAGTACAATTCGATAGGAAACTTCACCAATTCGTTCTAATATCTCTAATGGCCCAATGTACCGTGAACTTAATTTTCCTTTAAGCCCAAATCGCAGCACCCCTCTAGCAGGTGAGATCTTCAAGAATAAATGGTCCCCAACTTCAAAAGTTAGGTCTCGACGTCTATTGTCCACATAACTCTTCTGTCGACTTTGTGCAACAAGGAGTCTTTTCTTAATCAAGTCGATCTTGTAAGAACATTCTTGAATTAAATATAGATCGAGCAATCTTCTTTCTCCTACGTCTCTCCAACAAAGAGGTAACCTACATGGCCTCCCATAGAGAGCCTCATATGGAGCCATCCCAATGCTAGACCAAAAGCTATTGTTGTAAGCAAATTTAACTAGGGAAAGATGATCATCAAAACATTCTGCAAAATCCAATGCACAAGCCCTGAGCATGTCTTCTAAAATCTGAATAGTTCGTTCAGATTGCCCATCTGTTTAGGGATGGAAAGCGGTGCTAAACTTTAGCTTTGTACCCAATGCTTCTTGAAGCTTTTTCTAGAATCTTCCAGTAAATCTTGGATCTGAATCAGAAACGATGGAGACGGGTACATCGTGTAGCCTCACAACCTCCTTTATGTGCAGATTTGCAAGGCTCTGTAGTGGCTGGTTCTTACTTCTAGCGAGGAAGTGTGCTGACTTAGTTAATCTGTCCACTATCACCCATATAGAGTCATGGTTTTTCATTGTCCTTGGGAAACCCACAACAAAGTTCATAGTGACATGTTCCCACTTCCATTCTAGCAGGTCTAATGGTTGGAGTTTCCCCACAGGCCTTTGATGCCCTGCCTTGACCTGTTGACACACACGACATCGAGACACGAACTCAGCAATTTCTTTCTTCATATTTTTCCACCAGAAGTTTCTTTGCAAATCCTTAAACATCTTTGTACTGCCAGGGTGAATGGTGTATTTAGATCGATGTGCTTCTGACATGATTTCATCTTTGAGTTCTAGAATGATTAGGAACCCATAAACGATTCCTAAATCTCAGACCGCCATCGACATCAATGATGAATTCAAACTCCTCTTTTTGCGATTCCTCAATGAACTTACTATGCTCATGGTCTTCCTTTTGTGCTTGCATGATTTTTGTTAAGATCACAAGGTGCACTTGGATGTTGGCAAGAAAACTTTATCCTCATCTTGAAAAGGTTTCCAGTTTATTATATCTTCAATAAGTTTCCATTCTCAAATCATCAGGTTGGCCATAGATGCATGACTCTTCCGACTAAAAGCGTCAACAACAACATTTGCTTTACCAAGGTGGTATACTATAGAGAAATCATAGTATTTAATAAATTCCAACCACCTTCTTTGTCTCAAATTTAGATCTTTCTGGGAAAAATATATTTGAGGCTTTTGTGATCGGTATTGTTTAACCCAAAAATCGAGCGGTCTTATTTTGCACACAAGGCAGGAACACAGTCGTCGAATTGACCACACAAAATCCGGATTAAAACAACAATTGACCCACAATAATGATCAAACAATGAAAAGCAAGATGTGGAGTTAAAATTTATTATAACTCTACAAAAGATGCGTATAGTGCAAGTAGTGTAGAGTATCGAACACAGGAAGCAAGCAGGTAGATCGGGATAATTTAATGCATAAAAGTGAATGTGATGTATTTGTTTATATGTGTTATTTTTATGGGTTTTTAATTTTATATTTTATATTTTAAATTTTAAATTTTATATTTTTATATTATGATTTTTAATTTTCTGATTTTGTATACTCTTTCTATATTTTATGTATTTTTTCTTTTAAATTGTAAAAGAAGATATATATACAATAAGGCAAAGAGAGATATATTGTATATATAAAAATAGGTAAAAATAAGCAAAATATAGGAAATAAATTATTTTTAGGCTTTTTATAAGTTTCTAATATTTTTGTGATTTTTCTATATTTTTACTATTTTTTATGGTTTTTAAAGTAAAAAATACTCAAAACAGTGAATAAAATAAAAATATGATATTAAATTGGAGATGAAAATATCAAACAGGAACCCAAATTCTCTAAATTAATTTAAAATAAAATTAATAATATGGAGAAAATTTAGAGACAGAAAATAGATTTTTATGATTTTTTAAGAATTTTTAATATTTTTATAAATATTTTAGGGGTTTTGTAATTTTTATAGGTTTTCGTTTATATTTTTTAATGATTTTTGGTCTGAATATAAAAAACACAGAAATAAAGAATAATATATTTTTTGGAGAATTTTTCGAAAAGTTTTTATAATTTTTATGTATTTTCTAATGCAAACAAGAATGAAAATGCATGCTTTTGATTTTTTATAAATACTAAAATGCTTTAAAAATGCAAAATAAAAATAAAACCACGCACGTGGGCTTTGTTTAAGACCGTATATGGCCTTGTGAAGTCTACACACCATCTGACACTCCCCTCAACAGCAAACCCAGGAGGTTGCTCCATGTAGACTTCTTCCTGCACATCCCCATATAAAAAGGCATTATTAATATCAAGATGGAACAAGGGTCAATTAAGGAATAAAGTAGGGGGAGATAAGGGCCAAAATACAATTAAAATCCCTTTTATTTAATTCATTCTTTATTCATTTTTGGAAACTATTTTTAGTTCTACCTTTTATACTTCAAATAAAGAAACGGTGTACATGAAAGTTGTAGATAATTAAATATAGAAAAATACAAAATTGGATTCACACAAAAATAATATACATATAAAAAGTTATAATCTGAATAAGTTTCCAAAATCTCAACTTCCCAGACCTATATCTCTCAAATAAAAACTCGAAATGTATCAAAATCTTTAACTGTATATAACTTTTAATAAGATATTTAATGAAGGTGGTTTCATATTTTTCTGAGTTATGATTTGAAAGTTAAGTTTTGGACCCCTATTGTATACTTATACCGAATAAAATATTCATTTTATTTGTTATTCATTATTTTATAATTTTATATTTTTATAATTTTGTAAATATTTTTTATAATACATGTGTATATTAAAACAATAATAAAAACATAAAGAGAACATAAAAATAAAATACTTGTATAAAATACATAGGTATAATACCAATAAGTATACCTACACAATTAATACTTCTATTTATTTAATTGTATAAAATACCTTAGAAAAATAAAATAAAAATATATTTATGTGTAAAAAAAATATAAATTTATAAAATAATACACAAAATTAATAAAATAAAAAATACAAAATAAAAATAAAAGATTAAAATATATAGATGAATATACCTATATAGCTCCTAAAAGGTAACTTGTAATTTTAGACCTCTAAAAAATAAATAAAAATCAGAATAGAATACTTTAAAAAATAATAAATATTTTTCATTTAATAACCTAAAACTAATTAAACCATTTATTATTTTTAAATGAATTTACAAATCATTTTTTGTAGGATTTTCCTGGTTGGTCCACGTAGACCAACCCGGGGGGCCTGAGAGTTGACCGCGGGTCAACTCTCTAACCCGCCTTCATGTTCATGTCAGATCGTGGTTTAGTCCCGTTTTTGCATATTTTTCGGGGCTCCTCCTTACACTATCTCGTGATGCTCCCTTGACAACTTTTTCTCCTCGTCAATCAGTCTTACACGCCTAGCCTTCACATCGAGGATTGGAGCAACGATTCGTGAGATCGTCCTCGATCTTTGGAGCCTCCCAGATGTTTGTACAAAAAAACCCCTTCCTCCATTTTCAAATCTTGAACCTTCTTGGACCTCCGCCCTCTCCTCCTTTTACGCTAGAAAGAGGGAAGGAGGTGACAACTTCTTCCTCATGCCATCAGGTTGATCGAGGAGGCGGTTTTTGGGCGTGTTCCACCTATCTCCGGCGAAGCCGCCGTCGAGGTGATTTCTTCCTTGGCTACGACCAGGTGAGGTCCGATTTTTATCCCTTTTTCTTGCATTGACTCGCTTATCATTAGCCTTAGGTTCGAATCACACGTTTAATTTGCCGACTCACTGAGTGATTCACCCTCGCCACCCCTCGCCGGAGCTTGCTCCAGCAAGCTCCTCTTTCGTCGTTTCTGCTTTCTTTTGTCATAGCCAGAAGGTAGGTCGATTTTGGAGAATATCCTAGCTACTTGAAGCTGACCAAATAATCATCAATCCTGGGAAGAGGATATATTTTCTTAATAGTCACTTGATTAAGCATCCTATAATCGATGCATAGATGAAGTGATCCATCCTTCTTTTTGACAAAGAGGACTGGAGCACCCCATGGTGAAAAACTGGGCCGGATGAATCCCAAATCAAGTAACTCTTGAAGTTGCTTTTTCAGTTCTGCAAGTTCTGCTGGGGCCATACGGTTAGGTGCTTTAGATATTGGTGTTGTTCCGGGAACAAGGCCAATTACAAACTCGACTTCCCTTTTTGGTAGTTGTCCAGGTGAATCATCTGAAAATACATCTGGAAATTCCCCTGACCACTCTAAGATCATTTAAAGGCTTGGTGGAAGATTTCACATGTACCACACTATCTAGATAACCTCTACAACCCTTTCGTAACATTCGTTTAGCCTTCAATGCAGAAATAATGCAAGGATTGTCTCCTTTGATATGCCCCATTATCACAATTTTAGGCATAAGCCCAATAATTATCATCTTCTTTCGACAATCAATGAGGCAATTATGCCATGATAACCAATCCATTCCATGGATAATATCAAAGTCAGTCATGTCCAAAATCTCCAGATCGGCCGGTAGTTCATACCCCTTGACCGTAATAGGATCATCTAAGATATATCTGTCTAACTCGATATTTTCCCCAATTGGAGTTTTCACCTCCAATGTGAATCCCATAAGCTCGTGGCTTAAGTTCAACTTATTTGTGAAGTTTGCAGATATAAAAATATGTGTTACTCCTGAATCAAAAAGTATTTCAGCATAAAAAATCGATATAAGAATGTTACCTTCCACAACCATTTTGGTGTTTTCTTTAGTGCCCTCTCCTCACGCAAACTCGTCTTGGTGTCTTCTGCCTCTACTCACTAAACTTGAAATCATGATGCTTCTTTGGATTTGGACAATCACGCGCAATGTGTCCTTTTTCGCCACAATTTAAGCATTTCCCAGTCTTAATAAAACACTCACCAGGGTGTCTTCTTTTGCAGTAGGAGCACACGTCAAATCTTTGAAAGCAGTAGGAGGTGAGGTAATCTTTTGCTTCTTATGATGGTGAGGGTTATGTATATTTGGCTTCTTTTGTCTACCTCTACGGTCATTCTTGATATTTTCATACTTTCTATGATTATAATCTCGTTCCATTACAACGGCATTGGTAATGGCACTCTCCGTAGTAGTTGACATGCATGACAAGACTCGTGATCGAAGACCCGGACTAAGTCCCCCAATGAATCTCTGGCATGTATGGTAGTCGTATGGGCATAGATGTAGAGCATACTTCAAAAGCTGATGAAATTTATTGTTATACTCAGCCATAGTCATATTACCCTTCTTTAGATTTATCGAACTCTTGCTCTTTCAAAATTTGAAGGTGGATGGGATAATAGTGATCATTAAAGAGCTCTACAAACTCCTTCCACTGAATAATCTCCCCAGGCAAACTTATGAACAAAGATGGTTGTCCACCAATCCTTTGTTGCCTCTTTCAACTGATGTGTGGCGAAGATCACCTTATCATTTTCGATGCACTTGAGCGCCTCAAACAACCTCTCCATCTCTTCTACCCAACGATGGGCAACCTCAACATTAATAGCACCATTAAAAGATAGAGGGTTCACCTTTAAGAACCTTCCAAAGGTCACATCATTCTCCTCTGAGCTTTGTCTTTTCTTCACACATTGACCTAGATGACTTCTCCTTTCTTGAGTTTGAGCCTACTCTCGAACGAGTTGCGTGAGTTCCTTGATGGTGTTCATCATGGAGATTCGTTCTTGTTCCCAATGCTTTGAGAGTCGAGGACTTCGTGATCTCTTGTGCAACATCGCACGAGACGACATCTACATGAGGGAGGGGAGAGATCAAAAAGTGGTACTCATTAAGAAGTGAACCTTAATACTACAAATAGGTTATCTACTTAAGTTAATTCCTTTGACTCTGATACCACGTTGTCACGTCCCGAGTTTCGAAAACAGGATAAAAGCGAAAACACTATGATTTTTTTAAACCATGAGAAGCAACAAGATAATCATTAAAAAGTCAGCATTACATGGTATTCAGTTGTGCAAAGATATTATAAACTTTATTCTAACCAACGATCATCATGGTCCATCAAAAGGTGCTACTATGACTAAGAATTTATTACATTGAAATGAAAAGTGAGCAACAAAAAGCAGGTATCTTCTTGAACCACAATAATCAATAATCACGATCATGAGCCAGCTGTTTCACTACCTGTGGTGCCTGATTCTACGAGGTTAGTATTGCGACTAAATATGTAACATTTAAAGAAAGGACAACATATATGTACAATAAAAAAATACTGTTATTTAGTTATCTAGCATACTTGGCAAGTGTAGATGAGCATGATTAATACCTTGAAATCTTAATGTTGTCAAAAACTCCATACAAGGTAAAAACTATTCACTATACCTACATAATAATAAACCATTAATTAATCCTCTTAAATCACATTCGTATTAATGTTTATACGTGAGTACATATATTCCTCAAGATACATACTTTATTACTTATAATTTATTTCCCTTGCCATCGACATCAGATGGTCCCATCTAGACTCGTATAGGGCCTACCTCATCCCTTTATTTTTTTATGAGGTTCCCTATCGCTGCCTTCATTATTCTTGGACATCAGCTGAGTCAATTGCATTACTAGCAATAAAGGGGTGAGTAGAGTAGTGCAAATACATCCGTTTGCAAGCAGTCATATACGGAATTCACCGTTCGTAGGGTACCCGACCAGGTAGGTCTCTATTTGGACCAAATCATTAGTCATTGATTGTAACTACTCCACCACCAATACTTTAGGTGTCAAAATAAACTTACACTTGACCAATAGTCTTATTTCTTTGCATCATTCATTTGTATGTATTTAAAACATGACAACTTTCTCTTACCATATCAAAAGTAAATTCCTTCTATTCATAAATGTAATAGCTAAAATCATTCCATAGACACTTGTTCATTTTGATATGGACTGAAAAAGTTGCAATTATGCTAACATGCAAGTATTTATATTCTTATTTCATTGGTAAAATAGAATGCTCGAGTATATATTTATCAATATAAAATTCTTGTGTAAGTCACAAAACGACATTGTCACAAGAAAGCAATAGTAAAAGAGTGCATGATAATTATGATATTGCTAATATTTGCAAGGTAGAAATCATAAAAATTTTATATAAAAGTCTTTCGATGAACATTACATACCTTATTCATGATGTGCTGAGAACCAAGAGGGGTCTCAACTGCCTTGAACTTAGTGTGGTCCTCCTAGATCGATAAAATCGATTACTTGATTAGGACAAGTAAAAGTTAAGATGTTAATTTCCTCCCACATCAAGTCTTTTCTATCAATGGATTGCTTGTTTTTATTTAGTATAATTCACGACCTCTAATCTTTAGGTTAAAATATTAGCATACAATAAAGTTGGTTCTTTTTTTCTACCTCGATACATTTTTACCCGTTCAATGTGTATATCTTTCTAATGGAGATCCAAGCTAACATCAACATGGGACAATTACCACAATCTTATAGCAAGAACTGCAATTCCTAAAATATGAGGTGTATATATATATATATTTCAAAAAGGAGATAAACAATTTCAGACTTCGCCTCAGAGAGTCTTTGTTTCTCTCTCTCTCTCTCTATCATTAGAAACATGATTTCACAATGAAATCTGATAGATCAATGATTCGTCTCCAACCTCAGTTCAACCATTTATATAATACTTCCACTCGGGAGTTACTGTGTGTTTCTCGTAATAGTGAAATTTCAACCATCTAACATTAACATCAATGAATATAAATTCGTTCAAGTAATTATAATTCCTCAGAGATATTTTCTTGTACGAATCAACTATGTATATGATGCTCTAACAAATTAAACCTCAGAATACAAGAAGTAAGATTACCTGGATGTTCCTCCCATTGCAAGTTAAATATCTAGAATCAGAATTTCAACTATTGATCCATGGAAGCAATACCACGACTCTCCTCCACAAAGCTCTATTCGTCAAACTTTTCTCTTGTTGTTTCTCTCCCTCTCTCACGAATGACCGATGGCATGATAACTTAACATCCGTCCCCGAATCACAACCGTTACCATAACAAATCAGTATCTTTACTTCATGCCAACTATAGCCTTCTTAATGTAATAATCAATGGAGAATTTTCATTAAAGGGAAAGAAATATCACTTTTAATATTTTAATCTTAGTGGAAAAATAACTATTTACATCTCCATTATTCTATTTCTTTCTCCCACTTTCCTTAATTAATTAATTAGTTAATATCTTGATTTCTTTCCATACGTTTACGTAATTAAGAGGGAAACTATTCTTCTAATAAATAATTGGTTGGATATGAAGATCTTAATAATTAGAGTTGATAAGGCAAATATATCACCACCTTTAATCAATTGCATATCCCACATATACTATCATTATATAATTAGTTAAATAAATAAAAGAACTATGTTACAAAACTTCCTCAGACAAATCACAAGAAAGATTTTATCTCTCACAGAGAAAGAAATCCACAACTTGAGCACCTAAGTACAATGCTTGAAAACAAAATTGACTTATTAGCATATAGTCTTAAATACCGAAGCTCTCTTGAGCTTTGAATTGAAGTAAGAAATACGTGCTTAATGGATATGAATGGAGGCACTTGAGAGATAATGAGAACTCAAGAGCTTAGTTACTTGATAATTTGAGCACACCATTGAACTCACATCTCAGTTAGAATAGACCAGAATAAGTTCTTAGCATATATTGTGGAAAGGGACTTGGAGTATGTTTATTGTATTTAAGTGATGTAAGTAGGGTTAAGAGTTGGCTGAACAATGACTATTATGAAAAATATGTTATCAAATTAAAAAGGTCAACTAAAATAATTAGTTGAAAAACAAAGACAAAAAAATGTTTCCTGAATTGATATTTGCCGAATTAAGAATTTGGTTAGTCGACAGATGTAATTTTTTGGCAATCAAATAAGTGGTAGTCATTTAAAATAAAGAGATAGAATATGATTATTGGGTATTCAAGAATAGTCGATTGGAAATATTGTTACTCTATTCAAGATGATTATAGTCAAGTAAAAAGAAGATTAGTCGAACGTTGTATTTTTTTATTAAAATGCTTGTATCAAGAATATAAAAACCTTATGATATTTTTTACACAAAAATAAAAATTATGTGCATACTATGGCTTCTTATCTTTTACAAAATAGACCTTCCTTATTCTCCCCTTATTTTAAGTAAAACCTCTTTAACTCAATCTTTGACTTCACGAGTCTTCAAGATTAAAAGTTCTCAACACTTTAATCTTCATCTTCAAGAAATGTCATAGCCAGTTTTGCTCATATTCCTTGAGTAAGAGGTCAACTTCTTTCCTTCTCCTTTAAGCTTTACTACTCTAATTCTTCTCCATGGAAGATTAGGTATGATGTAAAAACATGTAAGATATGAACTCGTTGTCACTATCACAATAAGTCATTGATGAATCCACGTTTCATCATCTTTATTCTATCATTTTGGCCTTAAAAACCCTAGTAAATGCGTGTAAATAGGCTTAATATAGGCATTTTAGCATTCATGCATATATGTGTAAATATTGTATAAAATGCGGTTTTTAAAGCCAAAATATAGAATAAAGAAAAGAAAAGAAAAAGAATAAAATATTGTAAATATTTTATGACCCGAAACCCCGAGACCTAGGCATCTTGATGAATAGGTCGACAAGGAATAAAGTAGGGGGAGATAAGGGCCAAAACACAGATAAAATACCTATACATTTTATTCATGCTTTATTCATTTTGGGACCTATTTTCGGTTCCACTTTTTGTACATCAAATAAAGAAACTTTGTAAATGAAAGTTGTAGATAAATTAATAAAGAAAAATACAAAATTGATTTCAAAGAAAAATAATGTACAAATAAAAAGTTATGGTCTGAATAAAAATCCAGAATGCCAACTTCCCAGACCCGTATCTCACAAACGGAAACTCCAAATGCATCAAACTCACCTTTAATTGTATATAGAAGAAAATAAGCTAATTAATGGCGGTGGTTTCGCATTTGGCGGAGCTACGGTTTGAAAGTTGACTTTTGGACCCCTATTGTACCTTGTACATATTAAAATATTCAATTTATTATTTATTTATTATTTTTATAATTTTATATTTTTATAATGTTGTAAATAATACTTATAATAATTATGTGTATTAAAATTAGAATAAAAACATAAATAAAATACAAAGAAAAATACTTGTATATATTCAATACATAGATACATACCTATACTTATACCAATACAAAATATACTTGTATTTAATTAAATATACAAAATAAATCAGAAAAATAAAATAAAAATATATTTGTGTAAATAAAAGTATTCTATAATTTTATAAAATACTAAATAAAAATAATAATATTAAAAATACCTAAATAAAAATAAAATACTTAAATACATAGATATAGATACCTATAAGGGTATAAATGCAAACTTGTAAAAATATGTCTCATAAAAATAAATAAAAATCATAATAAAATAATTTATAAAATAATAAAAACTTTTTATTTTATAATCAAAAATTAATAAAATCGTTTACTATTTTTTAAATGATTTTAGAAAAAGTTTTTCCAGGCTTTTTCCTGGTTGGTCCACGTGGACCAACCAGGGGGGTTGGAAAGTTGACCCGCGGTCAACTCTCTGACCCCAGCCTGCTGTGTGTCAGAACAAGTTTTGGACCATCTTCGCGGCTTTTTCTAGGACGATCCTTTCATCGGTTGACCTAGATCTCTTCTGGGATTTTTCTCCCCTATGATTGGTCATTCACGCCCACCTATTATCTCGGGGATTGGATCAACGGACCACCCGTGATCGCGCCTCGAAGAGAGCTCCAGAGCCATGTTTCAAAAACCACCCAAACACCTCCTCCAACCTTTGAACCCTCTTTGACCTTCTTCCCACTCTTTGGTTGTGAGTTCTGGATCGGGTCTTGTGACAGGAGATCCTCCAACTCCTCAGGGGCGGCGCTAGTCGATCAAGGAGGTGCTTCCATCACCTCCGGCCACCGTGGCCGTGGAGGTACAACCTTGGGTTGTTCAACCCTCGAGGTCCTCTTTCTTCTTCATCTTTCTGTCCATTTTTTTTTGCTGCTTTATTCTCTGTTAAGATAAAGCACTGATTCACGCATCTAACTGGTCCTTTCCTCAAGTAAACTACGCCCAATCTCCTCGCCGGAGTGCTGTGCTTCCGGCAACCACATTACCACTCCATGTCCGCCGTTATTCGCCAATAAAAACCCCTTTCCTGTAGAGCGGTATCTGCCTTCCATTTGTTTACTTTTGCAGGAAGGGAAGGAGGCGTTGGAGCCTCGAATTCGCCGGAGAAGGCCCCCAAGCGCCGCCGCCCGCGCGCAGGCCACCTGCGCACACCCGCGTAGGAAGGAGAACGAAGGGGAGGGGGCAACGCACAGTTGCCGTTGGATCTCGCCCCCCCCCCCTTTTTGATCATAACTGTCCAATCTTCTGGGAGCTCTAGCCGTAGATCGCAGCCTCGAGATTTAATCGCGGCCGTTTAAAGCCGAAGGGGCATCGCGCTGTGTGAAGAAGACACGTGTCCTAAGTGGATGCGCCTGGCCGCTGGATGCTCTTATTTGCTGGGTATTTTGCGTGCCAACCCAGCCGTTTTTTGTTATTACAAATTAATTTAAAAACTTTCAACTGCTGTTCATTTATATTGTAACATTTGCGAGCCGACCCCGAACTTTTATAATTATTACAGGTGGAGCCTCGCCAAGCACGTGCCTACGCACCTGCTCCTTGGCGTTTTTGCAGGCTTCCCCCCTCTGGATTTTTGAGTATATGTTTTCAGTGCATAAACATTTTTGCTGCGGGGTCAAGTTTCTGGAAATATTGCAAGGAGGCCCTCATATTTTCCGCTAATTACACAAATACCCCTACACTCATGCCTTTTCTTTATGCTTCTAGTAATTTTTGCACGCATCTCTAAAACCCCAAAAAATCCCCAAAAATCACTGTAGCTTCCTGTTGCATAGTAGTTTATCGCCATATTTTTATTTTTTATAAATATTGCATTTTATTATTTATAAAAATTCAAAAATAGCCATTTTCAGCACTGTTTGCATTAGAAAATCACTAAAAAATATAAAAACACTCCAGAAAAATCCCAAAAAATTATATTTTGTGTCTTTTAGTGTGTTTTAATTTCAGGCCAAAAATCATTAAAAAATATAAAACCAAACTCCAAAAAATTGCAAAACTCTAAAAAGCTTCATAAAAATTTATAAAATCATTAAAAAATCCAAAAATAGTGTTTTCTTTTCCTAAATTTTCTTGGTTTCATTATCTTTCACTGAAAATTAAGTTGGGGAATTTTTGCCACTGATTTCTATTTTATTTCTCCATTTTAAGTTTCATCCTTGCTTTTTACTACTGTTTTCTTTATTTTGATAATTAAAAATACCAAAAACATTCTAAAAATTACCCAAAAATCACAAAAACAGTAAAAAAGTATAAAAAGACCAAAAAGACTTTATTTCCTTATTTTTGAGTATTTTTATCCATTTTTTTTATAAATACTTTAGTTTCCCTTTTATTACATTGTCTTTAATTTCCAATATTGAAAAAGAAAATATAAAAATATAAAATATAAAAAGAAAATATAAAATCAGTAAATTAAAAATCAAAATACAAAAATATAAAATTAAAAAATCAAATAAAAATTATAAAATTAAAAACCCACAAAAAAATAACTTAATAGGCATTTGATCACTTGCACACACATTTTTAGCACTTGTGCCCCGTTCTACCTGTCTGCTCCCTGTGTTCGACCTCTACACATACTTGCACTATACACATCTTGTTGTAGAGTTATAATAAATTTTAACTCCGCACATTTACTTTCATTGCTTGATATATTTGTCGTGGGTTAATTGTTGATTAATTCGGGTTTCGTGAGCGGTCGCTCAGCGACACTGTAGTCCCGCCTTGTGTGGACTATTTTGACCCTCGCAAAATCCGAGTAATCAAATGGCGCCGTTGCCGGGGAGCAACAACGCGTAGTTCGAGTTTTTGTTTTGTGTTGTGATTATTTGTCTACCTTTGCGGCTTTTATTTCTGCTTATTTTATTTTCTTTATTTTTGATATTTCTTGTTTGAATTGTCTAACCTCTCTCTTGTTTGACTTCTTGCGAGGAACGCGGATCGAGGGAGGAGCTCTATTCCAGGAGCCCCTACGCACCCACGTGAGGCGACTGGACTTAGCACGAAGGCGGGCTAGGAGAGAATTTTGAAGACAGCTCTAGTTCTTTCTTCTCTTATATTTATTTTGTAATTTAAGTGAGTGAGAGACTATAATTGTAATAATACAGGTACCCCCGGACTGGACTCTCTGGAGCCTAATTTCCAAGTGATTGTTCACTTGGGGGCTCTCGCGGTTTTTGTCGGCTTTTCATCGCATTTTTTTTATTATTTTGTTTTGTTTTTCGATTTTATTTCTTTTGTGTGATTGAGCCCCTAGTTCTAGGATTGTTTGCGATAGACTAAGGCCAAACACCTAATATTTTGCATGCACCTATAGTCTCGTTTGGACTTAGTCAAATTTTAAATAGTTGATCCTCACCTTCAACCCGTCGTGCCGCGAGCTCTCCCCGCAAAGCGCTTTCTCCTACCCTCAATTTGTTGAGCAGAGGAGGGGTGAGCCTAGACCGGACTCTAGGGTTGAGGATTGACGGTCAACTTGTGGTTCTTCCCGCTAATAGCAATTTTTGAACTTAGGGCGATTTCATCGGCTTTGCATTTGCATATAGATAGGTTTCAATTCTGCTGAGCATCCTTGCATGTAGAGTGCTGGAGGCAAGGTGAGCATTTACGCCTTAGCATCCATCATTATTTGCCACTTGCATTGCTTTTCCGACTCTACCTCTGATTTTGCACCTAGGTGCTTAAAGGAATCGACTCCTCGTTAGGCTCGTGCATTTCTCACTAAAAATTCAAAAAAAGAGTGATAATCAATAAAATTGGGACTTCTAATTTTACTTGACCCTAAAACTGATCAAAAGGAAAATCTTGTATTGGGGCGAGTAATCCCCTCATTGTCTTCGCTTTTATCTGCTCGCGCACACACTAAGGTTAGAGCCAAAATCCCATTCAGCCCCCTAAGTGTTTGTGCAAACATTTTGACTTCTCACCTAACTCTAAAACAGACAAGATAAAAAGACCGCTCTTTGCGGTCTCTACCGAGTTGAGTAGGTGAATTGAGGGTTTGACTTGTTTTTCATTTCTGCTTGTGATTGTGTGTGTCCTAGATCGCCGCTGCGCACTTGCGCCCTTCTTTTCTACTCTCTTGACTTGACCATCGTGCTCTCCCGATCATTTTCCTTTTGTTTTCGAGATGGACGACTGGAGCATATTCTATCCGGACTTTGCGGATCATTCGCTCGCTCCAGCCGGTCCACCTCCCTTTTTCCAGGAGGACTTTGCTCCTGACTTTTGTACATATCCGCCTCAGCCACAGTATCAGGACTCGGATTTCTACCCACACCCACCTCCACCTGTGTATTATCCGCTTCCACCTTCACATCCACCCGAGACTGAGCTGATGGAGTCACCTTTCATGGAGTCCACCCTTGAGCACTTGACCCAGATGATGGATCATATGAGACAGAGGATTGACACCCTCACTAGTACAAATAAGAGCGACCATGATATCCCACCATTTGATGATATGGGTTCACTCGAGGATTTCCATGAGAGCTTGCAATCGCCAAAAATACAAAAAAATGAGAAAAATTTAAAAATACAAAAAGATTTCGGGAGACACACGATCGAGTCGGATTATGAGGAGAGAGCTCACTTGCCAGATCCTTTATCCACACATTCATTCACCCCTGGTCCCACCTTTGACCCCGAGGATGCCGCTGTACAGACTGCTCTTGGCATGCCTCGTGTATATGCTGATTCCGACTTCCTCCCTTGTATGGAGGAGGTCCAAAAATTCAAAAAAATACTGATTGAACCCGAAGTGGTGGCCACCATTCATGAGATCATCCGTGCCCCACTTCAGCAGGCCATGACCAATTTATCTGCTCCTCTTCCCAAGAAGAGAAAGCGGAGGAGCAGATCTGAGCGTCATATCTTGACCATGGCCACTGCCCACGCCATCACACACCGTCCCATCCCCAAGAGGAAGAACACAGCTACACCTTTCATCACTTGCACCATCTCTGACCATACTTGTGATCGCACTCTCCTAGACGGCGGTGCTTCGATTAGCATACTACCCTTCTCGCTGGTACAGTCTCTTCACTTAGGGCCTCTCAAGAAGACCAGGATGATCGTTCAGTTTGCTGATGGATCAATCAAGAGGCCGAAGGGTATCCTTGAAAACGCTGTCATATCGATTCAGGGCACGAGCCACAACGTTGATTTTGTCGTATTGCCCATGGAGACCTCCACAGGGGAGCACTCTCCAATCATCCTGGGACGACCATTCCTCGCCTCTGCGAGAGTCGTTATTGATTACGGATCAGGAGAGATTCGCTTCCGCTCTGCTGACGAGAGCGAAGCATTGATCACCGCACCCACTGCCGACCAGAGACCCGCACCTGATGTGACTTCACCTATCTTGGCTGACCCCGAGGACTATGATCTATATGAGGATATCAGAGAGACCTTCTTCATGACCGATGATGAGACCCGAGAATTCCTCTCTAAGGAGGAAAGCTCGGAAAGCATAGACCTTGGTGTTGCTGCTTCCTGTGATTGGCGATGTGTTGATGACATCCGCAGGATTTACTCGATTGACACTATTGAGCGGAGGGCAGATTTAGAGACTATACAGGATGGACATGCTTTGACTACTTCCACTGATGAGTCCGCTCCTGTCCATGTAGATACTGATGAGACTAAGGCCGAATTTGATTTTGTTGCATTTCTTCAGAGATTCGGGCCTTTTGATGAGAAAGATGATCCGGTTGAGATTATAGAGGACGAACAGAGTTCGACTACTTCCACCGATGAGTTCGTGCCTTTTGGTTTTGACCTGGATGACTCCTCGCAGGATGACTCTGAGTACACTTCTTCCGATGATGATGAGTTCGTCCCATTTCATTTTGATATCAGCGAGACTCCCAAGGCCGGACCTAGCCGTACTTCTTCCACTACTCCGTCTGTGCCTTCACACCCTAGGTCCCCTGAGGACTTACACCCCGTCGACCCTGATCGGATTCCGTCCACTGTGGACCCCGATGTCGACCTGCACCACACTAGATCTATCCCTCAGCGGTCTCGCAAGAAGGTTCGCTTTCTACCTTCTTGACCATCTGTATATCCATCTCTGTTGTATATTCACTTCTGTGTACCTCTGTTCTCTCTACGGTATTGCTCGTCCACCCATTCTCGTGTCTGCCTTGCTTAGGACGTACTTTGTCCTAAGTATAGGGGGGTGGACGAGCCGAGTGCTCTTTTGTCGTTCCGTCTGATCACTCATGTTGTTGTCTATACTTAGGGCTTCTTTTACCCTAAGTATAGGGGGAGTGACGTGTACATCCTCACGATCTCTTCTTCCATCTTCATCTCTTTTCTTCTTTTCTTCTTTTCTTCTTTTCCTCTTCTATCTTCTTCATCTATCAAAAAGGTGCCGCCCTTGTAGACAGTTTTCTATACTTAGGACGTACTTTGTCCTAAGTATAGGGGGGTTGGCACCCCGAGTTTCTCTATTCTTTTCGATCCTCTCCATTGTCTCCTCTTCTTGTCTATACTTAGGGATATATTACCCTAAGTATAGGGGGAGACAACCTGAGTACGATCTGTTCATTCCCACCCTTGACCCTCCCCGCGTTGTGTACAGTCTGCTATACTTAGGATTATTTGATCCTAAGTATAGGGGGGACGGTCAACTTCTCATTCGTTTGATTCTTTTGTTCCTTGATTATTTAGACTTGTCTATACTTAGTACGAGTTATGTCTTCTCTTTTCTCCCCGATCTATGAGGACATAGCTCAAGCTAAGTATAGGGGGGTCGTATATACTACGTATATACTTTAGCCATAACTCGTACTTTCGTATTTTCCTAATAATATGGCTAAAAATTCTTTAAAATTCATTAAAAATCCTTAATAAAAAGATGTGGTTATTCCTCAAATTCTTTTTGTATTTACTGATTAATAAATCAGGTGAAAATGTTTTTTTGCAAAATGTTTGAAAATAGTTTGAAAATCTTTGTGAACATCTATTGAAAACTATTTTGAAAATATTTTGTTTCGTGTTTTCAACCTGTGTGAAAAATGTGTGGATTGTAAAATTTCTTTTCTTTGTGTGAAATAAAATGTTTGAAAAATGATTTGCAAATGGTTTGAAAAATGGTTGCAAAAATGATTTGAAAAACCTATATATACTGTTTTGAAAGCCTTTGCAAAATGATTTTCAAATCTGTGTCAAATGTTTGTAAAAACTATTTTGGACTATAGTTTTCAAAAATTGTGTGTAAATTGTTTTCAAATAAGTTTGAGGAATACACACATCACACCAAAAATCCATCTTATATATATATGTATAAAATTGACCACTTACCCTGTAAATTCTTAAAATCCACTTCTTGTATATATAAGAAGCACTCCCGTGTACATATTTTAACCTAGTTCAGCCAAAATCTTTTTGTTTTCAAAAATTCCCAAAAACATTTGCAAAATTAAAATCCAAAAACATTTGAAAAATCTTTTTGAAAAATACAAAAAATGCATCTGCATATGCATGCATCATATTTTCAAAAACCCATAAAAAGTTCAAAATCCTTGAAAATTGCATCACAAAAATATTTTCTGCATCGCATTGCATAGCATGAGCATTTTTCGGATTGAGTTTGATAGTTGAACGAGTCTAAGTAAAATCCGGAGATTGGAGCTTGAATGGACCTTATAATCTACCTAATAACAGGAACCTTATAGGAACTGAGTTTGAGGTACTTCAGGTCTAGTTGACTTAATTCTTTGAGGATCACGGGACTTGGTTCAATGGATTCTTGACTGCTTAAGTAGAGTATTTCGGAGCACACGCACGACTCTTGTTGATAATGACTTAACTTGGACACCTGCACCTTTCACATGGCTCAACTCAGTTGGAGTGGTGAGGGGGTTGGATTTGCCGGTATGAGACGCACACAAGTGGAAACACTTGTCCTCCTCTAGGGAGGGAAGTGCACCCCAACCCGTCCAGTGATTAGGAAGTCTAAAGACAGGAGGCTGTGGGTTGCGATAAAGCTTCAAAAGAGGGATAGTCTACTGGCTCAAGAGGAAAAACTCCTTATGTAAATGCTGCTGTGAATAGTATTTCAAAAAAAAAAAGTCCAGGCATGTACAAAAATAAAAAGCCTGCAAAGTATGTACATATGTGTAAAGTCAATAAGCAAGCTTGAGTTCCAAAGTCATATCATGTGAGCCTGCAGCAGGATGACTTGACTACACTGGTCTTGCATCCAAGGATAGGTAGCTACACTGGCTACCGTCCATTCTTCTCTTCACCCCCTCCTCTTGAGCTGGTTGCCACTTGAACTTAGAAGGGAATACCCCGCTCCTCGAGGATGGAGTTGCTGGATTGGGGAATCACTGGGTTGTCATACTGGAGAAGTCAGTTTCTTTGTCATTCTAGTTGGGGAGAGCCACCATCACTTACACTGTACAAGTCAGATTCATAGTCGTAAGGGTTTGCGTATGAGTTGAGATATTTCTGACCTGGCTATTGAGGAGACTTGAGCAGAGTTTTGGGATTCTCAGGGACTGTTGGATTTCAAATTCGGTTCTCATTAAGGTTCCGCCCGCACTAAAATTCCAAAGGTCCGACTTAAGCTCCAAACTTTGATTTTGTGAAGACAAGTTTGATAATTAAATTTAGTCCACCTTTCTTCTTTTTCTTTTCTTTGTTTTTCTGTTCTGCACTTATTGCATAAGTGTTTGCTAGGGACTAGCAAAGGCAAGTATAGGGGGATGATGAATCCACGTTTCATCATCTTTATTCTATCATTTTGGCCTTAAAAACCCTAGTAAATGCGTGTAAATAGGCTTAATATAGGCATTTTAGCATTCATGCATATATGTGTAAATATTGTATAAAATGCGGTTTTTAAAGCCAAAATATAGAATAAAGAAAAGAAAAGAAAAAGAATAAAATATTGTAAATATTTTATGACCCGAAACCCCGAGACCTAGGCATCTTGATGAATAGGTCGACAAGGAATAAAGTAGGGGGAGATAAGGGCCAAAACACAGATAAAATACCTATACATTTTATTCATGCTTTATTCATTTTGGGACCTATTTTCGGTTCCACTTTTTGTACATCAAATAAAGAAACTTTGTAAATGAAAGTTGTAGATAAATTAATAAAGAAAAATACAAAATTGATTTCAAAGAAAAATAATGTACAGATAAAAAGTTATGGTCTGAATAAAAATCCAGAATGCCAACTTCCCAGACCCGTATCTCACAAACGGAAACTCCAAATGCATCAAACTCACCTTTAATTGTATATAGAAGAAAATAAGCTAATTAATGGCGGTGGTTTCGCATTTGGCGGAGCTACGGTTTGAAAGTTGACTTTTGGACCCCTATTGTACCGTGTACATATTAAAATATTCAATTTATTATTTATTTATTATTTTTATAATTTTATATTTTTATAATGTTGTAAATAATACTTATAATAATTATGTGCATTAAAATTAGAATAAAAACATAAATAAAATACAAAGAAAAATACTTGTATATATTCAATACATAGATACATACCTATACTTATACCAATACAAAATATACTTGTATTTAATTAAATATACAAAATAAATCAGAAAAATAAAATAAAAATATATTTGTGTAAATAAAAGTATTCTATAATTTTATAAAATACTAAATAAAAATAATAATATTAAAAATACCTAAATAAAAATAAAATACTTAAATACATAGATATAGATACCTATAAGGGTATAAATGCAAACTTGTAAAAATATGTCTCATAAAAATAAATAAAAATCATAATAAAATAATTTATAAAATAATAAAAACTTTTTATTTTATAATCAAAAATTAATAAAATCGTTTACTATTTTTTAAATGATTTTAGAAAAAGTTTTTCCAGGCTTTTTCCTGGTTGGTCCACGTGGACCAACCAGGGGGGTTGGAAAGTTGACCCGCGGTCAACTCTCTGACCCCAGCCTGTTGTGTGTCAGAACAAGTTTTGGACCATCTTCGCGGCTTTTTCTAGGACGATCCTTTCATCGGTTGACCTAGATCTCTTCTGGGATTTTTCTCCCCTATGATTGGTCATTCACGCCCACCTATTATCTCGGGGATTGGATCAACGGGCCACCCGTGATCGCGCCTCGAAGAGAGCTCCAGAGCCATGTTTCAAAAACCACCCAAACACCTCCTCCAACCTTTGAACCCTCTTTGACCTTCTTCCCACTCTTTGGTTGTGAGTTCTGGATCGGGTCTTGTGACAGGAGATCCTCCAACTCCTCAGGGGCGGCGCTAGTCGATCAAGGAGGTGCTTCCATCACCTCCGGCCACCGTGGCCGTGGAGGTACAACCTTGGGTTGTTCAACCCTCGAGGTCCTCTTTCTTCTTCATCTTTCTGTCCATTTTTTTTGCTGCTTTATTCTCTGTTAAGATAAAGCACTGATTCACGCATCTAACTGGTCCTTTCCTCAAGTAAACTACGCCCAATCTCCTCGTCGGAGTGCTGTGCTTCCGGCAACCACATTACCACTCCATGTCCGCCGTTATTCGCCAATAAAAACCCCTTTCCTGTAGAGCGGTATCTGCCTTCCATTTGTTTACTTTTGCAGGAAGGGAAGGAGGCGTTGGAGCCTCGAATTCGCCGGAGAAGGCCCCCAAGCGCCGCCGCCCGCGCGCAGGCCACCTGCGCACACCCGCGCAGGAAGGAGAACGAAGGGGAGGGGGCAACGCACAGTTGCCGTTGGATCTCGCCCCCCCCCTTTTTGATCATAACCGTCCAATCTTCTGGGAGCTCCAGCCGTAGATCGCAGCCTCGAGATTTAATCGCGGCCGTTTAAAGCCGAAGGGGCATCGCGCTGTGTGAAGAAGACACGTGTCCTAAGTGGATGCGCCTGGCCGCTGGATGCTCTTATTTGCTGGGTATTTTGCGTGCCAACCCAGCCGTTTTTTGTTATTACAAATTAATTTAAAAACTTTCAACTGCTGTTCATTTATATTGTAACATTTGCGAGCCGACCCCGAACTTTTATAATTATTACAGGTGGAGCCTCGCCAAGCACGTGCCTACGCACCTGCTCCTTGGCGTTTTTGCAGGCTTCCCCCCTCTGGATTTTTGAGTATATGTTTTCAGTGCATAAACATTTTTGCTGCGGGGTCAAGTTTCTGGAAATATTGCAAGGAGGCCCTCATATTTTCCGCTAATTACACAAATACCCCTACACTCATGCCTTTTCTTTATGCTTCTAGTAATTTTTGCACGCATCTCTAAAACCCCAAAAAATCCCCAAAAATCACTGTAGCTTCCTGTTGCATAGTAGTTTATCGCCATATTTTTATTTTTTATAAATATTGCATTTTATTATTTATAAAAATTCAAAAATAGCCATTTTCAGCACTGTTTGCATTAGAAAATCACTAAAAAATATAAAAACACTCCAGAAAAATCCCAAAAAATTGTATTTTGTGTCTTTTAGTGTGTTTTAATTTTCAGGCCAAAAATCATTAAAAAATATAAAACCAAACTCCAAAAAATTGCAAAACTCTAAAAAGCTTCATAAAAATTTATAAAATCATTAAAAAATCCAAAAATAGTGTTTTCTTTTCCTAAATTTTCTTGGTTTCATTATCTTTCACTGAAAATTAAGTTGGGGAATTTTTGCCACTGATTTCTATTTTATTTCTCCATTTTAAGTTTCATCCTTGCTTTTTACTACTGTTTTCTTTATTTTGATAATTAAAAATACCAAAAACATTCTAAAAATTACCCAAAAATCACAAAAACAGTAAAAAAGTATAAAAAGACCAAAAAGACTTTATTTCCTTATTTTTGAGTATTTTTATCCATTTTTTTTATAAATACTTTAGTTTCCCTTTTATTACATTGTCTTTAATTTCCAATATTGAAAAAGAAAATATAAAAATATAAAATATAAAAAGAAAATATAAAATCAGTAAATTAAAAATCAAAATACAAAAATATAAAATTAAAAAATCAAATAAAAATTATAAAATTAAAAACCCACAAAAAAATAACTTAATAGGCATTTGATCACTTGCACACACATTTTTAGCACTTGTGCCCCGTTCTACCTGTCTGCTCCCTGTGTTCGACCTCTACACATACTTGCACTATACACATCTTGTTGTAGAGTTATAATAAATTTTAACTCCGCACATTTACTTTCATTGCTTGATATATTTGTCGTGGGTTAATTGTTGATTAATTCGGGTTTCGTGAGCGGTCGCTCAGCGACACTGTAGTCCCGCCTTGTGTGGACTATTTTGACCCTCGCAAAATCCGAGTAATCAGTCATTGACAGAAGACATACAATATAATGGTAGTCAATTACCTCGCATGACTACTAAAGAAGAAAAATCATTAAGAAGAGGAACATATGCAACTCTCTTTGTTCCCTTGATCTCCCTCCCCATAGTACCCTTTCTTTTGTTGCAGTTTGGAGGAAATGGCTTTACTTCTCTCTCTATATATAGCATGAGTACAAGACCCAAAGTCTTGTAACTATAGGAACTTTACGTGGAATACAATTTTATTAGTTCTAGGGTTAGGAGTTCCGTTTCCTTTAGGATTCTAAATTCTAACATTTGTCCTAATCCATATAATATGCCCCTTGAATTAAACTCCCTCGTTATCTACACATCGTCTTGAATCTGTATTAGTTCATCATTATTAGTTGCAAGCTCCTCCCTCAAGTTGTCATCACCTTTAAATGTCACACCTATTTTTGGATGTCCTTGATGAACCTCCTCTGGGGTATGATCGCATAATTTCGTGTTGTGCTTTTTAAAAGGTGCTATACATCTTTCATGATTATAAAGTGTGATGTCATCCTCTGATGAAGTAAACTGCACTTGTTTTTCTTATGCACTCCTGCAACAATGATGCTGACAACTTGTGGCTCTCTTCTCCTGCTTCTCATTCTGAGAAAAACTAAAGATTCATCACCTATCACAACCCTTTCCTCGAGCATGCACCTCCTATTCAACATCCTCATTCCTCGCACCATTATGCATGCTTCTTCAAGTACTTTAATAACTCCCCCTCTTATAGTAACTTGATGTCCTTGTGACTTGATCATTCTCATCAAATTTATTTTTTGGTATAGGTACATGACTGGCCCTTTTTAAGGTTTGCACTATTTTGTTTAACATGCAAAAGTGCATTGACCCAATTCAATGTTGGATTTGTAAGCCCTTAACGACCCATTAATACAATAAAAGTTATTGTTTTTTCACATCTATCTGAAATGAATGAATTAATTAAAGTGAATGCACTTTACTATTAAGGTCCCTTTGTACAATTAGATTATGTACCATGGCCATATTGAATACCATGCAGCTGGGAGGACACGACTGATTTTAAACATGTGATATTCAGTAAAGATCTCCAATCTGAGAAAGAGGTGGTAATCTTTCTCTAAAGAATGTTTTCCGACTGACTTCTGGATGTATGTCCTCTATATATGAATGGAGATTCAGAAGTATTGGAATAATCAAGTCAAAGATTTGGCTTGATGAGATCGAGATAAACTAAGATCTGAATCGTAACTATCACGATCAGGTACCCATTCTTTGACCTAAAACAAATATACATCTATATGCATGAGTATATACATATGATAGAACAATAAGTTAATGACCTCACCAAGGTCCATATACCGATGCGTTAGTATGAATATGGACATATGAGATGTATGATCTCTCAAAGGAATCGTACAAGTTCATAGTTAATGAACCAAGAGACAAAGCTCGCTCATGAGATGATTTAGGATCATAATGAATTCCATGCATGGTCATCTTTTTATAAAATAAGAGATGAAAAACGAGATATTAGTATATGATTTTTGGAAAGAATATGATTAGTATTGTCGTTCAAATATAAAATGAGAAATCTATTGATTTATTCCGAAGAAGACAATCAAATCAAGATTTGGACTTTAGATTTATCAAAGTTTTCTAGTATGAATGATGAATGAGTATTGCGAATACTCATGGTTAAATCTATCGTAATGTATCATCTACCATGACACTTCATTCTAAGAGAGTGATGAAACATGATGGATTTTATTTGCTCCATTTAGATAATTAAATCTCAATTCATTTGGATCCATGTCCAATTTCATTGTCCAAATATTGGAAATAAAATTGATCACGTAAATGGAAAATACAAGCTCTTTAAGCATATTTCTAAGCTCCAAATGATTTGAACTATGATTAGAAATGGTCGAAGAAGTTGGGTTTAGCTTATCGATACTTTCTCGTGCTCACATAGAGTAGCTTGCATTTTGTTGAGCTCACTTAGAGTGTAAAGTGTTTCGTGCATCAATTTCAAACTAAAATGGTATAAACCCTGAAATTAGATTGATATCTAGATTCCAAGTTACTATGCATGGATAGTACGATCACCCAACATTATCTCCAAGTATCTACATTTGTATCTCATGACTCATACTACTATGTCAATATTGAGACAATATTATTGCATAATGATATTTTTCTGAATATGATTCACAAAATGTGATTTATTAAATAATATGAATGATAATTCAGAATAATTAATTAATATTTATGAGAATATGATTCATATAATTATTTCAAGGCACATGTGTAAAGGTGATTCATAGTAGAATAATTAGTGTAAATTGGATTTACATTATTATTTGGATTTATGAATATGATTCATAAGTTATGAGAATTAATCTCATAAATTTATTAATTTTGGTAATTAGTCTATCAAATTAATAAATAAAGTAACAATACCAATCTATATTTGGAATGGGGGAATGTGCTGAGAGAGATACACATGGCTCTCTCTACAAGAGTCCTAATTGGATTAAGCTCTCAATTTATTTCTTAATTTATTAATTAATTAGTGATTAAAAGGAGATAGTTCTAGTCCTAATCCTTGTTGAATAAGGACTAAATCATAAACCTTGATCCACACCATGGAGGACGTCTACCATGAGAAGAAGACTCCTCATAGATGCCCCCCAATGGCTATAAAAGAGAATGCAATGCCTCTCTTTCATAGCATGTTTATTCCTACTAATAATTTCATTTTGCCTTGATCATTGAGAGAGAAGTTTAGAAAGTAGAAGACTCTCTCATACACACCCCCCTCTCTCTACAGCCCTACATGTCCACCTTCAAGCCTCCATATTCTCTTCATGGGTATGGCTCTGCGAGAGAGAAGATCACCTTCATCGTCGTGCTTCTTGTACGTGTAAGAGGACTCAGTTTCGTGAGATGAAATAAGAAGCTTGAGATATTCCTGGTCTCATACTTGGTTGGACAACTTCAAGAAGAAAAACACATCAAATTTTGTGGGAAGTTACATGACTCATCATCATGCCCACAAGAGAGACAAGCGTATAGCAGACTTGATTCGAGAGGTCTCTTACTTTAGAGACTCATGCTTCAAGAGATAATCATAATATTGTCTTAATATTAATTAGAATATTATAAAACAAGTTAGTAAATTATTTCTCTAAATTAATGGTTTCGCAAAGTACAAAAGTTATGCTAAAATTTCTTGTTCATACGATGCACATACAATGTTTTAATCAAATAGCTTGCCAAAATATTCCACGTTTTTATAATGTGAGGTTCTTAAATCTTCAATTAACTCATTCAATTGGTATTAGAGCCTTTGGTTTAAAGGAATTGGATTACATCCATGTCTGATGAACGATTGGCTAGAGAATCCCGATTATCAGGTACATAGTCTTGCGATAGTTTTAACAATTCAAATGATTCGGTGACTTTTGATGTTGATATTGTTATATCTTGTTTTAAACATTATTTTGGGATATAAATGATGTCTATAAGGTATTGACTCATGTCCAAAAGAATGCACAAAAAGTTAGTGACATTTGGAAGACGATTCAGATGTTAAAAGGAATCGCGGACTTCAATTTTGTTTAAAGACTATAACATTAAAATTATGAATTTATACTATTTTTTTGAGTTATGTAACATAAAAAAATACTGATTAGTAATTAATAAATCAAGTCTCCAAATTGTACAAAAAAATTCCGTATGATTCTGATCATGCGACCTCGAGAAATTGTATTTCTCCATAAGCGGAGTTGGAAGAGGACTCGATTAATTTGTTGACTTATTTATTATATTTTTCAGGACTCAATGATGAAAATATATATGATATATTGACATCAGGAGTTGGACCTGATATTTTAGAAATATCATGCATCACAATGAATTTTAAGTCCAAGTTGTATAATGTATTCAAATTTTAGAGTACAATGGTCGTAGCATGCAAATTTGAATCCAAAATTATTATTTGTTTATTTTAGAAATATGCAATAAATTATAATGTCATTTTTATTTATATTTTCCCTGATTAATTATGTATTTTAATGTTTACAATGCAATTATAAATTGTGAAATTGATTTTTTTTGATTTCACGAATTATCTAGATTGTTGCATTAGACATCTTTCGAATTAAAATTTGATTAAAGAATTATCTACATTGTTGCACTAGACCTTTTGAAATTTAAAAAAAGTTTTAAATTCTAGAAGTGACTTGATTGTTGCACTGGATATTTTGAGAAATTAAAAAGAGTTTTAAATTCTTAAAATGTCTGAGAGTTACTATATACTATACATGGTCAAAAGATTTATAAAGTATCCTTAGCACAATATGTATCGATTATGTTGTCTCAAATTGAATCAGTGATGGTGTCTAGGTCATGGATATGCTAACAGGTTACTTAATTGGCACCCTGCGCCACACTTGTAGTGGAAGCGCTCCCCATTGGCATTATCTATCTGACCTGGCTGGATCTGTTTCAAGGAAAGGTAGCATGAAGAGTCATGGTGTACTTCAACAACTAAAATTGGAACACTAATTGTACCAAGTGATTGTATAATACTATATGGCAACATTAAGTGTATAAAAGGATCAAACCTTAGCTAGGATAGCTTTATTATCATTGTTTTTAATCGGATTAAAACTAAGATAATAAGCATGTATCCTATATATCCCTTTTTAGATTAACCATGAGAATATGATTCAAAATGATTAATCATTAATTTAAATAATATATGGACTAAGTCATATGATAACATCTATGGTCTTCCATCATTGTGGAGAATTCTACCGAAACGGATGGCTCGTATGCGTAGTGACACCAATGTTGTTCCTCATATTCTTTAGGCGACATTGGATTGTGCATAGCATAAATTATATTTTGCTCATTGATGGTTGGTTTTATCGATAATATGCTAACCACATATATGCCAAGGGTGTGGGCGTCAAATACAGAACTAAGAATACAAGTTGGACTTGTAAGGTGGAAAGAGTTCCCACTTATTTCATCGTATTTGCATTTTCTCATATTATTGGAGTGTAATAAAAATGGAAAGGAGTCTCAGATCTCGTAGTGCATCCTTTGGTTAACCTGTCTCATGCTTTGAAATCTGATAAGGGAAAGCATTCCAAAGTACAAAAAATACTTAAAATATTAAATTATTTAATCTTCTTAATAAAGATATTAAAGTGTATTCTATTTTTTTCTTTGATTTCCGATGAAGTCTTTCATCCCACTTAACAATCTGGTTAAGGTCAATCAATTGATAGGTCCAAATTATTCAGGTTGGATATATAATTCAAAACTCGTACTTGAGACAGAACACATAGCGTATATTCTCTCGTTTGTGAAGTATGAGAACCCTCTGACAAAGGATTACCATGCATTTCAATAAGAAGTGGAACGAGGATCATTCGATCTCTCGTTGCTATATTCGTGGATCATTGTCTAATGTACTTCAGAAGCAACTTATATATATTGAATATGTTCATGACATCCTCCCGAATCTGAAGGAGATATATGGAGATGTGAACCACACTCTTTCTACAATAAGTCCACTAAGGATATTAGAAAGAAAGAATATTCCTTTAGCAGTGCAATGGTTGCACAGGTTAAACGGAAGTGTGATAGGAAGTGTGGATCTTGGCAGGGTCCGATCCAAGATAAGGAAGGATAAACTATTGATCAATCTTCTAATGCTTCTACACATATAACATCCATGGAGATAGATGTCTAACATCAATGCTATAAGCCATGATTTTGGAAGAGTAACCATCCAGAATACCTAAAGTCCTTAGAGAAGGACCAATGTATAACTCTAGCTAATAAGAAATCTACATTCATCATTAGAACCAACTTACTCGTTGGACGAGAAGGAAGTTGGGTTGTTGATTCTAGTGATTTTGTTCATGTATGTAATCAATTGCATGTATTGCAAGACACCAGAAATCTTGATGAAGGGGAGATAGTCATTCAGATGGAATCCGATGCAATTGTTGCAACGATCGCCATTGTAACATGTAGACTATCATTATCCAGTAGGAGAGTCCTAGATATTAGAGTTTGTCTCTATGTACTCGATGTTATAAAGAACTTATTATATGTATCTAAGCTAGTTATACATAGGCATACTTTCCTTTTATGTGATAAAGTTATCATAAATCATTATGATAATTTTATACCAGATGGTTCTCTAACAGCAGGTGGACTCTATGAATTGAACATACATGAATGTGTTGTGAATGTTAATACCACTGTGAATAATAAAATCCCTAAATGATTAAGAGAGGATAGAGATCATTTAACTATGATATGGCATCAAAAACTTGGACATGTGTTTGTCGAAAGGATCAATAGATTGTTAAAGGACGAACCTCTAGATTTCCTAAAAGTCTGTGATTTGCCAACTTGTGAACATTGCATTCATGGAAAAATGTTCAGGGCACCCTTCTCTAAGAAAGGTGGACGATACGAAGGTTTACTCAGACCTAACGACCCCTTTCATACTACGACTCGAAACGAACATCAATATCATGTGACCTTTATAGATGACCATTCACGGTATGGTTTTGTCTTCTTGCTACGTCATAAATTTGAAACCTTTGAAAATTTCAAAGAGTTCATATCTTTGGTTGAGAACCAAACAGGAAAGAAGATAAAATAGATTTGATCTGACCGAGGTGGCATACACCTCTTAGATGAATTCAAAGAATACCTTAAAGAGAGAAGAATTATTTCCAATCTCACTCATCTAGTACGCCTCAAGTCAACAGAATTGCAGAGAGATGCAACAGAACCATTTTGGACATGGAGAGATCAATGATGAGTAAAGCAAAATTACCTCTAAGTTTCTGAGGACATGTAGTAGAGACTGCATCTTATGTCCCAAATAAAATTCCATCTAAATTCGAGCTTTGAGCTTTGATATGATACCAAGCCAAGTATACGACACTTGAGGATTGGGGATTGTTTGGTCCATGCTAAAAACTCGGATGCAAGCAAGCTGGAATCTTGCACTAGAGAGTGCTACTTCATTGGATATGTAAAGAACGATATTGGATACCAACTTTATGATCCTGAGACTCAAAAGATTTTTGTTTCTAGAGACAACAAAATTCTTGAAGATGAATTCCTTAGAAGTCAAGATAATATGAGTTAAGGACTAATCGAGTCTAATGGGACCGATGAAATTCCTGCACCATAAACAGAAGAGATAGTTGAAAATGTCACGGCCATACTGACGAGTCGCTAAATACGATATTTAATTTGGTCACGTTGTAATACGTGTACTTAGCGATTCGGTCAGAACCGAGAGAAGATCTCCGTGAAGAGTGTCTCAGCTTTAATTTATATCCCGGGCAAGTCCGGGGTCGAACTCAGGGAGGCAAAGGAACAACTTGGGTTTTAATTTGAAAACTTAGGTTTAGATTTCCGATGCGGGTTTTTTTTTAAAATATTTTTTTATGCAAAAACCAAAGCAAATGCAAAATGCGGGTGAATTAAGACATTCAGAAAACACAAACAAGGCCAAATTAATTTTAATAGAAAACAAGTCCAATTTAGCCAATTCTTATTTTTCCTAAAGTCCTAATCCAGTGGGGAACACAAAACACATTTTTTTGTATTTTTTAGGGCTAAAATGCAATAATGAAAAAAAAGCACACTTTTTATGGGTATTTTCACAATTTTTCACACAAACAGTAAGCAAAAATTATGAAAAAATTACTAGAATTAAAACATGATGCAAGAAAGCTACAGTATTTTTTTTGGAATTTTTTGACAAGTTATGAATTTTTATGCATTTTTTAGTAAAAATAGAGTGACAGTAAGTAAATAATTCCTAATTAATCCACGTTATCAAATTAATCAACGTGCAAATTATCTCAAGTAGATATTTTCATGAAGAATCCAAGAGATTTGAAATTTTGTGAAAAGCATGTATGTGGATTTAATTAAAAATCAAATACTAATTTCACTCTATGATTTTTTTCAGGCACAAGACAACCCCATTTTGGATGAAATTTGGATAGTAAGTTCATCACATATCAAGGCATCATATATAATTTTTTTGGAATTTTTAGAGCAACCGTGTGTGAGATATAATTTTCAGATCACTGATTGGGTAAAATATGTAAAATTTAAGTTGAACAATTTTAATTAATTACCCATGGACCACAAAAATATAAATAAATGTCCACAATGTAGAGAATTAGCTGCTCAACATCAAGATATTTTTCATTGAACAAATTGATGCAAAAACGAAGTCCAAATTACGGTGCGAACATAGGGGTCTATGTGCAAAATAGAAATTGAAAACTGACAATAGAAAACATGAACAGGGACTGAAATGTAATTACATAAACATAACGGGTAAACTTGCAATATTTACAATAAAAAAAAGAAAATGACCTTCTCCTTCGTTGATGCAGGAAGGGCATGGAGAGGAACCCACAAAGGGGGAGAAGTCGGCGGCGGCGCGGCTCGCCGCTGGGGCTGGAGGCGGCCGTGCGCGCCGCGGCGGAGCGGCTGAGGGCGCGGCCGCCCGCAGTCGCGAGGGGGTGGCGGTGAGCTGCGGGGTCGGCGGCCACCTGCGGGTGGCTGCAGAGATAGGCGGAGGGGCGCCGCCTTGCGCGACCGCTTAGAGTGGCGGAGGGCGGCGAGGAGAGGGGGCGGCACCGTCGGTGGTGGTCGCTGGAGGATGAAGGGGGGAGTGGCGGCCGGCGGGATGGGTGTGGGCCGGCGGTGAGGAAGGGAGGGGGGCTACGGCGGTGCGGCTGCTTCCCCTCCGTTTTTTTATTTTTTTTATTTTTTTTGATTTTTAACTGTTGTAATAAAGGTTTTTTTTCAATAATTTTTTTTGTTTTTGTTTTTTAAATTTTTTAATTTATTTAAACAGGGAACATGATAAAAAAAAGATGAATTGGTGGTGATAATGAACTAGATAGATGGGGAAAAAATGGTGATGGTGGTGGTGATATTTGGTGTGCTAAAAAAATGCAAAAAGACAAGATGATAAAATGAGATGAAAAATTTACTTACGATGATACGGTCGCCTATGGAGTGCTCTCGCAAGCACGGTCTTCGCTCAAATCGCCGGCGTGCGATGAGCTCGAGCAGCGCGCGGAGGCGGCTGCGGTGTTGGCCAAAAAGCCAACGGATCACACCGGAGAGAGGGCCGTCGTCGCTCGACCGCGGTTGCGTCGCTGTCACCGATTCAACTCTGGGAACTTGGCTCTCCTCACATAAAGATGGATCAAAGGCAAAAAATGAGGAGAATGGCATGTATATAAAGAAGAAGAAAAATGGAAGTTAGAATTAAGATGGAGTGGGATGGAGGTTAATAAAATGGTGGAGTTGAATTAGAAGTTAGAAAATATGGTGGAGTAATGGAGTTGAATTGGTGGTTATTGTAGAGAATGTAAAATAAAATAAATAAATAAATAAAATAAAGTTGTCTACTTTAATTACAATAGAATAAAAAAGAATAAAATAGATAGTGGACAATTTACAAGGGAAGACAAACAACATGTACACATTTTTTTTACTTTTCTAATATGTAATTCTTTTGTCTTTTTAATAAGAGATATTTACAACAGAAAAATACCATAAAATAGTACAATTAAAGTACAACACAAGTATGATTTTTTTGTATTTTTAATAATTAAGAAAGATACAATAAAAAATGAAGAAAGTATGAATATATACATACTGTACAATGTACATCTAGGTCCCAAAACTCAACTTTTGCAAATGAGCTCCGATTTTAATGAAACCACTTCCGTTGGATAGATAATTTTCTAACTTGAACTTTAAAAGTGAGTTTGGTGAATTTGGAGTTCATACGGAGCGGGAATTTAGCTTGGAAGTTGGACTTTACGGCTTTTTCTCTTTGGGATCTAGGAGCATTTATTTGAGGTAAAATTTGTTTTATATTTTTGTATTTTTATATACATTTTTATAAACAAGTTAGAGAAAGAATTAGGCAAAAAGGAGTTGAAATGAAATTATTAAAAATCCATGAAGTTTTGGCCTATTTACAAGTATAAAACTCCTTTATTTTTTTTGGCTTTTTATTGTTAATTCATTTTGTACAATCTTATATACAATAATTAGTATGTTTTATTTACAAGAGTTATTTTGTTAATTTATGTATTTTATGGACATTTATTTGGGATTTTACTTAGGGATTTTGGTAAGATCAAGATATTGCGATGATGAATCGTGGATTCATCACCCCCCTATACTTAAACTTTGCTAGTCCTCGAGCAAATAAAGAATGAATAAGATGGATTAACCCCTGACTGTGCATGTGAATACAAGACTTGATCCGTTCAAGAACTCTCGGTTTTAGAGATCCTAAAATTCTAAGCTGAACCAAGCTCTAGTCAAAAGGTACCCAATTCCCCTAATCATTAGACTCTCTATGTATACATATATATAAGGGATATGACTTTAAGTGTTGACCACAGTTACAAGAGTAAAGTCACAACGTCACCCAAGATTCCAGTCCAAGAGACTCTCCTAAGAACCCGATCCTCAACACTAGGGAATAAACCATTTCTTGCATCCAATCCACTGTCTCTTTAGTTGTCAGACTTGAAAGTGTAGATGGAAGGCCAGTTGATGGAGGGCATAGGATTGTGCCATTTCTTCTCTCCCTCTCATTGGAATAAGGATTCTCTCGAGTGCCTTATTACGCAACGCATTTTTTTTGGTGTTGATCAGTGCGTCCGTCAAGAGAAGTTGGAGCCGTCTGCACTTGTTTTCCTGGGAGTACACCGGGGTGTGCCTTTTTTGAGTACCTATCATACCTTCTACACCCAGACTTGTAGCATTTACGATGCAGAGCCCTTTTTTGGTGCAAGCCGACTCCTGGTCCTAATAGCGGTGGTCCAAGTGGACACTTTGAAATGGTTGGGAGCGCTCGCCTTTGGTGGAAGCTCTTTTGATAATTGACTTTGTGGAATGAGAGCTTTTCTTTGACATTTCATTGCTTTGTAGTATTTTTGGCTAGCTCCACTGCTTTTACCAAGAGTTGGCGCACACTGATCAACATTTTTTTATTTTATTACACCCTGGCACATAGGTAAATATCAAGAGATAGTACAAGAACCATGTTCTCATACTGGCTAAATGTGCTGACACTCAGGTTTCATGAAGCCTTCATTGATTTTATCCCATCCTCAAGCATCATTAAATCAAGTCCAAACTCAAATCCCTCATCCCAGTTCCTCAAGTGAAATTTCAACTCATCTCATCATAACTGCAGTCGTGTTCGTGAGGTGCTGATCATATTCTTAAGGTAGAGACTAAGCATGCAATATAGCACACAAATCTTTCAAACTAGGGAAATGTGAATAATTAAGTCAAGGACCCTAATGACTAAGGCTGGTTAACTCAAAATCTCAAGACCTCATAAACCAAGTGTTCTTGAACATCACTAGTCTTGTGTGAAAGTGAATTGTGTCAGGGATTAAACCAACTTATTAGTAAGTTAGTTTAAGTTGATGATTGATTGATTTTTTTATTTTTTTAAGTTTGAGAAAAAGTTTTTTTTTCACAAAGATTTTTTTTTCAAGAGTTTTTTTTGAAAAGATAGGTAAATAAGAAAAGATTCTTTTTTTTTTGAAAAAGTTTAAAAAAAGGATTTTTTTTGAAAAGTTTATTTTTCTTAGCAAATAAGGAAAAAGAGTTTTTTTTAGGAAAGAGTTTTTTTTGTTGGTTTTTTTACCCACCCATAATTATTGTATAATATATACAAAAATACGTGAAAGTACGAGCTATGGGTAAAGTATATATGTAATATATACACGCCCCCCTATACTTAGCTTGTGCAATGTAGAAAGCTAAAATAATAAAAAGTATAGAAGTCGATCCTCCCCCCTATACTTAGGCTCTGTATAGCCTAAGTGTAGAAGAAGAGCAAAAATGGGGCGGACGAGGTCCAGACGAGAAATGATGAGTAAATACACATGGCGGGCATCGGTCCCCCCTATACTTAGGCTTTGGTCAGCCTAAGTATAGGACAAGAGTAAGTGTGAGAACCGATGTGATCTCGAGAATATACAAAGAAGGGGGAATATGTACAAGAGTGATTGAATCTTCTAAGATGTTGAATCTTGATGCTGCATCTTCATGAAGAGTAATAAGATGTATGTGCTCTATGCTCACTCTGTATGAAGTTGATGACCTCAACTTGGACTAACTGCTCTTTGGAATCAACAAAATGCTTCAACAGTTGTCCATTCACCACATGAGATTGTGCACCATCTGTGAGATCAGCTATCTCTACACTTCCATTCTCGTGCACTTTCTTAACCACAAAGGGACCCGTCTATTTAGATTTGAGCTTCCCATGGAACATCTTCAACCTGGCATTGAACAACCATACCTTTTGCCCAGGGACAAAGTCTTTGCACCTAATGTGCTGATCATGCCATCTCTTTACTTTGTCCTTATAAATCAAATTGTTGTCATATGCCCTGTTTCGGATTTCCACGAGCTCGTTCAAGTTCAAGTCTCGGCAAAGCTTCCCTAGGTGACAACTCCAATTAATCTTCTTAATTGCCCATTCGGATTTATGAATCAATTCTGTGGGCAAATGGCATGGCTTACCATAGATCATTCTAAATGGTGAAGTACCCAATGGTGTCTTGTAGGCTGTCCTATAGGCCCACAGAACTTGGTCCAAGAGCTGAGACCAGTTCTTCCTATCGGGACGAACCAATTTCTGCAAAATACTCTTCACCTCTCTGTTCGAAACCTCTGCCATGCCGTTGGACTGTGGGTGGTAAGGACTAGTAACTCTATGCTCAAATCCATAGTCCTTAGCTAAAGATCTCATATCTCGGTTCACAAAATGGCTACCCCCATCAGATATCAAAACTTTTGGCACCCCAAACCTAGCAATAATATGGTCTCTCACAAACTTACAAACAGTCTTGCTGTCTGCGGTTCGGGTTGGGATAGCCTCCACCCACCTGGATAAATAATCAACCGCCAACAATATGTACTCATGTCCTTGGCTGTTGGGAAAGGGACCCATAAAATCTATGCCCCATGCATCAAAAACATCACAAATAATCATCGGTTGCACGGGCATCTCATCTCTCTGTCCAACTGTCCCTCCCATCCTTTGATAGATTGGGCACGACCGTACAAAATCAATGGCATCTCTAAACAAGGTCGGCCAATACAATCCACATTGAAGTACTTTGTGAGCGGTTCTCTTTCCCGAATGGTGTCCTCCGGCCTCAAGTGAATGACAATATGTGAGGACACTTTGGTATTCCTCCTGAGGAATACACCTTCTCCAAACACAATTCGGTCCTTCGAAGAAAAGGAAAGGATCGTCCCAGTGGTATCTCCTCGAATCCGACTTCAATCGATCAATGCTGCTCCTAGTCCAACCATGGGGAACCTGCTTGGAGACAAGATAGTTCACCATGTTGGCATACCACGGGAGTGAGTCAATAACACAAATTGACTCATCTGGGAAGGTTTCTCTAATCCGCTCATGATCAGGAGAATCCTTAAGTTCAATCCGAGAAAGGTGATCAGCCACAACATTCTTCACTCCAGGTTTATCTTTTATCTCCAAATCAAATTCCTGGAGGAGTAAAATCCACCTAAGAAGACGCGCCTTCGCGTCCTTCTTTTCCATTAAGTATCGAATGGATGTGTGATCAGTATATATTGTCACCTTAGAGCCCAAAATATATGATCTGAACTTCTCGAGGGCCCATACTACCGCGAGCATTTCCTTTTCAGTCACTGTATAATTTTTCTGTGTAGGATCTAAAACTTTGCTCGCATAGTGAATCGCAAACGGAATCCCCTCTCGCCGTTGTCCTAACACAGCTCCTATAGCGAAATCTGAAGCGTCAGTCATGATCTCAAAGGGGAGAGACCAGTCAGGAGCTTGTAGGATAGGCGAGGCACAAATCTTCCTCTTCAAGAGCTCAAAGGCCTCCAGACACCTGTGATCTACAACGAACTCTATGTCTTTTCCTAAGAGCTCAGTCAGTGGGCGGGCGATCTTTGAAAAATCTTGAATGAATCTCCTATAGAATCCAACATGCCCTAAGAATGACCGCACTGACTTCACGTTGGTAGGTGGATCGAGTTTCTTGATCACCTCCACCTTGGCAGGGTCAACCTCCATTCCCCTTTTGGAGATGACATGCCCCAACACGATACCCTCCGTCACCATAAAGTGACTCTTTTCCCAGGAGAGTACCAGATTCACCTCTCTACACCTCGTGAGGACTCGGTCCAAGTGCGCTAAACATGTATCAAAAGAATCACCATGGACCGAGAAGTCATCCATGAACACTTCCAGGAAATCTCCCACCATCTCGGCAAACATGGCTATCATGCACCGCTGAAATGTGCCCGGGACATTGCAGAGCCCGAATGGCATGCGCCTGAAAGCATAAGTGCCGAATGGACATGTGAATGTGGTCTTTTCCTGGTCCTCAGGGGCTATGGCCACCTGGTTGTAGCCTGAGTACCCGTCAAGAAAACAGAAGAACTCTTTCCCTGCGAGTCTCTCCAAGATCTGATCAATAAAAGGCAAGGGAAAGTGATCTTTCTTGGTCGTGGCATTCAGGCGCCTGTAGTCAACACAGACACGCCACGACGTAGGTACTCGTGTCGCAATCTCTACCCCCTCCTCGTTGGTGACCATCTGAATTCCCGACTTCTTCGGGACAACATGAAGTGGGGCCACCCACTTGGAGTCAGAAATAGGGTATATAAACCCTGCTTTGCACCATTTCTCAATTTCTTTCTTCACCACTTCCCGTAGGTTGGGGTTAAGTCTCCTCTGAAACTCACGGGAAGGTTTCACGTTATCCTCAGTAAAAATGTGGTGCGAGCAGAGAGCGGGGTTGATGCCCACGAGATCCGACACTGTCCAGCCTATTGCCTTGCGGTTCCTCTCTAAAACCTCTAACAACCTAGACTCATGTTCTAAAGTTAAGTCTGAGCTAATGATGACAGGATATCTCTCTTTGGGTCCCGCAAGAAAGGCATACTTAAGTGTAGCAAGTAGTGATTTCAGTTCTGGCAATGTGGTATCATCAAGCAGATCTGGCTGAACTGAATCTGAATCTGATTCCGTGCTGCATGAAGGTGGGCTAATCTGAGTAGTACTCGCCACCAAATCAGAAGTATCGGGAGTCGGATCGTCAAAAGTATCCAAACAATCGGCAAAAGCCACGTCCGACTCGTCATCTATATCCCATGATTGTTCCGAAGAGGATAGAACTGACAGATCCGGATGGATCTCTAAGTCATCATGAGAATAGGTTGATGCATCTCTAGCAAGATCAGACAACACCTGGCAAACTGCATCATGCACTATATCCTCTCCAGATGAAAGGGTCTCGTTCTGTCCTGAAGGAATCTGTCCCCAAATCCCAACTGTGCTAATCATACTGCAATCTGCCTCCGAAGATGAGTACTCTGTGCTACTCTCTGAATCGGGTCACTGACACTTGGTTTGCTTCATCTCAAGGTTCACTTCTCTGCCTGGAGAACGGAACTTCATCATTCCCGTACCATAATCGAAAGTTGCGCCTGCGGTCCTAAGGAAGGGTCGCCCGAGAATGATCTGAGATTCTCTCCAATGATTGGGGGTCTCCATGTCCAAGACTGTGAAGTCCACCTGATAGTTCTGCCCCTCAATCGAGATAACGACGTTCTTCACTTCTCCCTTAGGTCTCTTCATTGAACGATCTGCGAATTGGAGTAAAGCTCTAGATTTGCGAAGTAGTCCCAAATCCAATTTCTGATATAATGCTAAGGGAAGTAAGTTGATCGAAGAACCGTTATCTAAGAGTGTGCATGCAAACGCAATGTCGTCAATACGACTCTCCACATAGTGAGCACCCATGTCTCTCTTTTTCTTTGGCAAAGTCTGATTCTTGAGACAATAGGTTGTGGCTACTGATAAGACATGTGTCTTTATATTTCGGTTGTCTTTCTTCCTGCTAACCCTTCTAGGTGTGCATCTCACCTTAAGGTATTTTTGGAAGGCAGGATGGTTAGCCACATATTCATCAAATGGCACCTTAACTGTGATGTTCTCTTTACAAAATCGTGCCATATCGGGGTCATCTTTCTGAATCTTTTTGGTGCGCTTTCCTGCCGTAAGAGCACGGGGGAAAGGGATTGAAGCTAGGGAAACAGAGGATGAAGAGTCTGAATCATGAACTGAAAGATCATTCTTTGCATTAACGGAAACAGAGTTCTTCATACGAGAATCTTTTTGATGCAACATGGACTCAAAATCTAGACTATCTACTAAAGGTTGTGGAATAGAAGCTGGAGTGGTATCCGCCACAACCGGAGATGCAAGGTCCTCCGTAGATTCAGAAGAATATCCATGCTGACGATGTTGCATACGTGCTCTCCTCCTCCTCTCGGCTCCCTGAGTAGAAATCCTCGAATGGTGCTGATGGGGCTCTGAAATATGATGCCTCTCCTCCTCGTCCTCTGAAGACTCTTCAGGTAGAGCTCCAGAGATGCCCCTCCTCGTGTCCCTCGCCCGGTCAGGTACGACCACGGTCCTTCCGCTCCTGGGTGACATGTGGTTAGTCTCGTCACACGAAAGAATCTCATGTTCAGATTTAGGAGATGCTGAATAGTATACCTGACCAAAGTGCTGCTGAGAACTAGAACGGTTCAGGCTATTGGGGTTAGCCTGAAATTGGGCTGGGATCGAGGTAGAGGGTGCAGTCTGCTCGTCTCGCCATCTGGACAAGCGGTTGACATCCACCTGTAAGTCATGAACCTCGTTCCTGTAGGAACGTAGCTCGTCGAATATCTGCTGCTGAATATCCATGGGACTAGACGATGAAGGAAGTGGATAAGACTGGGAAGAAGAACGGGAAGACTGGCCCTGCTGGACAGTGTACTGCCTCTGCTGCTGCTGCTGGGGTTGCGGGCCCTGCTGGCCCGTCTGATAATGGCCAGGTCGGCCATACTGCTAGTACTGCTGCCTCTGCTGCTGGGGTGGATGGACTCCAGAGCTCTGCTGTGAAGGAGGTGGTGCGGAGGTGAATGCGGTGTTGTGAAAGGTCGGGGGACGCTGATAGGTCTGTCGGTCTCCCGTACTTCCCTGCCTGGCAGGGTCCTGAGTATACCATATCCCATTCACCTCCCAAACTGGTGGAGGCTCCTCCTGGATTGTCTCTGCTACTGGAGGTGGCTGCTGGAAAGAGTGGGTGTAGGATTGGTCCTGCTCCCACGGCTGGGGTTGCCCTGACACCAATTGCTCCTGAACATGGTGAACTCGGTAAATGGGAGCAGCGGGTGCAGTCATGGCAGTTATCTTTATCTTAGATACCTTCTTAGTCAACTCCTCCATCTGTTTTGGAAGTTTGGAGACACTCCGGTCTAACTCATCACTCCTCCTGTCAATCCTCTCGACTACAGTAAGCTTGTCAGCCAGAAGTCCCATGCTAGGGATCACGTCCTGAGAGAGATCGACTACAGCTGATTTTCCCCCTCCAGATGAGAGTGAACTAGGGGATGGTGTATAGGCCCTGCTGGCCATCTGTGAGCGGCTAGTTTCAGCCATCTGCTCGAATACCCTCCAGACGGTATCCGCTCCTCGTGATGTACAGCTGCCTCCATAGGCAGCGCTCACTAAACCCTGCATCTCAGGGTTGAGACCAGTGAAGAAGGATTGGACCAAGATGTTGTCATCTAATCTATGACAAGGACACTTTTGCAGGATGTCCTTGAATCTTTCCCAAGCATCACAGAAGGCTTCATTGGGTAATTGGGAAAAACTCATAATTCGCGTCCTCATCATGTTAGTTCTACTCAACGGGTAGAACTTCTTTAGGAATAGGTCCTTGAACTGGGCATAAGTGGTGACGATGATTCCAAGATTCTTCACCCAGTAATCGGCTTTTCCACCCAAGGCAAATGGAAGGGCTTTGAGCCTAATATAATCCTGGCTAACATTGTTATGTTTGAGGTTAGCACAGATGAGCTCAAAGTCCCTTAGGAATGCATATGGCTCCTCAGAAGCATTCCCATCAAAGTGTGGCAGCAGGTTCAGGAAATGCGGCTTCAGCTCAAAATCAACAGTGGGTTCGGCCGGACTCAAGTAGTTATGAATTTGATATTGTCCGGGGTTATAAGCCGCATCCATTGGTAGTTGGACCCCAACATTTAACTGTCCCAACTGAGCTCTCAGTAATGCTTGTTGCTGCTCAGATGCAGCTAATCGGGCAAGTATCATTTTCATTGGGTCTTCAAGGTTCTCTTCTTCCTCTTCTTTCTTCTTTGACATTTTACTCGAATCTTCTTTATGTCCCGAATCATCAATGTTTTCTTGATTAGAAGAGGATTTATGAATCATGATATTCTCACCAAGGCGATGGTCTTCCTCGGTGAGGTGGGAAGAGAGAAATGGAATGGTTTGAGAATAACCATCCCGAGAGTGAGTGATCCTGTGCTCAAGAGGGTCATGAGTCCAGGTTGGTCCAAGTTGCGCTTGGACCTTTGAAGACATACTTGTTTAAGGGTTCAACGAGAGATTCACAAAGTCCGAATAAATATCCCCCAATCAGTCATCTTCGATGTCAAAAGAACCGAATAGATCACGATAGTCAATGAAGCACTAGTTCTACGGTGCACGTAAATTTGCGGAGTGAACTCACACAATACAAACGCAATTCAAACCCCCAATTTCACCAACTCAACACGTGATGGCCGTAAGTGTTCGACCGATTTATCTGGTTAATTTTAGTTGGTGAGAATACAATCTTGGAAAGATTAACGAGCTGTTAGGTGCCCGTATTTTCCTACAGACTGGCCTGGTTCTTACGACTAGTTTGACCTACTTTCAGCCAGTATAGGAGTAAGTACGGACCGTATAAATACGGCTACCCGTTCCTTGAGGACTAAGGCGTCCTCTAAACCTCCCACTCTGCTAAGGAAGTCCGGACCGTTTACCGGCTACCCATATTCCTCACTGAAAAGTAGCTAATCGCCTAAAAAGAAAGAACCAGTAGTAAGTAAGGAATCCAGACTTGGCTCTATACTAGGGTCGTCTCTCTCTCACTTGCAATTAAAACAAACAATGAGGGTTTTATGCACCCGAGAACAAGGGTTCTTTTTATTCTAATTAATTAGATCGACCTGCTCAATTCAGTCCCAATTTTAGAGTTAGGTTATCACTTGAAATTTATGTGAACACACAAGCACGTCTACCGTTCAGTCCCAATTTCCTTTTGACCTTAAGTTGTAAAACAAGAGGGGAATCGGAAATCGGAATGCAAACGAGAAACTATGATGCATGCTCAGAAGAAGGTATACTTATAGTGAATCCCAGCACTCTTCATGCATTATGCATAACAGAATTTATAAATATTACACTAAATGCATGCAGATCAAGAAAACCGCACCTAAACAATATACTATTAGCGGGGAAGAATTGATTGAATTTGAGCTAAGTAGTACGTGTCTATGTGCGTCTCATTATGAATCTTATTAGATAAGTGAATCTTCTAAGATATGTGTGGCCTAATTTACGATGGGCACAAACAAGTTTGAATCTAAACTGTCGTGTGCCTAATCCTTAATTTCGCCACTCAAGTCAAGCCCCACCCTCGCCGGAGAGTGAAACAAGCTCGACACACCACAAATAATGTCCAAGTCTTTTACATGCGCGAGCTCTCAAACAAGAGCCGCTATAAATGAGTAAGATAAATAATTACAAGAATTTACAAAATTTCTCTCAAAAATATTGCTTTTCCTTGCTCTTCAGTAGTCGGCACGTGTCACGTCCGTCGACCTCCGATGCACTCCAAGTCCACCGGGCCCTCTCAAGAAAAATGAGATTTATATTAGAGAGATAAACAACAAGATATATACAAAATATGAAGAGAAATAATTGCAAAAAAATGAAATAAATACAAGGTGGCTCGGGGGTCAGACTACCCGAGTAAATGGAAAACTAAATCCAAATTTTTAAATTAGTACCTAAGCCGTTTGCCTCCCCGGCAACGGCGCCATCTGATGAGTCGCTAAATACGATATTTAATTTGGTCACGTTGTAATACGTGTACTTAGCGATTCGGTCAGAACCAAGAGAAGATCTCCGTGAAGAGTGTCTCGGCTTTAATTTATATCCCGGGCAAGTCCGGGGTCGAACTCATGGAGGCAAAGGAACAACTTGGGTTTTAATTTGAAAACTTAGGTTTAGATTTCCGATGCGGTTTTTTTTTTAATATTTTTTATGCAAAAACCAAAGAAAATGCAAAATGCGGGTGAATTAAGACACTCAGAAAACACAAAGAAGGCCAAATTAATTTTAATAGAAAACAAGTCCAATTTAGCCAATTTTTATTTTTCCTAAAGTCCTAATCCAGTGGGGAACACAAAACACATTTTTTTGTATTTTTTAGGGCTAAAATGCAATAATGAAAAAAAGCACACTGTTTATGGGTATTTTCACAATTTTTCACACAAACAGTAAGCAAAAATTATGAAAAAATTAGTAGAATTAAAACATGATGCAAGAAAGCTACAGTAATTTTTTTGGAATTTTTTGACAAGTTATGAATTTTTTATGGATTTTTTAGTAAAAATAGAGTGACAGTGAGTAAATAATTCCTAATTAATCCACATTATCAAATTAATCAACGTATAAATTATCTCAAGTAGATATTTTCATGAAGAATCCAGGAGATTTGAAATTTCATGAAAAGCATGTATGTGGATTTAATTAAAAATCAAATATCAATTTCACTCTATGATTTTTTTCAGGCACAAGACAACCCGATTTTAGATGAAATTTGGATAGTAATTTCATCACATATCAAGGCATCATATATAATTTGTTTGGAATTTTTAGAGCAACCGTGTGTGAGATATAATTTTCAGATCACTGATTGGGTAAAATATGTAAAATTTCAGTTGAACAATTTTAATTAATTACCCATGGACTACAAAAATATAAATAAATGTCCACAATATAGAGAATTAGCTGCTCAACATCAAGATATTTTTCATTGAACAAATTGATGCAAAAACGAAGTCCAAATTACGGTGCGAACACAGGGGTCTATGTGCAAAATAGAAATTGAAAACTGACAATAGAAAACATGAATAGGGACTGAAATGTAATTACATAAACATAATAGGTAAACTTGCAATATTTACAATAAAAAAAAGAAAATGACCTTCTCCTTCGTTGATGCAGAAAGGGCATGGAGAGGAACCCACAAAGGGGGAGAAGTCGGCGGCGGCGCGGCTCGCCGCTGGGGCTGGAGGCGGCTGTGCGCGCTGCGGCGGAGCGGCTGAGGGCGCGGCCGCCCGCAGTCGCGAGGGGGTGGCGGTGAGCTGCGGGGTCGGTGGCCACCTGCGGGTGGCTGCGGAGATAGGCGGAGGGGCGCCGCCTTGCACGGCCGCTTAGAGTGGCGGAGGGCGGCGAGGAGAGGGGGCGGCACCGTCGGTGGTGGCCGCTGGAGGATGAAGGGGGGAGCGGCGGCCGGCGGGATGGGTGTGGGCCGGCGGTGAGGAAGGGAGGGGGCGGCGGCGGTGCTGCTGCTTCCCCTCCGTTTTTTTATTTTTTTTATTTTTTTTTGATTTTAAACTGTTGTAATAAAGGTTTTTTTCAATAATTTTTTTTGTTTTTGTTTTTTTAATTTTTTAATTTCTTTAAACATGGAACATGATAAAAAAAAGATGAATTGGTGGTGATAATGAACTAGATAGATGGGGAAAAAATGATGATGGTGGTGGTGATATGTGGTGTGCTAAAAAAATTGCAAAAAGACAAGATGATAAAATGAGATGAAAAATTTACTTACGATGATACGGTCGCCTATGGAGTGCTCTCGCGAGCACGGTCTTCGCTCAAATCGTTGGCGTGCGATGAGCTCGAGCAGCACGCGGAGGCGACTGCGGTGTTGGCCAAAAAGCCAATGGATCACACCGGAGAGAGGGTCGTCGTCGCTCGACTGCGGTTGCGTCGCTGTCACCGATTCAACTCTGGGAACTTGGCTCTCCTCACATAAAGATGGATCAAAGGCAAAAAATGAGGAGAATGGCATGTATATAAAGAAGAAGAAAAATGGAAGTTAGAATTAAGATGGAGTGGGATGGAGGTTAATAAAATGGTGGAGTTGAATTAGAAGTTAGAAAATATGGTGGAGTAATGGAGTTGAATTGGTGGTTATTGTAGAGAATGTAAAATAAAATAAATAAATAAATAAAATAAAGTTGTCTACTTTTATTACAATAGAATAAAAAAGAATAAAATAGATAGTGGACAATTTACAAGGGAAGACAAACAACATGTACACATTTTTTTTACTTTTCTAATATGTAATTTTTTTATATTTTTAATAAGAGATATTTACAACAGAAAAATACCATAAAATAGTACAATTAAAGTACAATACAAGTATGATTTTTTTGTATTTTTAATAATTAAGAAAGATACAATAAAAAATGAAGAAAGTATGAATATATACATACCGTACAATGTACATCTAGGTCCCAAAACTCAACTTTTGCAAATGATCTCCGATTTTAATGAAACCACTTCCGTTGGATAGATAATTTTCTAACTTAAACTTTAAAAGTGAGTTTGGTGAATTTGGAGTTCATACGAAGCGGGGATTTAGCTTGGAAGTTGGACTTTACGGCCTTTTCTCTTTGGGATCTAGGAGCATTTATTTGAGGTAAAATTTGTTTTGTATTTTTGTATTTTTATATACATTTTTATAAACAAGTTAGAGAAAGAATTAGGCAAAAAGGAGTTGAAATGAAATTATTAAAAATCCATGAAGTTTTGGCCTATTTACAAGTATAAAACTCCTTTATTTTTTTCGGCTTTTTATTGTTAATTCATTTTGTACAATCTTATATACAATAATTAGTATGTTTTATTTACAAGAGTTATTTTGTTAATTTATGTATTTTATGGACATTTATTTGGGATTTTACTCAGGGATTTTGCTAAGATCAAGATATTGCGATGATGAATCGTGGATTCATCACATACCTCTTAGAAAGAGTTCTAGTGTTGTAAGATAACCTGAAAAGTACAACTTCCATATATCAGACGAGTCTGATGATGATCTATCTTCATTCGATGAAGCTTTGGGTAATCGTGACAATGAAGTTTGAGATAGGCTCCATGCACAAGAATGGTGTATGGACCCTTGAAGATCCACCTAAAGGGGTCAAACCCATTGGGTGCAAATAGATCTTCAAGAGAAAGAGGGCACTCGTTGGGAAGGTAGACCTTCTAAGCATGACTCGTTGCCAAGGGTTACACATAGAGAAAAGGCATCGATTGAGACATTCTCCCCTGTGGACATGCTTAAATCTATTTGTACATTGCTTGCAATAGCTGCACACCTTGACTATGGCATCTGGCATATGGACATCAAGACAACATTCCTTAATGGATACCTCAAAGAGGATATCTATATGAAGCAGTCCTAGGGTTTCACAGTTGATGATGATAAAGTGTGCAAGCTAAAGAAATCCATCTATGGGCTCATATAAGCTTCTCGTAGTTGGAACATCTGATTCAATAAAATCATAAAGGATTATGATTTCATGCAGAATCCAGAGTAGTGCAATCATATTTATTGTGCTTTATATGCATGTACAATACCTTTGAGATGAAAGATCTCATAGAAGTCTCTTATATCTTGGCTCTGAAGTTGTTCAGAAATAGACAAAAGAGGGTATTGGGACTATCACAACATTGATACCTTAAAAAGATCTTGGAAAGATTTAGTATGGATAATTCCAAGAAAAGCTTCCTTCCAATAAGACACAGTATCTACCTATGTAAAGGGATGGCTGCTCAAACTGTAGAGGAAAAGAAACCCATGGCTGGATACCCTTATGCATTGATTGTGGGAATCTTGATGTATGATGTGATGTGTACTACATAAGATATCTGCCTTGTAGAGGGAGTGGTAAGACGTTACCAATCCTTAAGTGGAGAGAAACACTGGACTCCAATGAAAAACATCTTCAAGTACCTAAGAAGAACTTAAGAATACATCTTGTTTTATAGAGATAATGATCTTCAAGTCTTAGGATACACTGATTCGAACTTCCAATTAGATGTTGATGATAGGAACTCAACCTCAAGGTTCTTATTCATGTTGAATAGTGGTCCGTGAGCTAGAGAAGCAAGAAGCAAGACACCATGGTCAATTCAACAACCGAAGTAGAATACATAACCGCATCGGATGCTGATAAAGAGGCAGCGTCATTCTTGTTGATTGATTATTCAGAGGAGCCTCACATCCGATCTTGGACGGTCTATGGTGCCTGATAAGTCATGTCTGGCAATCGTTGTATCTCTCGCTCTCACGGTACTTAGCATGTGGACAACCAAATCATGTAAACAATCAACCCACAATCTATGATAAATCAATGAAAATTGTGCGGGGTGAAATTTATTATACCCTGTAAATAAATGTGTACAACAAGAAAATGCATGGGCAAAACCACTGAGAGCAAATATGTGGACATGGTAATAATTATTGTCTAAAGATAAACGATAATTATTTATGTATTTGTTTGTTTTTTGATTTTTGCGGGTTTTAACTATATTTAATCTTTATGGATTTTTAATATTGTATATTGTTTTTTAAATTTTATAATTTTTATTTTATTTTTATTTTTATTTTCTGATTTTTAATTCTTTTTATTTTTAAAAGTATAATATGTGTGTATATATAGCGATAATAATAGTAACAGTTATAATAATATGCAATATATAATAAATATATACAAAAATATAGGAAATACAAATAAGAATAGTCCTTTTTATTTTAAGGGTTTAAATAAATATATCTATAGGGTATTTATAAATAATAATAATATTATTAATAGGCATATAAGTAATAATATGTATATATAGGCTATATGGGGTTTTATATTTATAAATATAGTTATATATCGTCAAAAAATTTAAAATAAAGTTTTTGTATTTTTTAATATTTTTATCTATTTTTGTGAATTTTCAAAATTTTAGGTACTTTTAAAGTCTGATAGCAAAATAGGAGACATATTAATAGGCCAAATGTTTTAGGGATTTAAAAATAGATAATAAGTTCAAAAATACTTAAAACTAATTTATTATATATTATTTAACATAAAGAAAAATATATAATAAAATTTTAACTTTTTGGATTTTATGGAATTTTTGCAATTTTTTATAGGGTTAGGAGGGTTTTTTTAATTTTTAAGGTTTCCCTTTCATATTTTTTGTGATATTTGGTTTGGGGTTATATTATATAATAATATATAATAGGGTTTTTATCGGTTGTGCCCCTCTTAGATATTGCAATTTCAGTTATGCCCCTCTCTTTTTGGGAATATCAACTGTGCCCTAACTTCTTGTCATTTTATCACTTATACCCCTCGGGTTAGTAACCGTCCATCCTCAATGCTAACGGACGTTAACTTTGAGGACACAGTCAGAATTAATTTTTAAAAAAAGGCTGGAAGGTATCCCATCCTTTTCCTCCTCCATCTTCTTCATCATCTTCTCCTCTTCCTCCCCAGTCTGTTGCTCCTCCTCCACTGCCTCCTCCACTCGGCCCCAGCTACTCCCTCCGTGTTGACCTGCCAAGGCGACTTGGGTAAAGTAATACCTAGGGATCGTTGTGATCCTAATCACGAGGCGTGATCATCAAGAAAAATCAAGACCATACAAGATAAAACAAGCAGACACAAAATCAATCAAATGTAGGCGGTCTCCGCTATTTATTTAACCTGGTATAGCGACCATGGTCGAACACAAGGAGCATGAGTGAAGCCTATGAAGCAGTCCTAATTGGAAAGTAAAAGGCATATTTTTGGTGGTTTTTAATTTGCAAATTTTTTGTTATATTTTTTTAAAGTAAGAAAACAATCAAAGCAAATGAAAGGAATAAGGTAAAAATACAATTCAATAATTTTTATTAAGACTAAAAACACACAAAAATAGGGAATAAAAACATTTTTATATTTTTCAAATATACAGATGTTTTTGATGGTTTTATGGTATTTTTCTGATTTTTATATGATTTATAAAAATAAAATAAAATCAAAACAGGGAAACAATGTACATCCTGGACTAAAAGGCAAGTTTAAAATAGTAAAAATGCCTTAAAGTCCTAGATGTGATTTTTATGAAAAAGAAAATAAAAATAACTTTACACATCAACTGGAATCCTATTTTTTTATTTTTTAGAACTTTTAATGATTTTTATGAGATTTTTAGAGTTTTAGCTTTTTAGGATTTTTATGAAAGGAAATGCAACAAAAATTGCACTGGAAACAAAGCATACAAAATCAAACAATTACTATTTTTTTTGGAATTTTAAAAGCTATTTTTATAATTTTTATGTATTTTATAAAATAGACAGGACACTTTTTAGGGATTTTTTTATTTAGAAAATATCAAATGAAACTAAATTAAGTCATAAAAATTACCATAAATATTACACATTAGCAGGAGCTAACTGTAATTTTTATGGGATTGTTGGAGTTAATTTGGTATTTATTTGATTAAAAACAACACATACAACACACAGGGATCTGTTTGCAATTATTCAAAAGTCACAGTCCAAAATATAATACGATAAAAAGCTCAGGGCTAGATTTGCAAAAAGCCTAGAAACCACGTACACAACACGTAAAAAAGCTTCATAGGGGTATAATTGCAAATACTAGAAAATATTCAATCAAAATGTACCATGCATAAATTTTATGATAAAAAGTACAAAAACACCAGCTAAACACGTGGGACGACACGTAACTTCAGTTCAACTGGACTAAAATGCAAATACAGAAAATATGAGGTCTGAACTACAAATTATTTTAATTATACGTTATTTTACTAGACTCCAAAGTAAAGCATAAAAGTGTGGGGTGAAAAGTGAAATATACCCATTGTAGGGCACGTGGCGCATGTGGGAGGCTTCGTGGGTGTACGACTCTGATCACTGCTGGAACAGATCTGATGGTGCAGGGAATGTCCCCTACGTGCGGTCGGATGCGCTAGGAGGTGTCAGATCTTATGGCTGAAAAGCTACGACGGTCGGCGGTTGTGATCTAATCTGGAGGACGAAGGCCGACCCGATGGTAGACGAGGATGCCCGAAGAACGGCTCATGGGCGAGCTTCAATCTGACATTGGCGGCGATCCACCGGTCCGATGAGAGCCCCAAGAGGTTTGTAACGTCGTAGAGATGTTCCGTGTTCGATGGCGTGCTTCGATGGCTGTGGCGATGGCTAGATGATCATGGAGGCGTCAGGACACCTGGAGCCGCTCCGCCTGAGCAATCTGAGGTCCATATGATGCTCCTCTTGCGCTCGGTGGCCTGCAAAGAGTAAAGGGACTCGGGGTGAAGCTCTAGTCCAAGTTATTGGAGCTAGAAACGAAAGAAGCGAAGGGGGGTGAAAATCGATCTCCAGCGAAGGCGATAGAGGGAGATCCTTGCCCTAATATCAACCTGAAGGTCGAGGCTAAGGATGGTAAGGGTGTGGTGCAAGATGGAAGGCGAAGCTGTGGGTCGATCGGAACAACTGGATGTGGATATCTAGGCTCCGGCCAGGGTGGTCAGAGTAAGTGAATGTACGGCGGAGGCGAGATACGCAATTGGATCAAGCAGAAAAATGGAAGGGATATTCTGGATACCTGATGGTAGGAACGAGTTCCTGAGCTCCAGGCGAAGATGGCTGATGAGGTAATGGCCTCGACCTCGCTGCTGAAGGCGGGGAGGCTAGACGCGGCGGCGCTCGCCGACCACGTAGCTGAGCTACAGCTCCCGACCACCAAACTCCAATCTGAGGGGTCCCTCCGGTCTGAGGTGTCTAGGGTTGGAAGAAGGGGCGAGGAACGAGCTGCAGTGCTCAAGATTCGAAGAAGATGCTATATAGGCTTCTCAGGGGCGTGAGAGAATTGGGCGAAGGCGTACAACCCTAGGAAGATCTACGCCTTCCTAGGGATCCACAAAGGTGCTGGATCTCGGGAGGTGGCACGGGCGAAGATTCGGATCAGGAGGAGGCTCGACCCGATTAGGAAAAAGGGGAGAACTGGCTTCGGCGATAGGGGTCGGGTCGGGTCAAGCCTGGAAGAGGTCGTTGACCCGCGTTCAACATCCGGCCATGGCCAATCAGAAAAAAAAGGATTTTACAAAATATTTACAAAATAAATAAAAAATAGTAAATTACTTAGAAATAAAAAGTATATAAAATAAAAAATGTTTAATAATTTTCAAACTATTTTTTGTGATTTTTAATTATTTATGAAAAATAAATTAATCTCTATACAATATAATGTATTATATACATATATTATATACCTATGTATTTTGTATAATAATTTTTATTTTGTTATTTTTACATAAATACCCTAATTTTGTATTTTATTCATTTATAACATAATTTTTGGAGTATAAAATAATTTTTATTTTATTTTTAATATTTATTTACATGTATATAGTAAATAGGGAGTGAGGCATATATACATGTGCCTTATACAAGTGAGAGTTGGTTTTATTTGTATTTTCATTGTATTTTTCTTATTATTGTTTTATTTTTAGGAGTCAATACAAGGAGGTAAAAAGAATATTTTATTTTTATTTTGTCAAATATAATTATTTACAGATATAAGTGATATGTACAATATGGAGTAGGCCATATCTCGCTCTACTTATTTTGTTTGGCGATCAGGTCAAAGCTTGACCTTCTCTTGGAGTTCGGGTCACTCTGTATTTATTCTAAATACCTCCTTCCTTTTTTTTCTTTTTATTCTTTTATTTTTGCACAAATACATGCTAATTATGCAATATTAACACATGCATGCATAATGCCAACTTATTATATTTACACCTATTTACATGATGCTTTTGCCAAAATAAATGGCTAAAATAAAAGAATAAAGAGTGAGAATCAGAGATTCATCACCCCCTATACTTGCCTTGCTAGTCCCTTAGCAAACACTTATTTGAAAAAGAAGTGAAAAGAGAAGAAAAGAAAAAGGAAGAGAATCAAGGTTGATTATTAAACTTGTCTTCACTAAATTGAAGTATGGAGCTCGGTCAAACCTTTGGATTATTAGTTTGTCGGAACCTTATCTGGACCTAGGTTTAAGACTCAACAACCTCTAAGTTCCACTAATCTATGGTCAAGACTCCTCAATAATCCAGATCAGAACAAGTCTACATACACAAACTCTAATGACCATGAATCTTTTCTTGTACGGTGTAAGTGATATGTAGCTCCCCACCTCAGAAATGACAAGGCAACAACCTCCCTCAACAAGGTAACTCTAATGCCCTAGTCTGGCAGCTCTTTCCTCGAGGAGCGGGGTATTCCCTGCTATAAGTTCAAGTTCAACCGACTCTAGAAGAGGGGGTAAGAAGAGAATGGATCGTGGTCAATGTAGCCACGTATCCCTGGGAGCCCAACCAATGTAGATAAGTCTCCCGTTGCAAGCTTCATGAGATGATAAGGGGTAACATAAGCTTTGCTTTATTTGACTATATATATTCCGGCAGACATTTCATTTTCTATCAGACCTGCCACTTTTTGAAGCATGTTCTTCATCGGAAATGGATAGAGCTTCTCCAAGAAATGACGAAGAACAGCTCTTGGACGACTTTGGATTTGAGCTCCTGAGCAACTTCGACCACCTCCCGCTTAGTTGAAGGGAGGGAAATATTCCTGGGAAGTAGTCGAACCTGCTGATGGTCGGATTCGTGTCCAGGACCCGAGGATTGGGTCCTGGAGGTTGAAGATGGAGCCGGGACCTAGAGCATATTCTTCAAGACTTGGGACCCATCAGATGGGGTCCTTTGAAACTGGGACCTATACTGTAAGCAGAAGAGTATGGAGCCTAAAAAAGGTAGGAGGAATAGTGGATGGAGCAGTCAGAGGGTCTCTGACGATGGTGGCAGAGGGAGACCCAAGGAACCTTATCTTTGTAAGATCAGGGTGGAGAAGGTGGTTTGGGAGATGGATAAGGGGTCAAGAAGCTGATGGGAGCGAAGGAGTGGTGGAGTCAGTGTGGTTGATCGGAGATGAGTGCCGGACTTCGAGATCCAGTGAAGTACTATTTTTGGATTTTTATAAATATAAGTGAAATCAAAGCAAACGGGAAGTAAAACTAGACTACTGCTAAGATAGGGAACAAAAATATGCAAATAAAGAGCAACTCACTAGAGCAAGGCAGTTGGGAGGAAAGCGTCACCAAGAAGAGCTCCGACGAAGTGGATATGCTTCCTCCTCCTTTGTCCATGCCCAAGAGCCGGTGTCCGGCCTTCCTGTCACCAAGGCGAGACTCCTTGAGGGATCAAGGGATTTAGACATGGAGATGGTCGATCAAGGGAGCAAAGGAAGGGAGAGGGTATTTTATACTGGCTGAGAAATAAAAAAGAAGAATTAATGTTTTGGCTTGATTGCTCGGCAAAAATCGAATCAAAAGGTTTGCGAGAAGGGGCATGATCCGATCTACATTTTTCAAAAAGGAATCAGACCGAAAGGGGCAATGGAATTCCATGATAAATCAGCGAAGTCAGCACCCCTACCAGATCTGACAGATAACGTAGGGGGAGGGGGTGTTGACTTGGGGTCAACAGTCTGATGACGTGACTCTTGCAACTTGGGTTAAGGAATAATTATGGTCATTGCGACCCGAACCACAAGGCGCAGTCAACAAGAAAATCAGACCACCAAATAAAAGAATCAAACACTCAAAGAAAAGCAAGCGGTCTTGCTAATTTATTTTACCTGGTATAGCTACTAGGGTCGATCACAAGGAGCACGGAATGGAAAACCTACGAAGTAGTCGGGAAACCAAGAAAATAAAGAAAATGGTGGTTTTTAATTTTTAAATTTTTTTATGATTTTTAAAATGCGAAAAGAATAAAAACAAAGCAAAAATCAACACTCGAATAATTATTTAAAAGTCCAAAAATGCTCAAAAATTCAAGATAAAAATATTTTAGGTTTTTAGAATATTCAAGTGTTTTTGTGAATTTTATGGGGTTTTTATAATTTTAAATTATTTTTCTAAAAATAAAAGAAAATCAAAAACAATAACTAATGTACAACTGGGATCTAAAGGCAAGTTAAAATTAATTAAAATGCCTATAAAATCCTAGCGGCAATTTTCTGAGAAACTACAAAGCAAAATCTAAATAAAAAAGAAGAAAACACATTTTTTGAACTTTTATGAATTTTTAATGATTTTTATAAAGTTTTTACTCTTTTTTATTTTTTATGAGTTTTATAAATGGGAATGGAATGAAAATTGGATAGAAATTAAAACAACGCAAAATACGTAGTCAGATTTTTTTTTGGAATTTTTCAAGGTATTTTATTATTTTTAGTTGATTTATAAAAACAAACAGTGACACTTTTGAAGGTTTTTGAATTTTTAAAATAACAAATGAAATCAAAACAAAACAAAAAATTCACCAAAATTCCTAAACCGTGGTAGGAGCCATGTATCAAACTTTCGTAATTTTTGGATAACTTTTGCTATTTATTTAATCAAAGACAAAACACACAGCACAAAGGGACCAAACTGCAAAGAAAATAAGTCTTGGGATCAAAATGTAACACGCGAGAAAAACTTAGGGCCCAATCTGTAAATTTTCCACTAATATCCGTACATGTCATAAATCCGCACTCACAGGGGCATATTTGCAAATATGGAAACTAAATATGCAATCAGTAACAATAAAAACGTTCAGGGCACAATGTACAAATATCCCAGAAAAACTCGTAATGAAGCATGTGACATGCAGAATTAAAGTGCAAATGTGGAAAACTACATGTACCAAAGTGCAAAATGGTCTAATTATGTACTTTATTTAACAGACTAAAATAAAAACTCAAATAAATGTAGGGTAGAATGAGCAATATACCCATGAGGCACGTGACGAGGCACGTTACAAGGATAGATGGCAACCGCTGGTCATGCACAATCATGCGGCTCTGGCGCATCAGAGGTTAGATCTGACGACTGTCAGATGTCGGGGATGTGGCTGGTACGTGGCCGTTAGGTCTGACATCTAATGGCCTGACACCTCCAGGTGATGGATGGCTATGATGACGTCTGGAATGTGTGGGCGATCCAACGACGGAGAGATCCTCTGGATGAACTGAGCTGGGGTGAACTTCTCGGAGCACCAGAGGTAATCGGTGGCTCCGATGAAGGATCTGGATGCGCCAAAAGGACCAGAGGGCCCTTCCGCATCGGGTGGTCGGCTCTGATGGAGTGGCTGACGGTCGGATGAACGTGGCATCGACTGAGACCTGGAAGCGCTCCGGCGAAGGTGGACGAAGGCAATCTGGATGGTCATTGCGTGCGTCAAGGCCTGCACAAGATAGCTCGAACTCAGAGCAAAGAGAGAAGCGGTGGTGGATGGGGGGTGGGTCTCCGGCGAAGGTGATAGATGAGACTAATGACCTAATCTTGGCGATCCGAGCCAAGGTCAGGGTAATCATGATGTGTAGGAAGATGGAGGATGAGCGGTGGAGTCGATCTGAATGGGTAGATGATGGGGACGAAGCTCCGACCGGCTGGTCAGAGCTGGCGGAGCAGCGGCGGATGACAAATGAAAGATTGGATATACAAATGAGCTAGGAACTGTGGAATGGTTACCTGAAGGTCCTAACGTGATCCTGAGCTCCAGGGGAGTAGGACGGTGGGGTCTTTTCCTCGACTACACTGTGGTTGGCAGAGGAGGCTCCTCGCGACGGTGCTCCGGCCACGACAGTTGAGCGTCGTCTACACAGCTCCTCTCCGAGAGACAAGAGTGGCCTCTCGTTTGCTGTCACCAAGGAGAAGGTGTCTAGGGTATCAGAGAAGGGTGCGGCGTGAGCTACTGAGCTGGGGAGGCGATGGAATGAATTTATAGGATGTCCCATGTAGTCGGAAGAAACGGGTCGAGGCATGCAAACCGAGGGGTGGATCCCTAAAGGAATCATCGAGTGAGGATCTTGGATCCCCCCTCGATAATCGGAGCCTTGAAATGGAGTAGAAGGTGGTCAGATCGGGTCTGGAAAAAACAGCGAAGAGCGTGCAAAAACCGAATCCGCACGAGGGGAGTCCGGGAGGGGTAGTTGATCGAGGTCAACAATCCTCATGGACCAATCAGAAAATAGATATCCAAAAATATTTGTAAAATCAATTAAAAATAACAAATGATTTTAAATCAAAAAGTGTACAACATGAAAAATATTTATTATTTTCCAAACTATTTTTTGTGATTTTTATTTATTTTTATGAAAAAAATTATGATATACACAATATAATATATTATATACATGTATAAAATGCCTATGTATTTTGTACAATTATTTTTATTTTAGGGATATTTGCACCCATAACCCTGAGTAGTTTCATAATTACCCCAGAAACCCTCAATAAACACGAATTACATCCAAAACCATGAGTAATGCTTAACCTTTACATGGCATAACCCTGTGTCAAGGTTTGTCTTAATTCTCCGTTAACTCTGACGGAAAAAGTTATATATTGACCATTTTACTCTTCGAAAGAAATCATATTTGTAGCATGATGCCAATTATAGATTAAACAAAAATGATGGTTCTCCTCTCCCTGCAAAGCTCATGCCCTCCCACTCGTCTCCGGCAAGTTGTCCCTCCGCCCCGCGCCTCCGCGACCTGACGACCATCTGCACCCCCGCCATGGAGCATCGCCACCGAGGAGCGAGTTGCACCTGCTGATGAATCTCCATTTCATCACCTTTATTCTATCATTTTGGCCTTAAAAACCTCATCAAATGCATGTAAATAGCATCAAAGTGTATATAATAGCATTCATGATTCATTGTATTAATCACACATTAAATACTGTGTTTAATGCCAAAATAATAGAATAAAGAAAAGAAAAGAAAAAGGAATAAAATATTGAAGATATTTTATGACCCAAACCCTGAGACCAAGGCCAGTATGGTATTGGTCGACAAGGAATAAAGTAAGGGGAGATAAGGGCCAGTGTACAATACATACCTCATTTATTCATGCATTTATTTATGCATTTTTGACACCTATTTTGTACATCATTATTTATTCATCAAATAAAGAAACTTTGTACATGAAAGTTGTAGACAATAATGTAAATAAAAATACAAAATTGAGTTTGTGTAAAAATAATACTCAGTGTACATTTTATACAAAAATAAAAAAGCAAAAATCTCAACTTCACAGACCCATATCTTGCAAATAAAAACTCCAAATCAACCAAACTCACCTTTAATTGTATATAGCATTCCAAGAACTATTTAATAAAATTGGTTTCATGATTTTTGGAGTCCATATGCAGAAGTTAGGTTTTTGGCCCTCCTTGTATATAGGATTGATTAAAAATTCTTTTTATTCAATATTCATTATTTTTATAAATTCATATTTTTAGAATTTTGTAAATAATGTATATAAGGCATACACACATTGAAAGTAAAGAAAAACCAAAAATAATTTCAAAAATAAAATAAGTCTACAAAATTCATAGACAAAATACCTATACTATATATCTTTATATAAATAAAAAGGATTTTATTCCTTGGTTCTTTTATTCTTTTATATTTTTATAATAATGTATACATTATACACAACTCATTAAAAATGTAAATCCAAAATAAAAATCAAGAAAATACATTAAATAAATTAAGAATACAAAAAACATAGGTAAAATACCTATAAGGATACCTACATATACCTATACCTATTTATTTAAAAATGTAAATAAACTCCTAAAAATTAAATAAAAATACCTTTATACTCACAAAAATAAATTATAAATTTATAAAATAATCCAATAAAATAATAAAAGAAAATAAACAAATTAAAAATAAAATACATAAAAATACATACATATACACATTATTAAATTAAAACCATAATAAAACACTTCGAAAAATTCAATAAAAATCACAAATAAATACTACATGAAAAAATACACATTTTTTATGTTTTAAGAAAATTCTAATAAAATCATTTACTATTGTAAATAAATCAATTTCAACTCAAATTTCCTGTTTTGTCTTCTAGCGGATGACTTGGACCAATCACAGGCCGTCAACAGTTGACCGCTCGGTCAACTGCTTCCCCAGCCGCCAGATGTGACGCAGCCTGTCTCTTCGCCCGTCTTCTCCCATTTTTCCCGGGCACACCATCCATCAATCGAAGATGCTTCCTTCACAAGAATTGCTCTCTAATCATCCATGATGCCCGCCAAAATCTTAGATCAATTAGATACTCATTGGATCAGTCAATAATCGCCGGTCAATAAGGCTACTCGCCAATGTCTATAAATAAGTAGCTCCGCCTCCTTCCTCGAATTTGGCCATTTTCATTCCAACCTTAAGCCTTGATTCCAGTCCTGGGACATTCCTCGTGACAGGGGGGGTGTGCTGGTGCCTCGAATCGGCCGGAGGGAGGAGAGTTTTGTCGCGGCGGAGCTCCGGCATCCGCTCTGCTCCCTGGAGGCCCCCAGGTATTAGAGATGTCCCTTTCATGCTTTTTAGTTAGTTTTAATGTTAGCTTTTCATTCCTGTAGTTAGATTAGTAGTTAGTTAATCCCCTTAGCGTAAAAATCCAAATTCGAAGTTCGCCGGAGCTCCGCTCCGACGACTTCTTCACCGTAGACCCGACTGTTTCCGACCGCCCTGAGCACCTCATCTCGATCCCCATCGCTTTCTCCCTCGTTCCATCACCTCTGACCAACCCAGGACCTTCGGTCTTGGCGAATCGGGGCTCCTCCTCCACCGTACGCCGGAGCCCCTCCGCCCCACTCCATCTTGCTGCCTAGCTTCAAAACCCCGGGTCGAGGAGGTAGCTCTCTCGCCCCCGGTTCTTCCTATGCAGGTACAATGAAGGATAGAGCCATCTGGGCTCGAATCGATCCAGGAAGAGGTTCCTGGGGGTCCTCTTCTTCACCGACCTCGACCGATCGACTCGGACCTCCAGGAGCCATGCGAACACCATCAGACGACGCGGAAGCTTCCCAGCTACGTCCAGTGCACTTCAGATGCGCGGGAGATGCCCGGAGGAGCCCGTGCTGCCTGATCGAAGCTCGCCGGAGGCGAGCTTCTTCCCCATTCTTCCAGACACCTCCAGCGCCGTTGGATCGGGAGGCGAGGCCCAGATTGCACGACGACCGTTCGATGAAGACACGCGTCCACCGTCAGATCAGCCAGGAGCTTCTAATCCAAGCCCTTCATCGACGAACCGGTATCCGCCGTCCGATGGTTGACACGTGGATAAGGGGCGCCTCCAGCGCCGCAGGATGATGCACCTTATTTGGGGTAAATTTCACATCTAGCCCCCCCCCCCCCCCCCCGCTTTTTGTATTTATAGTTTAATATCAAAAATAAAAAGTCACGTTGTAAATAAATTGTATAATTTGCAGACGGACCCCCAATGTTTGTATATTTACATTTTAGTCCCTCCGCGCCTCACGTGCAGCACCCACATGAGGCGCGTGAAATTTGCATGTAAATTCTGCCGTGTTTTTGTATTTGTAAAATGGTCCTGAAATTAAAAGTTAACGTTCATTTTTATTGTGATTTTTGCATGTATGCCCCTGTCAATTATTTTATTTGCAAAAACACCCCTGCTAGGCCATTTATTTTTGGAATGCTTTGTCTATTTATTTTGTGCTTCATATTTCTTCGAAAAATTTTGCAAAAATAGACATAAGCTCCTGTTAGTGTACCCTTGCACGCTATATTTTTAGTTTTTAATTTTATTGCATCTTTGCATTTATTAAAAATCAAAAACATGCATTTTATTTACTGTCTAGCTTATAAAATACCAAAAAAATATGAAAAGGCCTCGAAAAATTCCAAAAAAAATTAGTTATGGTGTATTTTGACCCATTTTAGTGTCAGTCCAAAAATCCATAAAAATCTCAAAAGGAAATTCTTAAAAATTCAAAAATACCCAAAAACTCCAAAAAATGTATAAAATCAAAGAAAAATTAGAAAAATATGAACTTAGTCCCTATTGCTGCTATATTTTATTATCTTTATTAGAAAATTAGGGAGGAAAATTTTGTGGGTTATTGCTATTTTTAAACACTATTTTTCTCACAGCCAGTCCCTATTTCCCTGTTTGCTCTTATTTTGCTATTTAAAAATACTAAAAATGTTTTCAAAAACGCCCAAAAATCACAAAATAGTAAAAAATCATGAAAATTCCAAAAAGACTTTATTCCTGAATCTTTGAATATTTTTGAGTATTTTTATAAATATTATAGTACCCCTTTATGTATATATATGTATTTCCTAAAAATATATATATCTAACTATTTATATGTATTTATATATCTATTTATTAACCCTGATATACAAAAAAAAGAGAAAAAAATGTATTTTATCATACTTATATATACCTATATATAGTGTATGTATTACAAGCTATATACTAACCCTCTATGGGTATACATATATTTATAAATTTATATTATATATCTATATATATACACCTAATTATATTATTAAAAACAACAATATATATATATAATATAATAAAAAAATAAATATAAATAAATATATAAAATTAAAAACCCACTTCACACAAGGATGACTTTGTAGCTCAGGTAGGCTTTTGCATTTTGTATTGCTCTCTGTGGTTCGACCTCTACATGCTTATTCCCTATACACTTTATGGTAGAGTAATAAAGATTAATTCACATTTCTTTTGAGTTTAATTGTTTTATTCTTTTATTGTGGGTTAATTGCTGGTCAACCAATGTTTTGTGAGTGGTCGCCGCAACGACACATTTTACATATCATTTATTGTGACCCTCGCAGAACATTGTGGTTATCAGATGGCGCCGTTGCCGGGGAGCAATGAGCATAGCCTAATTCATTTTGTCATTCTTGTATAAAATTTTGGATTCATCATTCATTTTTGAGCAGCTATTTTTATTGATATTAATCACCATGCTTCATTGATTTATGTCTTGTGATTATTTTATCTGCTCTATTTTATTGGTTGAGCCATACTAATGCACTCTTTTTGTGACTTTGATGCGAGGGCCCGCCACGCGAGGATGGCTTCTTAGGAGGCCAATGCAGCCAAGCTTGGAGGAGGATGGTCCTCTTCTCATGACCATCTGGAGAGAGCACCAAGGAAGCAAAGAGAGGGAGATTAGATAGGATTAGAACACTTAGGATTATTTATTTTGTAATTTATGGTGAGAGAGATAGACTCTTTTGGCATGTAATTAAACAGGACTCTACTCTTCACAATGAGGTCCAGTGCCCGGGTGATTGTTCACCTGGGGGCCTCATCGCGGCTTTTCGAGTTTTCATCGCCTTCTTTTATTTTATTTTCAGAAGTTTTGAGCTTTCCGCCTTTCTTTTACTTTGTTTTATGTGCTTGGAGCCCCTAGATATAGGTTGCTTGACTCGGTAGTTAGATCCAAACATTAATAAGAATGCATGTTCCTATAGTTTACTTCGCTTGGATCTAGTCAAACTTAAACAAGCCGTTCATGTATCTCTTAGCCCTCTGTGCCGTAGCGAACCCTGTAAAGCGCTTTCTCCTACCCTCAATGTGTTGAGCAGGGGAGGGGTGAGCCAAGACCGGACTCTCTTGGGCTAGAGATGAATGAGCGACTAATGGTTCTTCACGTTAATAGCAGCTTATGTTTAGGGTGATTTTGTGCCTTGCATACCGACATGTAGATAGGTTTAAAAATTCTGTTTTGCATACCACATGGAGAGAGCTGGGATGCACTGTAAGTCTTCTAACTCAGCATGCAACATTCGGTTCAATGGTGAGATTTCCATCATAGAACCACTTGCACGGCTTTTCCGCTATCTCCCTCTGATTTTGAGCACCTAGGACTTAAATGAAAATCTACAAAAACGATAGGCGCTGGTATGAAAACAGACTCAAAAAAAGTGAAAACCCAAAAAATTAAAACAAGGGGACTGCTAAATAAACTTTGACCTTAATTAAAATCTGTAATGGACTATCATTGTACCGGGTTCATAAAGCCTTCATTGTTTTCAGGTACCTTGGAGGGGGACCAAAACCCTACTCCCTTGAGCGAGTGCGACCCCTAAGGATTAAAGCCCAAAACCCAGTCTGCAACTGCCTTGTGTATCGCCTGGATTTCCGAAGTAATGGCGCTTCTATCGTACGTAGGCGAGTAGGACTTGGTCACCAATGGTGACTCTCTGTTGTGAGAGCATCGACCCTGTCCGAAGTATTGAGCATAGGCCACGCCTTCACGGGGGTGTCTGTCTCATCGTCATGCGTCCGAGTAGGTTCTTGCACGCTCACGGGTGATTCCGTTGCGAGCGAGAACCGAAGTATTGGTTTCGCCTATCGGCTTCCTCTCTCTTTTCTTTGGCTGAGTAGGGATCCAGGAAGGGTTACAAGGACTCCAAAAAGTACAGACTACAGGTTACATAGGAGGAGGACAAGTACGGGATACTCTTCTGGCAGTACTCTCTCTCCTATAGGGTAGCGTACTAAGGACTTGTTATAAGATATGCCTAAAAATCACAACTCTAAAAATGAAAAGATAATAAATAGCCGAGCTTTCACGGCTTCACATGGCATGAGTTGGTGAACCCGATTTTGTATTGTGTTTGTATGGATCTAGATTAAGGTTCAAAGATCAAAGTCCCGCGCCTTTGCACACATTTTGTTGTATCTTCCTTTGACCACCCCGCTCAACCGAGCCTTTCTACTGTTTTACACTCCTTTTATTCCTCGTTGACCATCGTATCTTTCTTCCAACATCCGACATTCTCTTATGCTTCGCGAAGTTGATCCATGGATGGTTTTCGTCGGGACCATGCTGACACCTACATCGATTCCATGGACTCAACTCCGCCAATAATTTCGAGGCGATTCCCGAGAACCTGATCCGGACTTTGCGGATCGATCTCCAGACTCCTCGTTTTCTACCTTTCTCTTGGCCACCCAATAAACCGGGATCACTTTTGTCCCGCTTCCGCCGTTGTGAATGGGAGTCGATTACAGTCTACATCCTTTCCCATTCACACCATGCTGGGTTTGACCTGAATCCCAGCTTCATCACGGCAACTGAACATTAATTGTGAGTGATCTGATTCAGACCATCTCATTATGCAGATAGAAGACAGTGCGAGCCCTGGAGACTACTCCGGAGTTCATCTCGTCCGACTCAGACCCTGACATGGCTCCAGGAGGAAAGGGCAAGGGTCAGCAGCCACCACCAGAGGGACAGGTGCCAGATCAGAATCAAGTCAATGCACAGTTATTGGCATCTATCCAGGCCATACAGCAGCAGCTGACCGAGCATGCCCTGACACAGACCGCATTCCAGGATATGTTGAATGATATGATGAACCGTGATGATGGAGGAGGAGGCAGAGGCAGAGGAGGCAGGGGAGGAGGAGGTGGAGGAGGTGGTGATGACCACCATGATGACCTTGAATTACCACCACCAAAGCCGACACTCAAAGAAACATACAATCCGGGAGACAGCCAGATGATCGAGTGGATCCTCATTCCACCGGTACATGCCCACTTTGAGCTGAAGCCCCAAGTTCATAGCCCTTCTCCCTGCATTTCATGGAAATACTAGCGAGGAGCCGTACATTCACCTGCAGCAATTCTCCCGCATTTGCCGAACCACACACTATCCCAATGTCCCTCTGGACATTGTAAAGATGATGGCTTTCCCCTTCAGCCTACAGGACAAGGCCCTCTATTGGGTCAATCATTTGGGAAAGGTCGTGACGACCTGGGAGGAGTTGAAATCCGCCTTCCTGCACAAATATTACCCTCTCGGCCGGCTCAACCAGATGCGAGCCCGTATTAGTAATTTCACCCAAGGACCCCACGAGTCGATACATGAAGCCTAGGAGAGATTTACTGACCTGCAGAAGAAATGTTCCCACCATGAGATCCCTAAGACCAGTTTGGTCCAGCATTTCTTTGGGGGACTGAACATTGAAAGCCAAAGGCTCGTGGACGCAGCATGTGGGGGTTCCCATTTCAATAAGGATGAAGATGTAGTTTGGCAGATCTTTGAAAAAATGGCCGAAGAAGAGGCCGCCCTCTCTTCATCCAAGGCATATCAGAAGCAGCCCCAGATCCTCCAGAAGCAAGTGCACATGGCTGCATCTAAGGAAGCAGAGAGAGATGAGAGCTCCAACCTCAGCATCATCGGGGGCCATCTCTCTAAGGTAGATATCATTGAGAAACGATCACAGGACCTTGAGAAACTCGCTGTGATTGAGAAGAGGACCTAGAACCTGGACAAGCTAGATCAGATCAACAAGTACCTTGAACTATTGGTCGGTACTATCAACTCTGTCCATTCGGCTACACCATCGGAAGCTTCTGCTGAGAAGAAGGACGAGCAGCAACCGCAGCATCAGCCTCAGCCGAGCCAGCAGCCACCGGCAGTCCAGCACGTGTACTACGTGCAGGCGCCCGACCAGGGCCAGCCGCAGCAGCAGATCGTAGTGTACCAGCCAGAGTTCCTCTCAGTACCTGATCCAGTCTTCCCACCACCACCCCTGATTCAGGAAGTGAACAGGGTATGGGCTCATGATGCACAGCCGACCCGTCCTCAGGGACAACCCCAGGGTCAGCAATTTGCCAATCGACAGTACCACCAACCTCAGGGTGGTCGTTTTGGTAAATCCTCTCAGCAGCACCAGCAGTACCAGCAGCCTCCCCAGTTTGTACAGCAGTGGAGGCAGAATTTTCCTTACCAGCAGCAGCCGCAGTACCGCCACCCACAACCGTATCACCAGTACGCGGCTGCCCCCTCTCAGCAATATCCGCAGTATTCTTCTCTATCTTACCAACAGCTTCAACTTCCTGCACCCCCGCAGCACCACCAGCAACAACCTCCACACCCATCCAACCAACAACAGCGTGGTCTGCACGCTGAACCATCAGAAGTACCCCCTGTGAATCCCACCATGGATTGTATGGCCCAACTTGTCAAAGGGCTAGCGGATATGACAAAGCGGCTTGATGACCTGACCGTCACCCGAACTACCATTCCGGCGCAGGTCGAAGCCAACCCCAATAACTTCAAGAAGAAAGAGCAGGTAGATTGTGATGTCCTGTCCGTGTCTGGTAACGATATTACTGTTTATTCTAATACTGTTACTCTCAGGAGCGGTAGGGCCTTGCCTCCGCCTGCTACCACAAGTGGGGTGAATAAAGAAACAGGTGGATCGTCATCTTCCGCATCAGCCGTGCCAGCTCTAGGGGCGGGTGAGGAGGAAGAAGAAGGAGAAGCCAGTCCAGCCGTCGTGCCATGTCAGCAGCAACTTCAGCCAAAAATACAAAAAAATCAGCAAAATCAAAAACAACAAAAAGAAGCTTGTAGCCTAAGCGAAGCCGCGCCAGCCTTGGAGGAGCCGCCAGCAGCAGCCGATCCCTCACCAACCGATGGAGCAGACGCTACCCTTTTTGATCGCCCTGCAACACCAACATGTTCAGATCCAGCTTGTACTCCTTTTTGTAGTTCGGATGTACAACATTCTGTGGGCGATGATTTTGATGTAAATAAGAACTCTCATTTTCCTTCCAGTGGTGTAAATATTCCTTTTCCTCATGCAATACAAAAATCCAAAAAAATTGCAAAACGAAAAAAGGCATTGTCTGATCTAGGTGTTGTGGATATTTTGGATAAATTGACTGTTGAGATTCCCTTGTTGAAGGTCGTGGAATACATGCCAGCTGTGAAGAAAGGACTGAAAGAGGCATGTACTAACAGGCGTCGCCCAGCGCAAGATAACAGATGCCGAGAAGTAGAAAAGCACATTCTCTCCATGGCCACCGTTGCATCCATCAGCAATCTCCCCTAGAAGAAGCAAGACACAGGAGCGCCTCTGATCAGTTGTGAGATTTTTGATCAGGTCTTCGAGCGCACTCTCTTGGATAGCGGATCTTCCATCAACCTTCTGCCCTCGTCCATAATGCAAGAATTGGGGCTGGGACCGCTCAAGCAGACACGCATGATCCTTCAGTTCGCTGACCGATCCGTCAAGCGGCCCCGAGGTCTGTTGGAAGACGTGGTAGTTAAGGTGCAGGAAATGAAATTCCCAGCTGACTTTGTAGTCCTTGATATGGACTCGCCTGCACCCCTGCTCCAGACCCCTATCATCCTTGGCAGACCATTCCTTCGTACTTCAGGTGCCGTGGTTGATTACGGGTCTGGGAAGATCACTTTCAGCTCGAACACCCAGCAAATCACGATCAACATGAACAAAGAGCCGAATGCCGCAACTGATGAGAGCCAGGCAGTATCAGAAGCAGACTGTGATTTTATTGCAGAGATCAGAGACTCACAGTTATCATTGGATGATCCATGGACCCGAGAAATCCTCACTCTTGAGGAGGACTTGGAAAGCGCAGCCAGCATATGCTCTGATGATTCTTGGGAGACAGATTCTCAGATGCAGGCGCATCTTCTTGAGCATTCACTCCAGACCGAACATGATCAGCTTAGCGCAGAACCGTTCAGTACATCATTGGGATCTCAACAGGATGACGAGGATAGTAAATATCTCAAAGAAATACATCCCACCACCAGCACGGTATCAGAAGTGACAGATAAAGTGGACAGATCAAAGCCAGAACTCAAGCCACTTCCTGCAGGCATGAAGTATGCTTTCCTTGCGGGTGGAGAACACATGTATCCGGTCATCATCAGCAGCAGGCTAACGTCGGATCAGGAATCTTGTCTTCTCGAGGTTCTAGAAAAGAACTGCAAGGCACTTGGTTGGAGCGTATCAGATCTCCGAGGGATAAATCCAGCTCCGTGTTCACACCATATCTATCTAGAAGAAGATGCCAAGCCGTCCCGCGAATTTCAGAGAAGGCTGAACCCTAACCTTCGGGACGTCGTCATGAAGGAGATCACGAAATGGTGTGATGCAGGCTTCATCTATCCCATCTCCGATTCAAAATGGGTAAGCCCACTGCATGTAGTTCCCAAGAAATCAGGGCTTACCGTGGTTACAAATGATAAAGGAGAGGAAATTTCTACTCGAGTACCAACATCCTGGCGGGTGTGTGTTGACTACCGCCGTCTTAATGCCGCAACCAAGAAGGACCACTTCCCCTTGCCATTCATTTATCAAGTTTTGGAAAGATTAGCAGGCAAGGAGTTCTTCTGCTTTCTGGATGGGTACTCCGGGTACAACCAAGTGGCGATCGCTCCTGAAGATCAAGAGAAGACTACCTTCACTTGCCCGTTCGGCACCTACGCCTTCAAGAGAATGCCCTTTGGATTATGCAATGCACCTGCAACATTCCAAAGATGCATGCTAGCAGTCTTCACCGAGATGGTAGGCAGTTTTCTCGAGGTGTTCATGGACGACTTCTCTGTCTATGGTGATAGTTTCGATTCTTGTCTTGAGCACCTAGACAGAGTGCTTCAGAAGTGCCGAGAAGTCAATTTAGTGCTCTCATGGGAAAAGAGCCATTTTATGGTCACTGAAGGTATTGTGCTGGGCCACGTCGTTTCCAAACATGGCATGGAAGTCGACCCAGCGAAGGTGGATGTCATTTCAAATCTTCAGCCACCTCAGTCAGTGAAGAATGTGAGGTCATTCCTAGGGCATGTGGGATTTTACAGGCGATTCATCAAGGATTTCAGCCGCATTACCCGACCTCTGACAGAACTTTTGTGCAAGGAAACAGAGTTCATTGTTGATCAACCAGTTCTCCTTGCCTTCAATCAGTTGAAGGAGCTTATCACTCAGGCTCCAATCTTACAGCCTCCGGACTGGACTCTTCCCTTTGAGATAATGACCGATGCGTCAGACTTTGCAGTCAGAGCTGTTCTTGGGCAGAGGAAAGACAAAGCGCCCTATGCCATTCACTATGCCAGCAGAACATTAGATGAAGCACAAAGAAATTATACAGTGATAGAGAAAGAATTGCTGGCTGTGGTTTTCGCCTTAGAGAAGTTCAGATCCTATTTGTTGGGATCAAAAGTCACAATTTTCACGGACCAGTCTGCTATCCGGTACCTACAGCAGAAGAAGGATGCCAAGCCAAGACTGATTCATTGGATCCTTCTCCTCCAGGAATTCGATTTGGAAATCAAGGACAAGCCTGGAGTTCAGAATGTGGTAGCAGATCACCTCTCCAGAATTGAACAACATGAGTCTCCCCTGATCAATGCACCTATCACAGAAACCTTCCCTGACGAAGCCATCTTAGCAGTGGATTCTCTTCCTTGGTATGCTGATATAGTCAATTACCTCGCCTTTGGGGTAATACCTTCAGATTGGACGAAGAACCAAAAGAACAAATTCATGTCGACCATCCGCTTCTACCAATGGGAAGATCCTCTTTTATTCAGAGAAGGAGCAGATTGTATTTGGCGCAGGTGCATCCCTCAGACGGAGCAATCTAGTGTCCTCGAGCATTGTCATTCGCTCGAATCTGGTGGACATCACTCTGGAGATCGTACGGCAGCAAAAGTTCTACAGTGTGGCTTCTGGTGGCCCACATTATTCAAGGATGCAGCAGAGTTTGTCAAAAGATGTATTGACTGTCAGCGACTAAAAGGTACACTTACTGCCAAAGATTCAATGCCCCTGAAAATCATTCAGATAGCAGACGTTTTCGATGCATGGGGCATTGACTTCATGGGACCTTTCCCTAGCAGTCAAGGTTTTGAGCACATCCTTCTTGCCGTAGATTACGTGAGTCGTTGGGTTGAAGCTATTCCCGCCCGAGCCGCCGAAAGCAAAACAGTATGTCAGTTTCTGAAGAAGAACATCATTTCACGGTTTAGGATACCAAAGATTCTCATATCAGACGGGGGTAGCCACTTCATCAACAAAGAGGTCAAGAAGTTAACGAAGGAGTACGACATCGATCACCGTGTCGCGTCTCCTTATCATCCGCAGACCAATGGCATGGCGGAGTTATCCAACAGAGAAATCAAGACTATACTGCAGAAACTTGTTAGGCCAAACAGAAAAGACTGGTCTCAACTCTTGGACTCGGTTCTATGGGCTTACCGAACAGCCTACAAGTCTCCCTTGGGCATGTCGCCCTATCATCTTGTATATGGAAAACCATGCCATCTGCCCGTTGAATTAATTCACAAGTCTCTTTGGGCAATCAACAGTTGTAATTTGGACTCACGAAGAAGTGGTCAGAAGAGAAAAGACGATCTGAACAAGCTCTTGGAATTCCGAGACTATGCATACGATAACACCTTGATGTACAAGGAGAAGGCGAAACGCTGGCATGACCGGCACATCAGACGGAAGACCTTCGATGTTGGACAGAAAGTATGGCTATTTGATGCAAAGTTGCGGATATTCCCAGGTAAATTAAAGAGTAAGTGGACAGGGCCATTTCGAGTATGTGAAGTGCGTGACAATGGAAGCATCGCTATATCAGAATTGTCCCCTGACGCACAGCCCTTCATCGTCAACGGCCAACTACTGAAGCCTTACCTCGAACCAGATGCATTCTTGGCCGTTGTAGACTCTATTCAGCTCGTGCACCACGATGACATCTCCACAGCACCTGCGGCATCAAAAGATTCGGACGATGTACTCCAGCCACTGTTTATCTGATTTTCTTCTTTTCTTCCATTCTTCTTTTCCTTTCCTATTTTCTTTTTATATCTAAAAGGTGCCGCCCTTGTAGACAGTTTTCTATACTTAGGACGTACTTTGTCCTAAGTATAGGGGGGATGTGCACCTAGAGTTTTTCATTTCGGTCCGATCCTCTCCATTGTCTCCTCTTCTTGTCTATACTTAGGAGTATCTTACCCTAAGTATAGGGGGAGACAATCTGAGTACGATCAGTATATTCCTACCCTTGACCCTCCCTGCTTTTTGTACAGTCTGCTATACTTAGGATTATTTGATCCTAAGTATAGGGGGGACGGTCAACTTCTCATTCATTCATTTCATTCATATTTATTCTTTAGATCTGTCTATACTCAGTACGAGTTATGTCTTTGCTTTTCCTTTCGATCTATGAGGACATAGCTCAAGCTAAGTATAGGGAGGTCATATATACCATGTATATACTAAAAGACATAACTCATACTGAAAAATAACTCATACCTCAATATAAAATACAATGTAAAAAGTAGCTTTATAATAATGAAAGATGATTGTGAGTTCCTCAGACTCTTTATACTTGTACTGATTATTAAGTCAGAAAAGCGTTTTGTGCAAAAAGTTTTCTTTGAAAAATCTTGTGAAAATAGTTTGAAAATAGTGTGTACAAGTATTCAACCTTTGAAAAATCAGTTTTGTGTGAAAAAATTATTTTCTTTGAGTGAAACTAAAATGTGTGAAAATTAGTGTGCAAATGATTGTAAAAATTTGATTGTCAAAATTGTTTTGAAAAATCTATCTATGCTGCGTAAACCTTTGTAAAAGGATTTTCAAATGCGTGAACATGTTTGCAAAATTATCTTGGATTATAATTTTCAAAATCCTTGTGAAAATGATTCTCAAGTAAGTCTGAGGAGTCCGCACAAAAATCTCTCATTTGTAAATAATGAATAAGCCCAAATAAAGCCTATAAGAACCAGAACCATATTGTACATCAAATACAATTTCTTTTCTTTTGTACATACTGATTAATAAATCAGATACCTATACAGGATGATTTGAAAAAAAATAGTGTGACCAGTTTTGAAAAAAAATTGATGTGAAATGATTTCAAATGTGTGAAAATGTTTTGATTGAAAAACTTTTTCTTTATGTGAAAGAAATGATTTGAAAAAAACCTATGTGCAAATATTTTGAAAAATGCTTGTCAAAACTATTGTGAAAATTATATATAGTGTGAAAAATCTTTGCAAAAATAGTTTTCAAATGTGTGTAAATGATTGCAAAAATTATCGTGTACTATAGTTTGCAAAATTATTTTCAAAAACTAATAAGAGCACCATTGCAAATACTTGTAAATCATAAATAAGACACATACAATTCTTTCTGTATAAAATACTTCATTCAAACCTGTAAAGTTTTTAGAAATTCATACATTTTGTAAATAAAGCGGCACGCCTGTGTAAATAATTGTATATACTTTTTTGTATGTGTCCAGTTCTTAGTTTATTTGCAAAAATTCTTTGTGTAAAAACATTCTTTGATTCTTTCAAACTCTTTGTGAAAAATTGCATCATTCATTGTGCATAGCATAAGCATACCATTCATATTCTTTTTGAGTGAGCTTGATGATTGAATCAGTCTAATAAAGTCTCAAATTGGAGCTCGGTTGGACCTTACCGCACCTAACTGCACTGGAACCTTATGGGAACTAGATCTAAGGTACTTCAGGTCTATACAGACTTAATTCTTTGAGAAATCAGGGCTGGGTTCAAGTCACCTCAGTGGACTAACTAGAACTTTTCGAGACACACGTATGACTCTTGCCGACCGTGACCTAACTTGGACACTTGCACCTTTCACTTGGCTCAACTCAGTTGGAGTGGTGAGGTGGTTGGATTTGCCAGTCTGAGACGCACACGGGTGGAAACATTCGTCCTCTTCTAGGGAGGGAAGTGCACCCCAACCTGGTTCAATAGCCATGAGGTCTAAAGACATGAGATTGTGGGTTGCGATAAAGATTCAAAAGAGGGATAGTCTACTGGCTCAAGAGGAAAAACTCCTTATGTAAATGCTGCTGTGAATAGTATGTTGGAAAAAAAATGGTCAGGCCTGTACAAAAATAAAAATGCCTGCGAAGTATGTACAAAGTCAATAAGCAAGCTTGAGTTCCAAAGACAAATATGTGAGCCTGCAGCTGGATGACTTGACTACACTGGTCTTGCATCCCAGGATAGGTATCTACACTGGCTACCGTCCATTCTTCTCTTCATCCCCTCCTCTTGAGCTGGTTGCCACTTGAACTTAGAAGGGAATACCCTGCTCCTCGAGGAAAGAGCTGTTGGATTGGGGAATCATTGGGTTGTCATTCTGGAGAAGTCAGTTCTTTTATCATTTCAGTTGGGGAGAGCCACTATCACTTACACCGTACAAGCCAGATTCATAGTTATAAGGGTTTGCGTATGATGTAGACTAGTTCTGACCCGTCTATTGAGGTGGGTTGAACCGAGTTCTGTGACTATCGAAGGCTGTTGTATTTTAGAGCTAGTTCCCGACTAGGTTCCACACACATTCACACCCAAGGTCTGACAGGAGCTCCAAATTCAGATTTTGTAAAGACCCGCATTGCACTGAAAGCACCCCTATTCACTCTATCTTTCTTTCATTCTCCTTTTTCTTTTCTTTATTCTTTTTGTACTTATTGCATAAGTGTTTGCTAGGGATTAGCAAAGGCAAGTATAGGGGGGTGATGAATCTCCATTTCATCACCTTTATTCTATCATTTTGGCCTCAAAAACCCCAGCAAATGCATGTAAATAGCATCAAAGTGTATATAATAGCATTCATGATTCATTGTATTAATCACACATTAAATACTGTGTTTAATGCCAAAATTATAGAATAAAGAAAAGAAAAGAAAAAGGAATAAAATATTGAAGATATTTTATGACCCAAACCCCGAGACCAAGGCCAGTATGGTATTGGTCGACAAGGAATAAAGTAGGGGGAGATAAGGGCCAGTGTACAATACATACCTCATTTATTCATGCATTTATTTATGCATTTTTGACACCTATTTTGTACATCATTATTTACTCATCAAATAAAGAAACTTTGTACATGAAAGTTGTAGACAATAATGTAAATAAAAATACAAAATTGAGTTTGTGTAAAAATAATACTCAGTGTACATTTTATACACAAATTAAAAAGAAAAAATCTCAACTTCACAGACCCATATCTTGCAAATAAAAACTCCAAATCAACCAAACTCACCTTTAATTGTATATAGCATTCCAAGAACTATTTAATAAAATTGGTTTCATGATTTTTGGAGCCCATATGCAGAAGTTAGGTTTTTGGCCCTCCTTGTATATAGGATTGATTAAAAATTCTTTTTATTCAATATTCATTATTTTTATAAATTCATATTTTGAGAATTTTGTAAATAATGTATATAAGGCATACACACATTGAAAGTAAAGAAAAACCAAAAATAATTTCAAAAATAAAATAAGTCTACAAAATTCATAGACAAAATACCTATACTATATATCTTTATATAAATAAAAAGGATTTTATTCCTTGGTTCTTTTATTCTTTTATATTTTTATAATAATGTATACATTATACACAACTCATTAAAAATGTAAATCCAAAATAAAAATCAAGAAAATACATTAAATAAATTAAGAATACAAAACACATAGGTAAAATAACTATAAGGATACCTACATATACCTATACCTATTTATTTAAAAATGTAAATAAACTCCTAAAAATTAAATAAAAATACCTTTATACTCACAAAAATAAATTATAAATTTATAAAATAAGCCAATAAAATAATAAAAGAAAATAAACAAATTAAAAATAAAATACATAAAAATACATACATATACACATTATTAAATTAAAACCATAATAAAACACTTTGAAAAATTCAATAAAAATCACAAATAAATACTACATAAAAAAATACACATTTTTTATGTTTTAAGAAAATTCTAATAAAATCATTTACTATTGTAAATAAATCAATTTCAACTCAAATTCCCTGTTTTGTCTTCTAGCGGATGACTTGGACCAATCACAGGCCGTCAACAGTTGACCGCTCGGTCAACTGCTTCCCCAGCTGCCCGATGTGACGCAGCCTATCTCTTCGCCCATCTTCTCCCATTTTTTCCCGGGCACACCATCCATCAATCGAAGATGCTTCCTTCACAAGAATTGCTCTCTAATCATCCATGATGCCCGCCAAAATCTTAGATCAATTAGATACTCATTGGATCAGTCAATAATCGCCGGTCAATAAGGCTACTCGCCAATGTCTATAAATAAGTAGCTCCGCCTCCTTCCTCGAATTTGGCCATTTTCATTCCAACCTTAAGCCTTGATTCTAGTCCTGGGACATTCCTTGTGACAGGGGGGGTGTGATGGTGCCTCGAATCGGCCGGAGGGAGGAGAGTTTTGTCGCGGCGGAGCTCCGGCGTCCGCCCTGCTCCCTGGAGGCCCCCAGGTATAAGAGCTGTCCCTTTCATGCTTTTTAGTTAGTTTTTAATGTTAGATTTTCATTCCTGTAGTTAGATTAGTAGTTAGTTAATCCCCTTAGCGTAAAAATCCAAATTCGAAGTTCGCCGGAGCTCCGCTCCGGCGACTTCTTCACCGTAGACCCGACTGTTTCCGACTGCCTTGAGCACCTCATCTCGATCCACATCGCTTTCTCCCTCGTTCCATCACCTCTGACCAACCCAGGACCTTCGGTCTTGGCGAATCGGGGCTCCTCCTCTGCCGTACGCCGGAGCCCCTCCGCCCCACTCCATCTTGCTGCCTAGCTTCAAAACCCCGGGTCAAGGAGGTAGCTCTCTCACCCCCGGTTTTTCCTATGCAGGTACAACGAAGGATAGAGCCATCTGGGCTCGAATCGATCCAGGAAGAGGTTCCTGGGGGTCCTCTTCTTCACCGACCTCGACCGATCGACTCAGACCTCCAGGAGCCATGCGAACACCATCAGACGACGCGGAAGCTTCCCAGCTACGTCCAGAGCACTTCAGATGCGCGGGAGATGCCCGGAGGAGCCCGTGCTGCCCAATCGAAGCTCGCCGGAGGCGAGCTTCTTCCCCGTTCTTCCAGACACCTCCAGCACCGTTGGATCGGGAGGCGAGGCCCAGATTACACGACGACCGTTCGATGAAGACACGCGTCCACCGTCAGATCAACCGGGAGCTTCTAATCCAAGCCCTTCATCGACAAACCGGTATCCGTCGTCCGATGGTTGACACGTGGATAAGTGGCGTCTCCAGCGCCGTAGGATGATGTGCCTTATTTGGGGTAAATTTCACATCTACCCCCCCCCCCCCCCCCCGCTTTTTGTATTTATAGTTTAATATCAAAAATAAAAAGTCATGTTGTAAATAAATTGTATAATTTGCAGATGGACCCCCAATGTTTGTATATTTACATTTTAGTCCCTCCGTGCCTCACGTGCAGCACCCACGTGAGGCGCGTGAAATTTGCATGTAAACCCTGCCGTGTTTTTGTATTTGTAAAATGGTCCTGAAAATAAAAGTTAACGTTCATTTTTATTGTGATTTTTGCATGTATGCCCCTGTCAATTATTTTATTTGCAAAAACACCCCTGCCATGCCATTTATTTTTGGAATGCTTTGTCTATTTATTTCGTGCTTCATGTTTCTTCGAAAAATTTTGCAAAAATAGACATAAGCTCCTGTTAGTGTACCCTTGCACGCTATATTTTTAGTTTTTAATTTTATTGCATCTTTGCATTTATTAAAAATAAAAAACATGCATTTTATTTACTATCTAGCTTATAAAATACCAAAAAATATGAAAAGGCCTCGAAAAATTCCAAAAAAAATAGTTATGGTGTATTTTGACCCATTTCAGTGTCAGTCTAAAAATCCGTAAAAATCTCAAAAGGAAAACCTTAAAAATTCAAAAATACCCAAAAACTCCAAAAAATGTATAAAATTAAAGAAAAATCAGAAAAATATGAACTCAGTCCCTATTGCTGCTATATTTTATTATCTTTATTAGAAAATTAGGGAGGAAAATTTTGTTGTTGATTGCTATTTTTAAACACTATTTTTCTCACAGCCAGTCCCTATTTCCTTGTTTGCTCTTATTTTGCTATTTAAAAATACTAAAAATGTTTTCAAAAATGCCCAAAAATCACAAAAATAGTAAAAAATCATGAAAATTCCAAAAAGACTTTATTCTTGAATTTTTGAATATTTTTGAGTATTTTTATAAATATTATAGTACCCCTTTATGTATATATATGCATTTCTTAAATATATATATATATATATCTAACTATTTATATGTATTTATATATATCTATTTATTAACCCTAATATACAAAAAAAAGAGAAAAAAATGTATTTTATCATACTTATATATACCTATATATAGTGTATGTATTACAAGCTATATACTAACCCTCTATGGGTATACATATATTTATAAATTTATATTATATATCTATATATATACCTAATTATATTATTAAAAACAACAAAATATATATATATATAATAATAATAAATAATAAATATAAAAAAATATATAAAATTGAAAACCCACTTCACACAAGGATGACTTTGTAGCTCAGGTAGGCTTTTGCATTTTGTATTGCTCTCTGTGGTTCGACCTCTACATGCTTGTTCCCTATACACTTTATGGTAGAGTAATAAAGATTAATTCACATTTCTTTTGAGTTTAATTGTTTTATTCTTTTATTATGGGTTAATTGCTGGTCAACCAATGTTTTGTGAGTGGTCGCCGCAGCGACACATTTTACATATCATTTATTGTGACCCTCGCAGAACATTGTGGTTATCACCCGCCCGCCCCGACGTCGAGCCCCACCACTGAGGAGCCCCCCCCTTCCCCAGCCCTGCTCCTGGAACCCACCCTTCTTCTCGGGCCTGCCCACCCGCCCCGCACCCGACGTCGAGCCCCACTGCCTCCTGCCCTGACTTCCTCCTGGAAGCCCCCCTGCCCGCCGCCCCCCGCCTCCTCCCCTCCCGCACCGCCCTCCGTTCCCCGACAAGGTCCAGGGTTTTGCCCGACCCCCGGCCTTCATCCCTGTGTCCCCCCCCCCCCACGCCGCCTCCACGCCTCCTCCCCTCCCGCACTGCCATCCGACACCCCCCACCCCCGCGCCGCCCCACGCCTCCTCCCCTTCCGCGCCGCCCCATGCCTCCTCACCTCCCGCGCCGCCCTCCGAACCCCCCCCCCCTTGCATCACCCGCTCGAGTAGCCCACCGGCTCCTCGCTCAGGTAGCCTAGCTCCAACACCCCCCGTCACCAGCATCTCCACCCTGCAAGCCTCAGGTCGGACCCTGCTACGTGCACTTTCGGTTGTTTGCTCGCGTCGCAACCCGCCATCCTCCATCGTGAAAGACTCTGCCTGTGCAAGCTCCAAAGCCACCCCTCCTCTCTTTTTTTATTAATCTGGGTCGTTAGATCACGAATGGGTTAGATTAACTGAACCATCTAGTTGAGTTAATGAACTAAACTAACGGAGGGTTATAGGTGCAAAACAGAATGATTATACAGGGTCTTGGGCGTATTTAATGATTATCGAAGGTTCCTGGGGTAATTACACAATTACTCAGGGTTATGGGTGTAAATATCCCTTTATTTTATTATTTTTACACAAATACCCTAATTTTATATTTTATTTATTTACAACATAATTTTTGGAGTATAAAATTATTTTTTTTATTTTTTTTATTTATTTACAAGTATGAATTAAATAGACAATGATACCTATATACATGTATTATATACAAGGTGAGAGAGTTTTATTTTATTTTATTTTATTTTATTAATTTTTGTTTTATTTTTAGAAATATATACAAGGAAATAAAAATACCTTTTATTTTGATTTTTTAAAAATAAAATATATACATAAATGGCACATATTAACAAGGTAGAGTGGCCCTATCTCTCTCTACTTATTTTATTTGGCGATCAGGCCCATGCTTGGCCCTCTCTTGGGTTCAGGTCACTCAATATTTATTCTAAATATTTCCTTTTTTTTTATTCTTTATTCTTTTATTTTTGTACAAATATATGCTAATTATGGAATATTAACACATGCATGCTTATTGCTAATTTATTGTATTTACAACTATTTTACATGATGCTTTGCCAAGATATTTAGCTAAAATAAAAGAATAAAGAGTGATGAATGATACTTCATCACCCCCCTATACTTTACTTTTGTTAGTCCCTTAGCAAACACTTATTTGAAAAAGAAGTGAAAAGAGAAAGGAAAAGAAAAAGAAGGAGAATCAAGGTTGATTATTAAACTTATCTTCATTAAATTTAAGTATGGAGCTTAGTAAGACCTTTGGATTATTAGTTTGTCAGAACCTTATTTGGACTTAGGTTTAATACTTAACAGCCTATAAGTTCCACCATCAAGACTCTTCAATAATCCAGATCAGAACAAGTCTACATACACAAACTGTAATGACCATGAATCTTTTCTTGTATTGTGTAAGTGATATGTAGCTCCCCACCTCAGAAATGGCAAAGTAACAACCTTCCTCAACAAGGTAACTCTAATGCTCTAGTAGGTAAGCTCTTTCCTCGAGGAGCGGGGTATTCCCTTCTAAGTTCAAGTGCAATCGGCTCAAGAAGAGGAGGAAGAAGAGAATGGACCATGACCAATGTAGCCATGTATCCTAGGGAACTCAACCAGTGTAGCCAAGTCTCCCTGCTGCAAGCTTCATGAGATGGGAATGGGTAATATAAGATTTGCTTTATTTGGCTATATACACTCCAGTGGGTATTTCATTTTCTATCCGACCCATCACTTTTTTTGGAATTTTTCTTTTTCACATTTTTTATGTGCATATGTACAACATATCTACATGGTGCATCATATATACATAAAGAGTTTTTCCTCTTGAGCCAGTAGACTATCCCTCTTTTGAAGCATTATTGCAACCCACAACTCCTGTCTTCAGACCTCAATGCCACCAGACCAAGTTGAGACGCACTTCCTTCACTAAAAGAAGACGAGAGGTTCCGCCTAGAAGTACTACCCTCGTATGTTACCCCAAGCCAAAGAAGACTGCCTCCTCACCACCTCATCCGTAGAGAACTATGTGGAAGGTGCTAGTGCAAGTAAAGCCATTGTCTATGAGAGTCATGTGTGCGTTGTTAAGTGTTCTACTTAGGCTCATCAAGATGGCATATGATCATAGCCTAGTGGACTCAAAGAATTAAGTCCCAGATGGACCTGAAAAGTCTTAACCCTAAGCCTTATAAGGTTCCTCTTAGAATTAGGTGGATTAAGGTCTTAACTAAAATCCATTTTCTAATTTAATTCCAGGCTAGTTTAAATGTCAACTATGATTCAAAAAAACTGTACAAATATATACAAAAATGTTTTTATGTAATTTTTGAAAATGTGCAAAATTTTTGAAAAATGTTTGAATGAATGAATGTATGAACACAGAAGCTTCGCAAAATATTTACACACATTTACACAAGGGTTTTTGCAAACTTTTTGTTTTTCAAACATTTTACAAAAATTTTGTAATATATACATAATTTTGATATCAAAATATTTACAAACTCTTTACACAAAACATTTTTACAAATATTTGTACAAAAATATCTTTATAAATAGTTAATGTATGTGCAATAAAGAATTTTATGTACAAGATTTTTTTTTAAATTTTTATGTTTTTTTAGATAAAAGGATTTTAGCCATTTTATTTATTAACATACTCACACAAAGTACGAGTTATGGCTAAAGTATATATGAAATATATACGACACCCCCTATGCTTAGCTTGAACGATGTCCTCAAAGTGGATCAAGAGCGATGAAGAAGACATAACTCGTGCTTAGTATAGGGAAGTGAAAAAGAATGGTATACTACAACGATGAATCAAAGAATATAATGAAAAAGACTCTCGGTGTTTCCCCCTATACTTAGGATCAAATAATCCTAGGTATAGCAGGTTGTACACAAAGGGAAATCCAAGTGAAAGGATGTCCAGGGTCTACCTCCCCTATACTTAAAATATCCCTAAGCAGGAAGCAATATAGAGGTAAAAAATCAAAAAGGAAATCAAAAGTCGAACACCCCCCTATACTTAAGGTAAAGTACACCCTAAGTATAGCATAATCAAAGATGCAAATGGGGTGTTGGACTGAAGAATGGTATGATATGGACATCTTGATCTATACAAGGCGGAAGACGGTGATTATCAGGCATGAGATGCACTAGATGTGAGTCAAAGACCACATCTCACGCAAAATGAATAGGGGCGACGCCAACAATCAGTGGCTCCAGATCTAGATATGGTTTGAGCTGCTTCCCGTTAACACAAAAGGTAGAATCAGATGACATCTCAGATATGTCAATACTTCCACTGTCATGTACCTTTCGGACCAGGTATGATCCCTTCCATTTGCTCTGCAACTTCCCTGAAAATAATCGAATCCTAGCATCGAACAACCATACTCTCTGATCTGGCTCAAACTGCTTGTGGCTGATATGAGAATCATGCCACTCCTTTACTCTCTCCTTGTATTGTAGGCTGCTCAAAAAGGCTGCATCTTTAAGCTCTTCCAGGGCTGCCAATTCTGCCCTCCTCTGATCTCCTACACTCACTGGATCCAAAAGTATGTCTGTGATAGCCCAAAGTGACTTGTGCCTAAGCCCAACAGGTAAATGGCATGGCTTGCCATAAACGAGGCGAAAGGGAGATGTACCCGAAGGAGTCTTGAAGGAAGTCCAATATGCCCACAAGATCGAGTCCAAAAGTTGTGACCAATCCTTTCAGTCAGGGCGGACGACCTTCTGCAATATAGTCTTGATCTCCCTATTCGACACTTCAGCAAGACCATTGGTCTGAGGATGGTATGGAGTGGCTACTCGATGGTCTATGCTGAACTCTCTAGGAAGGGCCTTTACCTTGTCGTTGACGAAATGAGACCCCCATCAGATATCAACACTCTAGGCATCCCGAACCGTGAAATGATATTCTTCCTAAAAAATCTGCATACAATCCTAGCATCTGTAGTTCGGGCGGGGATGGCCTCAACCCAACGACTAACATAATCAACGGCCAACAAAATGTACTCAAATCCCTGACTCTTAGGGAATGGACCCATGAAATCGATGCCCCATGCGTAAAAAACCTCACAGAAGTGAATGGGCTGCATCGACATCATATCACGATGTCCACAAGTGCCCATCCTCTGACAACCAGTACACCTCTTCACGAATTCATCATAATCCTTGAAGAGGGTAGGCCACCATAGGCCGGATTGGAGCACTTTATGTGGCGTTCTCTTCCCAGAGTGATGTCCTCATGCCTCAAGCTTGTGGCAGTAAGTGAGGACGTTGTGGTGCTCCTCCTGAGGAATGCACCGACGCTAGACACTATCCCCTCCTTCATGGTAAAGGACGGGATTCTCCCAATGGTAGAATTTGGCCTTCGCGAGGAAGGTCTCAAGTTGCTGCATAGACCAACCTTGTGGAACTTTCTTGGCAATAAGATAGTTCACAATGTCGGCGTACCATGGGAGCGAGGCAATAGCAAGGATTGCCTCATCTGGGAAGGTCTCAGATATGGGATCAGTCTGCTCAGATTCCTCAAGATGCTCTAATCGGGAGAGATGATCCACCACCACATTCTTGACTCCAGGCTTATCATTAATCTCTATATCAAACTCCTAGAGTAGAAGGATCCATCTAGTCAATCTCGCTTTGGCATCCTTCTTTGACATGAGGTACCTGATGGCGGTATGGTCTGTGAAGGCAGTCACCTTCGATTCAATGATGTAAGATCTGAACTTATCTAGGGCAAAGACTACGACTAGCATCTCCTTCTCAGTGACAGTGTAGTTCTGCTGCACGGCATCCAATGTACGGCTAGCGTAGTGAATGGCAAATGGTACTACATTCCTCCTCTGCCCCAGCACGGCCCCCACGGACAAATCGAAAGCATCCATCATGAACTCGAATGGGAGAGACTAATCAGGCCGCTGAAGGACAGGAGCCTCAACAACTAGACTCTTGAGAGTCTCAAATGACGCAAGAGACTTATTATCCACAATGAACTCGGTGTCTTTGGTCAAAAAATCAGTCAATGGTCGGGCAATCCTGCTGAAATCATGAGTGAAGCGTGGTAGAAACCGACGTGCCCCAGAAAAGACCGTAACTGTCGCAAGTTGGATGGTGGACTGAGTTTTCTAATGATATCCACCTTGACCGGATCAACCTCCATGCCCTTGTTAGAGATGATATGACCAAGCATCGTCCCTTGAGTCACCATGAAGTGACTCTTCTCCCAGGATAATACAAGATGGACGTTGATGCATCGCTGAAGGATGCGGTCTAGCCAATCAAGACAAGCATCAAACCCATCACCATAGACTGAACAGTCATCCATGAAGACCTCCAAGCACTCACCCACCATGTCCGAAAAGATGGACAACATGCACCTTTGGAATGCCGTTGGGGCATTACATAGACTAAAGGGCATCCGTCTGAAAGCATATGTCCCAAAGGGACAGGTGAATGCGGTCTTGTCGTGGTCTTCGGGCGCAATGGCCACCTGGTTGTAACCAGAGTACCCGTCAAGAAAGCAGTAGTTACTCTTCCCAGCTAGCCTTTCTATAATCTGATAATTAAAAGGCAACAGGAAATGATCCTTCTTGGTGTCATGGTTCAATCGTCTGTAGTCCACATAGACCCCAAAAGAAGTGGGTACCCGAGTAGAGATATCCTCTCCAGACTCACTCACAACTGTATTGATGCCCGTCTTCTTGAGCACCACGTGTAATGGACTAACCCACTTCGAGTCGGAGATGGGGTAGATAAAATCGGCGCTCCACCATTTCGAGATTTCCTTCATGACAACCTCTCGAAGGTTCGGGTTCTGCCGTCGCTGGAACTCACGCGACGGCTTGGCGTCCTCTTCGAGATAGATATGGTGGGAGCACAGGGCCCAACTTATCCCCTGGAGATCAGCTACACTCCATCCTTTCACCTTGCGGTTCTTTTCAAGAACCTCCATCAAACGAGATTCTTGCTCTCCAGTCAAATCTGCTGAGATAATGTCTGGGTGCATCTCATGCTCGCCCGCAAGGAAGCTATACTTCAGCGACTGCGACAAGGGCTTCATCTCTAGGCAACTGGGAGATGACAGATCTGGCCTCTGAAAAGTCTGAGTGAAAGCAACCAAATCTGCATGGGAGAACTCTCGCTGATCATGACAATCCGGTAAAGACTGCTCTGCTGGTGTCTCTGTACTCTGAATAGGATCAATATCCACCCTAGTTGTTGGCTCTATAGGAATCAGACATGTAATCAATTCATCAAACTCTGCCCAATCAATATCTGACTTCGAGGGATCTGAATCTGAATCGAAAGAAGTATCAACTACCTCGCTATCCTGAGCGCGGTCTATAGTCTCACATGTGTCCTCTGCCAAGAATGTTATCTCCAAGCTCTCCTCTGTTGGAATTTGGGAATCAACGGGATTTGAGTGTGAGAGGATGGCTCGTGAAACGTGATCTGTCCAAGCTACTTCGTCATCTGTAATCACAAAATCACACTCTCGGTAGACAACTCGCTCTACCTCTGTCATCTACTCTGAATCACTAAGCAGCTCTGAGCAAGCTGAATCTCACGCTCTGGTCTCATTGATCGTCTCTATTTGTATACTCTCATCCTCGACACGAAAGTATACATTCCCTCTATCATGATCGGACACTGCCTTGGCTATGGCCAAGAACGAGCGTCCTAAAATGATGGGGGTATCGGTCACAAACTCAGGGATCTCCATGTCCAACACAACGAAGTCCACGGGGAATTTCAGGCCCTGAATTGTGACGACCACGTCCTTCAGCAACCCCTTCGGCTTCTTGACAGATCGATTAGCAAACTGAAGGACCATCCTGCTCTGTCGAAGAGGGCCAAACTTGAATCGGTCGAGTAAGGCTGCCGGAAGTAGGTTGATGAAAGAACCGCTGTCTAATAAAGTCCGATCGAACCTCTGCTCATGTATGTGACATCTGACATAGGGAACTCCTGCATCTGGCCTCTTGGCTGTAAGACGGTTCTGGATGGTGAAGCAGGTGGCACGAGTGAGCACATGGAACTCTAAGGGGTGGTTCCTCCTCTTCATGCGAATAGTGGTCTTCTCTCTAAGATTCCTCTAGAAGAGGGGGATGTGCTCCAAGGCCTCCTGTAGAGTCAGCTGAATCTGGAATCTATCTATCATCTGTTGGCTGAACTTTAGCTGTTGTGATTTTTTTGGATTTTCTTTTTTAGTCCCCTTAGCCAAGAGGAGTGCTTGAGGGAAGGGGATGGATGGTCCCTCCTCAGATGGCGGGCTAGGATCGGGTCCCTACTAATGTGGTGAAACAGAATCCATACACATATCTCCATACATCATAGATGGACTTACAAATAAAGAACCCTTTCCTTTATTACATTTTCCAGCATAGTCATGAGATACAAGAACAGAAGGAAATGCAAAAGGAATCGAATGGGTGGCCTCAGTACCACCCGCAGCATTTGGACTCGTGGTATCAGCACCGCACTCTAGCTCAACATCAAATCTGGTGGCATCAGCACCACCTCCTGCATCTAGTGAAGTGACGGCCTCAGTACCATCAACTGGATCTACATCCTTGGTGGTGTTAGCACCACCATCATTAACATAATCATGAGAGGCATCATCACTTCTCTCATCCTCATCTGGCGCTTCTGAGTCCTCATGTGGTCGTTGCTCAGATGAGGCGTCACCGGCTGGCATCCTACCGCTCCTATGTGTAACAAAGTCAGCATCAAAAGTACATGCAGAAATATCACCAAGTGAATCACTAGGAGTGGTAACCTCTGTAAACTCTACCTGCTCAGACTTCCTCTTCAGGTTGTTAGGATTTGGCTTGATCTGAGCGGGTATGGCAGCCTTGCCCTTCACTATCTCTCTCATCTCCTAACGGAACTCGTCCATCTCCCACCTGAATGTAGCCTGCTGATCGGAGATAAGGCAAGCTAAGTCCTCTAAAGCTGGGTTCTCATAGGCAGGCCCATGAGAACCGGATGGGTGGCCTCTCTGAAAGTGAGGTTGCTGCTGCTGAGACGGATCAGAGGGATACTGGTGAGAGAACTGCTGAGGTTGTTGCTACCACCTCCACGGCTGTCCCTGTTGATAGGGACGAGGACCCTGCTGGTAGTATGGTTGTGGCTGTGGGAACTGGGGTTGCTGGTGCTGTTGGCTGAACTAGCCACCCTGAACTGGAGGCTGCTGCTGGGATGAGGCACCTCCAGTTGACCAATGGAATCCAGGATGGTCTCGTCAGATCCCAGGCTGAGGTCGGTCATACCAAATCCCGTTGACTTCCATTAACGACTCCTGCTTGTAAGTGGTTGGGGGAAGGACTGCTAGGGGTTGATCCGATTGGTAGACCACCATCTGAGTGTCTGGAGATGGTGGTGGCTGGACATACTGCTGTTGCTGCTGCTGGAACAGCTCCGCCTGAATATGATGCACCTATCGATAATGGACGGAGGGCGGGGTTAAGCTGCTGCTGCTGGGATATGCCTGTGACCTGAGACGGGGCAGAGGAGCCATATGTGCCTCCTAGAGACACATGATCTGGGTCTTCAGATCACTCAATGTCTGTGCCATCTGATCTATCTGAGACGTGCCCTAACACTGCTTCTTCTCGATAAGCTTGATGCGGTCCAACTTTTCGTTGATGATCCCCATATCAGCGATCGTCAACCCTACCTGTGCTGTGACTGCTGAAGATGTGGGAGGGCCTGTATCGACCCGTGTTATCCTATGATAGGACACGGCTTGTGGTGTGGGCTTCCCTTGTGTATAGAGGCGGGTCTTGGACATGACTGTATAGTTCTCTACCATCTCCCCGTAGATGGCCCAGACCTGATCCTCATCCTTGGCGAAATAGGGACCCCCACAGGATGCATTCACTAGCCCCTGCAACTCCGGTGTAAGCCCTCAAAAGAAACTCTGGACAAGGTTGGGCTTGGATATGTCGTGATGGGGACACCGGTTAATGAGCTCTCTAAACTTGTCCATGCCTCATGAAACTGCTCGTTGGGGAGCATGGAAAAGTTGTTGATCAGGGCTCTGGCTGCATTTGTCTGGCCGAGTGGATAGTACTTATTCAAGTACTCGTTCCGGAGCTGTTTCCATGGTGTGACGTATCTCCCTAGGTGCTTCAGCCAGTTGGTTGCTCTGTCTATGAGGGAGAATGGAAAAGCCATCATTCTGATGGTATCCTCATCCACGAGGTGATCGTGTACTATGCTGCAGATCATCTCAAATTCTTGGAGATGGAGGCATGACTCCACTGTAGCAAGCCCGTGGAATCGGGGTAGTAGCTGGATGGTCTGAGGCGGGAGCGTGAAATCTCCCAAAATGGCTGGCAGCTGAATCCATCTGTGGGTCAGAGTTGCACCAGGGTTGTGCAACTCTCTCATCGGTCGTGCAGGTGCTGCTGGCTGTGCTAGCTCATCTGGCTCTCCCTCAGGGTTGTTTCCTCCTCCGCCGGCTCTGCGTTGCTCTCTATCTGCTCGCATATGCTCCATCTCTCAGCCCATGTCAACCATGAAAGCGCCCTGGTCTCTAATCTGATGTTGCATGGTCTCCAGGGAGGCTAACAAGGTGTTGTTGATGGCACCCTGATCTAATACGTAGGTCCGGTTCCCGCTGGATTCATCGGTGCGATCCTCACTACTAGCCATGGTCTTTGAAAAGGCAAAAGACCCAAACTCAGGTACCGTCAAATCATCAAATGTCTGCTGCAGTCTCTGTTCGGGCACCTCAGGACTGGTAGAAGGGTGGTCGAGGGGGAATAGGGTGGAGTCAAACTCAGGTTCGGAGAGCAGGCCTGGGATCTCACGAACCAACCTCGATGAGCGGACCGGAGTGCTCGAAAGCGGTGCATCCAAAAGCTACCTAAGGGACCTTTGGCCCATCATCGTGATGTAGCGAGTGAAGGTGGATGAGATCTGGAAAAACACACAAGATCGGTCAAGCAAAACCCCCAATTCACCTACTCACGCAGAGCTGATGATCGTAAAGGTTAGTTCTTTTATCTTGTCGATTTTATTTAGGTGATCAAGCAGTCTTTCAGAGCGATTAAGCAAGTTGTTGGGAATCTAACACTCCCAGGAGACTGTCCCGATCCCAAGGCTAGATCTTTGCCAGCCAATATAAGTCGTGGATCGTTTACCAGCTACCCGATCGGCTCGCTCTGTTAAGGATATCGCAGCCCGCTTTACCGGAAACCGGAGCGATCCTCACTAGAGAACGACTAACCCGAAATCAATAGTCTGAGGAGAGGCCGGATGTGGCTCTAGCCTAGTGTACGTGTCACTCTCTCGCTCATCAAAAGCTGACAATGAGGGGATTGCTCTCCCAAGATAAATTTTTAAGTGAGGTATCTTTTAGGGTCGAGTGTATCTTAACAGTCCCAATTGTATAATTTTCTTCTTTTTTTAGGTATTTTTCAAGCAAACAATTGCCTAATGAATTTTCCGATTCTCCTTGTTATTTTAAGTCCAAAATTAGGGGGAGAAGTCAAAAAAGCCGATGCGCGGTCAAACACTATGATGCATGCAGAGTAAGAAATGCGTACCTGACTCCAGCTCTCTATATGCAGGGTGATCCGCACATAAAATAAAAGACTGAAATACAACTATCTATATGATGCACAAAGAAATCAACCTTAGACAAATAATTTCAACTCGGGAAGAACGATAGCTAATGGGTCAACAAGAGGGGTCAGGGTCCGGTCTCTGATGCCGATCACTGTCCGCCACAACGGATCCTGCCAGCACTGTATACGGCCTCTAGCGACACATGACCCCTTAGGTGACCGAGTTAACTTTTTCTTTCGTGATTTAATTAATGAGGTATAATTATCGATCTATAGGATCAAGTAAGTAATTAGGGCTGGGGCCTTAATTAGTTACGTCACAATCAAGCCGAAAATCCTAACTCTAAGGGCCAAAAACTTCGAGAATCAAAAATAAAAGAAAAATACGATAAACACAAAACTGGCGAAAAATCTACGGTGAGGTCCCCCGAGCACACCAGTGCTTGGCAAAACAGACCCTGAGATCAAGCCAAGTCTGAGTCTAAGTCTTGTCCTGTATTATTACAATAACAAATGTGCTGAAAATAAACTAAGCTAAACTAAAACTAAACTACTCCCAAAGTCCTGCTCCTCCTCTCCTACGCTCTCATGTGGCTCGATGCAGAAACGAGCCGCCTCTGTGTCACTCTGGTGCCTCGGCGCTCCGAAGATCGTCGCCCTCGCTCATCAGGCCCTCACAAGAAAGGGAAACAGAAACAGGTCAGACCACATTTATAGAAATAAAATAAAATAAAATAAATGGAAAATGAAAACAAACGAAAAGAAGTAAAAAGAAATAAAAACAAAAATAAAAAGAAAAATAAAAATAAAATGGATAAAGAAAAATAAAAATAAAAAAAGAAAAATAAAAACAAAGCTGAAAAAGGAAAACTGACTACTAAGTCGTGCTACTCGGCAACGGTGCCATTCTGAGGATGCAACTCTTGCAACTCGGGTTAAGGATAATTATGGTTATTGCAACCCGAACCACAAGGCATAGTCAACAAGAAAATCAGACCACCAAATAAAAGAATCAAACACTCAAAGCGAAGCAAGCGGTCTTACTAATTTATTTTACCCGGTATAGCTACCAGGGTCGATCACAAGGAGCACGGAATGGAAAACCTACGAAGTAGTCGGGAAACCAAGAAAAATAATGAAAATGGTGGTTTTTAATTTTTCAAAATTTTTATGATTTTTAAAATGAGAAAAGAATAAAAGCAAAGCAAAAATCAACACTCAAATAATTATTTAAAGTCCAAAAATGCTCAAAAAATCAAGACACAAATATTTTTAGGTGTTTAGAATATTCAAGTGTTTTTGTGAATTTTATGGGGTTTTCTGATTTTCAATTAATTTTCTAAAAATAAAAGAAAGTCAAAAACAATAACCAATGTACAGCTGGGATCTACAGGCAAGTTAAAATTAATTAAAATGCATATAAAATCCTAACGATAATTTTATGAGAAACTACAAAGCAAAATCTAACTACAGAAGAAGAAAACAAAATTTTTGAACTTTTACGGATTTTTAATGATTTTTCTAAAATTTTTACTCTTTTTTTAATTTTTATAGGTTTTATAAATAAGAATGGAATGAAAATTGGATAGAAATTAAAACAGCACAAAACACACATCAGAATATTTTTTGGAATTTTTCAAGATGTTTTAATATTTTTAATTGATTTTTAAAAATAGACAGTGACGCTTTGGAAGGTTTTTGATTTTTTAAAAATAACAAATGAAATCAAAACAGAACCAAAAATTCACCAAAATTCCTATACAGTGGCTGGAGCTAGTGTCAAAATTTTGTAATTTTTGGACAACTTTTGTTGTCTATTTAATCAAAGACAAAACACATAACACACATGGACCAAACCGCAAAGACAATAAGTCCTGGGATCAAAATATAACACACGAGAAAAACTTAGGGCCCAATCTGTAAATTTTCCACTAATATCCGCACATGTCACAAATCCGCATTCACAGGGGAATATTTGCAAATATGGAAACTAAATATATAATCAGTAACAATAAAGAAGTTCAGGGTACAATGTGCAAATATCCTAGAAAAACACGTGACGAAACACGTGGGGCCACACAGGCAGGACTAAAGTGCAAATATGGAAAACTACAGGTACCAAAGTGCAAAATAGTCTAACTGTGTACTTTATTTTACTGACTAAAATAAAAACTCAAATAAAAATAGGGTGAATTGAGCAATATACCCATTAGGCACGTGACGAGGTGCGTGATGAGGACAGGTGGCAGTTGCTGGTGATGCACGATCGTGCGGTTCCGGCGCATCATAGGTCAGATCTGACGGTTGTCAGATGTCCCGGATGTGGCTGGTATGGAGTTGTTAGATCTCACATCTAACAGCCTGACACCTCCATGTGATGGATGGTTGTGATGACATCTGGAATGTGTGGGCGATCCAACGACGGAGAGATCCTCTGGATGAACTGAGCTGGGTTGAACTTCATCCATGCACCAGAGGTAATCGGTGGCTACGATGAAGGATCTGGATGCGCCAAAAGGATCAGAGGGCCCTTCCGCGTCGGGTGGTCGGCTCCGATGGAGTGGCCGACGGTCGGGTGAACGTGGCGTCGACTGAGACCTGGAAGCACTCCGGCGAAGGTGGACGAAGGCAATCTGGATGGTCTTCGCGCGCGTCAAGGCCTGTACAAGATAGATCGGATTCGGAGCAATGCTCCGGTCGAGGTTATTGGGTCTGAAACAGAGATAAGCGACAGTGGATGGGGGTGGGTCTCCGGGAAGGTGATAGATAAGACCAATGACCTAATATTGGCGATCCGAGCCAAGGTCAGGGTGATCAGGATGCGTGGAAAGATGGAGGATGAGCGGAGGAGTCGATCTGAACGGGTAGATGACGCAGAGGCATCAGATGACAAATGAAAGATTGAATAAACAAAGGAGCTAGCTACTGTGGAATGGTTACATGAAGGTTCTAACGTGATCTTGAGCTACATGGGAGTTGGATGGCGGGGTCTTTGCCTCGACTACGCTGCGGCTGGAGGAGGAGGCTCCTCGTGACAGTGCTCCGGCCACGACAGTTGAGCATCGGCTACACAGCTCCTCTCCGAGCGCCAAGAGTGTCCTCTAGTTTCTATCACCAAGGCGAAGGTGTCTAGGGTATCAGAGAAGGGAGCGGTGCGAGATACTGAGCTGGGGAGGCGATGGAATGAATTTATAGGATGTCCCAGGTAGTCGGAAGAAACGGGTCGAGGCGTGTGAACCGAGGGGCAGATCCCTAAAGGAATCATCGGGTGAGTATCTTGGATCCCCCTCGATAATCGGAGCCTTGAAATGGAGTAGAAGGTGGTCAGATCAGGTCTGGAAAAATCGGCGAAGAGCGCGCAAAAATCGGATCCGCGTGAGGGGGAGTCCGGGAGGGGTAGTTAACCGAGGTCAACAATCCTCCTGGACCAATCAAAAAATAGATATCCAAAATATTTGTAAAATCAATTTAAAATAGCAAATGATTTTAAATCAAAAAGTGTACAACAAGAAAAATATTTATTATTTTCCAAACTAGTTTTCTGTGATTTTTATTTATTTTTATGAAAAATAAATTATGCTATACATAATATAATATATTATATACATGTATAAAATGCCTATGTATTTTGTACAATTATTTATTTTATTATTTTTACATAAATACCCCAATTTATAATTTATTTTGTTTATAACATATTTTTTGGAATATAAAATTATTTTTGTTTTATTTTTCTTATTTATTTACAAGTATGAATTAAATAGGCAATGATACCTATATACTTGTATTATATACATGGTGAGAGAGTTTTATTTTATTTTATTTTATTAATTTTTGTTTTATTTTTATAAATATATACAAGGAAATAAAAATACCTTTTTATTTTGATTTTTGTAAAAATAAAATATAAACATAAATGGCACATATATGTACAAGGTAGAGTGGCCCTATCTCTTTCTACTTATTTTATTTGGCGATCATGCCCATGCTTGGCCCTCTCATGGGTTCAGGTCATTCAATATTTATTCTAAATATTTCGTTATTTTTCTTTAATTCTTTATTATTTTATTTTTACACACATGCTCTTTATGGAATATTAACACATGCATGCTTATTGCTAATTTATTGTATTTACAATTATTTACAAAATGCTTTGCCAAGATATTTAGCAAAAATAAAAGAATAAACAGTGATGAATAAGACTTCATCACCCTCTATACTTTACTTTTGCTAGTCCATTAGCAAACACTTATTTGAAAAAGAAGTGAAAAGAGAAAGGAAAATAAAAAGAAGGAGAATCGAGGTTGAAGCGACAAGATTATTTTATATTTTATTATTTTATATAAATAATCATTATATTTACACTATATTAAATACATATGTACATATTTTCTTTTATTTTTATGAAGTTATTTATATATTTAAATGAATATGTATGCATATATTACAAGTATGTTATAGATATATTTACCTATGTAATAAAATATATTATTTATTTTGATGAAATTTTAATGATTTTATTTTAGTTTTATTATATACATGTATTTTAAGTGTTATTAAAAAATTTGTAAAAATATAAGAAGGTGAAAAATAAAAAGGGAAAATATATTGAATATTTCTACATGTAAATTGCACAATGAGGGCCCAAAAGCCAACTTTTGCATCTTACGTTCAAATTAAATAAAACCACCTTAACTAAATAGATAATTTAATGTTATGAATAAGAAAGTGAGTTTGACACATTTTGAGTCTGTATGGAGAAGACACATGTCTGAGAATTTTTCTTTGCGGCTTTTTATTCTGTGTGTCTCGAGCATACTATGCATTATTTTTGAATGAAATAAATTTTGTATTTTCTTCATATTTTCATGTACAAAGTTTATGTTCAAAGTTTCTTGATTTGAGGTGTAAAAATATGAAAATAAAATTGGTCCCAATGTATATATATAGAGAGAGAGAAAGAGATAAAAAGAATTAGGGATTTAATTCTTACTTTTTATAGATTTTTTGCCCTATCTCCCCTTACATTATTCTTTGTTGACTAAGTCAATGCTTGACTTAAGTCTCGGGGATCAAGCTCAGTCAGTATCAATGATACCTCCTTTAATTTTTTTTCTTTTATTTATTCCTTCATTTTAAGGTTTAAGTACATGTATTTATACATGCTATATAGATTAACATACAAGTGTTAATTCAAGTGTGTTAGTGCATGCATTTATCTAGGGATTTATAGTCTAAAATGAATGAATAAATGGCAATTCATCAGTAGGCCGCAATATTGACTCTTCACACTACTATTAGTCAACCAAATAAGAACCATGCAAGCAACAAAAAGGGACCTGCATCGTAAATGCTACAAGTCCGAGTGTAAATAAGTACAATAGATACTAAAAAAAGGCACACCCTAGTGCATCATGTAAAAACAAGTGCAAAGGGTTCAAACTTCTTGATAGACACCTTGATCTACACCCAAAAGAATATTCTGTGTGTTTTTGGCACTCGAATGAATCCCTTGTCCAATGATAGGAGGTAGAAGAATAAGACATAATCCTATTCAATCCATAACCGGCCTTCCATGATGGCATCTTTTAAGGCTGACAACTAAAGAGATGGAAGATTAATTTGTGACTTGATATTGAAATTAGATTGGAGGATTAAGTCTCTAAGCTATCCTCTTAGACTCAGTCCTTGGGTGAAATGTGATTGTACGCTTACGCAATAATCCACACGTAGTGCCATACCAGTTATACATTTATGTATCTAAGAGAGTCGAGACTTAGGTGATTCAAGTTCCTTTTGATCAAGAGTGAGGGAGACTTAATTTTGATGATGTGCATGAAATCAAGAGCATGATCAGTACGTATTATATTTTTCACTTCAATCTCGGGAATTAAACCTAAGAACTCGTAATAAATTTTCTCTAAATGATTTATTATTCAAGGACGGGCAAGGTTTAAGTATAGGGGTGATGAATCTATAATTCATCCACCTTATTGCTCATTCTCAGTTCAATTCCCTCAATAAATCAACAAATAAATCCCTTGACATGCTAAAATAAAAAATACACACTTTGTACATAATTACGGTTATTTTGTGTATATTGAATACTCAATAAATCCTTAAGTCTTCTTCTTTATATATCTATATATTATACATATTTTCCCTTTATTTTTATTATTATAAAATCCCTAAAAATTATAATAATTGGTGTGTATACTAGTACCAAATAGAGTCCTCACAAAAAATATAAAAAATATAAAAATCACAAAAAACAGGATTCAATACACATTAAATATCTTCTAAAAATATAAGTTTGTACAGATAAGGTCTTTTTTATTTTGTCCTTCATGAAAGTTAACAATCTCATTAAGATGAACAAATTTCATGTTTAACACTTTTTGATATGAGTCCATTTACCATTTCTTTTTTATTTTCCTTTATTTTATTCTTTTTCGTTTTTTCTTCTTGGTCCACATGGATCCTTCTATGGAGACCATGTAGATGTCCCTTCTTCTCTCATCACATACTCCCTCAGCTGTTAGCCCCTTTGTGCTACCATGCTACTCCAGCTGCCAATAGATCTCGTCTGATCCAACGGTGCGCAAACCTCCACCTTAACGCCCACGTGCAGCGCTTCCGACCCTTCGTCATGCAACCATCCAATGGTTATTTCTTCATCGTCCACCTCTAGCGCCTCTCTCTCCCACATTTGTTTGTGCAACGCCCTCTCCTGACCTATTTTATCCCTCATCATCCACATATCTCCTTGCTAGACTTAGATGACCAGTGGTTGCCCTTGTCATCCCTCTCCTTCGCCAATTGTTCCTTCTCAGACCTCCACGTACACACAACCCTCCCCACCCACTCGAACCCTCACCTTCCAATCAGTGATTTCCTACTTAGCCTCATTGTACCCCGTCGAGCCAGAGTTGATCCACCCTTGTACGAGCTAAGCTAGAGCCTCCCTCTAGCTACAAGTGATAGCTTAAGACCCTGGGTTGAGCAAAGACAATCTCTAGCTTTGGTGCGATTTGGTGGTTTCCGACCACCACTGCAATGCTCCTTCATGACATTACTTGAGATCTGGCCCCGTCGAGCCTTCAAGCGACAACTCGAAGCACCTCCAGGTTCTAGCGCAGGCCCCCACAATGCATCTTATTCTTATTCTTCTTCAGTGAGCTCTCTTGATCCTGCCTCTCTTCTATTTTTTCCATTTAGTTAGACACAAACACCCACTCTCTGATTGATTGAATACCACCATCACCTCCACCGTGACTCCATGATCCTCGCTAGCCCTTCAGTGCTCCACCTCTTCATCTCTAGACCACAAACCACTCTACTCTACATCCATCCTTGCATAGGAACAAGAACCCAGATCCTCCACCTTCCCGAACCTTGTTGGACCCCCATTACATCCATTTCTCTTCACATGTGATTTCCTAACCCCTGCATGTCCACCACCCTTGATTGATCGGACGAGAGGAAGATCCTCTAGTCTCACCTTTCTTCTCTGATGAAGATGCATTACCACACCATCTTTCATCATGCAACAGCTTTGTATCGCCCTTCCAATCTTTGACATTTCCTCGCAGATATTATAGGAGCTTCATCCGAGCTCTAGGAGCCATGAGAAGCTTGGACAAGCTTGTTGGAGCTCCGCCTGAGCCATATATGCACAGAGGCATTTTACATAGCAGATACCATTGGATTAGGCCTAGCATGATCTAACGGTCCTCTGTAGGAGATGATCCCCCTTGTTTTTCCATATGATCCAGTCAATAGGAGCATCACCACCGTTCGACCTCGCCTAGATTTGGGCCTTGGATCCTATATGAACCAACAGTTTGAGTCCTCTCTTCGGGGCACTCGCCATGCCAGTAGCTTCAGAGCCCATGAGCCTCGCATATTTGCCACGTAGGACCAAGTCTCTGACACGCCTCAACCTAAACTGAGCCTCGCCCTTTATGTGTACATGAAATTTGCAGCGTTGTCCCTGACTTTTCTAGATATTACTTCTAGGTCCTCCACGCATTCATCACATGTTATGCTTAGAGAAATTGCATCTAGACCTCGTCGGGTTTCATAATTACAAATCAATCTCCACACATGAGGGAAAATTACAAAGAAGCCCTTATAGTTTATTCTTATTATAGATAAGCCCTTGTTTGCACTATTTAAGTAGTTTTTAATTTATTCTAATTATGTTTCTTTGCAAAAAGACCTCTGGAATGGTTTGTTAATAACTTGAGCATGTAAACTCCAAATTCAATAAAATTGGTCTTATTTTAAAGCTCATTCGATAAATTTTCCATTGTCATGCTTAACTCTCTAATATGATTTGTAGTTAATTACTTATCACTCAAATAAGGAGATAACAATCCAAGCATATGAGTATTCTGATAAGGATAATAGAAATCCCTTACTGGTTATGCCAAAGCCTAAACTAGCAAGATGGAAGGCACTGTGACTACTTCAACAATATTGAATATCAGTGGCATAAGATGCAACATTCACATTGGACATGATCATTGTTACCAGGGGATATGTAAGTATGTAAAAGGACTTGTCATAGTCTCTCAGCATAGAGTGACTAGTCAGCTGATCGAGCTATATATCTATAGGGCTTATGATTAAAACATGGGCGTGGGTTTATATATTAACCTATTAATATCTCTTTGAGCTAGTGGGAGATTGTTGGATATGTGAGCCCATGGAGAGCCATTATGCAATAAAAGTTGTTATAAATCACTCCTTAATCTAAAATAGAGAATGAATAATTTGCATAATAGGTCCATTCATACAATTACGGTAATATACCGCTGCCATCTTGATATCATACAAATATTGATCCAAAGGTTATTGGTGCTGGGTTGATATCTAAAGGGTTAGATTGAGGACTCAACCACACCATCAAATGATTACAAAAAAGGATCTCCATCTTGAGAAGGAGATGACAATTTGATGAACCGTATTTTTGTCTATTTAAAATGGTCGTATAATCGTAGTATAAGAGGCTGAAATCATATCATCAAAAATCACAAATTTTGAATATTGCGGAACAATATTTACTTGGTAAGTATACCAAGGTCAAACACAGGGAACATACTATTTCTAGTTGTGTGGTTCTAAATTAATTTGAATAATTAACTAATTGCTATGTTAATTCTGCATCAGAAAATAAAGTGAAAATAAAATGAAGGGAAAACAATGAAGAAAATGCAAGTAAAAAACAGAGAAGATGAAGAAGTACGGGATATGTGATTATGTAAATTTTTAGTCCTCAAATAAAAACATCAATTAACCCTCAAAGCTAATACAAAATCAAAAGAGATTCAATCCAAAAAAATATCAATTTAATTTCAGGCTATAGGCTAAAATATTAATCAATGAATAATCCTACAAATGAAAAGATCAATTGATGATTTTATCTAAGAAGATTTGACCTCCAAATTCCCTGTAAATTACTCCTAAAAAACAATAAACTTTAATCACATCAAGTATCAAGGGAATCATATCTTATAGAATGAGCCCTACAACCGATTAAATTCCTTGATAAAAATCAACAATGATATGGTAAATTAAAATTCATCAATATCAAGGAAATGAATTAATTCCTCCTCCTCAAGTATGCCCCTGTTAAGATTAATTCCTCAATTAATAATTTTCAATCATCACTAGAGGATTAAGCAAATTAGATATCCTTAATCACATCCCTGTAAAATAAATAAATAATTTTCTCAATATATATAATAACACAAACCTTGTCAAAATGCAACATGCATAGATCAAATTAAACCTCAAATCATATTCGACTTAAATCAAGCTTTGATCTGTTCACAAAGTATATAAGATGGTAGAGCACATAATAAGCTTCAAAATGATATTGTGCACCAAAATCGGAGTCTAAATGAGAAAATATGATGAAAAGAAAGTCTAGAGACTAAAATGCAATAAAAATAATAGTTTTTATCTTAAAGGGGTCCCTAGAGGGACTTATCTACAATATAGGAAACCCACAATGGGTCTAGTGTATGCCCCATGCGTACATGTGTGGGGCACGTGACTAGGGCATGGGGACCTTCTGATATATCTTGGGAGTGTAGGGGCTTGGTTGCAAATATCCCCCACCCTCACATGTGCAGCACGTGCATGGAGGCTCAACGAGCAGAGCTGGACTTTAGAGCTCCTAAGTCTCCACGTGGTCGTTAGGTGTGCTTCGGAACCGAGCCTGAGGTCTAGATCCCCGTGCTTGTAGGTGGCATGTGGAAAGAGGCTTGGATGACATGAGCCTCGAGGCCTGGGCCGAGTCTCGGAGGGTGAGGGATTGACGTGGGGACTTGAGGACTGTTGGATCCCTCGATCCAACGGTAGTTGTTCATCGACGGGGTGGAGCTAGACCTCCGTGATGGTGGAAGGCGTCGAGTTATGGTATCCACCTCCGTCGACATACGACTGGAGGTGGAGCGACAAGGTGGTGGAGTGGTTGTCAACGTGAGGACGGTGAGTAGTGGTGGAACTTTGCTGGAAAACCCACAGCTCGAGGTGGCTTGTAGAGCTCCAGGGCGACAGAGCTAAGGAAGGAAGGTCAAGGCAGTGGCGAGAGTGGTGATGAGCAGCTCCAGGCATGAGCGAGCTGGGCTGAAGGTGGAGTAGTTATGGCTGGGGATCTTGACCTACGAGTCGAGGCGGAGCAGTTATGGCACGGTGGTGTGGCTTTGGCGGTGCAATGGGAAAGGCGAGGAGTCACGGGCGGTGGCTGATAGTGATGAAGGCTCGACGATCATGGAGGGGGTGAAGCGCGAGTATCGAGGTGGATATTGATGTGGAAATGGAGGCATGAAGGCCAAGAGGTCAAGGAAGTGGTCAACGTCGATTCGAAGATGATGAAGGATGGGTTATGTAGGTGATTTAGTGATCGGAGGATGTGTGGGGGAAATCGCTTGGGAAGGTGGAGCAGGTAGCCGCTCTGATCTTTGCTCGAAGGTCGGCGAACTCGAGCTTAGCATCGTCCAGAGATCCAGTCTTCTACAACAAAAGGAATGAACTCTTTTCATCTCGCCTAGAGGATATGCCCTCGTCGTCGCTCAACTCCCTTAATCCATGTTGTCACATGAGATGGTGAGGAGTTGGAGGTCATTATCCTGAGATGGCAAATGAAGAGGGTGGTCGAGGTCATAGCGCCTTTATAGGAGGAGGTGAGGCAACGGGGGTAACGTCTGCATGAGGAGGGGCAATGGCCATTATACTGAGGTACGAGGCGGAGGTGGCGGTTATGGGGGAGGTGAAACAACTATAGAGGAGGGGATGATAGGGGAGCACGTGTGGTGCACGTGGGGAGAGAGAAAGGGAGGATGGGAGGGGTCATGTGGGGGAGGGGAGGGGTCATGTGCATGGCACGTGACCTATGGAGGTGAGAAGAGAGAGAGGAGAGATAAAGGAAAAGAGAATACAAAAGAAATAAACGTTAAAAAAATAAATAAAATAAATAAATAACAATAAAAAATAAATAATAAGAAAATTTAAAAAAAAAGAAATATTAAATGAAGTCAAATAAAAAAGTGTCAACATGAAAGTTGTTCGTCTCGACGAGATCTACAACTTTTGTGAAGGGACCAAAACCAAAAGACCTTCAATTGTACAAAAAGTATATTTGGAGGTACTCTATAAGTAATAATATACCATATTTTTGTATTTTATGATTTTTTGTATTTCAATTTTGATTCTATTTAGTGAATTAGTTTACATACAATATATACATATTTAATCTAAATTTTATAGATTTTTATAGGTTAGAAATCTATAAAATAAAATCAGCAAAGATAAAATATGTTCAAAATATACAATGTCAGATTTTTGTATTTTTTTTATTTCCTGATTTTATGGATTTTGATTCTTGATGCTAAGTTAGTTAATTAATCAAAGAATATAATAGAAGAAAAATTAGTTCAAAATACTTTATTTTTGTACATAAAATAATAAGCTCAAATAAGGTCAAAAGTAATGTTATTTACTTACAAAAATTTATCCTAATTTTAGCATAATTAATGAATGTTAATACATTAATTTTAGGCGGCTTAGTTAGTGAATTATTAAGGGGGTTATGCTCAAATCTACATATAAAGTAGATGAATTATGGATTCATCACAATCCTATACTTAGATCTTTGCTTGTCCCCAAGTAATTTTTAGTGAGTTAGAAGGTTGAATCCCTGATTGTGTAAGTGTGAATTCAAGACTTGTCTCATTAAGAAATCTTGGTTTCTGTGGTCCTAAAATCCTAAGTTGAATAAGCTCTAGTCAAAAGGAATCCAAATTTCCTAATTATTATGCTATTTGTTTATACATATAACATAAGAAATATGAAGCTTAGTGTGTACTGCACTAAAGAGAGTTGAGTCGAAGCATCACTCAAAGTCATGATCCAAGAGACTCTCCTCAAGAACTAATTCTCAACACTAGGGAATAAATCAATTGTTGCATTCAATCTATTATCTTAGTAGTTTGTCAGATTTGAAAATGTAGATGAAAGGCCAGTTGATGGAGGGCTTATGTTTGTGTATTTTCTTCCCACCCTCTCATTGGAACAAGGATTCTCTAGAGTGCCTTATTACTCAATACATGTATTTTTGGTGTTGATCAACGTGTCCATCAAGAGTTGTTGAGTCGCTTGTACTTTTTTTCCTAGGAGTACACTGAGGTGTGCCTTCTTAAAGTATATAATATACTTCTACCTAGACTTGTATTGCTTACAATCAGAGCCCTTTTTGAGGTACTAGATCGACTCATTGGACCTAGTTAGCTTTAGTCCAAGTGGACACTTTGAAACAGTTGGGAGTGCTCACCTTTGACTGAAGCTCTTTGAATTCCACTTTGTAATTGACAGTTCTTTTTCATTCAATCCTTTTTTAGGATAGCTCCACTGCTTTTACCAAGTTGGCGCACATAGATCAACAATTATTTAATTTCATCGTACCCAGGCACATAGGTCGGTATCAAAAGATAGCATGCGAGCTTGTTAATACTGGATAGGGTTTGTTAACACTCTGGTTTTATGAAGTTTTCATCGATTTTATCCCATCCTCGAGCATCATTAAATCAGGTCTAGACTTAAATCTCCAATCCCAGTCCCTCAAGTGAAATCTCAACTCATCCCGTCAATTATACAATTGTGTATATGATGTGTTGATCATATTCTTAAAAGATAGAGATTGAGAGTGCAATATATCGCTCATATCTTTCATACTTAGATAAGTATGGATTATTAAGTCTCTAACCCTAATGACTAAGGTCGGTTAACTCTGAATTAAAGGACCTTAAAAACATGAGTTTCTTTTATTCCTCAAGTCTTGAGTGGCAGTGAAAATGTCAGGGATAAAATCTTAAGTTAATTTGTTTTTTTGTTGTTTTTTTGCTTGTTATACCCCTACTTTTGTAAAAAGTTTTGAAAACAAAAGAAAATATGCAAAGTATACACAACTTAAATCCAAATCGATTTTTGATGAAAGCAATTGAAGTACAAGCTATGGATAAAGTATATAGAATATACACACACCCCCTATACTTAGATTGTGTGATGTCCTCATGGCACAAAGTGATATGAAGACATAACTACTACCAAATATAGTTGAGTGACAAGAAAAAGAAGTTGAGTCATCCCATATACTTTGGCTTTTGAGGGCTTGAGTATAGCAGAAGAGCAAAAATGAGGCGGTCGAGGGTGAGAAAAAAAGAATAGAAGTGATGTATACACAATGATATCAACCCTCCTATACTTAGGATCAAGTCAACCTAAGTATGGTCGAGTAATTACAAGTGAAAGATCGAGAAATTTGAGATGGATATACAAGGGGGTCAAGGAGGTTTTTGATGAACCTTCTTGCGGAAGTGTGTTGGGAGATAGTATGACGATGTACAATGGGGTGAAGCGGGAGAATATGTAGAAGTCCATCCATCGCTAGAGTCATCCTCAGAAGAATAATAGTCATACATAGAGGATCTCCATCTATTGTCCACAAAAGGTAAGTATCCTTTCATAACTGTGGTACTTATTGCAATTACCCGATGAACCACCTCAGAACCAGATGAGGAACTTGACGAAGATAGTTCAGAAATCACCTGGTTTCTAGGGTCAAATGTGACTTTCTTGGTCGGCTTCTTTCTGTACGAAGCATCGGGAGGAGGAAGGTCAGAGTTCTTCTCCCTATCATGAGTAACCAGTGTGGCATTTATGGGTTCCTCGTTAGACGAGTCCCTATAAAATCGATCCATTCTTGTAGGGCCATGACACATTTCGGGGGAGGGATATTGCTCCTGGTGGCGGTGCGAGTGATGGTTGGGGATGAAGATGTCACCTTCTGATATCCATGAGTGTTGGTGGCATAAAAGGTTTCCTCAAGCATGCGAGTCGGCTCCTTGTATGATTCAAGTATGTCATGAATTACTGCCAACTCAAAAATTGGACCACTCAAATAATCATGATGATCCTCATAAACGTGGTCCAATTCCTCATAGCTCATGTATATTGGTTCCTCATAGAAGTTGTAACAGGGTGGGAGGTGCGGTGAGAATCCAAAGTCGGTTCAACAACCTGTCTCTCGGGTGTCTCTCCTAGGGTTTGCGTCTGTGATTCATGAGGAGACGTCTGATTATGTATAATGGTTGTCTCCTAATCGCGACCGCTGGTGGCTAGTTGGGTTTCGTCAGAGCCGATCTTGTCATTGATGGTTTGTTCATGGTGGTCCGAGTTCAGGAATCTTATGTTTTGTGTCTCACAATCGATAATTTCCTTAGCAAAGGCTAAGAACAGATTTCCTAGGATGATAAGAGACTCAAACAACTCTCCATGGTGCTCAATGTCAAGGACAATAAAGTTCACTTTATGCTTGTCACCTTAGATGTTTATGATGACATAACCAATTCCTCTCGGTCTTTTGGTAGATCGATCTGGCAGTTGAACAATCACCCTCATCTTTTTGAGTTTTCTGAGCTTGAATTAATCAAAGATGAATTTTGGGAGGATGTTTAATGTGGAGTCATCTAACCAAACATGAGCTAATAAGGAATCCTCAATTTCACACATGATCTAAGTCAGCCGTTTGAGCTTGTGGCTTTTGGTTTTATGATTCATCACCAAATAACTGGCCATAGATATGATATGAAATTCAGTCCTTGATCGCTTCTTGCCCGTCTTTCTCGGATTTAATTGACTCTTTACAAATCTTTTAAGATCATGCACCTATTCTATGGCCTTGATTAATGGAAGCTCTAAGATCAAACTCTTGCAAATACTTCCATTTCAGAATTGTCCAATCTTTTTGAATTTTTGGTTTTTCATTTTTTGATGTTTTTGTAGTACTGGTCAGTATGTCGGTCAGAGGTCAGTGATGGTTGTGTATGAGTATGTGTCACATGATGGATCGGTGGTTCAGTTGATGGCATCCTTACTTTCTTCATGGGTTTTCATTGATTGGATGATATCGTATATTTTTTTAGTCAAAGCCTCTGTTCTATGGTTGATCCGAGCAATGGCATCCTCAAATATCTCATGAATTGGGATTGAATAATTGTACTCCACATGTCGTGACTCTGTCTTGTAACCTTGAGTAGAGTAGTGATTATTCATTGTAGTTGTAGTCTGGACATGAGTCATATTTCCTTGATTCTGGATTTCTCATGAACTGTCAAAGGAAAAATGGTCGTACTCAAGAAGAGAGTCAACCTGAGTATGAGATGGTTTAAAAGGTGGGAAGTCTATAGTAACTAGAAATCGTGTTTCTCTGTCAAAATTGGTTACTTTATTTTCCATACTCAAATCTGATCGCTCTATTGTGTTTATATGAAAGTCAGAATGTGAGAACGATCTTATTTAGGAAGAAGTGTGGGCATGGGGTGGAGTGTATAGGGTAGAGGGAAATGATGGCTGATGGGGACCGATTTCGAAGAGAGGGTTCCCCTTGAATGAAGGATATCGGGACATGGTCGTGTATGTTGAGCCCATGAAGTCTAGGTATGAAGACCAATGAGCCGACATCTTCTCAAGAGAAAGATGTAGAATGATTTGCGAATCATGATATGCTTGCAATTGCAAAGTATTTGACGCACACAAGATAAACACAAGTCAATCTCGTAGATTCACCCTTTCAATACTTGTGAAGGCACGTTAGAGTTCATCTGCTCATCTTTCAATTTTAATTTAATGATAAAACAATCTTCGAGAAGATTAAGCAGAGCTTAGGTTCTAGAGAGTGCCATAAAAACTGACCCAAATTCATACGACTAGTTGCATCTACTTTCAGCCAGTATGGGTGTAAGTACGGATCATAGAATGACTATCCATGTTACTTTAGGATGGTGCCTTATGCGTTATCCTTTAACTACCCTATCTTCTAAGGGAGACCGTAGTTCCCCCACTGAGATGTAGCTAGTCGTTTTTAAATTCAGTAGTCAAAATGAGGCCCCTATATTTTGGCTCTACCCTAGATGTATGATTCTTTCCTACAAACAATGAGTGGGTTTCTCTCCACTAGTCCTAAGGTTGATTTTATTTTAGTTTATTTACAATCACCTTGATTAGCAGTCTCGGTTTTAAGTTCAAGGTTATCACTTGAGTCTTAACTAAGAATAAAATAACACGCCTAACGAGCAGTCCCGGTTCCTTTAAATCCTTAGTTGTAAAACTGAGGTGGAGAGGATCAAGAAAGCCAATGCAAGCGTTAAATCAATGATGCATGCTAAGAAGAAGACTTATAGTGATTCCTCGCGTTATTCATACGAGATGCAATACAGTGAATTAAAACTTACACTAAATGATATGCACATTTGAAAAACACCTTTAGTAGATAGTTCTATTAGCAAGAAGAATTGATTAAAATTTGGCTAGTGCGTCTTGTTAGTGAAAGTGTGTGAACTAAAAATTACAAACACAAGCAAGGATAAATATCTAAGCTAGCATATGTGCACCTAATTTCTACGCCATTCAAGTCGGATCCCAACCACACAGAAGGGGTTGAAATAGATCCGAAACACCACAGAGAGTTCAGTTCATATTATTACAGAGAGGACGGTTGAGAGAGACCATGTAAATGAATGAGAAAATTAAACCTAATCTAAGTTCTCTCTCATAGAAATAAAAATTAAAGCGGTCTTCTTTACATATCCTTGATCTTTTCAAAATTTTCTCTGAGCTATCTACAAAGAGAGAAATTGTGGTTAGTATCTGAAGTGAGAAAGAAATACAAATAAAATGCAAAAATTGAATGCAAAATAAAAAGAAAATGAAAGAAAAATGACATGGAAATTAAATTCACAATAATCAATTACAGAAATTCAATCTAAAATCCTAAAAATACGTCGTTCCTCGAGAATGATGCCATTTGATGAACTATATTTTTGCCTCTTTAATATGGTCGTATTATCTTAGTATATGAGATGGAAATCAGATTGTCAAAAACCATAAATTTTGAATATTGTGGAACAATTTTTACTTGGTAAATATACCAGAGTCGAACATAGGGAACCGACTATTTCTAGTTACATGGTTCTAAATTAATTTGAATAACTAATTAACTACTATGTTAATCTTTATGTCAAAAAATGAAGTGAAAATAAAAAGAAGGAAATGCAATGAAGAAAATGCAAGTAAAAGAAATAGAGAAGATGAAGAAGTATGTGACATGTGATTATGTAAAATTTCAATCCTCAAATAGAAATATCAATTAATCCTCAAAGTTAATCACATATCAAAAGAGATTAAATCGAAAAAATTATCCATTTAATTTCAGCCTACAGGCTAAAAGTTAATCGATGAATAAACCTGCAAATGAAGAGATCAATTGAATTTTATCTAAAAAGATTTGACGTTGAAATTCCCTGTAAATGACTCCCCCAAAATAAAAAACTTTAATCACATCAAGTATCATTGGAATCATATCTCATAGAATGAGCCTCTACAACTGATCAAAATCCTTGAAAACTATAATCAACGATAAATTAAAATGCGTGAATTGATTCCTCCTCCTCAAGTATGCCCATGCAAAGATCAATTCCTCAATTAATAATCTTCAATCATGATAAGAGGATTAAGCAAATTAAATATCCTTAATCGCTTCCCCGTAGAATAAATCAATAATTTTCTCAATATATACATAATAACACAAATATTATCAAAATGTAGCCTGTAGAGATCAAATTAAACCTCAAATAATATTCGACTCAAATCAAGCTCTGATTTGCTCATAAAACATAAGATGGAAGATCACGGAATAAGCTTCAAAAGGACATAGCGTGCGCAAAAATCGGAGTCAAATGAGAAACATATGTTGAAAAAAAATCTAGGGACTAAAATGCAATAAGAAAAATTGTTTCTCTCAAATAGGTCCCTGGAGGAACTTATATGCAATATAAGAAATTCGCAAGGGGTCTAGTGTAATTCGCCCAATATGCGCATGTGCGAGCACCTGACAGGGACGTGGAGACCTATCAAATATATCGTAGGACAGCGGAGGCTTGGCTGCAAATATCCCCCACCCTCACGTACACAACACGTGCAATGGAGGCTCAGTGAGCGGACCTGGGCTTCGGAGCCCCTAAGGCTCCACGTGGTCACTGGGCGTGCTTCTGGAACTGAGCATGAGGTCTGGATCCACGGGCCTGCAAGTGGCATGCGGAGAGAGAGGCTCAAATGACCTAAGCCTCGAGGCATTAGTCGAGGCTCGAGGGGGTGGGTCAATGTAGAGTCTTGAGGATTGTTGGATCCCCCGATCCATTGGTTATTGTTCACCGGTGGGGTAGAACTGGGTCTCCACGGTGGGGAGTGCGTCAAGCGGTGGTCTCCACCTTTATCGACACATGACTAGAGGTGGAGCGCCAAGGTGATGAAGTGGTTCTCAACGTGAGGGCGATGAGTGGCAGTGGAGCTCTACTAGAGAAGCACTCATCTCGAGGTGGTTGGCGGAGCTCTAGGGCGATGGAGCCAAGGCTAGAAGGTGAAGGTGGTGGTGAGGATGGTAGTGAGAAACTCCAGGCACGAACGAGTTGGGCTAACGACAGAGTGGCTATGGCTAGGGAGCTTAGCCCAGGAGTCAAGGTAGAGCGGATGTGGCACGGTGGCGTGACGTTGGCAGTGCGACAGGCAAGGGAGGAGTCACAAGCGATGATTGATGGTGACAAAGGCCCGACAATAAGGGAGGGGGTGAAGCATGAGTATCGAGGTAGAGATAGATGGGGGAACGGAGGCGTGAAGGCCAAGAGGTCGAGGCAGTGGGCGACATTGATTCAGAGATGATGAAGGATGGGTTCTGTAGGTGGTTTAGTGATCCGAGGATGGGTAGAGGAAATCTCTTGGGAAGGTGGAGCAGGTAGCCGCTTTAATTTTCGCTCGAAGGTCGGCGAGCTCGAGCTTAGCAGCGTCCAGAGATCCAGTCAGCTGCAGCAAAGGGAATGAACCCTTTGGATCTCGCCAGGAGGATATGCCCTCATCATCTCTCAACTCCTTAGATCCACGCTATCACAAAGATGATGAGGAGTTGGAGGTCTTTCTCATGAGATGGAAGAAGAAGAGGGTGACCGAGATCGTAGAGGCGTCATAAGAGGTGAGGCAGTAGGGGTAATGACTACAAGAGGAGGGGCGGTGGCCGTTACGTGGAGGAGCGAGGTGGAGGCAACGGTTACAGGGGAAGCGAAACGGTTGCAGAGGAGGGGGCGGTAAGGGAGCACGTGCGGTGTGCATGGTAAGAGAGAAAGGGAGGGGAGGGGTCACATGCATGGCACGTGACCTGGGGAGGTGAAGAGAGAGAGAGAGAAAAAAGAGAGAGAGAGAGGAAAAAAGAATAAAACAGAAATAAAAGTTAAGAATATAAATAAATAAAATAAAAAATAAATATTAAATAAATAAAAGTAAAAAGAAAATATAAATTTAAATAAGAAAAAAAATAAAAAAGAAATAGTAAATGAAGTCAATAAAAAAAATTTGCCAACATGAAAGATGTTCGTCTCGACGAGACTACAACTTTTATTAAGGGACAAAAATCAAACAAGGTCAACTGTAAAAATTTTGTTGGAGGTACTCTATAGGTAATAAAATACCATGTTTTGTATTTTATGATTTTTTGTATTTTAATTTTGATTTTAATTAGTGAATTAATTTATGTACAATATATACCCATTTATCTAATTTTTATAGATTTTTATAGGTTAGAAAACCATAAAATAAAATCAACAAAGATAAAATATTTCAAAATATACAATGTCAGATTTTTGTATTTTCTGCTGATTTTATAGATTTTAATTCTTGATGTTAAGTTAGTTAATTAATCAAATAATATAATAGAAGAAAATTAGGTCAAAATACTTTATTTTTGTACATAAAATAATAGGCTCAAATAAGGTAAAAAAAATATGGTTATTTGCTTACACAATTTTACTCTAATTTTAGCATAGTTAATTAATGTTAATAAATTAAATTTTGACGGCTTAGTTAGTGAATTATTAAGGGGATTCTGCTAAAATCATGATATAAAGTTGATGAATCATGGATTCATCACAATCCTTACTACAAAGGCTTCCATCCTACCGACCTATCGATGCAGGTCTTTTGCATAGGAATAAAGATTCGGAGGGGTCAAATGAGTTAAGTCAAAGAGTTAACTTAGTGAGATCGAGATAATCAAGACTTATTCCAAATACTGTCCCAATATAGGCACACATCCTCTAACCGAAGATAGATGTGTTACTATATATTTGAGTATGTGCATTTGGCATACCATCAGGTTGAAGACCTAGTTGGGATCTACACATAGGCGTACTTGTGTAAGTATAATGATATATGAGTAATACAATCTCTCAAAGGGATCATACATGTTCACTATTGATCTAAAATACGTGAACTTAATCATGAGATATTGGCATAAGCAAAATTCCATCAATGGTCATCTTATTTTATAAACGGGACGTGATTTGAAGGTATGATATATACTTTTTGAAAGTCATATGATTGATACCAACTCCAAATGATCGAATGAGAAACTTAACGATGAAACCCTGAAGGAGACAAAGTTTAAATGAGATACGAACTTCATGTTTAATCACAGTCTTCAAGCATGTAGGATGTATAGATATTAGGAATACTCGATGATGATGTGATCTTAATTGATTGTATATCACTTCCATTTCCGAGGAAGTGATGAAACAAGTTTGGATTTTAGTGTCTCCGCTTAGTGGATTAGTTAATCTTAGTCCAAAAGTTGGACATTGATCTGAACCGGATTCGTATAGAATGAGAAGTGTGGGTACATTGGATGATAAGATCATACATCTATAAGAGGTCTTCTAGATCTAGATATGAAATTAGATCTCATTATCAAAGTCACTATACAAAAGCATATACAATCGTCCTGACCTTATCTCCAAGTATCTGCAAAGAAAGTGCACTATTCTTAAAAGAGTTCAGGGATTGTTCCATTAGAGACAAGAGCCGAGTATTAAAAAAATGAGAAATTTGAGGATGATGATATTATATTTAATTATCTTAGACAATATTATCCTGATAGTGTTATCCATAATCATCTAAGAATAATGTAGATAAGATTCACATTATTTTGGACATGTTTAGAGATATATCTAAGATAACTAAATTTGATTTAATTATCTTAGATAATATTAATGTGGATAGTATCCACGATAATAGTGGATAGTGCTGATAAGATCCACAATATCCTATGGAGACATAACTATGAATATTATTCACAATTTTAACATTAATGTGAATTGGCTTTCACATTATGCAATAAATGCAACTATGATTTACATTTAGCTTTAGATCTATGAAAATAATTCATGCTTTTGGATAGTCTATTTGTAATTATCACAATACTTTGGAATTATTTGTTGATAATTAAATTCCAGATTTTATCAACAAGAAAATGAATAATATTTGAAGAGATAAAAGAAAAACAAAGAGATAATGCAAATTTAAAAGGGGATGCTCCACGCGGGCCCCACTATGGGGATGCCATCTCTTATTTTTAGCATTATCTATTATGTTTGTTTTTCTATATCTGTTATCTTTTCTTAATGATAATATTAGGATGTGATAAGTAATCCTCAAGTTGTTGAGGAACTAATTTTGTCATCAAGTTGTCGAGGAGCTCCTTTAAACCTGGCTATTAATTTTTATGATTAGGATTGTAATACTACCGATCTAAAAAAATACAAGGCAAGGCAAAGCTTTCCTCCCTCAATCAATTGAAGAGTCTCTCTCTCTCTATACACCCCCTCTCTCGTTCCTCTCTCCATGTGGCCATCCCCAACATCCGAGTATTCCAACATCACGATAGGTCATCCCCTTTGTGGCCCCATCATTGTGTTGTTGGACTGATTTGATATTTCACGTGAATGATCTTCTTCTTAGGTGCTACATGTTCTTGAAGAAAGAGGAGGATGTCGTTTGACGAAGTTAGGAGCTATCTTTCTCAAAACATCTCATAGATTGCGAGAAGCATGATATTCATCTTTGTGCCCGCATGTATTATCTCTGTCAAATCAAATTTGAGATAGGAGGTCACTTCCATTAGATACTTGAGGATCACCAACATGATTCAAAGACATGTCCCTTACTCGTGTGATCACGGTGGAACAGAATGAGAATGGTTCCCAAACTATGTGCAATGGTTGCAGTAGTCGATGGCATCAACAACAATGGGGCGAGAGAGAGGATGCCGGATGAAGGTGACGATGAACCCTGAGGGGGAGAGGGGGAGTGGAAGAAGGGGGAAACAATAGTAAACTAGGTCCATTCGACAAACAATTTATCAATTCATGCCCCTTGTGGGAATTATTTTGTAGCCACTTCCCGGTAAGGAATACTTTTACACCCCATGCCTTGTCTGGGAAATCTCTAAAAGGCACATAAGCCAAACAACACATGCCTTCTTTCTGAAAATGCAATCAATATGACATTGTTCCCTTTGTTTTCTTTTTTCATACGAAATCCTAGCTCCATGTTGTGTCCCCTCATATGCATCTATTATTTATGTCTTACATGAATTCTCACCATAAGGGGGGCATGGCCTCATGTATCATCGTTCATATCCATCAGTGGACAATTGATCATATGGTTAAGGGTTCACTAATAATTGTCCATCATCTCCCTAGATGAGGACTGCGACTGGCGTCGGCCTGGTTAATAATGGTGGCATAACCGGTTATCCCTCGAGCAATTGTATGTTAACTTTCATTCCTCCTTCGCTTTATCAATGTATGTCCCTCATGCAACTGTAAAAGGAGAAGAGGAGAACAAAGGGAGCCCATTCACGATAGTTGCCACTGAGAATCCATCATCCCTCGACCTTCGCATCTTCGCCACATGAGTTCCACTGGAGTTACTTCTCTCTCATAGGACAACGGTCGATCCTTGATTAGGCCAAAGATCCAACACCTGAGCCTCCAAATCCCGGCCATCAAAACTTTTGCGAGCTTGTGCTCTGTTGCATCACACCATCCTTTCCTATGTTCGCCACCTTTCACGATGTTTGTGCTCCTCGGCAACTCTAATGTTGTTGGCCTGCCACCCCTTGCAACCCATGCTCGTTGCGACTTGTCTGATTTTGCATCTCCCGCTCCCTTTGTGTTACCACCTCCTGGCATTACATGTCAGTGTCTCACTCGCTGGCCACCCATGGCTCTTCCGTATAGTCACTTGCTTCTGGTGGTCCCTCGCATGCGAGGAACAACCTGTTGCTCCAAGACGGTCCCTCCATCGTCGCCGCTTATGAGAAGATAGGGGAGTCGAGGAAGAGGAGGGAGGTGTAGGGGTGGCCGTCAATGAAGAGTTATCGAGCGAGAGCAACGTGCGTGGGGAATCAACGCCATTAGGGAGGTGAGAAGTGACGGAGGCGGTCGGTGTTTGGGCTTCGACATGGAATGTACATAAGGATGCAAAAGGACAGATACAGATATAGATATAAGTATTACCATATCCTTATCCATTTTTAAATACGAATATGAATGCAGATATAGATATTGATGGATATGAAAATTATGTTACTTAAAAATAGACACAGATATAAAACAAATACTGGATTAGTTAAAATACACACACATTAGATGGAATAAACATGATATAAACCTACTAAATGTGTTTATATAATAATAATACAAAATATGATAAAATGAGGCATAGAATTATGTTATATATAGTTAACAAAATACATTTACAACTAATTTTATATTTGAAAATGGATATAAAGATACCAATGTAGATGTTTGCAGATATCAAAATGATATCCTTATCCATATTCATTTTGAAATGAATACAAATATAAAACGGATGCAAAAAATGGTGGCGGATGATATGCCGCTATATATCCTCACATCAACATTAGTGAAATTGCCACTAATAATGGATAGGCTGCGGATGGATTTGCCCAAAATCTGGACCAAACTAATTTTCACACCCAAAGCCGAAGGTCCGACCATTTTGCAAATTGCAAACCCTACAACAGAAGCGTTCAAATTGGACTTAGCCAAAAGAAACCCTCAAAATCACAACCCTTTCCCCGAACCCACACCCCAAGACCAATCCCAAATCAACCAAATCCCCAAATTCCGATCCGCTCGAGGAGGAGGGCAAAGATGACCGGAGGCATGGAGGTGAATCACAACAAGTTCATCGAGGAATGGAACGCCGCTCGCGAAAACCTTGAGCTCAACTTCCGCTGGACCCGCCGCAACCTCGCCCTCTGCGGCATCTTCGGCGTCGTCGTTCCCGTCCTCCTCTACCGCGGCATCGTCAGGGAGTTCGTACGCTCCTAACCCCCCTCTCCTTCCCAACTCTAACCCCCATCACGTGCTTCAATCCCCCTCCATCTGTTCTTCCGTTGCAGCACATGCAAGACGAGGACGCGAAGAGGCCCTACAGAAAGTTCATCTGAGGTTTCTACCGCTTCTGCTGCTACTGGAGTCCTTTTATGTTGTAATAATGGCGGATCTGGCGAAATCGGGTGGTATTCCTTTTTCTTTCCCTTTGCGAGGAACTTGGTTGTGGTTTGACAGCTATGGTTTCTTTGTATTCGGACGCGTTACTTTTCATATATAATGGTTGGAAGTAGGAGCTTCCATATTTCTGCTGATGAAGTGGTGCATTGTTTTTTTGTTTTTTTTCATTTCTGCTCGATCTCGTATGCAACCTTTCATGCTTCTAAAATTCATAACAATTTGGAATGGGCCCCTGAACCACACGAAACAAGTTCCGTTGGACTTGTCCTGACGAGCCAGATCCGAATACAGTTTGTAAATAGGATTCGAGGAGGTTGAATTTAAGATCTTACAATTATAAAAACTTTTAAGGAAGTCTTGTCCTCGAGACTTAGAATAGAGCTATAAAAACGTTAAAGAGGATGGAAGACATAAAAATCTTAGCATTTTCATTTATAACTGGGTATATACATCCTTGTACATGATAGCCTTCCTTGAGTGTTTAACCATAAACATGAGCGAGCTTCAATATAAGGTTACTGTCTACAAGTCAATACATAGACATTCACTCTGGCTTTCGATGCTCTTATCCTAGTGTTTTCTACCTTAGGCTGATTTTCAACAATCTTTGCTTCTACTAGAAAATTGGAGACTGATTTCCATGTTCTTTGGATTTTAAGTGACCACATAAAACAACTCTCTCTCTCTCTCTCTCTCTCTCTCTCTCTCTCTCTCTCTCTCTCTCTCTCTCTCTCTCTCTCTCTCTCTCTCCCCCCTTGTGTTTTAAAAGCACAACCCTCCTAATGTAAGTAGTGAAATGGCCCATGTGGAAAAACATGGGTTTGTGTTGGATTAACTTGAAATGGATCTTACTAGTTACTGCACAACATAAGCCCCTTTAAAATTTATTTCAGTTTTTTCTATCTGATTTTTGCTATAATGAGATGATGATTGACCCTAAATCGAGTGCGGCCACACTATGATAATATTCTGGAGTGGCAGTAGTTGGAGTCCAAAAGTACTGGTCATGTTCCTTAAATAAAAATACCACACAAGGTAAAAATGTGGATTTCATCACAGCTGAAACTGAGATACTCGACAGCTTAGTTTTTTTTCGAAATGAGATGCTCGTACAACACCCACTCTGCCTCATTTAGGGGCCAAAACCTCATTTTCCTTTGCCAATGTCAACACACCGAGCCTCCGACCCAGTCATGTGAAAGAAAGGTTGCTGGTTTGTACTTGCTAGCAGCTCAGTTCTATCACACCTCGTACTTAACAGCAATAGCATCATCTCCCACTTTTGCCTTCTTGCATCCAGATGTGCTCCTTAGTGATTCTTTAGCCAGATGCTTGTGAGAGCCTTGATGATACTCCAACTGGATGATTGGCCACTTGGCTCTGGGTTGTGGAAGGACTAGTATCTGACCTTATGAAAATGAGCATGATGGCCTACTAGTTTTGTAAAAGCAACCAAGATGCTCGTGTAGGTGCTGATGTGAGGCGATTTGTACTAGATGCGTCTATGAGAGCACCCAGCTGGAATTTATGGGTGCCTTTAGGTGAGTGCCTAACAAAAATGAGGTGCTGCTCGGATCCTTTTAGAGGATCCGATAAACCAAACACTGATGCAAAATGAAATTGGTGACGACGGGAAATAATAAATTTTTTTGGTATGGTGGATTTTTGGTGGAAGAAGGAGAGGGATTGAGAAGAGAAATACTCGTCGGTAACGAGGGATGGAGGAAGGAGACCGCGGAGATCGCGTGGAGGGAGAAGAGAGATAAGAGGGAGATATGAGATAAAATCTCAACTTTTCATTTCATAATTGACTGCCTAAAACTGATGGACTACCCTCTCTTTATATAGGAGAGAGGGTTTACAAAAATAGTAAATAATCAAATTACAACTAATTTAATCCTAATTGACCACTAACTAACTTAATTGGACTCTAATTATTTAATTGACCAACAATTATAATTAAACTCTACGAAATCAACGTTGAGATCACATGCGATCTCGATTATTAAATTAGACCCAAAAACGTAAATAAATTTGATAACTATCTAATTAAATAAATGTGGCCCCATAATTTGGGGTCACGCTGCATCAAACACCTTAAACCCTGACCATAAGAACCATCAAGACTTCTCAGGCTATACCTTTCCAGGTGGTGACACCCTTAGCCGTCGAGTCCGAGCTTGTCGCCCTTTGTTGCTTTGCTGCCTCCGACAACACGACACGTCTCTGACTTCTTGGTGCCACTGTATGTCACCTCCTCCCAGCCATACTACCTTGTTATATTTTGTTTCTCTGCTTGGCCATTACATTTTTAATCCTGTAACAAACAACTGTAATGCAGGACTGTAAAACTCCATCTTTATTGGTATTTGAAGGCTTTATCCATAGAATAGTATATTAAGCAGCTTTTCCATGATCTGATATATCTTCTGTCACCATAAATGGGAAGTCTGGCTTTTAGTCAGTGAGCTTTCCAACTGAGCACCACAAATCAGACTTTTTGAGTCATTTTTCAACTTAAACTCACATGGGCACCAACTGCTCTTTTGCCACCCCTTTCGGGAATGGCCTCACTTTGAATGGCACAGACGATCCCCGCGCCAATCCGACGGAGCTAGTGGTTGCGCCTGGCCCCGAACCGATTATGACCAACCATTTTTTGGCCGATCCCAAGGAGCATGTCATCGTCGCTCCAGTTTTGGACGTCCAATCTGTGGAGGGCCCACCCCTGGATGACTCTATCCTGACGAGCTCTACTGGATCTGGAGAAATCCTATTGTCTTCCAAGTCTAAGGAGCCGCTGAGCGCTAAGGGTCATAAGCGCTACCCTGGAAGACCCTTCTCCGCATTCCCGTATGGGACAAAAGCCTTACTGCAGTGTCCTGCTTCCGTGCACAGGGAACACACGCCATCGGGTCGACATGGCACATCCCTGGATACGGGTGAGGTCCCTTTTGACCTTAATTCCCCTCTTCCCGATTGCTTGACGGACAATGGAGGATCATCTTCGACCCACGTCCCAACTGCTCCTCAAGCCTCTGCCATGGTTCAACCGAACCCGGCATGGCATACGAGCACACACAGAAAGAAGAAAGTTACGTTAGGGGGCAAAGCCTCTGACCAATCCTCTGTTGGCCACCAAGGCCCCCCCTTCATCATGCTTAATGTCAGTGGCGGTATGCAATGTGAGGGGCATCAACCGACCCCGGAAAATCAGAGGCCTCATACGACACCTCACCAGCCTTGGTGCGGAGATAATTGGACTCGTTGAGACCAAAATCAGACAAGAGAACCGTAGTAAATTTGCCTCCAGCCTTCCACAGGGTTGGGGCTTTACGCATAACGATACGACACTGGGTCGTATATACATCCTCTGGAAGGACAACTACTGGAATTGCTCCCCAATCTCCACCTCCCCTCAGGCCATAACCCTCGCCTGCTCCAACCTTGGGGGCATATGTTGATCACTATCACGGTGGTCTATGGGGCCAACTTGCAGCTGCATCGCAAGGCACTATGGGATGAACTGTCCTCCATCAACTCCTCCTTGGATACCCCGTGGTTGGTTATCGGTGACTTTAACGTGGTGAGGTTTGACAACGAAAAGCTTGGGGTACGCCCACCATCTACAATGAACAAGGACGACTTTAACGGTTGCATTGACACTTGCGGTTTAATAGAACTGTGTTCTTGTGGCAACCCGTGGACTTGGAATAATTCCTCGGTGGACCCTTCGAGGATTGCAGCTCGGTTAGACCGGGCTCTGGTAAACTCAAACTGGCTACGGTCTTTCCCCACTACTCGCCTCTCCATTGGAGTGATCATCTCTTGATGTCAGTGGCCTTGGGCCAATTTGCGCCTCAGCCAAGGCCATTCCGTTATTTTGGCTACTGGGTTGGTTGCCAAGGATACTTGGACGTCGTCTCTGAGGCGTGGGCAACTGCTGCTCAGGGGAACCCGGTCTACAGGCTTGCGTGTAAGCTTAGGGCAGTGAAGCTGGCCCTAAAGATCCGGGCAAAAGCGGGGGCAAATATCTTAACTGAGGTCCAGAGCTCGGAAAATGCTTTGATGGCTCTCAATGAAGTGCTTGCTGTAGACCCCATGGACCCCTACTTAGGATAGCTTGAGCGCGACATCAAATCGTACAGTGCGGGGCTTGAGGCAAACCTAGAATCTGCTTGGAAACAGAAAACCGGGTGGATTGGCTCACGTTGGGGGATCGTAACACTAGTTACTTCCACCTCTCCGCCAAGGCCAAGATTGCGCAAAACTCCATTCCCTTCCATATCGACAGTGATGGCCGCTGGCTAGACAACCCCGTTGTGGTGGCCCGCACTGCTGTTGAATTCTTCGGGGGGCTCCTTGGCCCTGCCTCCTCGCATCCCTATCTGCACCCACCCCCTGCGCCTAGGATGATTCTCTCTACGGCGGGTTGTGCTTGGCTTGAACGTCCCTTCGAGGAGGTTGAAATCCTCGATGTCGTGAGGTCCATTCCTCCTTCTAAAGCCCCTGGTCCGGATGGGTTCAATGGGAATTTCTTCAGCGGCACTGGTCTCTTCTCAAGCATGATATTTGTGAGGCAATTAACTACCTTTACCAGGGAGGTAGCCATATCAAGGAAATCAACCAAACTTTCATAACCCTTGTGCCTAAAGTTCCCTCCCCGAATACGCTCGCCGATTTTCGACCAATCTCCTGCTACAACGTAGCCTACAAGATCTTCGCCAAACTGCTTTCATCTCGGTTAGTGATCGTCCTCCTCCAGATTATCTCTCCAAACCAATCCGCCTTCATTAAGGGTCGCACCATGGGTGACAATCTGAGGCTTACGCAAGAACTCGTGGTGGGTTTTGATAGGAGATCTTCCTCTAATCGGGCCAGCCTCAAGATCGACCTCACCAAGGATTTTGACACAATTGAGCATGCTTTTATTCTTCAATGCTTGGCAAACATGGGCTGCAACCCTCGTTGGATTTCTTGGATCAAGAATTGCATCTCCACGGCCAACTTCTCAGTCATGGTCAACGGGTCTCATAATGGCTTCTTCCGTGGTACGAGGGGTCTGCGCCAGGGTGACCCTCTTAGCCCCCTCCTCTTCGTGCTTGGCATGGAGGTGCTCTCTATCTTAGTGGAGAACTCGGTTGCCTGTGGTGCGCTCAAGCCTCTAAGGTATGGGCGCCTACACGCCCCTACCCCACCTTATATATGCAGATGACCTGCTCTTCTTCTGCAAAGCTTCAACCAAATCACTTCTTGCGGTTAAGGAAATATTGGACGACTTCCTTGGTATGTCTGGCCTTGCTATGAATGCTAGAAAGAGCAAGCTCTTCCGGCCAAAAGCCTCTTTACTGACTTTGGTACCTGCCTTCGCGCGCTTGGGTCTGCTTCGCCACTCCCTCCCCACTTCCTACTTGGGACTGCCACTCGCCTCCTCCTACGGTAGGGGTTCCTCGGCACGGTTGCTTGAAGACAGGGTTCGAGCCTTTGCTTTGTGGCTGGAAAGCTAAGTCCCTATCAATGGCCGGCCGACTCCAACTATTGAAATCGGTGGTTGCTGGTGTGATTCTCTTCTGGGCCTCTGGCACGATCATCCCACCTCGTACTGCACACAAAATCGACATGCTCTGTGCTGACTTCCTCTGGAACTTTGAGATCCACTCCGTTGCTTGGGAAACCATTTGCCTTCCAAAAAGGGAGGGTGGTATGAGTCTGAGATCTACCTCTAGTATCAAAGCTGCTATGGTTATCTCTTGGTCATGGAAAATCCTAAATGCCAACTCTTCACTGTGGGCTTCTTTCATGAATGCAAAATACCTGCACTCATCCACCCTCTTTGAGACCCAACTGGCTCCTGCTGCCTCTCCGATGTGGAGGCACATCCTGTCCGCCTGCCCCATTCTTCGGGATGCGGTAGGGGGCTCCCCCCCCCTCCCCCCCTTCGTATGGCTGCCTGCGGGGTCCCGTTACTCCTTTTCTGCTCTTGTTGAAATTGTTCGACCAAGGCATGATACTGTTCCTTGGGTGAATGAGGTCTGGATTAAGGGAGCCGCCCCTAAGCATTGCTGCACCCTTTACAGGGTGGTACTTGGCCATCTGCCCACCACGGACAGACACGCGAGGCATGGAATTTCTGCTCAAGCTTCTTGGTACCTTTGCAACTGCGCTCAGGAATCTCAAAGCCACATCTTTTTTGATTGCCAATTCTCGGCTGTGGTTTGGACCAAGGTCTGCAGCTCCTATGGACTTACGGCAACTACATCTCGCAAACTTTTTGACACTTTGAATTGGATCAAGTCTCTAAGCCCCGCCGACGGCTTACTGCTCTCGCTGCGACGGTCTGGGAGATCTGGAGAGAAAGGAACGGGAGATGGGCGAGACAGAGGTTCTTCCCCCGACGTTATTTTCAACAACATTCTCAGGGACACTGCTATACTTTTACACTAAGCACGGGTCCGGGATTTTGTGCTCCCCGGGTCCCTGTAATCAAATTTTTTTCTTCTCCTCGTAACTAAGGCCAGTGCCTTCCCCCTGTAACTTTCATGTCTCAACAGATATACTCAGAAAACCATCCAAAAAAAACCTATTGCGTGTGACTATTTGTTAGTTGTGCGTTCCAATAATATTTTTAATAATTAATTAATGGTATTGGTTGGTAGGTGCACCATGAATGGATGATTTTCAGATTGGTTTTGTGGAATTTCCAAATCACTGGAATATATATTTTTGGGTTTTTTACCCTTGTGCCCCTGTGAAATTTTGCCATTACAGTTACACATCTTCCGTTTTTTTGCAATAACACTTGTACTTTAAAATTCACAGTTCTTCCCTTCTGTTAAGGTAAAATAGGGGCATAAGTATACGAACAAAACGATGGAATGTGAATTTTGTAAGAATATAGGGGCTCAAGTGTTATTGCAAAAAAGGTTGAGGCATAATTTGTATTGGCAGTCTCGCAGGGGCACAATACAGTTGCATCATGTCCTTAATACAATGCATGTATTGTTCCCACACACACAGGCACACACCTTGATACAATGCATATAATGTTCACACACACACACGCACACACCCACCTGAACACACACATGCACCCACACACAAACCCACCCACGCACACAAGCGCCATTAAAGATATCACTAAAAAAGAAGGGCGGGGTTAGCAGACTTGGCTACCCCGGGTGTATTTAGAAAGTAGCCCCAATCCATGCTATAGAAAATGTTGTAAAGAAATACATTTGTTGTACGAAAGATACGAGAGATGCAAATACAGTTAAATACATCTTTGTAAAAACCATTGAAGGTGGAGTCTATGGGGCCAAACGACATCAAAGTGAGATTATTCAAGAACTCCATAACTTGTAAGAAATACCTTATGGATGTGAAGGAGGGATTGCTTGCATACATAAATGAGAGGAAAGTGAAAAGATTCAATTGAAGGTGGTATCTTCGTTGTGGATGACACCAACTTTGATCACATTGATACTTGTGAAGTAGATGTTGTTATGCTTGGAAGAAGGGTTTGTCTTGGATTTTATTTTTCAAAAAGTAGAAGTATGATCATCAAGCGTGTGATGTCATCCATGTACAAATTTGCTACAAGGTGGAGTGAGAGGGAGAAAACTCTTGTGCAAATTTATTTGAATGATATAATGACACTCATGAAGCATAACAGGGTTCGCATTGTTCTCCACATTTTCAACATAGTGCCTGATGAGGGATAGAAACCCCAAAGTCATGTACCACTAATAGAAGCCCGTAACAGACTAACAACATCAAGGACATGCAAAATCAACCAAACCTACCTAACAAAGGCAAAGGTTGACAAGGTGACAACCTCGGAAAATTCAACACCCTAAAGTATTGATAGCACAACAAAATACAAGAACCAAGCTGACATCCGTGAATTGATCATGTCCTCAGCTAACTAGGGACCTTGACAAGGCAGATAAATGATTACTATATCCACAATCGAATAAGCGAAATGAAGAAAAAATTGCGTGTATAAGGGTGTGCTTCCCCTCTGAAATAGAGGACGAGTTCTTTTGTATCATAAAACTACCGTAACATTGAGTCTTGGACTATTGTGAAGAGCTTGTATGGTGACCACTTGAGTACCATACATCGTCAGTTAGAGAAGACGGTCTCTCCATAGGACGTACACACCATTCTTTGATAGAACTTTGTAATAACCTTTGTCTCGTATTCTAGTGTTCGACTGTCTCTTGCCTTGTACTATAACTCGAAGGGGATGTTTTGAACAAACTTTGTTACTTTTTATATCATACCTTGTTTGTAACGGGGTGGAAAAGATTTTAGCTTGATTAAGGCTCGTATCTTTTTTTGTATTTGGTAATGCTTCGTTGTAGCTTAGTAACTTAGATGAAATATTATTATAGGTTGATGGCATCCTAAGTCTTAGTATAGGTCCTCCCTTCTTTACTACTTGCTCATAAGCTCCCATTGGAGATTTGTTTGAGGCACAATGTTCGAGCCTTTCCAGATGGGTGCTAATTTGCCACACATTTCTACGACATGAATGCTTCATGCTAGCATAACACCAACAAAGAACCTTAGTTGCCTTTTTGCTAATAATGTGGAACTAACACAATGTTCGTCGTAGGCGGGCAAATTTGGATTAATCAAAACGACCACTTAATTAATTTTCAATTAAATGCAAGTAATCAAATATATTTTACATGGGCAAGCCCAAGATCGAACTCAAGGAGGCCACTATCTCCTGGGGAAGATTTTTAGATTATTTAAATGCTAGGTTTATGAGGAGAATATTTTTGGCAATTGTTTTTTTAAGAAAATAGTGATGGAATTCAAATGCAGAATGACAGTTAAAAGGTCAATTAGCCTATGTTGGAAAATTTAAAACAATGTGCAAATTAGCTCAGAAATCCAGAAGGCAAAATTTTCTTAATTATTTATGCAATGAATAATCCTGGACATAAATTTTTGTATTTTTATGACAGGAAATGCATGCATGAAAAATGGACACTTTTATGGATTTTCTGCAATATTTCATATAAATGATAAGCAAAAATTATGAAAATTTGGATCTACTATTTTTTGGAAATTTTAGATGAAAAATGATTTTTTTATGAATTAAACCAAAAGACGGTGTGAATTCTAATAAATTAATTTTAATAAATAACAAACTTAATTATTTCTAGAATTAAAATTACCTAGATGTGTCTAATTAAGATGTATCTATGAAAAATTATAACTCCTAAAAATATTGAGTTTACAAATAATTAAAATTCAATTACCAAAATCACAGCATCGTTTATTTTAACCTAAATATGTGAGCAAATGAACGACTTTTGTGCACATATCAAAACATAATTAACTCTACATAATGTGAATTTTTAGGAATTTTTGGAGCAATGGGTGATTTATTATATTCCAACACAGACAGAGCAAAATATGATAATTTTCACCACAATAAATATTATAAATCAAACAATGCTCATAAAATTACATAAAGCATCCACAATAATAAAGAATTTAATGTTCTACAATATGCAATTTTTGAAATAAAAATATGATGATAAATGGATGTTCAAATGAATACATAAAGTGAGGGGTCTAAATGCAAAATAGAACTAAAATAAAACTTAAACAAACATGCACAAGGGCTGAAATGTTATTACCAATACTCGGAAGAGTATGTATGCAATATGTCCAGGCATGCACGTGCAAGTGGCAAGTGCTGATGAATCCCAGATTCATCTACTTTATTATATATTTTTATCTCTCTACCTTAAGAAAACCAATAAAAATAATTAACAATTAACACTATTTAACTTATTCGGTGTTGTGAATAAATCCCTATAACTATTGTACATTAATATACATATTACTATGCTATTGTTTTATGTATTTATTAATTATTAAAAATCTAATAAAAATTAGAATAATATTATATATAATTAATTTAGTATAATTCGTAAAATAAGAAAAGAAATAAAACATAAGTAATTTAATACAATAAATTACTTACAAAAAATTATGTATATAGATTACTTATTTTGTCTTTGAGATTACTTATTTTGTCTTTGAGTTCTACATGAAAGCTGTAGATCTCATCGAAATCTACAACTTTCATTTTGAATATTTTTCCTAAATCATTTTTCTTTTATTTATTTTATATTTTTACTTTTTTTGTAATTATCTGAATTCCTATTGGGCCACGTGGCAACATCTGGATGCACCATGTGACCCCGGCTCTTCACTTCATCATGCTCGCTCATCATTAGATCCAACATCTAGGAACCCTCCTTCAACCTCCAGCTCCACCTTCTGAAGGGTTGTGTCTCTTCGCACCCGTCTAACTTCTCCCATTTCCTCCAACTTCCGACAACCAATCCCCCAATGCCATTCTCTTCCTCAATCAACTACCTTCTTCTCTCAACCTTCATGCATTCCCATCTCCATCACGTGCGCTTCCCAGGGCTGGTTGAAACCATCTCAGTAATTCCGACAACCACCGATCTCCCTCAATCAAAACTCCTCCTTCTGCAACTACACAACCCATTCGCCACTCATGTGAGCTTCCCCTAGCCACACTAATCCTCAGTGATAGTGAGAGAGACTTGTGAGCGACGATGGAGGAAGATTGGTGGCAAGATCCTTGGTCATCGGAGACCAAGTTGCAGCACGCCCAGTGGCTGCTCGAGCTCAGATACTGTAGCCTCAGAGTCTGATGCGATGACCTAAGCATAAGCTTCAATCCATGCCTGTTTTCCACCTTTGTCTTCTTTATTTCATCCTAGGTAAGATCTCTAAAATCTAAACATTCTTTTCTTTGTAGTTCTCTAGTTTGTCACTGGTATTCTGTTATCTCTCTCATACATCTTAACTATAGAATCGACTCTGTGATCTTCCGTAATCCATACGTATTATCCTCTGTAAGCTATCAAATTCTTCATCACTGTGACCCCATGATCCTTCCCTTCTTCTTGCAAAGAAGAAGGAACCAACCGAGACTTCTTCTTCCATTAAAATCAACCCTCCATTGTATCATCTAAACATCCCAAAAGATTCGTAGAACCTTGGGCTTTGTTTCTCTAACTTTTGCAGGTGACATCAAACCTTGAATGATCGAAATTTTTAATAAGCTCTGATCTCAACAATACTCATTGGAGTCACTTCATCGAGGGGGCCTTCTAGCACGTGTCTAATCATATACATGTCTTCTTATCCTTCACCATGATGCCAGGAAGATTTCGCAACCTTCGAACCTAGCGGAGATGCTCGGAGGAGGAGAACAAGCCCACTGGAGCTCTGCTCAGCCTGCGTTGCCCGCGGAAGGGGAAGAACACACATAGCAGGAGCCTTAGATCTGATCTCGTAGATCCGATCCGACGGTCAGCAGTAGACCCGAGCCTCCACCCGAGGAAATGGTTCAACCCTATAGCTTGGATTGCCCGAGCCTAGGCTGAGCGACCAGAGGACGCCACGTGTACCCGAGCCATTGCCCAAGCCTCAGTCTAACCACGTGCAACGCACTTGCTTGTGAAGAAAATTGCAGAAAATCCTAAATAATTATCAGAAATTACAGATAATTTCTCGCACTTCTAGAAAAATTGCAAAATCACCCTAACGAATTTATGTAATTGCATTTTAGTCTATTTTGAACTTATTTGTAATATTTTCTTACATTTATGCCCATGCAGTGTTTTTTTAATATTTGTGGACTATTGAGCCAATTTGAATGAACTTGGTGTCATTGGAAAGCTTGTTTTATGATCTTCAATGTAGTGCATTTAAATCACAGTTTTGATCTACATTTCATGCATTTAATTTTAGAGGACTCGTTTTGACTATTCAACCTTGATATTGAAATGAAAATGAATTCCATATAGGTTGAAGTTGCTTTACTTGATACTGATATCTCATTAATTAATCCAGCAATTCCGCAAGTACTAAATTTTTTTAATTAGGAGCATAATTTGTATTGTTTGTTCTTGTGTTTTTACTATATGATTGTTTGTCATCTTATAATTGCATAAAATGTGCTGAACAATTGCATTTATTTTGTGTATGTTTGCACTGAACTTGATCGGGTAACCTATAAATCACTGAATTACTTTATTAGCATCTAAGTTTGATTAAATCATTGCGTGTGTCCCCGTGTTCGACCCGGAACTTACCCAGCATGGAGATTTTCTCTCGGTTCTGTTGATTGTCAATTTGCCCGTGCTACAACGAGAGCATTTTATTATTGCTTTTTGACATTTCATCCGATGGCGATGTTGCCAGGGACACGACACGTTATTTGATTATATTTAGTGTTTTTTTATTTTTAGTGATTTTTAGAGCTTCTTAATTAAGTTATTATTGTGTGATTGTTGTTTTATTTTTCATATTAATTTTATATGTTGTTTTTAGTTATTTGATTTATGAAAATTATTCCAAGGATATATTTAACACTTTTGATTGTTTTGTGGTAGGTATCATGGAGCCAACGTAGCCTGGAGGACCACAAAGGCAAGGAGCATGGAGCTTCAACTGAAGAGACCACAAAGCAATTTGCCTCATAAGAAATTCTAGTTAATTAAATATCATTATTTGTGTTGTACTTTATTGTAGTATTTGTGTAATTTGTTCAATAACTATCATAATTTGCTCTATTTACAATGGTTCTCGATTGAGTTCTCGCGCATGTAAAAAAGGCCTCTTCATTATTTTTATTATTTATGTGGTTGTGTCGAGAGTGACTCTCGGCTTGAGTGGCGATTTAGGTCAAGGCACTGCACTCCAAATACATATATCTTAGGTCATTATTGCTTGATCTAATTCTAACTTAGGACACACAACTTGATCTCATTAGATTCACAATTGCAAGATCTTAGGAGATTCGTTGAGACACATGTAAATTATGTTCTATCTAGCTAAATTTAATTGAATTCTTCATCACTAATAGAACTCCCGTTTAGGTGCAGCTTTTCTCGAGTTGCATCCTATAGTGTAATTTTTAATATTCAATCTTGCATCCACATGGAGAGTGCTGGGAATCATTGTAAGTGTTCCTAACAACGGTATTCATCATCGCTTTTTCGATTGCATTTCATTTTTCGTTTTCTCCATTGCTTTTTGCCAACCTAGGAATAAAGGAAAAATGGACTGTACGTTAGACGATTTTTATGGTTACCTAAATTCAAGTGATAGCCAACAATAAAATCGGGACTGAATTGATGCAAGTTGACATAAATAATTTGGAATAAAATCAACCTTGTATTATGGGCAGAGAAACATCCTCATTGTATGCAGGTACTTACCCCCATACAGAGTGGATGAGGACAGATCTCTAAGGTTAGAGCCCAAAACCTTGGACTTCCACCCTAAGTCTCCAGGTCTGACTCTTACGGATTTTGGGAGCTGCAAGTAGTTGCCTCCAACCTTAGAAAAACATTTTGGTTGTCTGAGCTTATAAGTTCCTTTTGCGGTGTGATATTGAATCTGGCAGCCCATGAAGATCACTCCATTGATTGAGGGCTTATAGGACTTCAACTGGGAGTAGTAGGAGACTCCATGTGTGCTTGTACAAGAATGCTTGAATCACCAATCAAAATTTCCAAGATAAAAATAATCCAAACTCTTAAGGCTTTCACACGTAGAGTTAGTGAATCTATTCAAAGGGGTCTGTTTGCATTGTATTGTGTGAGTTGATTCTGCACAATTACGTGCATCGTAGTACTAGCATCTTTTGAATCGATCATGCTCATTTTCTCGTAACCTCCTTGAAATCGAAGATGGATAATTGGACGTATTTTTGTTCAGACCTTACGAACCTTTCGTTGAGCCGTCCAAATATTGCATCTTCGAAGGTCCAACGGCCTTCTTCCCATGGACCATCCTGGATCCGAAATCACCTTCGTTTCGATCCAGAGTATCATGATTCATTTCTAGGGAGCGGTTACATTCCAACCAATCCCTTTCTTTCTTCTCTTCTCATTGAGGAAGATCATTGTCTTGGTGAGATTGACTTTATTTCATTGTCTTCATCAAAGTCTCATTCAAATCTTTTTGTTGATGATGGTTTAGAAGATTCATTCACAATACCTCATAAGAGACGGAATGGAGAGGAGGAAGAGCGAGAAGACTCAATGCAAGCAGTACAGGTTAGGTTAGCAGCGTCTAGGCATAATGCAACATTAGTGAGAGCGCAGATTGGCCAGTTGAATCTGGGTAGAGATGCACCTATGGATGTGGCTTATAACCCTAGACAATATCAAATGACTAATTGGTTAAGTCCAGTGGAACCTGAGGTAGAATACGAGTTGAAGCCGCAGTTTCTGAGTCTATTGCCTCACTTTCATGAGAATGTGCATGGGGAACCATATTCATTCCCTAGGGACTTTGAGTTGGTCTGTTGTAACCTTAGGCATTCTAGGGTTAGCAAGATTACATTATGCTTAAAGCCCTCTCTTTTGCCTTGAAAGGTAAGGCAGATTATTAGATGAACCTGGGGGTAGTTGTAACTACATATGTTCAGTTCAAGGATCTATTCTTAAAGAAGTTCTACCCTTTGAGTAGAACTAACTTTATGCACTCACGCATCATGAGTTTCTCCCAACTTCCCAATGAAGTATTCTATGATACATGGGAGAGATTCAAAGATCTCTTGCAGAAGTGTCCTTACCATGGTTTAGATCTATCTATCTGGTTCAGTCAGTATATTGCGTTCTTAACCTTGAGGTGCAGGGTTTGGTTAGTGCTGCTTGTGGAGGTAACTACACTTCATGTGGTGCAGGCATTGTTTGGAAGGTGTTCGAGAGGATGGCTGAGACGAGCCGAGCACAGACCTCGAGCAGAGCTCCGTTAGACACCCCCTTATCACTCTTACCTGTAGGGGGAGCAAGAGCTATGGTTGATCCTTCTGACATGGGCATCATAGCCGACAAATTAACAATTGTAGAGAGGATCGATAGGAGGATGGATGAGTTGGACATTAACTTATCCAAATTGCCAAAGCAGATGGAAGAGCTTTCTGAAAAGATATCCAAGATCAGGATACCTGCCATGATTATGTCTGCTGCTCCTCCGTATCGTGTTCACAACATTCAGGAGCAGACAATGTCAGGGACACTCCAACCGTGGGTAGAGGACCAGACTCTTACCCATTGTTGTCAGGAACAACCCCCATTTGCAGAGATAGTTATTGAGGAGCCTTCCCAGGTATGGGAGGTAAATGGTGTGTGGTACACACATGACCTTGCCAAGCAAGGGAGTTCAGGAGATCGTTTCTCTTATCAATGCCCACCAACTTTCTACAACACTTCATTTACTCCACCTCTTCCAACACCATAGAGTTATGGAGCCTATTGTTGACAAGGGATTTTCAACGTTTTATTTTGATGAGAATAAGTACAATGTCATCGTAACCCTAAAAAACCTGTAACAAACAAACATTTTTTGTTTTATTAAAGCCAATAATTAATTACAAGAAAATAATATAAGCAAGAGAAATATTTTGCAATTTAATTAACCTGTATATCGAACAAGATCTAACTCAGGGAGGCTACAATTCCCGAGGGTTATTCTATGCAATGAAATAATCAATGAAAGAATAAGGGAATCTCAAATGCAAAATGTCCTTGGTTTTTATGGAATTTTTGTCTTTTTAATTTTTTTTCAATTTTTTTTATTTCTATTTTTTATTTTCTGATTTTCAAATTTTTAATGATTTTGATGTTTGCCATTTTTTTCAAAAATAAGGAACAATATGCACAAGAGAAGAAATACACACACCACACTCTTTTTATGTTTTTTAAAATAGTTAGAAATGTCCAGAAAAATATAGAGAAAATATTTTTGAGTTTTAAAGGCTTTGAAATGTTTTCAACAATTTTTGTAGAATTTTCAGATGTTTGTATATTTTTCTAAAAATCAAACAGTGGCTAAAATGACAAACAGTGCACAGCTTGGAGTAATTTGCAACTTAAAAATATTTTAAGTGCCTAAAACTCCGAAAACTATTTGTACGCTAAAATATAGACAAATATCTACAAATAGGAAGTGAAATCGCGATTTTTGGAATTTTGTAGAATTTTCTGTGATTTTTCTAAGATTTCAGATATTTTCATTTTTTGGGGTTTGAAAAGAACTAATACATGAAATTGGAACATGAATTAAATATCCAAGTCACTATACGTGGAACATACAATCGCCATGTCATTATCTCCAAGTAAAAATCATATTATTCTTGAAAGAGTTCAAGGATAATTTCATTGTTGATAATGTATCTGAGCATTGAGAAAAATTGATAGTTTAATGTTATTTAAATATAATAAATAATATGAATTTGATTCATATTATTTGGTCATATAATGAGAGTTATCTAAGATAATTAAATGTGATTTGTGTTAGATGAGGTTGACAGGATTTTCCCGACGCGACTCACGCATCATCATATATGCAACGGTATGGAGATGTCGGGCAAACACTCTGAAATCATTATCCCATGAGTAAATCCTAATTTTATTTAGGCCCAAACTCGTTAATAACAAAAAAGAGAGCACAGAATGGTACATCCCGCAAGAGGAAGAAACGACATGGATGTACGAAACAAAAGAACGTAAAAAGTGGGAAGAACACAAAACCATGACGGATCGCAATCTACCCTTTTAGTGATGTCTAATTGACTTTTTCGTTGCAGTCGGATAGATCCGCGTCGATCAAAAATAACCACACGGCTCGATGAATCGTCGATTGAAATTAACGCGTGGTTTTATGTTTGTTTAGCCTGGGCAAGCCCCAGGGTCGACTTAAGGAGGCAAAGGAACAACTCGGGATCAAGTTAGATGGATTAGATTGCGGTTTTCCAAGTGGTATTTTTTTGTAATAAAAATGCCAATGCAATGATGCAAGTGAATTAGGTTAATAAGAAAATATGTGACTTAGCCAAATTTAATTTTAATGTCAAATTAATTCAAATCGACCAAGTTATACTTTTCCTAAGAACCTAATCCAACAATGAATGCAAAATCGATTTTTTGTGATTTTTGGGTTAAAAATGCACAAATGAAAAATGCAAACTTTTTTGGAGTTTTATGCAATTTTTCGTGCAAATGATATGCAAAAATTATGAAAAATTTACTGAAAGATAAAACTAATGAAATGAAGCTATACTAATATTTTTGGAATTTTCTAACACTTCATGATTTTTTTATGATTTTTTTACTGAAAATAGAGCGATTGCGGGAATTTAATTTCTAATAAATCCACGAAGTTAATTTATCCAGAGAATGAATTATCTCAAATAGATATTTTAATAAGGAATCTAAGAGAATTAAAATTTCTCAAAAATATTATTTGGGGAATTAATTAAAAATCAATTACAGAAATCACTCAAAAATTTATTCTATGCACAAGACAATATCAAATTGGACAAAATTTGGACAATAATTAAAGCACAATTAGATGCATCATCTACAAATTTTTCGTAATTTTTGGATCAATAAATAAGCCTGCGCGAATTTCAAAGCGTAAATGGGTAAAATACACTCAATTTCAATCTCTGATTTTTAATAAAACATCCAAGGCTCACAAAAATATAAGTAAATAGCTGAAAGATAAAGAATTGGTTGCGCTATAACATGCTATTTTTTTGATTAAAACTTGATGCAAAAATATTGTCTAAATAATCACTCAAAGGCAGGGTGTAAATGCAATACTGAAATAAAAGAAACAAATTAAAACTATGCACAGGGACACATTTGCAAATACATAAACAAGAAGGGATGAAAGTGCAATTTTCGCAAATATAATAAAAAAAGAAATGGACCTTTTCCTCTTTACGCAAGCTAGGGCAAGAGGAGGACTTCAAGGGGGCGGCGGCTACGCGCACGTCGCGCGGGGCCTTGGCGAGCAGGGCGGCGGAAGGGCTCGCGGAGGGGCGAAGTTCGATGGGAGCGCTGGAGGGCGGCGCGCGCACGCGTCGCACGCGGGGCGCTACAGCCGCGAGCGGCGCTACGCGAGGTGGAGCTGGCAGTGGGGCGCGGTCACGCGCGGCCAACGACGGGAGGAGGGCGACCTGGGGGTGCGGCATCGGGGGCGCGAAAGGCGGATGGAGGCGCAGCCGGCACCGGGGGCGCGAGAGGCAGCGATGGGGCGGCGGTGCGCGGTCTGGATGGAGCAGCAGCCGCGGCTTGCGGAGGGGCGACCAAGGGCGGCGCTGGGTTGGTGTCGCGTGGCGGAGACGGGGGCGCGGGGTTGCGCACAGCATGGCGGCAGAGCCAGGGGCTGCGGGGCGGAGGCCGGGCTGGAGCACGGCCACACGGCTGCTGCTGGGGGCGCCCGCTGGCGATGTCGATGCAGGAGGTGGTCCTGCTCACAGGGGGCGGCGGCGACGGGTGCTGCTGCTGCTTCCTCCTGTTTCGTGTGATGTTTTTTTTCTTTTGCAATTTGTTTTGTATTTTTTTGTAAACAGTAGAATAATGTAGAGGTAAAATAGAGATGTGATAATGAAATGGTGATGATGATAGTTGTTTGCGTGATGATTTGTGTGATGTGGTGATAGATGGTGTAGAACAAAGGAAAAAAAATATGTTAGATAAAAAATGAAATGAAAAGGAAAAAGAGAGAATGCTTACTTATGATTCGTCGAAAGTGGAGCCGCGTCGTGCGGCTTCCGTCATCGTGGCCTCGATCAGCTTGGCGAAAAGCCGAGAAGCTAGGCGAGTCCAATTGGATCTCGCTACGTGGCAATGGTGATACCGCGGATCTCGCCTTGAGGTTGTCGTCGCTCGACTCGTCTCCTGCAGTTGTCACCTGAAGGTTAAAGGGGCTCGACCTCACTTCTCTCGAAAACGGCGGATGATGGAAAATGGAGGAGGAGATGGGAATATAAAGAGGAGAAGTGAGTTGGAAAAGAGTGGAGAAGGTGGAGAGAATGGTGGAGGAAGTGGGGTTTTATTAACTTGGAGTGGAAGAAAAGTAAGGGGGAAGAAGTAAAAGGGAGATTAAATAAACAAAATAATAAAATAAAATAGTAGCCTACTTAAAATAATTAAAATAATAATAATAAAATAACAATAATAATAAATCCGAAAATAATAAAATAAATTCGAAAATACTAAAATAAAGGGGTGACATATGGCGGCTCCAGGAGCTGCCACATGTCGCTCCTACAAAATTCAAAAATTAAATGTAAAGAAAAATAAAAAAAGAAATAACAAAAGGACTTAAATCAAAAAGTGGTCAACACGAAAGTTGCTCGTCTTGACGAGATCTACAACTTTTGTGAAGGGCCGAAAATCAAATGAGATCATCTGTATAAACTGTATTTTTGGGCGGTACCTTATAGATATAAAATACTGCATTTTATCTTTTGTAATTTTTTGTCATTTTTAAAAGAGAGAAAAAACAAAATAGAAATAGAAAAAATATGAGGAGAATATTTACAACTTAATCTAATTTTTTGGATTTTTAATAATTTAAAAAATAAAAAGATAAAATACAGGGGTAAAACGGTCATTATGTACAATGTACAAAAGGGGCCCAAAACCCAAGTTTTGCATATGAGCTCCGATTTTAATGAAATTGATCTTGTTTCGAAGGTCTTTGAATGTATACTACTTTAAAAGTGAGTGGACCTAATTCGGAGGCTGTATGAGAGAGATATGTGCATTTTAAGGTCTAAGATCTCAAACTTGTATTCGGGTTTTATTGGTCAATTTTATATGTTAGTATTTTTTTTGATATTTTTCCTTTATTAGTGTTAGTAATATATACATAATGGAGTTGGTTTTATTGGATTCGGAGTTAGTATAAAATATATATAAATAGGGTATTTTAGCTAATATACATGTGAATATTTACAAGTGAATTTAGCTTCTTATTTAATGCAAGTATGAATGCTAAAATGCAGATATTATGCTTGCATGCATGAATGCTAATTTTACAATATAAGGAGAAATATGCTGCTATTTACTCGGGAACAAAGCTCTATTTTCGACTTTTATAGTGATGAATCACGGATTCATCAACCCCCTATACTTAAACCTTGCTCGTCCCCGAGCAACTAAAATGAAATGCAAGAGTGAAATGATTTTGGGTTCCATACCAAGGTCATGAACAAAAGTTGAAAATGGAGCTTGACTCGACCTTTGGATTAATTGTGTGGCGGAACCTTATTGGGACCCGAACTTAAGATCTTAGAGACTTCAAGTTCCACAAGTCTTCTATTCAAGACGCCTCAATAGTCAAGTCAGAACAAATCCTCAAACGCAAATTTCTGATGACTATGATTCTCACTTGTACTGTGTAAGTGAAATGTAACTCTCCACATCAGAAGTGGCTCAGAACCAGCTTCCTCTAACAAGGTAACTCAAATAACTTGGTCCAGTAACTCTTTCCTCGAGGAGCGGGGTATTCCCTTCTAAGTTTAAGTGCGACCAGCTCAAGAGGAGGGGGTGGAGAAAAGAATGGACGGTAGCCAGTGTAGCTACCTATCCCGGGATGCCTGACCAGTGTAGCCAAATCATCCAGCTGCATTTCTTTGCTAATATACATACTCCGACAGGTATTTTATTTTCACTTTGGACCTGTCTGATTTTTTTGGAGTTCTTGCAATTTTTTTATAAATAAACAAGGTGCAGCATGTACATCAGAAGTTTTTCCTCTTAAGCCAGTAGACTATCCCTCTTTTGAAGCATTATTGCAACCCACAGCATCCTGTCCTTAGATGTCAACACCACCAGACTAGGTTGAGATGCACTACCCTCCCTAGAGGAGGACGGATGTTTCCACTCGTGTGCTACTCCAAGCTAGAGGATTCTACCTCCTCACCACCTCATCAATGAAGAGCTATGTGCATTGTGCTTGTCCAAGTTAGGTCATTATCTAAAAGAATCATGCGTGTGCACGAGATATTCTACTTAGACTAATCAAGATGACATGTGAACATAGACTTGCGGACTCAAAGAATTAAGTCACTTGACCTGAGAAATCTGAACTCCAGTTCCTATAAGGTTCCTCTGAAATTAGGTGGATTAAGGTCAAATCAATTCCATCCTCAATATCTACTCATAACTTGGTTCAGAACCCACTAGCTTTTCACTTTGCATATGCAAGATATGCAGATGAGATGTAGATGACATGCTATGAATGAAATGCAAGACTCTCTTTTTTTTAAATGCAAGGATGATATGCAAGAGTAAATAAGAAGCCTTTTTTGTTTTTTTCCTTTTTGTTTTGTGTTTTTTTTGTTTTTTGTTTTTTTGTTTTGTTTTTTTGTTGTTTTTTTTACAAAAGCATGTTTTACAAGAATTTTACAACTTTTTACATATAGTACAAAATTATACAAATTCTTTTTTCAATTTTTACACACCCGATAATTATTACAAAATATATACAAAAAGTAAGCGAAAATACGAGCTATGAGTAAAGTATATATGTAATATATACACGCCCCCCTATACTTAGCGTGTGCTATGTCCTCAGAGCACGAAAAGCGAGGAAAAAGACATAGCTCGTGCTAAGCGTAGGAGAGCTAAAGAGAATGAAAAATGTATAGAAATCGACATGCCCCCTATACTTAGGCTCTGGTAGCCTAAGTGTAGAAGAAAGTCAAAAAGTGGGGCGGACGAGGTCAAGAAGAGAAGTGGATTATACAATGCGGGCATCGGTCCCCCCTATACTTAGGCTCAGGTCAGCCTAAGTATAGGAGAGAAGTGAGTATAAGGACCAATGTGATCTGGAGAATGTACAGTGAACCGACTTAGGTGGCTCATCCCCCCTATACTTAGGATCTGGTCATCCTAAGTATAGTCTAAGATAGTGATTTAATGAGGCGGGGATGGGTTACTAGAGTCGCAGGGGAGGAAGGACAGAATGTACAGAAATGATGATATATACAAGTGAGTCGGTCTGAATCTTTCGAAATGCTACTGATGGCTAGAGCTCACTGCTGCAAGGTCTCATACGCGGCTCGAGGTGTATCTGCTGAATCTGTCTCGCGCATGAATACAATCTCCTCAACATGGACTAACTGCTCATTGGATTCGACGAAGTGCTTCAACAGTTGTCCATTTACTAGAATATCGGTGCATCATCTGCGAGATCTGAGATCTCGACACATCCACTATCATGCACCGTACGGACGACAAATGGGCATGTCCACTTGGACTTCAACTTGCCTTGGAAGATCTTCAGCCTAGCATTAAACAACCATACCTTCTGTCCAGGAACAAAGGTCTTTCGTCTGATATATCTATCATGCCAACGCTTCACCTTGTCCTTGTACACCAAACTGTTGTCATATGCATGGTTTCTGACTTCCACAAGCTCATTCAGATCCATTTCTCTCTGCTTCTGCCCAAGGTGTGTGTTCCAGTTGACCTTCTTGATTGCCCACTCTGATTTATGCACTAGTTCTGCGGGCAAATGGCACGGCTTTCCGAATACCATTCAAAATGGGGAGGTTCCTAACGGTGTCTTGTAAGCTGTCCTATACGTCCATAGGACCTGATCCAAAATCTGAGACCAGTCCTTCCTGTCTGGGCGGACAAGCTTTTGCAATATTAGTCTTCACCTCCTGATTCGACACCTCGGCCATACCATTGGTATGTGGGTGGTAAGGACTCGCGACACGGTGTTCGATGCCGTAGTTCTTCTGGAGTTTCTTTACCCCCCAATTTACAAAGTGGCTACCTCCGTCTGATATCATCATTTTGGGGATCCCGAACCTAGAGATTATGTGTTCTCTGATGAATTTACAGACAATCATGTTGTCTGCGGCTCGGGTCGGGATAGCCTCCACCCACCTGGATAGATAATCTATCGCAAGAAGGATGTACTCGAATCCGTGGCTAACAGGAAATGAGCCCATGAAATCGATGCCCCAGGCGTCAAAGACATCACAAATGATGACAGGCTGCATAGGCATCTCATCCTTGGAACCAACGGTTCCTCCCATTCTCTGACATACTGGGCACGACTTCGCAAAGGTGATGGCATCGTGAAACATAGTCGGCCAGTAAAAGCCACACTGAAGTACCTTTCATGCAGTCCTCTTCCTGGAGTGGTGTCCTCCTGCCTCCAAGCTGTGGCATAGAGAAAGGACACTCTGGTATTACTCCTGAGGAATACACCGTCTCCAGACACAATCCGGCCCTTCAAAGAAAAGGATCGGATCCTCCCAATGGTAGTGTCTAGCTTCCGACTTCAGTCGGTCAATGTGGCTCTTAGGCCAATCTTCGGGAACCTTCTTGGAGACAAGATAGTTCACGATGTTGGTGTACCATGAGAGTGAGTCGACAACAAAAATCGACTCGTCAGGGAAGGAGTCTCGAATAGGTGAATCCTCAGAAGTATTAAGATCTTCGAGACGAGAGAGATGATCGGCTACTACGTTCTTCTTTCCAGGCTTATCACGGATGTCCAAATCAAACTCTTGGATAAGTAAAATCCATCGAAGAAGACGTGCCTTCGCGTCCTTCTTCTCCATCAAGTATCGCAGTGCTGTGTGGTCAGTGAACACAATTACCTTGGATCCAATTAAGTGAGATCTGAACTTGTCCAAGGCAAACACTACTGCAAGCATTTCCTTTTCCATAACTGTATAGTTACGCTGAGCGGTATCAAGCACTTTGCTTGCGTAGTGGATTGCGAACGGGACGCCATCTCTTCTTTGTCCTAACACAACCCCAACAACATGGTCTAAGGCATCCGTCATGATCTCAAAAGGTAGAGACCAATCTGGGGCTTGTAGGATAGGTGCATCCATGATCATTCCTTGTAATAGCTTAAAGGCCTCAAGACATTTGTGATCAACAACAAACTCCATGTCTTTGCCTAAAAGCTCAGTTAGCGGTCGGGCGATCTTAGAAAAATCCTTAATGAATCTCCGGTAAAATCCGACATGCCCGAGGAACGACCGCAACTGTTTGACGTTGGTTAGTGGTTGGAGTCGTCTGATCACATCCACCTTGGCAGGGTCAACCTACATTCCTCTCTTGGAGATGACGTGTTCCAACACAATGCCCTCTGTCACCATGAAGTGACTTTTCTCCCAGAAGACCACCAGATTGACCTCACAACATCGTTTGAGGACTCGGTCCAGATTCCTAAGACGGGAATCGAAGGAATCGTCGTGGACCGAGAAGTCATCCATGAAGACTTCCAGGAATTCGCCGACCATTTCAGCGAATACAACAATCATGCACCTTTGGAAAGTACCTGGAGCATTGCATAAGCCAAAGGGCATGCGCCTGAAAGCATAGGTACCAAAGGGGCATGTGAACGTGGTCTTTTCCTGGTCCTCCGGAGCTATGGCTACTTGATTGTAGCCCGAGAACCCATCCAAGAAACAGAAGAACTCTTTCCCTGCTAGTCTCTCTAAGATCTGATCAATGAATGGTAGGGGGAAATGATCATTCTTCGTCGCGGCATTCAAGCGTCTATAATCCACACAGACGCGCCACGACGTGGGCACTCGTGTCACTATCTCCTCTCCGTACTCATTGGTGGTCGTTTGAATTTCTGACTTTTTCGGGACCACATGGATTGGGGCCACCCATTTAGAGTCGGAGATGGGATAAATAAAACACGCGTTGCACCATTTCTCTATCTCCTTCTCCACGACCTCTCGTAAATTTGGATTCAAACGACATTGGAATTCACGAGAGGGTTTGGCTTCATTCTCCAAGTAGATATGGTGCGAACATAGAGCGGGATTTATCACGTGGAGATCGGAAATGCTCCAGCCTATCGCCTTGCGGTTTTTCTCTAGGATCTCTAGCAAGTGAGATTCATGCTCCTCGGTCAATCGCGAACTGATGATGACCGGAAATTTCTTGTCCTGACCCGCAAGGAAAGCGTATTTCAGTGTTGTGGGTAAGGGCTTGAGCTCAGGTATAGTGTGATCGTCTAGGAAATCTGGCTCAATCGAATCTGGTTCGGTGTTGGAAGTGGCTGGATCTTTCTCTGTAATTGCTGCCACCAAGTTGTTCGGCTCTGGAGTCGGATCGTCAAAGGTTTCCATGCAATCGACAAAAGCCTCGTCCGACTCGTCATCCTCATCTTCCGATTGTCCTAAAGAGGTAAGGACTGACAGGCCCAACTGGGCCTCTAAGTCATCGAAGATGTAGGGTGATGCAAGTTTTGAGCTGCACTCGTCTCTGAGGACCTCGCAAACTGACTCATGCACGGGATCATCTTCGGAGGGGAGGGACTCATCGGTGCTGGCTGGGTTCTGTCTCCATGGCCCAACTATGTCTACATGATCGCAGTCTGCTTCGGTTGAAGAGTACTCGGTGCTGGATTCGGAATCCGGTCTCTGCCATCTGGTCTGCTTCATCTCAAGTTCCTCATCTCTGCCTGGAGTTTGGAACTGAATCTTCCCGATCTTGTAATCAAACAAGGCCCCCGCTGTCCTGAGGAAGGGCCTTCCTAAGATGATCTGGGAGTCTCTCCAATTACGAGGGGTTTCCATATCTAGGACAGTGAAGTCCATCATGTATTCCTGCCCCTCGACTTTAATCACAATATTCCTCAATTCTCCTTGGGACCTCTTCTTGATTTATCAGCGAACTGCAGGAGGGCTCTATATTTCCTAAGAGGTCCGAGATTAAGCCGCTCATAGAGGGTTGTAGGCATTAGGTTGATTGAGGAACCATTGTCCAGGAGAGTGTGTGCAAACGCGATGTCATCAACATGACTCACTACATAGTGTGCACCCATGTCTCTTCGTTTCCTAGAAAACAAGTTCTTTATTGCACAAGTCGTGGCTACTGATAGAACGTGTTTCTCAACACAGCTTTTGGTCTTCCTGCTAACCCGATTAGGTGTGCATCTCACCTTAAGGTATTTTTGAAATGCAAGGGTCATTTCCACGTACTTGTCAAAGGGGATTGTGACCTTCATGTGTTTGTTGCAGAAATCTGCCATCTCAGGATCATCTTTTTGGATTTTTTTTTAGTTTTCTTCTTTCCACTCTTGAGAGCTCGGGGGAAAGGGATTATTGACTCCAACTCATATTCTGAAACTGAAATGTTTTCATTGAAATCTGGAACTGAGTTCTGTACATGACTCGGACTCTTAAACAGACTCGGACTTTGACTCTAACTAAAAGGAAAATGCTGAGGCGAAACCGGTGATGCGTCTTCCGCGACTTCTTGACGATCCTCCTCAGATGGAGGTGCGGGCTCTTCATCGGTTCCGTCGGACTCTCTGCTGATACGGGATTGCTGCTTCGAGGACTCAGACGTCCTCTTCTTCTGCCGGTGGTGATGGTGGTGCTGTTCCTCTTCTTCCTCCAAGTTCTCCTCAGGTAGAGACTTGGCGGCTCCTTCCTTCGGTGCCCGTGCCCGATCAAGTATGGTCACGGTCCTTCCGCTCCTGAGGGACATATGATTCACATTATCATACGAAAGGATCTCATGTTCAGATAAATAATTATCTGAATAATATACCTGATCACGAAGTCGGTTCTGACCATGGGTTAAGCTGTTCGGGTTGGCCTGAACCTGTGCGGGAATTGGGGTCTTTGGCGCCATCTGTTGATCCTGGGTACGAGAGACACGATTCAGATCGGTTCTCATATCCAAATAGTCATTCTGGATTTGTTGGACCCTATCAGACAGGGTCTGGATCGCCAAGGTGAGGGACTCCAATTCGGTGGGCTGGGCTTGATGCTGACTTGCGGACAAGGTTCTGTATTAGCCCTGCTGGCCATGCCGATACTGCTGCTGCTGGTGGAACAGTGTTAGGCCCTACTGAAATGTCGTTGCTGCTGCTGGTGGTGCTGCTGAGGCTGGTACCCTTGTTCGGACATGGACTGAATAAAGCGCGGTGCGGGGACGGAGCTGGTTCCTTGGTAAGCTGGGGCAGGTCGGTGAGGCTGACCATTCCCCATCTCCGACTGTCTGCTGACGGGGTCACGGCTGTACCACAGCCCGTTGATCTCGAACACCTACGGAGGCTCCTCGTATCCGGTCTCCACTTGTGGGGGTGCATGATGGTCCTGCTGGGTGTAAGTCTGATCCTCCACCCAGCCACTCTGAGGCCCTGGTGCCTGCTCCTATACAAGATGGACTCGATGTACAGGTACAGGTGGTGCAGAAGGAGCAGGTAACTTCATCTTGGCTACCTTCTCAGTAAGTTCCTCCACTTGCTTCGGTAGACGTGAGAGAGACTCAAGGTCAGTGACCCTCTTGTGGATCTGTTCGACCATGGTTAACTTATCAGCAATCATCCCCATGCTGGAGATGAGGTCCTCGGTTAGATCCGCTACAGTCCCCGCTACCTTTGTTAATTTAGGCAAATTAATGTCCAAATTAATATTAATGTTCGTTGCAGTCAGATAACGAGAGCGAATCAAAAACCACTTTCAATTTTGTTTTTACCAATTAATTTTAAGTGGCAACTTTTTTTACTTGGGAGTCCAAGTCGAACTCAGGGAGGCATCTGTCTCCTTAAGTGAATTGTTAGCAAATTTCCAATGTTCGATTTTCAGAGGGAATATTTTTTGGTCTTTTTCGATTTTTTATGCAAGACACATGCAAAATCAGGCCAGTTTTAAAGTTAAATCGGATAAGTATTCAAATGAAGTCCAAAAAATATGAAACTTGGCCAGATGATGAAATATGATGCAATTAAGCTACCCTAATTTTTTTGGAATTTTCTGACACTAAATTAATTTATTGTGAATTAAAAATGAATGCAGGGTGATTTTGACTAATTTAATTTTAATAAATATCAAATCACAATATTTTTGGGAATAAAAATTATCCTAGATAGATCTAAAGGTGAGGAATCCAGGAAAATTATCAGACCTTAATTTTAATGTGAAATGAACCTATTAAAAATAAATTAAGGAATTCACCAAATGATTTATTTAGGCCTCGAAATGCGTGCAATTGAGATGAAATTTTTATGCAAGGTGAAGCTAGTTATCTAAGATCTAATGTGATTTTTTAGGAATTTTTGGAGTCACGGAGAAATTACTATTAATTAAAAGGTTAAATTAGGCAAAATATGACAAAAATAGACCAATTAATTAATAAATAATTGCACTGATATTACAAAATTATGGCACGTGTCACATAATCAGTAGGACAATGTAAGCTACACAATGCAATTTTTAAAACTCAAAAATGAATTAAGATGAATGCCTGAATATGCGTGCAAAGACAGGGGTATAACTGCAATACAAGAATTAAAATTTGCTCAAAATAAAATATGCTGACAGGGACCATTATGCAATTATCTAGAATGCAGGGGTAGATGCAATTTCTCCACAGACGCACGTGCTCCTCACGTGGGGTCGCTTCGCAGGGACTGAATTGTAATTTCGGAAACTTCCAGGGGCCTCAATGCAATTTGCCCAGGCCGCACATGCAAATCACGTGGGGTGCCCTAGGCACGGTGGACGTCGGCGGCTCGGGACGAGGCTCGGCTGCCCTGGAGGTTCGGATCGAGGCTCGGAGAAGATCCGGGTGATCCGAGCCTAGAGGTCGGGGAAGAGGCTCGGATCGGGCGACGTGGCGCGATCTGGACCGTTGGATCAAGTGACGATCCAACAGTCAATGGATGCTGAGGCGTGGTGCGTCTGAGTCCGTCAGATCATCGATCGATCCAATGGCGGTGGGCTCGCTCCTGCTGATGGCGACGTGGTTTTCTCCTGATCGTCCGATCAAAGAGATCGGACGACTGCTGCTAGTTATCCTCGACGGCCCTCCGCCACCTGCGGAGGAGAAGGCGGGGCTCCGGCAAAAGATCTCAAGCTCCGCCCTGCCCTCCTGTCGTCGGTGAAGGTCGATGGAGGATCTGGAGAAGCTCAGAAGATGTGTGGCGAGGCGGCGAAACGTCCGGTCCTCTCAGAGGGGAAGAAGGAGCGCTGGAGCTTGGTGACGGAGAAGCTCGAATGAAGCTCCGACGAGCTTCCGGCCAATCAAAGGGATATCACCTGCAAGGGGTTAGAGGATAGCCGAAGCACGCGGTCGGTTCGTGGAGTTGCTGGGAATGAGATACGAGGCCTGCGGAGAAGCTTCGGGTGTCCGGTGATCGAGCTCCGCCCAGGTGGCGGAGCTGGCGTCGAGCAAAGGTGACGTGCGGTGTTTGAGGAAAATAAGGGGAGCGCGAAGATCGGAGCTCCATCGCGGAGCTCGGAGGGATGAAGGTGGAGCGAGAAGATGATGGTGGAAGGCTAATTTAATCGGAGAAATCAAAAGAGAAAAATAAGGAGAAGATCAGAGGAGGGTGGAGGATTCTACCTGGGATTAGAAGCTCCGGGGAGGCTTCCGTGTCGTCGCTCGAAGGTCGGTAGGAGGCCTGAGCTCAAGCAGCTCACGGAGGTAGCTGCAGCACGGTGGAGTTGGCTGTGGATCTCGCCGGAGACGTAGCCCTTTCTTCGCTCAACGTTTCGTCTAATTGCTGTCACCAATTGGAAGGTCGGAGCTCGGGTAACCTCTCTGGAATGGCGGATGGGGAAGAACGTGGCCGGAGGTGGATGATTTATAGGGTGAAGGTGATGGCAGGAGTCGCTGGAAGGTGGTGTTCGAGGTCGTCGTGGGGCGACTCTGGTGGGAGTCGTGGGGAGTGAGGGAGCTGGCGAGGATGAGGGAAGAGTGGGCTCCATCGTGGTGGTGTTGGCGGTCGGAGAGGGTGGCAGGAGTGGAGCCGAGAATAGAAAGGGGGCGACGGGTCGACGCAGTGGAGATCGTGGGAGAGAGAGAGAGAGTCTGGAGGTAGGAGACGAAGTCTAGGCCGTTGGATCTTGCGATCCAACGGCAGAGATAAGATTGCTAAGGACCGGCTAGGATTAGATCTTAGGTGAAGCGATCGAGGGTGCTGATTGCGCCACATGTCACGTTAAAGACGAAGCGTGAGCGGGCGGCTTGGATGTACTCTGAGGTTGCTCGATCAGATGGTGTATGAAGCGCCACGTGGCGCAATTAGCACCCTCGATCGCTTCACCTAATATCTAATCCAAGCTGGTCCCTACGATCTTTTCTCTGCCGTTGGATCGCAAGATCCAACAGCCTAGACTTTGTCTCCTACCTCCAGACTCTCTCTCTCTCCCACGATCTCCATTGCACCGACCCGTCGCCCCCTTTCTATTCTCGGCTCCACTCCTGCCACCCTCTCCGACCGCCAACACCACCACGATGGAGCCCACTCTTCCCTCATCCTCGCCAGCTCCCTCACTCCCCACGACTCCCACCAGAGTCGCCCCACGACGACCTCGAACACCACCTTCCAGCGACTCCTGCCATCACCTTCACCCTACAAATCATCCACCTCCGACCACGTTCTTCCCCATCCGCCATTCCAGAGAGGTTCCCCGAGCTCCGACCTTCCAATTGGTGACAGCAATTAGATGAAACGTTGAGCGAAGAAAGGGCTACGTCTCCGGCGAGATCCACGGCCAACTCCGCCGTGCTGCAGCTACCTCTGTGAGCTGCTTGAGCTCAGGCCTCCTACCGACCTTCGAGCGACGACACGGAAGCCTCCCCGAAGCTTCTAATCCCAGGTAGAATCCTCCATCCTCCTCTGATCTTCTCCTTATTTTTCTCTTTTGATTTCTCCGATTAAATTCACCTTCCACCATCATCTTCTCGCTCCACCTTCATCCCTCCGAGCTCCGCAACGGAGCTCCGATCTTCGCGCTCCCCTTATTTTCCTCAAACGTCGCACGTCACCTTTGCTCGACGCCAGCTCCGCCACCTGGGCGGAGCTCGATCACCGGACACCCGAAGCTTCTCCGCAAGCCTCGCATCTCATTCCCAGCAACTCCACGAACCAACCGCGTGCTTCGGCTATCCTCTAACCCCTTGCAGGTGATATCCCTTTGATTGGCCGGAAGCTCGTCGGAGCTTCATTCGAGCTTCTCCGTCACCAAGCTCCAGCGCTCCTTCTTCCCCTCTGAGAGGACCGGACGTTTCGCCGCCTCGCCACGCATCTTCCGAGCTTCTCCAGATCCTCCATCGACCTTCAACGACGACAGGAGGGCAGGGCGGAGCTTGAGATCTTTCGCCGGAGCCCCGCCTTCTCCTCCACAGGTGGCGGAGGGCCGTCGGGGACGACAAGCAGCAGTCGTCCGATCTCTTTGATCGGACGATCAGGAGCAAACCACGTCGCCATCAGCAGGAGCGAGCCCACCGCCGTTGGATCGATCGATGATCTGACGGACTCAGACGCGCCACGCCTTAGCATCCATTGACCGTTGGATCGTCACTTGATCCAACGGTCCAGATCACGCCACGTCGCCCGATCCGAGCCTTTTCCCTGACCTCTAGGCTCGGATCACCCGAAGCTTCTCCGAGCCTCGATCCGAACCTCTAGGGCAGCTGAGCCTCGTCCCGAGCCGCCGACGTCCACCGTGCCTAGGGCACCCCGCGTGATCTGCACATGCGGCATGGGCAAATTGCATTGAGGCTCCTGGAAGTTTTCGAAATTACAATTCAGTCCCTGCGAAGCGACCCACGTGAGGAGCACGTGCGTCTGTGGAGAAATTGCATCTACCCCCCTGCATTCTAGGTAATTGCATAATGGTCCCTGTCAGCATATTTTATTTTGAGCAAATTTTAATTCCTGTATTGCAGTTATACCCCTGTCTTTGCACGCATATTCAGGCATTCATCTTAATTCATTTTTTAGTTTCAAAAATTGCATTGTGTAGCTTACATTGTCCTACTGATTATGTGACACGTGCCATAATTTTGTAATATCAGTGGAATTATTTATTAATTAATTGGTCCATTTTTGTCATATTTTGTCTAATTTAACCTTTTAATGAATAGTAATTTTTCTGTGACTCCAAAAATTCCTAAAAAATCATATTAGATCTAGGATAACTAGTTTCACCTTGCATAAAAATTTCATCTCAATTGCACGCATTTCGAGGCCTAAATAAATCATTTGGTGAATTCCTTAATTTATTTTTAATAGGTTCATTTCACATCAAAATTAAGGTCTGATAATTTTCCTGGATTCCTCACCTTTAGATCTATCTAGGATAATTTTTATTCCCAAAAATATTGTGATTTAATATTTATTAAAATTAAACTAGTCAAAACCACCCTGCATTCATTTTTAATTCATAGTAAATTAATTTAGTGTCAGAAAATTCAAAAAAAATAGGGTAGCTTAATTGCATCATATTTCATCATCTGGCCAAGTTTCATATTTTTTGGACTTCATTTGAACATTTACCCGATTTAACTTTAAAACTGGCCTGATTTTGCATGTGTTTTGCATAAAAATCGAAAAAGACCAAAAAAATATTCCCTCTGAAAATCGAACATTGGAAATTTGCTAACAATTCACCTAAGGAGACAGATGCCTCCCTGAGTTCGACCTTGGACTCCCAAGTAAAAAAAGTTGCCACTTAAAATTAATTGGTAAAAATAAAATTGAAAGTGGTTTTTGATTCGCTCTCGTTATCTGACTGCAACGAACATTAGTATTAATTTGGACATTAATTTGCCTAAATTAACAAGGGTAGCGGGGAGTGTTATCAAAATTGCACCGTTGCTGGACCGCAATCTACCCTTTTAGTGATGTCTAATTGACTTTTTCGTTGCAGTCGGATAGATCCGCGTCGATCAAAAATAACCGCACGACTCGATGAATCGTCGATTGAAATTAACGCGCGGTTTTATGTTTGTTTAGCCTGAGCAAGCCCCAGGGTCGACTCAAGGAGGCAAAGGAACAACTCGAGATCAAGTTAGATGGATTAGAATGCGGTTTTCCAAGTGGTATTTTTTTGTAATAAAAATGCCAATGCAATGATGCAAATCAATTAGGTTAATAAGAAAATATGCGACTTAGCCAAATTTAATTTTAATGTCAAATTAATTCAAATCGACCAAGTTATAATTTTCCTAAGAACATAATCCAACAATGAATACAAAATGGATTTTTTGTAATTTTTGGGTTAAAAATGCACAAATGAAAAATGCAAACTTTTTTGGGGTTTTATGCAATTTTTCGTGCAAATGATATGCAAAAATTATAAAAAAAATACTGAAAGATAAAACTGATGAAATGAAGCTACACTAATATTTTTGGAATTTTCTGACACTTTATGATTTTTTTATGAATTTTTTACTGAAAATAGAGCGATTGCGGGAATTTAATTCCTAATAAATCCACGAAGTTAATTTATCCAGAGAATGAATTATCTCAAATAAATATTTTAATAAGGAATCCAAGAGAATTAAAATTTCTCGTAAATATTATTCATGGAATTCATAAAAAAATCAATTACAGAATCACTCAAAAATTTATTCTATGCACAAGACAACTTCAAATTGGACGAAATTTGGATAGTAATTAAAGCACAATTAGATGCATCATCTACAAATTTTTCGTAATTTTTGGATCAATAAATAAGCTTGTGCGAATTTCAAAGCGTAAATGGGTAAAATATCCAAGGCTCACAAAAATATAAGTAAATAGCTGAAAGATAAAGAATTGGTTGCGCTACAACATGCTATTTTTTTATTAAAACTTGATGCAAAAATATTGTCCAAATAATCACTCAAAGGCGGGGGTGTAAATGCAATACTGAAATAAAAGAAACAAATTAAAACTATGCACAGGGACACATTTGCAAATACATAAACAAGCAGGGATGAAAGTGCAATTTTTGCAAATATAATAAAAAAAGAAATGGACCTTTTCCTCCTTACGCAAGCTAGGGCAAGAGGAGGATTTCAAGGGGGCGGCGGCTACGCGCACTTCGCGCGGGGGCCTTGGCGAGCGGGGCGGCGGAAGGGCTCGCGGAGGGGCGGAGTTCGATGGCGGCGCTGGAGGGCGGCGCGCGCACGCGTTGCGTGCGGGGCGCTACAACCGCGGGCGGCGCTACGCGAGGTGGAGCTGGCAGTGGGGCGCGGTTACGCGCGGCCAACGACGGGAGGAGGGCGACCTGGGGGTGCGGCACCGGGGGCGCAGAAAGCGGATGGAGGCGCAGCCGACACCGGGGCGCGAGAGGCAGCGATGGGGCGGCGGTGCGCGGTCTGGATGGAGCAGCCGTCGCGGCTTGCGGAGGGGCGGCCAAGGGCGATGCTGGGTTGGTGTCGCGTGGCGGAGAAGGGGGCGCGGGGCTGCGTACAGCCTGGCGGTAGAGCCAGGGGCTGCGGGGCGGAGGCCGGGCTGGAGCACGGCCACGCGGCTGCTGTTGGGGGCGGCCGCTGGGTCCTGCTCACAGGGGGGCGGCGGCGGCGGGTGCTACTGCTGCTTCCTCCTGTTTCATGTGATGTTTTTTTTTTCTTTTGCAATTTGTTTTGTATTTTTTTGTAAACAGTAGAATAATGTAGAGGTAAAATAGAGATGTGATAATGAAATGGTGATGATGATAGTTGTTTGCGTGATGATTTGTGTGATGTGGTGATAGATGGTGTAGAACAAAGGAAAAAAATATGTTAGATAAAAAATGAAATGAAAAGGAAAAAGAGAGAATGCTTACCTGTGATTCGCCGAAAGAGGAGTCGCGTCGTGCGGCTTCCGTCGTCGTGGCCTCGATCAGCTTGGCGAAAAGCTGAGAAGCTAGGCGAGTCCAATTGGATCTCGCGACGCGGCAATGGTGATACCGCGGATCTCGCCTTGAGGTTGTCGTCGCTCGACTCGTCTCCTGCAGCTGTCACCTGAAGGTTAAAGGGGTTGGACCCCACTTCTCTCGAAAACGGCGGATGATGGAAAATGGAGGAGTGGATGGGAATATAAAGAGGAGAAGTGAGTTGGAAAAGAGTGGAGAAGGTGGAGAGAATGGTGGAGGAAGTGGGTGTTATTAACTTGGAGTGGAAGAAAAGTAAGGGGGAAGAAGTAAAAGGGAGATTAAATAAACAAAATAATAAAATAAAATAAAATAGTAGGCTACTTAAAATAATTAAAATAATAATAATAAATAATAATAATAAATCCGAAAATAATGAAATAAATTCGAAAATAGTAAAATAAAGGGGTGACATGTGGCAGCTCCAGGAGCTGCCACATGTTGCTCCTACAAAATTCAAAAATTAAATGTAAAGAAAAATAAAAAAAGAAATAACAAAAGGACTTAAATCAAAAAGTGGTCTACACGAAAGTTGCTCGTCTCGACGAGATCTACAACTTTCGTGAAGGGCCGAAAATCAAATGAGAACATCTGTACAAACTGTATTTTTGGGCGGTACCTTATTGATATAAAATACCGCATTTTATCTTTTGTAATTTTTTTGTCATTTTTTAAAGAGAGAAAAATCAAAATAAAAATAGAAAAAATATGAGGAGAATATTTACAACTTAATCTAATTTTTTGGATTTTTATTACATAAAAAAATAAAAAGATAAAAGACAGGGGTAAAACGGTCATTATGTAAATGTACAAAAGGGGCCCAAAACCCAAGTTTTGCATACGAGCTCCGATTTTAATGAAATTGATCTTGTTTCGAAGGTCTCTGAATGTATATTACTTTAAAAGTGAGTAGACCTAATTCAGAGGTTGTATGAGAGAGATATGTGCATTTTAAGGTCTAAGATCTCAAACTTGTATTTGGGTTTTATTAGTCAATTTTATAGGTTAGTATTTTTTTGATATTTTTCCTTTATTAGTGTTAGTAATATATACATAATGGAGTTAGTATAAAATATATACAAATAGGGTATTTTGGCTAATATACAGGTGAATATTTACAAGTGAATTTGGCTTCTTATTTAATGCAAGTATGAATGCTAAAATGCAGATATTATGCTTGCATGCATGAATGCTAATTTTACAATATAAGGAGAAATATGTTGCTATTTACTCGGGAACAAAGCTCTATTTTCGACTTTTATAGTGATGAATCACGGATTCATCAAACCGCAATGGTGGTGAGACGCTTTGGCCAATGGTGGTCGTATCGGTGAAAGGCCCGTCTAAAATGAAATCGAGAAACCCAACTCCGAAGCTAGATGGAATTTGTTTCTGTAATCACGCCCTCTCACAGATGGAGAAACATGGAGAAAAAACAATCGAAGAAGGCACTAGTGAGATTGCTCCACACCAGCAGTATGTTGATTGTGTATGGAGTTGATATTTCACCAACCAGATTCTCCATTGCACCCTCCACCTCATCGTCATCGAGGGCTGACAGCTCCTCGTCGTGGCCGACTCCAGCAACACCCCCCCCCCCCCCAGTTGGTCCCTCAAGGGTGCCATCTTCAGGCTAAAAGCTCCCATCCCCCTTCCTCCCCTTCCTGCTCCAAATCCCTCCTGCTCTCCAACTTCTGCAAGCCAAGGCTCCACTCACACGTGTGCTCTGGTCTCGGCGGGCATCCGTTCAGGCTCGATGGCCACGCCTCCCCTCAGCGCCCAGTTCCTTTGACCACCCTTGCACCTCCCCCTCCGCCTAGAGAAAGGAAGAATAAATGGAGGAAGAAAAGATGAAGAAGTCTGGATAATTATGCCCCTCTTAATTGTACCATGGTTTAAAAAAACATGGTTAAGTTCAACTCATTGATGGTTAAACTAACGAAGGGGCACAAATGATAGAACGGTAAGAAGCTGGGGGCACAACTGATATTCTCAAAAAGTGAGGGGCATAATTGATATTGGAATATCTCAGAGGGTCACAACTAATAAAAACCCTTTCTTTGAATGCTCAGAAGAGAGCGGGGCATGGCTGGTGCTCCGAGAGCCAAGTTGTTCATAGGGGATAACAGTTCCTGCCATCTTTGTGAGGGAGGAGAGGGAGGGTGTAGATCATCTCTTTTCTTTGGGCAAAGGCTACTATTCCTAATGTTGCATCCTCAGGGGTTGGTGATTTTGATGAGTCCATCGATCCACCTGGGAGAAGCACTAGAAGAGAGGGTTCATGCAACCTCTATTATGCGGATGATCTGGCTAGCAAGAAATGGAACTTTTAGTTGGGAGAAATTTTATGTTGAAAGAGTAATGGAGCATGCCAAACTCTTACGCAGGTATGGGGCTATGTGATTTTGTGCTTAAATTGTGAATATAAAATTTTTGGGTGTCCACTTTTACAGGTCAACATCCTTCTTCCTTTCAAAACAAACTCCTCTCAATAAAAAAGGATAGAAATGATGCCATATATGGTATAAAAATTACAAAAATCTGATTGGAGCTCTAAAATGAGTGGGAAAATAACAAATTACCAATAAGTTCACTGAACATGAAATTATTACCTTTTTTGTATATAGTTCAGCAATAAAGGATAACTTGTTAGTTATACCATTTACAGGATAATCAGTTCCATGCAAATGAATTCATACTTACATATTGACGATGTTGTAGAAACCGTATCCAAAATTTGACTAATAATTTGTTAATAAAGTTACAACAGCAGACAGATACAAGCACTACATCCAAATAAGAAGTAGAACCTCCATGATAAGTTCACTGAACGTGAAATTATTAGCCTTTTTTGTATATGGTTCAGCAATAAAGGATAAGTTGTTAGTTATTCCGTTTATAGGATAAGCAGTTCCATGCAAATGAATTTATACTTACAGACTGACAAAATTGTAGGAACCGCATAAAAAATTCTACTAATAATTCGTTAATAAAGTTACAACAGTAGGCAGATACAAGCACTACATCCAAATAAGTAGAAACTACCATGATAAGGAACTTGTTAGTACCACCATGAAACACTCTAACCTACTAACCAAGAAAAATATACACCTGAAAGGAAACGAAGAAAATTGAATCACAGAGCAGCTTCTTCTGTAAGATTCAGCATCAAACTATTTCAATACCTCCGGAAAAACCAAGTCAGAAATCAGTCCGACAAGAAAGCCAGTAGAGACCTGGGATTTGTTGTCCAGATAGGAAGCTGAAGTAGCTCCTTTGTCGTTGCCTCTTCACGGATGTCGCAGAGCGAGTCAATCACATCGCAAATGCCAGATATCTTATCGATCACCACCTCTTGTGCTTTTACCTGCACCATCAACAATTAATGTCTAGATTTCTTTCAGAAAACCTAAGGATGGTGATCCAGATTGGGGCATTGTCGAAAATTTATTAAAACAAAAAAGCAGTCTTACAATCCTTCTATATTCTCTAAAGGACTCAAAGACACCCACGACGTGTAAAGCCCTTTTATCAATGCCGAGAGCTCAATCAAAAAACAAAAAACCAAAAATAACTTTGTTTATCTGAAACACTGAGGGATACCATACATATACCATTTTTGCATAAACCTCTAGTTTTCAAAGATGCCTTATATATTGACGCGAGCTCAAAAAATCTGTCATTGCAATGATCAAACACGCAGATTCTATTTCATGTGTATGCCTCGATTCTTCTTGCACAACAGTTATTTATGTCTTCATAATGACAGTCTTCATAATGACATAACAAAGACCCCTTTTTTTCCTAAAAGGACATTGTCTTTCATCAACATGTTATAATCTCAATTTCCCACGTTCCCAACCTTGCCGTGCATGAAGCAGCATGCATCCATGCATCTTAACTAACAACTTGCATTTGAAGAATAAATCTCAAGTTATAAAAACGAAACCTCTATGCATTAGAGATCTTGGCGGAATTGCTGCATATAAAATTGTGAACAATTTTGCAAAGAAACACTCCACTTGTTTCTCGAGAAGAGATGGGAAACGTGTTCAAGTCAATTGCTTTAATAGTTGCCTCGGTTCCTTATTGTTTGAGGAACCCCTCCCCTTCCATTGCTCTTTTTCACATGACTGGAGACATGAGATAAATATCAAATGTCCCCTTGAGATTTTGAAAGCCATCCCAAATTCATTGAGATCAAAATTCCAACGAAATACGAGAGCATCCTGCAACTTCGAACGTGTTCGCTTTCCATAGACAACATTCTTTGCAACCCTCATAATTTATCTAGCGACTGCAAACATGGTCTTCAGTAGCATTAGCTTCTCAAGAATTTCCAGTCATCAAGGGAACACCCAAACAACACAAACAACACGCTGCCGGATTCACAAGGCTTCTAATACATGGTTCAAATGATAAGCAATATGTAGTTTATTCTATTATTTTAGAGGGTACCTACATGAAAGTCTTTGTACAAAACAAATTGCACGTACATCCTCGCAAAGTTCCACAAACTTTGGAGTGTTTTGGATTAATCCAGACCACAAAATTGTTCCTTAGGTACCTAATTTTTTGGAGATTTGAACTCAAGCACATTAACTCCATAACCATAACAACTAAAGCCTCGGTCGCGGTGGATCGGTGGCTTGAGTGCCACAGTTAGCGTCTTTCTAGCATTTGGGAGCATGATTTGTGGGACTATCCTAATTGGATAAGATACAGACGCCAGATAACTACGCTTAAAAGCCGCAGCCGCTATAACCACAAAGATCAAGCGCAGCGCAAACTTCTTAAACTATGAACCACTTGATACCCAAACTAGAACCCCAACATGGTGATCAACTATTACAAACTCCAATGCAATCACATGCTCCAAAGCTCTGTAGTCTCGCTGCTATATCGCGTGTTCTTTTTAAGGCGCATCGCGAATGCGCATTCGTTTTCCTTTGCAACATTCTACACCAGCAAACATGTCGGCTAAGCAACTAAATTTGAGCTGCAACCTCGCTAGCAGCTAGCTCGTAGAAGCTGCAGGAAACAATCTTCAATCATAAAACGCTCGATTGTGAACTGCAGGATTGCCGACCAAGCGGGTTCAGAAACGCCAAGTTATCACGAATCGAACACTATAACCAAAACCCTAAATACTGGGGGACAACCCCACAGGAGCCCTAACCAGTTTTTTTTCAAAAAAAGCAGACAAAATCGAAAGCTCGCGACCTCCAATACCTCTCGAAGGAGCTCCTCGATCTGGTCGCGGATCCCGACATCCGCCACTGCTGCGTCGTCCGGCGCCTCCGCCACGGTCTCAGGCGCAGATGTCTCTATGTCCCTCCCCGTCCGACTCAGCTCTTCGACAGCGCTTGAGAAGCGCTCCCACCGCTCCATCTCGCTCGAGTAGCGCTCCTTTATCTTTAGCAGCGCGGCCTTCCTCCTCCGCCGCCGCTCTGCCGCAGCTGCCGCCGCCGAGGGAGGCGGCGGTGGGGAGCCATCGCGCTTCCGGCGCTTGTAGACAAAGCCGTCGTCGTTGCAGATCTCAGTCTCCTCCGGCGGCCAAGGGGCGGTGGCGGACATGGAGGAGAAGCCTTTTGGAGGGCAAGAGTATTTTGACTTTTTATGGGAGGGAAATGAAATGAATACAAAACATATGCAAATATATTGTTATATTATTAATGAATTAATGAATAAGGAAGAGCCTTATTCCTCGATTTTTGACGAAGGAAGCATCTTATTTCCCAATACATTTGTTAATCACGCATGAAGTTCACTAGCATCTCAATTTATAAAAAGAATGTTTCTAAATCTGGTATTTTTGTTTGGGAGTGGGACTATTTTATTTACTTTCCTAAGTAGTGACAACCTTCCGCAGATGATTTAAAGCTTTATCCATTAAACTGAATGGGAAGGCGGTCATCTGCACTACCTCTAATGGGACATTTGGGTAGTGTACTGTTCTACAAATGCGATCGAACTGGTGGAGGTGTATATAAGGTTCTTCATTAATATTTCCATGGAATATTAGGAGAAGAAGTAAAATAGTGGGCTTAAGCTCGAAATGCCCATGAATCGCAGGGATTTGTATCCAAGAATTTGTTTGTCCTGCCCCTGGATTAGAGCCATCCTTTAAGGAAAGCTTAGCCACGGGTTCTATCACAAAGTCTTCTCCTCCATTCCCACCTCAAGGATTTCTATCCTCCTCTCTCCTATCTTGTCTCAGCTCGAGAATCATGTCTCTCAATATGGTCTGAAAATTAGCATGCTCTGTTAATTGGGCTTGAATAGACTAAATGGAGGCTAATATGGTATTGTTGATCCCGTTCTGCTCCGACATGGTTCCCTTTTCCTTTGGTGGCATCAAGTGTCCAGTGTCTGACTCTGAAAATGTGTATGACACTCGATTAGTCCTTAAAAATGATGGAGTCTCAGATACTAGTTTGAGAGTAGAGCCAATCTCAAACAGTGGGTTGACAGATGATGTGAAGGGTGATGTGGAGAATGTTGAATATTCTGAAAGTGAGTTTTCCCGAATAGAAGGTAAACGGGTCGGAGTGTCAAATGAGTTCGCAAAGTCTGAATGAGAAATACTCCGTCCGACATCTTCAAAATCAATAGGCAGGATGAAGCGTAAGATTTGGAAACGGTTGAGATATCCATGTAAATATCTCAGGTTTTAGTAAAGCGGTTGATTAGCTCAGCTAATCGGGAAATCTCAAGTCATGAAGACTCATCTCCTGGTTTTTAACCCGGTGGTTTCCATGTTAAAAGAATGTGCAAATGTGTTGATTGGTCTACTTGATTATTTTATATGTGCTTGTTTATCATTCCGTAAAAGATTTTAATACTACCTCAAACCATTATTCATCCTCCCTCTAGTGTTTCCACGATCCTCAAACTCACAGAATAAAAAATTCATTTGTTTTTTTCCACAAGTAGCCTCGGGGGCATGCATATCTTCTCACCCTCCCCCGGTTGCAAACTTAGATGGCTATTGCAATGTACATTTCCTCCTACATATCTATATCGGAATGTATTCTTGATAATAAAATGAAACAAATGTCAATCACTGATAACCACAACAGGAGAAAGATTTGAAGTGTATAATAATGTGCCTCATGAGAGAATGCGTCTTGATAGTCCATACTTTATGTAAGTATGAACCACTTTGCCATTAGTCAGGCTTTGTAGTAATCCATGCTATCATCTGATTGGTGAGAGCACGAAGGTCAATGCAAGAGTGAAAATGAGTGAAGGCGCAAATTGTGCGGAAGGATCTCTAGCACTAGCAATCAAACACAATACAAGCCCCATGTTCACCAACTCAACGCAATGTGAAGATCGTTAAGCTTTGGTCAATTCTCTTGTCAATTTTTAGAGTTTGGTGAGAAATTAATTTATCGGAGCGGTTTAAGTGAGCTGTTAGGAACCCAATGCTCTCATAAGACTGTCCCAATCTCGCAACTAGTTTTTTCCAGTCAGTATGGGTGCAGACCGTTTACCGGCTACCTGATCTGCCCAATCTGCTAAGGAAATCCTGTACCGATTACCGACTACCCGGTGAAGTCCTCACCGGAGAACAACTTATCACAAGATCAATAGTCTAAAGAGAGTTCATGCTGGCTCTATCCTAGTGTGTGGGTCTCTCTCTCTCTCTCTGCAAATAAATCAAACAAGGAGGGGGTGACTCTCCACAAATCAATGATTTTTCGTTACTTTTTTTAAGGTCGAGTTTTCTTTAGTAGACCCGGTTTTAGGAAGTTATCACTTGATTTGAGTATTTTCAATAAATCGCCTACCGAGTGTCCAATTTCATTTTAAACTTATGTGAGTGAAAACAAGGAAGGAGATCAAAAATACCAATGCGTGATTAAATACAATGATGCATGCAGGGGTTAGAGATGCATACCTTGTCGCCAACACTCTACATGCATAATCATCCGTACAGAATTTAAATATCAAAAAAAAAACTAACCTATATGATGCACGTGAACCGTCCTAACAATAACTTCTATTAACGGGCAAGAACATGTTAATTTGGCTAAGTCTAAATTACTCTCCACTCTATACATATAGAAATTCTTTTTTAGGGATTTGGATCTAATTAATTACCTGGCTTAAGCAAACTAATTAAAGAAATCAATAGTTGGCTCACAAAATTTGCGTGAAACAAGTTTAAAAAAAGCGATAAAAACAAAAATCGGTGAGGTCCTCCAAGTGCACCGACACTTGGCAAAACAGACCCCGCAACAAAGTTTATAGTGTCCTTTCACAAATGTTTGAATAAAAATAAATACAAGAAATTTTTTGCAAATTTTTTTGGTCTCCTAATTTCTTCTTCTCCTCTTCTCACGCTCTCTTGCGGCTCGGTGAAGAATCAAGTTACCTCCGCTTCGCTCAGATGCGGCGACTCTCTTAAGAAAATTACCCTCGCTTGTTGGGCCCTCGCAAGAAAGAGGAAATAGAAAATATATAAGAGACACACGTATATGAAAATACGAGCAAAATTGAATAAATTAAATACAGTGAATATGAACAATGAATAAATGTCAAAAAATATAGAAAAAATGTACAATCAAGAATAGCATATTAAAAGAGAAACCTAACTACCCTCGTCGTGCCTCTTCGGCAACGGCGCCATTTTGTTGACATGAGATTTTCAAGGTTTTATTTAGATGAGAATAAGTACAATGTCGTCGTAACCCTAAAAATCCTGAAAAAAACAATTTTTTTTGTTTTCTCGAGCCAATAATTAATTACAAGAAAATAATATGAGCAAGATAAATATTTTTCTATTTAATTAAACTGCATAGCGAACATGATCGAACTCAGAGAGGCTATAATTCCCGAGGGTTATTTTATGTAATGAAATAATCAATGAATGAATAAGGGAATCTCAAATGCAAACTGTCCTTGATTTTTGTGGAATTTTGTCTTTTTAATTTTTTTATTTTCTGATTTTCAAATTTTTATGTCTTTAGAATTTTGTAATTTTTATTTTAAAAAATAAGGAACAATATACACAAGAGAAGAAATACGCACACCAAACTCTTTTTATTTTTTAAAATAGTTAGAAAGGTCCAGAAAATTATAAAGAAAATATTTTTGGATTTCAAAGGCTTTGAAATGTTTTTGCCATTTTTTGTAGAATTTTCAGATATCTTTGTATTTTCTAAAAATCAAACAGTGGCTAAAATGATAAAAAGTGCACAACTTGGAGTAATTTGCAACTTAAAAATATTTTAAGGCCCAAAACTCCTAAAAAAATATTTTTATCTAAAATATAGACAAATATCTACAAATAGGAAGTGAAATCACGATTTTTAGACTTTTTTAGAATTTTTTGTGATTTTTCTAAGATTTTAGATATTTTTTATTTTTTTGGGTTTTAAAAAGAATTAATGCATGAAAATGGGACAAGAATTAAAAGATAAAATAAAATTAATCTATTTTTTGGAATTTTTAGAGCAATATTCAAATTTTTATGAATTTTTGAATTTCAGGAAAAGAAAATGACACTGGTTATGATTTTTTAATAATAGCAAATAAAAATAAAATTCGATGAAAATTTTATACAACGAAGAGATAAGTGATAGGAAACTTTTTTTAGTTTACTTGTAAGAGATGTATAGATAAAAAATTGTATATTTATTTTTATTATTTCTATTATTTTATTTTATCATGCAAAACAAATGTTAGATAAAGAACATATTTTTTGTATCAACAGATTATGACGCAAGCACGATGGATTGATCTAAGCAAAATCAAACACGGAAAAATGTGAGCGAATGTGGATCCTATGGAATGGAAGTTAAATCCAGAGATTGAGTCACCGTGCGTGACCGGAGGTGGAAGATTGCGTGAGATAGAATGTGAATCGATGAGATAGAGGAAATGAGATGAATTAAAATTGAGAGTGGATTGAGTTGTGATGGTTCAATGAGTAATAATGAGCTACAAATAAAAATTTGACAATGAAATGACTGAAATTAAAAGGACAAATTACATTATGATTGATCTAGATAAAAGACGAAAACTAAAGTGGATCTCACCGTGGAGTGGGCAAATGCCGTAATTGCCTTGATGAATGTCACCGGATGCTCGGAGACTGGACGCCCTTCTTCTACTAGATGGCTCTCGGAAAAACTATGCTCCTCTCCAAAAGATTGATTAAGGAATAATGAAGGAAAGGAGACCCACTAAAAAGAAGATAAAATCCAGAAAAGGAAGATATTTACAAAAGAGGAAGGTGTTTAGTGGTGGAATAAATTAAATAAATTAAATAAAAAATGAATTTTCGTAATTACAATAATAATAATTGATAATTATCAAAAAATAAAGAGTTGCCTTAATTTCGGCTAATTAAGGTAATTATTGAATTTTACATATATGGTATATTTTTATATACAATTAATTAATTAAATGAATTATTTTCATCACTTTATTTATTTAATTAATAAAAGCTAATTATTTAATTAGTTTTTTAGATATTTATTTAAGGAAAAAGTTTATATACACATGATATTGTACATATACACATGTACAAATAAGGAAATAAGTTTATATATTTTTTTATTTACTTTACATTACTTGTAAAGGATATTTGCAATTATTAAAAATATAATATGTACAAAAAATAAATAATAAAAAATAAATACAATAATTACATGGTCAAATTGCAAAAACCACCACAGAGAACTGCCTTTTCAACTGTAACTCCAAAAATTATGAAACCATAGCCATTTTAAAGATAATTTAATTTAGAATACAATGGAAGTGAATTTGGTTCAATTTGAATTCATATGGATCCAGAATTGGTCTTTCAATTATTGCTTTATGGTTTTTCTGGATGTGACTACTTTTATTGTACATGATTTAATTTTTCAATTATTTTTATTATTTAGGAAATATTTTTATTTACAACTTTTATTTTGAAAATTACTTAATTTGAGGTCAATTTATGTACAAATAAAATAGTGTAAGTATACAAATATACTCAAGCGAGGAGAAGTATTTACAAAATACATTTTTTTAATTTTCTGATTAAGGGGCATATCTCCCCCTACTTTATTCCTGATCGATCAGGTCAAGTATTAACCTTCTCTCAGTGTTCAGATTAATCTGTATCTATTATATATATACAATCTTCTCTCTTTTTTCCTTTTCTTTGTATTTCTTTTATTTATTTATTTATTTATTTTAGGTTAAAATAGTAATATATATACAACATTTACATACAGATGCAAGAATATGGAGTTAGTATTATATACATGTGTTTTATAAGGGATTTTAAGCTAAAATAAATTAATAAAGATGATGAAATGCATATTCATCACCTATCCGTCCTAGGCACCGAGACAACAAACAATAGTCATACATCTGTCAACAGACGTATCAGTCGGGACAGCAGGGCCCACATGTTCAGCATCCTACCCAACAACAACAGTACCATGGACATCAGGGCTCGTGTTCACGTTCTTCTTTCCCTTCTTCATAGTAGAAGCCATCATCATCTGGTCCCACAAGTTTTCGGAGGCAGATTCTCGACGAGTTACATTTCTACGAGAACAAGATAGAGGATTTGTGTGTTTTCCTCAATCGCTTATCCTGTTTGCATGATAAGAAGACTGCCCCATCTACATCCATTCTTTTCCAAGTTCAGCCTAACCCCAACAGCCTGAATAAGATTCAACAACAACAAATACATGATCAGGTACTACTCAGATTCTCATAAATCTGGGCATGAGATCCTTCCTTTTGATTGTATTAATCATATGTCACTCAGGAGCGGAAGGATCGTAATTGTGCTAATCGGGCAAGGGAGATGGAGAGGACTTCTGAAGCTTACCATGAGGAGACTTTAGAGGATGACGAGACAAGGCATCTCTAGCAGAACCTTCATCATGAGGTGAGGACATCCACGAGTAGATAGAGGATGAGTGCGAGAGTATCAAGGCAACACGAGGAAGATTCAGAATCTACAGAGGACCTTGCGCCTTCGGTTGAGGAGGATGCACATTTTGTAGGCATTCCACAACCTAGAGTAGATGTATGTATTTCTGATTCCAAATTATATGTAAAAGATTCAGTTGTGAAAAACTCTATTTTCAAGAATAAAGATCACATTTCTATTTATGATTCAAAGTCGTCGCATTCTTCTACTTGTTCAATCCCTTTCTCCCATGCTCTTACAATAGGAAAGCTTAATATGAAAAAGATTCATAAAGATGATCCTGAAATGGCATGGTTTTGTAATGAAAATATTATGGTGAAAGTGTCATTTGATGAGTATGTGACGAGTCATCCTGCTTTTTAGAAATACTTGAAGATCCGTTGTATACCAAGCATGGTTACAAAGAAGAAATTGAATAGTTATGTCAAGACATATGTGTTGTCGATTGTCACTACTTATTGTCAAGAATTAGCAGCTACCAATAAAGAAGAGAGATTTAGGCGCGCATTATGTGGTGAGTCATATTGATGGCATAACGTTTGCACGTACTCTCCTGGATAATGGTTCATCGATCAACTTACTTCCTTATGCCTTGTATGCGAAACTAGATTTGGGTCCATTTACAAAATCTAGAGCATTACTCCAGTTCCCGGATAAGTCTACGAAGATGGCAAAAGGAGAGGTCAAGGACGTTATCATCTCGATTGAGGGACAAGACTATGACTTCATTGTCCTTGATATGGATATCCCCAATTATTGGAGAGATTCACATATCATCCTTGGGTGGTCGTTCCTTAGGACGATGGAGCTTTATTTGATTATCAGGCGTGGATGATGAAATTCCGTTCTCGAGGCAGAGAAGCGGAATTCAAAATGAAGCAAAAAAATGGTAGAGACTTGACTCCAAGTAAATTGCATATTTCTCTTCATCATCCGAGGCAAATTGCAGACTTGTTAACAGAGTCGGGGTATGGAAAAAGAACCCAATAGGATTGAGCGAGACCCACTCATCCAGAGAGGATAGTGTACATGATGCAGTTTGTGAAGTATTGCCAGGTTTCTTGGGAGACAGATCGTCTATCTATTCCTTTGATGACTCAGAGATCTCTACAGATCTGTCAGTTCCTATTCCTAAGGGACAGTCAAAGGAGTTAGATTCAGAGTCAGATGTGGCTTTGGTCAAATTACCGCCTTTCTTTGGCAATATGACTCCTTGTTTAGTTCAATTGGTGGCTAGCGCTACAGAGTTGGCACCACCTTCATGCAACACGGAACCAGATTCAACGATTGTTCAACCAGATTTACTTGATGACACTTCATTGATAGAGATGAAGCCGCTACCTCTTACACTAAAGTATTCCTTTCTTGCAGAACCTAAGAATAGATTCGTTGTCATCGTTAGCTCTAAGTTGGCAATAGACTAGGAGTCTAGATTGTTAGAAGTGCTTGAGAAGAACCGCAAAGCTATAGGATGGACTGTGTCGGATCTAGAGGATATTAACCATGCTCCTTGCTCACACCATATTTATGTTGAGGAAAATGCTAGGCCTTCCCGTGAATTTCATAGGAGACTTAATCCAAATCTTCGGTAAGTAGTTAAGAAAAAAAATTGAGAAATGGTGTAGAGTAGGATTCATATACCCCATCTCTTACTCAAAGTGGGTGCCCCCTATATGTTGTCCCGAAGAAGTCGAGAATTCCTATGGTCACCAACGAGGAGAGAGTTGAGATCGCGATACGAGTACCCTTGTCGTGGTACGTATGTGTCGATTACAGATGTCTGAATATCGTGACCAAGAAAGATCATTTTCCCCTAACTTTTATTGGTCATATTTTAAAGAGACTAGCGGGGAAGGAGTTCTTCTATTTTCTTGACAGGTACTCTAGCTACAATCAAGTAGCCATCGGCCTTCAAGACCAGGAAATGACCATTTTCACTTGTCCTTTCAGCATGTACGTGTTTAGGCGCATGCCTTTTGGCTATGCAATGCCTAGGTATTTTTCAGTGATGCATGATCAGTGTTTTGCCGAAATGATGGGGGATTTCCTGGAAGTCTTCATGGGAAATTTCTTGGTCCATGGTGATTCATTTGATACATGTTTAGCGTACTTGGATCGAGTTCTTCAAAGGTGTAGGCAGGTCAATTTGGTATTCTCCTGGGAAAAGAGACATTTTATGATTAAGGAGGGTATCGTGTTGGGGTATGTCATCTCCAAAAAGGGAATGTAGGTTGACCCTGCCAAGGTGAATATCATCAAGAATCTTGATCCACCAACCAACATCAAGTCATGAGATCGTTTCTAGGGATGTTGGATTTTATAGGAGATTTATTCAGGATTTTCCAAAGTTTTTCCTTCCACTGACCGAGCTCTTAGGGAAGACATCGAGTTTGTTGTAGATCACAAGTGTCTAGAGGCCTTTGAGCTCCTAAAAAGAAAGATTTGTGACTCGCCTTTTCTGTATGCTCTTGATCGGTCTCTTCCCTTTGAGATCGTGACTAATACGTCGGATTTTGCTATAGGCACCGTATTGGGGAAGAGGCGAGATTGGATTCCATTCGTCATTCAGTACGTAAGCAAAGTTTTGGACCCTGCTCAGAAAAGTACACTATAATTGAAAAGGAAATGCTCGTCGTAGTATGGGCTCTAGAGAAATTTGAGTCTTATATTTTTGGATCATAAGTGAGTTTTACACATATTACTCAGCCATTAGGTAACTCATGAAAAAGAAGGATGTGAAGGCACGTCTTCTTAGGTAGATTTTATTTCTCCATGAGTTTGATTTGGAGAATAATGATAAACCTGGAGTTGAATATGTAGTGATTGATCACATGTCAAGATTAGAGTTAAAGGATTCCCCTCATACAGAAGCAATCATAGAGACCTTCCTAGATGAGTCGATATGTGCTGTCGACTCTTTTCCATGGTATGCCAACATGGTGAACTACATTGTCTCCAATCAAGTTCCCCATGGCTAGACTAGGAGTATTGACCGACTGAAGTCAGATTCGAGAAAATACCATTGGGAAGACCCGTTTCTTTTCTTTGAAGGATCAGATTGTGTCCGGAGAAGGTGTATTCCTCATGAGGAATACTAGAGTGTCCTCACACATTGTCATTCTCTTGAGGCTAGAGGGAACCATTCAGGAAAAAGAACTCTCACAAGATACTTCAATACGGACTCTTTTGCCCATCCTTGTTTAGGGATGCATCTGACTTTGTACATCTATGTCCTATTTGTCAAAGGATAGGAGGGACAATTGGCTATAGAGATGAGATGCTCATGCAACCTATGATTTTGTGTGATGTTTTTGATGCATGGGGCATAGATTTCATAGGTCCCTTCCCAAATAGTCATGGATTTGAGTACATCTTGTTGGCGGTTGATTATATGTCAAGATAGGTGGAGACTATCCCAACCCGAGCCGCAGACAGTAGGCTTGTCTGTAAGTTCATAAAGGATCACATTATTTCAAGGTCCGAGGTCCCGAAAGTATTGATATCTGATGGGGGGTAGTCATTTTGAGAATAAAGAGATGAAATCATTAGCTAAGGACTATCAATTTGAGTATCGGGTAACTAGTCTTTACCACCCTCAATCGAATGACATGGAAGAGGTTTCTAATAGAGAGGTGAAGAGTATACTTCAGAAGCTAGTCCATCCCAATAAGAAGAACTGATCTCAGTTGTTAGACCAAGTTCTATGGACCTATAGGATAACATACAAGTCCCCTTTGGCAATTCACCTTTTAGGAACATTTATGGCAAGCCATGTCATTTGCTCGTTGAATTGATTCATAAGTCTGAGTGGGTAATCAAAAAGAATAATTGAAGCTATCACTTAAGAAATTATGTAGAGACCTGAACCTCAATGAGCTTGTAGAGTCCACAACTGAGCATATCACAACATCATGATATGTAAGGACAAAGTTAAGAAGTGACATGATTCGCATATTAGATGCAAGAACTTTATCCATTGACACAAGGTATGGTTGTTTAATGCAAAGTTAAGGATTTTCTACGGAAATCATAAGTCTAAATGGACGGGTCCTTATATAGTAAAAGAAGTGCATGGAAATGAAAGTGTGGAGATATCAGATCTCACAGATGGTCATCCTTCCTTCTTGGTCAACGGGAAGCTATTGAAACATTTTGTTGAGTACAAAGAATGACTGACTCCTGTTGAAGTGATTGACTTCATGCTTATTGATTCATTTGCAGAAATTTCAGATACAACATGAAGTAGCAACTGAATGATTCGGATCATACAGATTCTTTATATGAGAGATTCATCTATTCTTTTTGACTGTATTCTTTTGTGGGTGTGAATTCTTCTCTTACTTTCTTTAGACTCCTAATTTTGGCTTGTGAGAGCCTAAGTATTGGGAGGGGGGGGGGATTCCACCCCATTTCTTTTATATTCTCCTAAGTATCTTCATTATATATTCACTCTTTGCACTTAGCCTATCTTTCAGGATAAGTATAGGAGGGACTGAGTCCATGGATATTACATTTGAGGAAGAATGACATCAATCTGAGCGATTCATTCTAGTTGATGATGATCTTTCTTATTTCAATTACGAGGTTTACTCTGTAAGGGAGAAGAAAACGAAACATAAGGCAGCTTGTGATTTTAAACCCCGAAGATTCAAGATTGATGTTTGAGAGTCTGAAGTTTGTTGTGTTGTGTGGGTATCCTTATCGTGTCTTGTAAGTGTTTGTTATGTTACTATTTGTTGTGTTAGTGTTTGTTGTGTCATGTTGTTGTCTTTAAGGGTACTTGTTCTCTAACGCTTGTTAACAATTCTTCTTCAAATTCTTGTAAATAACTAACTAATTCAATCGGTGTTTTTCACCTAACATTTTCACTTTGCACTCAAGGATTATTGTGATCTTTAACACTTGGTTTGTGGGCAATGCATGCGGTGTGAACCAAAGTTTATTATACTCTACAATAGATTGTATAGTGGACACGTACAGTAGGGGTCGAACATAGGAAACAACGGAGGACAGACAATCAAAAATTGATAAAGAAAGATAATAAATGATTTTGGGCTTTTTAAGGTATTTTGAACTTTTTGTGGATTTTAAATTTTATATTATTTTAGGGATTTTTGTTTATATATATTTTTTATTTTAAATTTTATATATTTTTATATTTTCTAATTTTTAATTTCCTTTTCTTTTTAATATACAATATAGGCTTATATAGAACTATATATATAATACAATGTAACACAATTAAAAATACTACTAAAAATAAACAAAAAGTGCAGAATAAAATGTTTTATATTTATTTTTTTACTATTTTTATGATTTTTGGGGAGTTTTTGCTAATTTTTATATATTTTTAAAGTAAAAGATCCTAAAATAGGGATTAAATAAATATGCTAAGTTTATTTAAAGATTAAAAATAGAAAAATGTGTCAAAAAATCTTCAAATCAATTTAATATGCAATAAATAATATGAAGAAAATTTAGAGACAAAAAATAAATATTTTGTGATATTTTGTGATTTTTATATTTTTATAAAGGATTTTGGAGCTTTTTAATTTTTAACTAGAATTAGTACATCAAGATATTGGCTGCAGAGATTATGTCACGAGCCACGCCCAATGCCGAAGAGACAGTGCCGGAGGACCATCTGAGGTTGCGTTCCCTCCAGATTGTCCACGAAGCGGCCGCAAGGGAAATGCAAGTCAACTTTTTTATGTCCCTGTCCATCAAGGTCCCAGCCCAATCCAGGATATCCCCCAAGCAGGGGGATGACGGCCTAGGAAGTCGAAGGGAGGAGATGACCAGATCCAGGGTGGAGTTAGCAAAACTGCAACGGAAGAAAACATGGTCGCAAGACTCATGTTCTAGGCCACACATGTAGCACATGCTAGGCACAACGAAGCCATATCTCGCGAGCCTATCCAAGGTCGGCAGCCGATTCAAAGTAGCACGATATAGGCAGCAGAAATATTTTGGGGTTGACGCTGAATTCCAAACGATCCCCACCCAAGGGACAACAGTAGCACGGGGACGAATAAGGTCGATTGCCTCTATGAAAGAGAACCCTTATGGGAGCGGGTCCAGGAGTAACCGGCATGAGTATGGGTAATAGCGCTTCGAACGGTATCACGCCTAGTAAAAATGGCCCGCCAGATAGAGGATGCATTGGAGCTCGGAGTAACCTCCCAAAAAGTAGCATTATGGAGGTATTTACTTCGCAAAAAAGCAGCCCATATCAAATGATCAGCCGAAAGGAGCCGCCAAGTCCAAGACACAATCATCACAGAGCGGAGGGAGACGAGCGATCTAAGGCCAAGGCCACCCTCAGTCTTAGGAAGGCAGGCAGTGCGCCAGCCCACATCGCTGCACCCAAAGGACCAAAGAAAATTAGCATATAATTTGTCAATGCGGCGCGAGGTCGCAATTGGGATGAGAGTCCCGGCAACCCAGTAGAGAAGGACACCGGAGACAACCGATCGAAGAAGCTGAAGGCGACCGGCGAAGGGATAGGGCCTTTGCTTTCCAGCCACAAAGCAAGGCCCTAACCCTATCTTCCAAAGCAACGACAAGAACCCCATTCTTGGAGGATGAGCTCAGTGGCAACCCAAGGTAGGTGGTAGGGAGTTTCGAGCTGAGTATACCCGTCTGCAAGGTAACACCAAAATCGACAGAAGCGCTCATGGGACGGAATAAATTGCTTTTACGAGCATTCAATTTTAGGCCCGAGATTGCCTCAAACTCATCAAAAACCCTCCTGGCCGCAAGCAAAGAAGCCGAAGAACCCTTACAGAAGAGGAGAATATCATCGGTAAAAATAAGATGAGACGGAGCACGGAGACGCCCCCTCCCCAAAGTCTTTAAATCCCCCCTGTCCACCGCAGCTTCCACAAGCAGAGTCAAAGATTCCATACCAATAGCAAATAGGAGAGGGCTAATTGGGTCCCCTTGCCTGAGGCCACAAGTGCCCTTAAAGAGGCCCACAGGTGAGCCATTCACCAAGATTGAGAACGAAGAAGTGAGAATGCAGTTGTCAATCCACCCAATCAGACATGCGGGAAGCCCATCCGCTCCAGGCTTTTAAGAATAAACTGATGCTCCATTGTATCAAATGCTTTAGTGAGGTCGATCTTTAAGAATGCGCGCAAGCGACTGGACGACCGGTCAAACCCGGTTGCAAGTTCCTGAGCCAATATGGAATTGTCACCAATAATCCTCCCCTTGATAAAGGCCGTTTGATTGTCAGTGATGAGATGAGGATGGACAACGGATAGGTGTATAGCAAGCAGCTTAGAGAATAATTTATATGTCACATTACAACAAGAAATGGGCATGTAGTCACCCAGACCTGAAGGGGAAGGCACCTTGGGGACCAAGGGGAGGAAGGTATGGTTTACCTCATGGACCATGCTACCACCCTTGTGAAGAAAATTAATTACAGCAACGATGTCACCCTTCATAATGTTCCAGTGCCTTTTAAAAAAGCCTGCGTTAAACCCATTCGGCCCTGGGGCCTTAGAGGACGGCATGGAGCGTAATGCGTTAAGGATCTCATCGTCATTAAAAGGCCTCACCAACCACGCTATAGCATCCTTTGAGAGAATGGTTCTAGGAAAGGGGGGATCCAAAGTAGTAGGCTGTGGGAGAGCCGGGCCAAGCAAGTCACCATAGTAGGTGAGAGCCGTAGATGCCACATCAGTGAAAGTATCCAGGCGGCGCCCATCGCAACCAATGAGCGAAGCAATCGCATTACGGGAAGCACATGCTTTGGCCAACAGGTGGAAGAACTTAGTATTTCTGTCACCGAGCTTAAGCCAGTCGATGCGGCTCTTTTGCCGCCAAGCCGACTCAAGGTCGTTTTCCAGCTTGTCAATGTATTCTTTCACGTCAGCCTCCAGCTGAGCAATGCATGGATCAAGGGGATCCATCGAGAGGATACAATTAATAGTGGAGAGTGTGCCCTCCATGGACTTCCGGTCCATGAAAACATTAGCCACCCTATCGCCCAATCTTTGAGACTAAGCTTAACCAACTTAAGCTTCTTTTGCAAACGGAAAAGTGGATTGCCGTGGATGGAGGAATTCCATGGCAGCTCAATCGCATCCAAGTAACTAGGCCGAGAAACCCAGTAGTCAAAGTAACAAAATAGTTTCCTTGAGAGCGAGGCTTCAGCTAGGCGAATGTGAAGCAGTAGGTGGTCACTCAAGGCCGAGGGAATGTAGGTGAGCTTGACATTAGGGAAGAGGGCCAACCAAGCGTCATTCACCAGGGCTCGGTCGAGTCGAGCAACGATTCTTGATGGGCCTATGGAAGAATTTGACCACGACCAGGGGTTACCAGTGCAGTCCATTTCCAAGAGGTTGCAGTGGGCGATGCAATTGTTAAAATCGTCCATGCTACCACGCGCCGGCGCACGACCACCCATCTTTTCAGAGAAGAAGCACACAGTGTTGAAGTCCCCGAGAACAACCGAAGGGATGTTGCTGGGCTGGTCTAGGAGCATAAGGTCGTCCCAAAGAGCCCTCTGCGTGGACATGTTGTTCGAGCCATAAACCACAGTGAGGATCAAAGAGAGGCCACCCTTATTGGTGCAGACGAGTGAAATAGATTAGGAGGTGATGAATCTCGTATTCATCACTCTAAATATCATTTCTTAAGATCAAAACCCTCAAAATCAACAGCATCCTTGCATCTATTTTGCATAATTAGCATTCATGCATGTTTCCATAAGAATGGCATTTTTAGCACAAAATTCTGCATAAAATAAGAAGCCAAAAATCCATGCCAAAAATGACCTGTAAATAGCCTAACTTCCCGGATTTTTAACCCATTTATGCTAACTCCGAATAACACAAAACCACCTCCACTGTGTACATATCACTAACAAGAATAAATGAAAATACAAAAAAATAACTAACCCAAATAAGCGGGCCAAAAACCCAAACCATAATTTCAGCATTTTCGGACTAAAAACCTCATATCTTCCTCATCCAGTGTCCGATTTAATCCTACTCACTTTTGAACTAATGTACATTCAAATACCTTCAAAACAAGACCAAGTTCAAGTGAATCGGAGCTCATATGTGAAAGTTGGGTTTTGGGCCTCTTTTGTACATTGTATATTTTAGTTGTTTTTGACCTAATATTTTATGTACATATTTTATTAATTAATAAAAGTCCCAAAAAAATTTAGATTAATGTGTCTTTATTTATCTTTGATTTTTCTGTATTTTTTTCTGGATTTTTATCTGTTTTAAAAATAACAAAAAAATTACAAAATCCCAAAACTAAGGTATTCTATGTACATAGGATACCCCAAAAATTCACTTTGTACATTCGATCGATTTTGGTTTTGATGTCTTCATGAAAGTTGTAGATCTCATCGAGACGAGTAACTTTCATGAAGAAACTTTTTCGATCCGAGGTCATTTACTATTTATTTTCGATTTTACAAAATATTTATTTTCTGAATTATCTGGTGCTGACACGTGGCAGCACCTGGTGCCGCCACGTATCGGCCATTTTCAGCCTTTTTATAAATTGTTTTTATAAAAAAAATAAAAAAATAAAAAAATAAAAGACCGAGCACGTGCAGCGCACGTGCCGCTCCTGCACGCGCACTGCACGTGCGCCTCCGCCTCTCCCCCTTGTGCGTGACACGTGGCGCAACAGGCGCCATCCGATCACGCTCGATCGGACGGTGCCTGTGCGTCGTCCACCTCCCGCTCCCTTTCCCTTTTCGACTCACCTCCGCCGATCTCCTCCGAGATCTCCGGCACGCCGCCTTCCCCTTTTGCATCCCATGACTCCCTCGCCACGAATCTCGCGCCATCTCCGATCACCTCCGTGATCCCCCGTATCTCGCCGTCCCCGACCTTCCATCGCCGAGCCTCGCCCTCTCTCCTATTTAATAACCACCGCCACCTCCCTCGCAATCCATCCGCCGATTTACCTCGCTAGGTGGTGACAGACCTTGACACCGGCGTGATCCGAGGATATCTTCCTCGTCGCAGCCATCTCCTCTAGGCGTTGCTCGCTCCAGCCACTACTCGCCGTCGAGCCCAACCTTTCCTCTGGTATCCTCTCTCCCTCCCTCTCTCTCTCTCTCTCTCTCTCTCTTTCTCGCTCTGTCCCTGCCGTCGTTCACCTCCATCCACCGACAACGCCTCGCCGCTCTCCTCCGCCTACGACCTCACGCTCCCTCGACGTCCCATGGCCGTGTGTCGGCAATCGCAGCCACCTTTGCCCCCTCGACTCTGTCTTGGCCAATCCGCCGCACCGCCAAGCTCCACTAGGAGCAGCACCGTCCACCGCCAACATCAACGCCTCCGCCACCTCTTCGCCTCCATCTCCGTCTCGCCACTGCCGACGATCGACCACGCCACCGCTTCATCGACCTTCGAGCGTCGACGACCACCACCGCGCTCATCTACGCCGGCCAACGACACCTTTACCGCCATCGGCCGACAACGCCAACCTCCGCCCAGGAGCTTCGCGCCACCACCTCCCGCGTGGTGCCTTGGCCTTCGACGACCACCGACGACGCTACCCTCGCCACGCCGGCGCAGCTCCGGTGCTCCTCCGCCGAACATCGGCCCTCGACCACCTCGCCAGACCGCCAGCGGCCGGGCCCAGAGCCCGAGGCCCCGGCACGTGCGAGGCACGTGCGTGGGGAATGCCCCTTTCTCATCCCCAGGGTTCACGTGATCTGCACGTGACCCGTTGGGTCAATTGCAGCGACCCCCCAGAAGATTCTCTATTTGCATTTCAACCCCCGCCAGTCAAGGGCATGTGCGCAGCACGTGTCCCTTGGAAATTTTGCAACCTCGCCCCTCTAATTACTGGTAATTGCATTTAGGTCCCCGTCTGCCTTTTCATTTTAATTATAGTTATTGTATTTATACCCCTGTGTTTCCCCCTTGTTTTGGACCTCTTTATTGCAGCATTTCATTAATTTAAAAATAGCATGATGTTTGTTAATTGACTCTCTAAACTTTGACATGTTGTGGGTATTTTTATGATTGATGGTTAATTAATAAATAATTGTTTTGCGGAAATTTGCATATTTTGCCCATCTCTTGCTCTGAAATTCATAGTTGATTAACCATTGCTCTAAAAATCCCCGAAAAATCAAACATTGTAGAGTTAATTGTGTTTAACATTGTGCCTAAAAAGATTTGCATTTGCATGCATATTTTGTTCTGTAAAAATCATTTTGCATATTGTAGTATTTAATTTTTAATAGGTACTAAACCCCTCATTTTCGAGGGTTAGGATTTTTCTGAGATTCATCACATAGTGATAGATTTTAGATAATTTTATTTCTTGAAAATAAGTAGGTTTAATATTTATTAAAATTAAATATTTAAAATCATTTTGTTTGCATTTAAAAATCCCTAAAAAATTCATATTGCATCCAAAAATTCCAAAAAAATTACACTGCACTCATTTCATCATATTTCACATTGTGGCCAAGTTTTATATTTTTCGGACATCATTTGAACGTAATTTACATTTTAGTCCCCAAAATAGGCCAAAACTGCATTTTGCATCCCTTAATACATTGAAAATTCCAAAAACAGACCGCCTCGAAAACCGAACACAAACTTTGATAGACATTTCTTTAGGTTGTTCCTTTGCCTCCTTGTGATCGACCTTGGGACTTGCCCAAGTAAAATAAACATAAAACCACGAGATTAAAAATTGAATAAATTATTTGTGGTATTTTCTTGACCGATTCCGATTGCCGCCTTCAACGCACGACACATAATTTTTACGCACTTCACGATAAAAACACATCCTTAAACCCGATATTTTCGGACTCGTCAGATAGCGTCATTGTCGGGGAGGCAAACTGCATAGATTTTGTCTTGAAAATTTTTTTCGATTTTCCGCATTCGGGTAGTCTGACCCCCGAACTTCGCATTGTAAATTCCATTTTTTTCTGCATTTATTTTCAGCACTTATTTTTCATATCTTTTTGAGTCACTCTCTTACATTTTGTCTCTTATTTTTCTTGCGAGGTACTCTGTACGTGGAGCGGTTTTTCAAAAACCGACGCAACTTCACCGATTTTTGCAAAATCCGCAATTAATTTAAGATCGAGTCGAGTCGTGAGAGAGCATAGAGTCTAGGTTTTTAATTCCTGCAATTTTTAAAATTTTTGTAATTAATTGCTTATTTATAGCGTTGTCCGTTTGGACGCTCGCGTGTGTAACAAGACCTCTAACTTTATTATGTGGTGTGTCGTGGCCTGTTTCACTCTCCGGAGAGGGTGGGGCCCGACTTGAGTGGCGAATAGGATAGACCAGCACATACGGCTCTCAGAGCAATTTAATTTTTGCTTGTGCTCGTAGGATCTTAGGCCACACTGCACTGTAATTGAGACGCACATAGATCGTTCAATTTAGCCAAAAATTTAAATCAATTCTTCCCGCTAATCGAACTTTCTGCTTAGGTGTGGTTTTCCATCGGCTTGCATTTCATTTAGAATAATTTTTAAACTATGTCTAGCATCCCACATGGAGATTGCGAGGATTCACTGTAAGTCTTCTAACTGAGCATTCATCATAGTTTTCCGCGTGCAACGGCTTTTCCCGAGTTCCTCTCTCTTGTTTTATAACATAACTTTAAAGGAAATTGGGACTGGACGGTAGACGTGTATTTATGCTCATCTAATTTTTCAGTGATCACTCATTAAAATCGGGACTGCTAAATATAGCTGATCTTAAAGAACCCATAAAATCAAGAATTTCTGCGGGAGAGCAACCCCGACCTTGGATGTTCTATTTTTCTAAGTGAGCGAGAGATGACACTTAAGGCTAGAGCCCAAATCCGAAAGTTCAGCTCGCTAACAAGATTGTCTTTTCACCATTTAAAATTGACAAGAAAATTGGTCGAACTCTTACGATCTTCACTGTGTGAGTTGGTGAAACAAAATTTTGAATTGTGTTTGATCTGTGCGTAAAACTAAATACCTCACTTGTACTTAGATCAACATCCATTCATCTCTTAATAATCTTTTGAAATTTGAGAATGGAAAATTGTGGTAATTTCTGTTCGGACTCAGCGAACCCTTTTCTGACTACCACAAACTTTCCAGTCTCAAATGCTCTGAGCCACTCTTACTCAGAACCACCTTGGGTTCAGGGACACCTTCCCCTGGACTCTTCATCTTATAATTCTCTTCAAACTATTGACTCATATTTTTCACAATCTGAAGGTGAAAAGAAGAACTCACAAAAAATACCTCCAAAGAAGAACAATCATGAAGATGACCAAAATGAAGATCCGATGCAAATGATTCTCGCAAGATTAGCTGCATCTGAGCAGCAGCAAAATTTGATAAGAGCACAACTAGAAAGAATGAATGCAGAGGAAGAACCACCAATGGAGGCTGCATATAATCCCGGGCAATATAGAGTCATAAATTACTTGCAGCCACCTCAGCCTGAGATTCACCATGAACTAAAACCACACTTCATGAATCAATTACCACAATTTCATGGTAATTCGGATGAAGAACCTTATGAATTTTTGCGTGATTTGGAGCTAGTATGTTCTAATCAGAAGCACCCACAAGTCAGCCAAGACTACATTCGTCTCACTGCATTACCTTTCGCCTTGAAGGGTAAGGCAGATTACTGGGTGAAAATTTTGGGAGTGATGGTGACCACCTGACGGGTCGCTAAATACGGTGTTTAATTTGGTCACGTTGTAGCACGTGTACTTAGCGATTCGGTCAGAACCGAGAGAAGATCTCCGTGAAGAGTGTCTCGGCTTAATTTATATCCCGGGCAAGTCTGGGGTCGAACTCAGGGAGGCAAAGGAACAACTTGGGGTTAATTCAAAAATAAAGATTTTAGATATCCAATGCGGGTTTTTTTAGATTTTTTTATGCAAATAGAATGTCAAAAACAAGATGCGGTGAATTACAACACTAAGAAAACATACAACAAGGCCAAATTAATTTTAATGGAAAAGAAGTCCAAATTAGCCAATTCGTATTTTTCCTAGAGTCCTAATCCAGAGGGGAACACAAAACACATTTTTTTGGAATTTTAGGGGTTAAAATGCAATAACTAAAAATGCATACTTTTTATGGGTGTTTTCGCAATTTATCACACAAACAGAAAGCAAAAACTATGAAAAAATTAATGATACTAAAACATGATTCAAGAGGACTACAGTAATTTTTTTAGAATTTTCTGACAAGTTATGAATTTTTTATGAATTTTTTAGTGAAAACAGAGTGATAGTGAGTAATTAATTTCTATTAAATCCACGTTATCAAATTAATCAACTTGCGAATTATTTCAAGTAGAGATTTAGATGAGCAATCCAGGAGACTTGAAATTTCGTGACAAGGATGTATGTGGATTTAATTAAAAATCAAATACCAAAAACACTCTACAATTTATTTCAGGCACAAGACATCTCCATTTTGGACGAAATTTGGATAGAAAATTAATCACATATCAAGACATCACATATAATTTTTGTGGAATTTTTAGTGCAACTATGTTTGAGATATTAATTTAATGGCATGGAATGGGTAAACTATGCAAAATTTCAGTTAAACAATTTTAATTAATTACCCATAGACCACAAAAATATAAATAAATGCTTAGATGACAGAGAATAAGTTGCTCCACACAATGCTATTTTTCATTGCATAAAAAGATGCCAAAATAAAGTCCAAATCACTAGTCAAACACAGGGGTCATTGTGCAAATTGATAACTGAAAATGAACAAGACAAATATGTACAGGGACGTTTTTGTAATTACATAAACATGAGAAATAAAAATGGCAATTTTTACAAAATAAAAAAAAATGAGAAAGGGAAAGGGACCTTCTTCTCCAGCGGATTGGGTTACGGAGGAACCCAATAAAAAGCGGCGGGGCGGCGCCGCTAGGGGGAACGTGGGGCGGCGGCGGCGGCAACGGAGGTGCGGCGTCGGCGGCGTGGCCGCGAGGAGGCGGCGGTGGGGGCAGGCAGGCGGCGCGGAGCCGCGGGAGCGAGAGGAGCCGGAGGGGGTCGGCGGCGCCTGAAGGTTGGAGCCGCGGGTGGCGGCGAGCAGGTCGGCGGAGGGCCGCGAGGCCGGTGGCAGCGCGGGTGGTTGCCCGCGCGCGGCCGCGACGGCGGCGTAGCCGCAGAGGCTGCGGCCGTGGAAGGAGGAAGGGAGGGGGGCGGCGGCGGCGCTGGCCGCTGCTGCTCCTGTTTACTTTTTTTATTTTTTTGATTTTTTTTATTTCTTTTTTCTGCTGTAATGCAAACTAATTTTTTTATTTATATTTTTTTTGTTTTGTTTAAACAGAAAATGAACAAATGCAAAATGAACAAATGCTTTTAATTTTTTTTGTTTAAATAAAAGGATGAAGAAATGCAAAATGACAAATATGAACAAATGCAAATATGATGGTGTGTTGATCGTGATGATATGAAAATAAAAAAAATGATATGGGGTTATGATGGATAAAAAAAATGATGGTGATCCAAACAACAAGGAAGCAAGATATTAGATAAAATAAAATAACAAGAGAAACGAGGAGAAATACTTACCTGATGTTCGCCGGGTTTGCGGAGCAGCTACGCTGGACTCCTGTTGTCGCCTCGATCCGATTGGCGAGATAAAAATCGGAGAATCTACACGAGCTCGACGGGGAACTCGTGACGCGAAGCGGAGCTCCGCGGATCTCACCTGAAGGAGGTCGTCGCTTGAGGACGATGCTTCGCCGCTGTCACCAACAAAACACTCCAAGCTCTCTCCTTATTCTATAAGAATGGTGGATGGGGAAAAAATGTGGATGTGGAGATGATTATAAAGAGATGAATAATGGGAGTTAGAGAGGTGGTGGTGTTGAATGAGAAGTTAGATTATTGGTGGAGTTGAATGGGAGGTTATATGAAGAATATGGAGTGGAATGGAGGTTGAAAGAAAACTTGGAGGTTAATGGAGAAAGGGAAGTTATTGTAGAGAATGTTATTAAATAAATAAAAAAATGAAATGAAATAAAGTAGGCTACTAAAAAGAGAAAATAAAATAAAGAGAAGAAAAAGAGTGGGGAATTTACAAAAAAAGAAGATATACAACATGTACATTTTTTTGTTTGCTTTTCTTTTTATATATTTTTTTGTCTTTTTAATAGTAGCTATGTACAATAGGAAAATACAATAAAATAGTACAATCAAAATACAAGACGACAATGATTTTTTTGGATTTTTAGTAATTAAGAAAGATAAAATAAAAAATGAAGAAAGAAAGAATATATACATAATATACAATGTACATCTAGGTCCCAAAACCCAACTTTTGCAAACGAGCTCTGATTTTAATGAAACCACTTCCGTTGGATAGATAATTTTCTAACTTGAACTTTAAAAGTGAGTTTGGTGAATTTGGAGTTCATACGGAGCGGGAATTTAGCTTGGAAGTTGGTCTTTACGGCTTTTTCCCATTGCGATGTAGGAGCATTTATTTGAGATATAATTTATTTTGTATTTTTGTATTTTTATGTACATTATTATGAACAAGTTAGAGAAAGAATTAGCCAAAAAGGAGTTGAAATGAAATTATTAAAAATACATGAAGTTTTGGGTTATTTACAGGTATAAAACTCCTTTATTTTGCGGCTTTTTTATGTTAATTTATTTTATACAATCCAATATACAATAATTAGTGTGTTTTATTTACAAGAGTTATTTTGTTAATTAATAGATTTTATGGACATTTATTAGGGAATTTACTCACAGATTTTGCTAAGATTAAGATATTAAGATGATGAATTGTGGATTCATCACCCCCCTATACTTAAACTTTGCTAGTCCTCGAGCAAATAAAGAATGAATAAGTTGGGTTAATCCCTGACTGTGCATGTGAATACAAGACTTGATCCGTTCAAGAACTCTCGGTTTTAGAGATCCTAAAATTCTAAGCTGAACCAAGCTCTAGTCAAAAGGTACCCAATTTCCCTAATCATCAGACTCTCTTTGTATACGTATATATAAGGGATATGACTTTAAGTGTTGACCGCAGTTACAAGAGTAGAGTCACAACGTCACCCAAGATTCCAGTCCAAGAGACTCTCCTATGGACCCGACCCTCAACACTAGGGAATAAACCATTTCCTGCATCCAATCCACCGTCTCTTTAGTTGTCAGACTTAAAAGTGTAGATGGAAGGCCAGTTGATGGAGGGCATAGGATTGTGTCATTTCTTCTCTCCCTCTCATTGGAACAAGGATCCTCTCAAGTGCCTTATTACGCAACACATTTTTTTGGTGTTGATCAGTGCGTCCGTCAAGAGAAGTTGGAGCCGTCTGCACTTATTTTCCTGGGAGTACACCGGGGTGTGCCTTTTTTTGAGTACCTATCGTACCTTCTACACCCAGACTTGTAGCATTTACGATGCAGAGCCCTTTTTTGGTGCAAGCCCGACTCCTGGTCCTAATAGCGGTGGTCCAAGTGGACACTTTGAAATGGTTGGGAGCGCTCGCCTTTTGTGGAAGCTCTTTTGATAATTGACTTTGTGGAATGAGAGCTTTTCTTTGACATTTCATTGCTTTGTAGTATTTGTGGCTAGCTCCACTGCTTTTACCCAGAGTTGGCGCACACTGATCAACACATTTTTTTTATTTTATCACACCCTGGCACATAGGTAAATGTCAAGAGATAGTACAAGAACCATGTTCTCATACTGGTTAAAGATGCTGACACTCAGGTTTCATGAAGCCTTCATTGATTTTATCCCATCCTCGAGCATCATTAAATCAAGTCCAAACTCAAATCCCTCATCCCAGTTCCTCAAGTGAAATTTCAACTCATCTCATCATAACTGCAGTCGTGTATGTGAGGTGCTGATCATATTCTTAAGGTAGAGACTAAGAATGCAATATAGCACACAAATCTTTCAAACTAGGGAAATGTGAATAATTAAGTCAAGGATCCTAATGACTAAGGCTGGTTAACTCAAAATCTAACGACCTCATAAACCAAGTGTTCTTGATCATCACTAGTCTTGTGTGAAAGTGAATTGTGTCAGGGATTAAACCAACTTATTAGTTAGTTTTTTTTACCTAAAAGGGTTTTTTTTGTTTTGTTTTTTTTTTTTTGAAAAAGATAGGTGAATAAGAAAAGACCTTTTTTTTGTTTTTTTAACCCACCCCATAATTATTTTATAATATATACAAAAATACGTGAAAGTACGAGGTATGGGTAAAGTATATATGTAATATATACACGCCCCCCTATACTTAGCTTGTGCTATGTCCTCATGGCACTAGGTGACAAAAAGACATAGCTCGTACTAAGCGTAGGAAAGCTAAAATAATAAAAATTATAGAAGTCAATCCGCCCCCCCTATACTTAGGCTCTGGTCAGCCTAAGTGTAGAAGAAGAGAAAAAATGGGGCAGACGAGGTCAAGAGGAGAAATGATGAGTAAATACACATGGCGGGCATCGGTCCCCCCTATACTTAGGCTTTGGTCAGCCTAAGTATTGGAAAGAACACAAGATTGGAAGACCGATGAGAATGAGAAAGAATATACAAAAAGAAAATAAAAAGAAGAGAAGGAGCAAATCGGGTCACTCACCCCCTATACTTAGGATCTAGTCATCCTAAGTATAGCCACAAAATGAAAACGATACGGAACTGGGGCGAGTGATGCGAATCATGAGGGAGGGAGGTGAATAAAGGAAGGAAAATATGTACAAGGAGGAGGGAGAATATACAAGGATCAAGAAGGTTTGTGACGGACCTTCTTGCGGGAGCGATGGGGTGGGTAGTATACACATGTGTCGCTGTCAGAATCGTCCTCCGAAGAATAATAGTGAGGTGTGGGGAACGTCCAACGGGGGTCGACACATGGCTGCTTGCTCAAATATGGCTTCAGATAAGCCGAACTAAGCTCACTCATGTAGATCACCTCATCCGGACCTGATGAGGACTCCTCAGAAAGTTCCTTCTCTGAAACATCGAAGGTAACCTTCTTAGTCGATTTTCTAAACCTGAAGCATCAAGAGGAAGAGGAGATTGATACGTCTTAAGGAGTTCGGGAGAACACCTCAAGGAATCAACACTCGTCTTCTTCTTACTAGATGGCCGACTAGAGGATGGAGCAACCGATTTATCAAGATTGGTCAATTTAGTCCCAGTTGTCTCCTTTGATGTATGTCCTGGATGTGGTGTGTGTGAGATTCTGACCAGAGGTTCATCATCAGATGAGTCACCATATGCATTGTAATACTCCTGCAAGGTCAGCACACGTCTCTGATAAGGCACAGTGTTCTCAGTTGGCTTGACATTGTTGGTTCTTGTGTCGGATCATCGAAATGATCAAGGCAATCCACAAAGGTCATGTCCGACTCACTGATAGCTTCTGGTCTTGAGTCCTCTCTAGAAGCTGTCGTGGTGGTGGTGCAAGCAGTAAGCGGTGTGTGGTTGTAGGAAGTGTCTAAACCAATGGTTGTCTGGACAATCGGTATCTCAGGTGTAGTAGAGAGATGGGACTCAACTGTCTCTCGAAGGTCACGACTGTCTGTAACTTTATGGGTTACCTTGGAATATCGTGTGTCCTCAAAGATCGGGTGAGGTCGGAGTGCTCCCAATGCAGAGAAATCGATCTCCCGAGTCTCACAATCTATAGTTGCCTTAGCCAAGGCTAAGAATGGCTTCCCAAGAATGATCGGAGACTGGGTGAACTCTCCTCGGTGCTCAATGTCAATGATCGTGAAGTCTATCTCCAGTAGAGCACCTTGGAAAGTGACGATGACTGAAATGGTTCCTCTCGACCGTTTAACAGATCGATCCGCCAACTGAATGATCTCTCTTGACTTCTTGGCAGATCCGAGTTTGAGCTTTGCAAACACGGAGGTCGGGAGGATATTAATCGGTAAGTCATCATCGATTCTTGCATGGGTGAATGTGGTATCTTTGATTTCACAATCAAACCTAGGCAACCGCTTTACTATGCGGCTCTTGGTTTTTCTCCCTATCATCAAAGATGTGGCCATACATACTATATGTATCTCAGTCCTTGTTCTCTTATTGCCCGACCTTTTAGGCATCAATTTACTTCTCACAAATCTTTTAAGGTCGGGAAAGTGTTCAATGGCCATTATTAAGGGAAGCTCAAAAATCAACTTTCTATCCAATGCTTCCCTAACTGCAGGATCCAAACTTTTTAGATCTTTTCCTTTTTCAATTTTTATGGTATTTTCTGAGTTTTCAATTTTTTTGGTCTTTTTGGTAGGTGAAGGAGGACTAGGAGAATGTACAGACTCTGGTTTGGAGGGAAAGTGGTTAGTAGAAGAGGGAGGTAGAAGGGACTCCAGCTGTACATGACGTGTGGTCAATCCAGTGTCTTCCAGGTTTTCAAGATTCAATTCGCGAAATCCATGATCCACATTTATACCTGGACTCTTGATCGGTCTACAAATGTCATCCTCCAATAAGTTCTCATGACACTTCATGAGAGAAGTCGACGCAATTGGAGGATACTGCTGAGAACTCGGGCTCTTATACTCAACACACCTTGACTCGAGTGTGTAATACTGGGTTGAGTATGGCCCTCCTGTATGGCAGATGTTGGTCGGAGCCTCATAAGGCGGAGTCAGTAGACAGGGAGTCTGTAGATCGGTCGCATGAATCCAATCCCCTGTATATGTCGGCTCTCCGAATGGGTGATATGAAGGTTGGTCAATGTGGTCTCTATCACTCAGGTCAATCAAGTCAGGAAGATCGTACGGTGCAGGCCTCTCCATTCGGTTTGTCTGATCGACCAAGTTGTACCCTAAGGTTAAGTCGGGATGTGTATATAGCAATTGTTGTTCTGTCCCAACTCGAGGTGAAAATGAGGTATGTGGGGTCAACTGATTATGCCAATCATTCATCTCAGCAGTGGCTTGCTCTTTGATTGGTTCCTTGATTCCAGCAAGCGGACGAGAATATAGTGAATCAATCCTAGGTGGTTGTGGGTCAGGGGTGCAAGAATGCGGGGTAGGTGAGAAGGACGAAGAAGTGGAGAAGTCAGTCGGAGTTCTGACTTTGCGGTTGGGGTGTGGGTATGAAGCGGAATGAGAGGGTGGAGATGATCGAAATATGGTCGAAGAAGAATGACGTGGATATGATGACCAATATTCTGACATCTTGGAAGTAAAATGGGAGAATGAGGCGGATCGAGGAAGAAAGCGTGCAAGTGCACCGAATAACACACAAAACAAACAAACACAAGAGCAAACCCTGAGTTCACCTACTCAACACAGTGATGGTCGCAAAAGTCCGACCGTTTATCTTTTCAGTTTTAATTAGGTGATAAATCAAGATATCAATCCAATTACGCAAGGCTCAAAAGTAGGTTTTGGGCACTATCCTAGGGATGCGTCCTCACCTCTCAACAATCACAATTAGCCAAGCATACAATGAGGGTTTTGCTCTCCCAAAACAAGTGTTAGTTTTAATCAGTTTTTTTGGTCAACTCTGATTAGCAGTCCCGGTTTTAAGTTTGGTTATCACTTGATTAGTCCACCAAACAAAGCACGCCTAACGGTCAGTCCCGATTTCCTTTTAACCTAAGTTTCAAAAACCAAGGGGAGGGAGTCGAGAAAAACCGATGCAAATGCTGAAATCAATGATGCATGCCCAGTTCAGAAGACTTACAGTGATCCTCGTGCTCTACATGCGGGATGCAAGGCAGAATTGAAATTTTATACTATATGAATGCAAACGAGAAAACCGTTCCTAGACAAGCAGTTCTATTAGCGAGTGATGAACAAGTTAAATTTGACTAATAGTCCAGCGGTCTAAGTGCGTCTCGTTAAATGTGATGTGTGGTTCTAAATATTACGAGCACAAGCAATCAAGATAATCTAATAAAATGCTCTAAGAGCCGCGAGTGCAAGTCCTAGTCTACGTCAATCAACCACACGACCACGAGCGGGTCCAAAGTCCAGCCCGGATACAAACGCGAGCTCTCAAACAAGAGCCGCTGGAAAAAGCGAATTACCTAAGTTATTACAACACAATAATTACAAAAAGTTCTCTCAAAAATAAATAGTTCTCCTCGCACTTCAGCAGTCAACTCGCGTCGCGTCCGTCGACCTCCGATGCACTCCAAGTCCACCGGGCCCTCGCAAGGAAAGAAAGATGTATATTAGAGAGATAAATAAAAATATATACAAAAATATGAAGAGAAATAATTGCAAAAAAAATGGATTAAATACAAGTGGCTCGGGGGTCAGACTACCCGAGTAAGTGAAAATCTAAGTCCAAATTTTAAAACTAATCCCTAAGCCGTTTGTCTCCCCGGCAACGGTGCCATCTGACGGGTCGCTAAATACGGTGTTTAATTTGGTCACGTTGTAGCACGTGTACTTAGCGATTTGGTCAGAACCGAGAGAAGATCTCCGTGAAGAGTGTCTTGGCTTAATTTATATCCCGGGCAAGTCCGGGGTCGAACTCAGGGAGGCAAAGGAACAACTTGGGGTTAATTCAAAAATAAAGATTTTAGATATCCAACGCGTTTTTTTTAGATTTTTTTATGCAAATAGAATGTCAAAAACAAGATGCGGTGAATTACAACACTAAGAAAACATACAACAAGGCCAAATTAATTTTAATGGAAAAGAAGTCCAAATTAGCCAATTCGTATTTTTCCTAGAGTCCTAATCTAGAGGGGAACACAAAACACATTTTTTTGGAATTTTAGGGGTTAAAATGCAATAACTAAAAATGCATACTTTTTATGGGTGTTTTCGCAATTTATCACACAAACAGAAAGAAAAAATTATGAAAAAATTACTGGTACTAAAACATGATTCAAGAGGACTACAGTAATCTTTTTAGAATTTTCTGACAAGTTATGAATTTTTTATGATTTTTTTAGTGAAAACAGAGTGATAGTGAGTAATTAATTTCTATTAAATCCACGTTATCAAATTAATCAACTTGCGAATTATTTCAAGTAGAGATTTAGATGAGCAATCCAGGAGACTTGAAATTTCGTGAAAAGGATGTATGTGGATTTAATTAAAAATCAAATACCAAAAACACTCTACAATTTATTTCAGGCACAAGACATCTCCATTTTGGACGAAATTTGGATAGAAAATTAATCACTTATCAAGACATCACATATAATTTTTGTGGAATTTTTAGTCAACTATGTGTGAGATATTAATTTAATGGCACGGAATGGGTAAACTATGCAAAATTTCAGTTAAACAATTTTAATTAATTACCCATAGACCACAAAAATATAAATAAATGCTTAGATGACAGAGAATAAGTTGCTCCACACAATGCTATTTTTCATTGCATAAAAAGATGCCAAAATAAAGTCCAAATCACTAGTCAAACACAGGGGTCATTGTGCAAAATGATAACTAAAAATGAACAAGACAAATATATACAGGGACGTTTTTGTAATTACATAAACATGAGAAATAAAAATTGCAATTTTTACAAAATAAAAAAAATGAGAAAGGGAAAGGGACCTTCTTCTCCAGCGGATTGGGTTACGGAGGAACCCAACAAAAAGCGGCGGGGCGGCGCCGCTAGGGGGAACGCGGGGCGGCGGTGGCGGCAACAGAGGTGCGGCGTCGGCGGCGTGGCCGCGAGGAGGCGGCGGTGGGGGGCAGGCAGGCAGCGCGGAGTCGCAGGAGCGAGAGGAGCCGGAGGGGGTCGGCGGCCCCTGAAGGTTGGAGCCGCGGGTGGCGGCGAGCAGGTCGGCGGAGGGCCGCGAGGCCGGTGGCGGCGCGGGTGGTTGCCCGCACGCGGCCGCAACGGCGGCGTAGCCGCGGAGGCTGCGGCCGTGGAAGGAGGAAGGGAGGGGGGCGGCGGCGGCGCTGGCCGCTGCTGCTCCTGTTTACTTTTTTTTTGATTTTTTTTGATTTTTTTTATTTCTTTTTTCTGCTGTAATGCAAACTAATTTTTTTTATTTATATTTTTTTGTTTTGTTTAAACAGAAAATGAACAAATGCAAAATGAACAAATACTTTTAATTTTTTTTGTTTAAATAAAAGGATGAAGAAATGCAAAATGACAAATATGAACAAATGCAAATATGATGGTGGGTTGATCGTGATGATATGAAAATAAAAAAAAATGATATGGGGTTATGATGGATAAAAAAAATGATGGTGATCCAAACAACAAGGAAGCAAGATATTAGATAAAATAAAATAACAAGAGAAACGAGGAGAAATACTTACCTGATGTTCGCCGGGTTTGCGGAGCAGCTACGCTGGACTCCTGTTGTCGCCTCGATCCGATTGGCGAGATAAAAATCGGAGAATCTACACGAGCTCGACGGGGAACTCGTGACGCGAAGCGGAGCTCCGCGGATCTCACCTGAAGGAGGTCGTCGCTTGAGGACGATGCTTCGCCGCTGTCACCAACAAAACACTCCAAGCTCTCTCCTTATTCTATAAGAATGGTGGATGGGGAAAAAATGTGGATGTGGAGATGATTATAAAGAGATGAATAATGGGAGTTAGAGAGGTGGTGGTGTTGAATGAGAAGTTAGATTATTGGTGGAGTTGAATGGGAGGTTATATGAAGAATATGGAGTGGAATGGAGGTTGAAAGAAGACTTGGAGGTTAATGGAGAAAGGGAAGTTATTGTAGAGAATGTTATTAAATAAATAAAAAAATGAAATGAAATAAAGTAGGCTACTAAAAAGAGAAAATAAAATAAAGAGAAGAAAAAGAGTGGTGAATTTACAAAAAGAAGATATACAACATGTACATTTTTTTGTTTGCTTTTCTTTTTATATAGTTTTTTTGTCTTTTTAATAGTAGCTATGTACAATAGGAAAATACAATAAAATAGTACAATCAAAATACAAGACGACAATGATTTTTTTTGGATTTTTAGTAATTAAGAAAGATAAAATAAAAAATGAAGAAAGAAAGAATATATACATAATATACAATGTACATCTAGGTCCCAAAACCCAACTTTTGTAAACAAGCTCTGATTTTAATGAAACCACTTCCGTTGGATAGATAATTTTCTAACTTGGACATTAAAAGTGAGTTTGGTGAATTTGGAGTTCATACGGAGCGGGAATTTAGCTTGGAAGTTGGTCTTTACGGCTTTTTCCCATTGCGATATAGGAGCATTTATTTGAGATATAATTTATTTTGTATTTTTGTATTTTTATGTACATTATTATGAACAAGTTAGAGAAAGAATTAGCCAAAAAGGAGTTGAAATGAAATTATTAAAAATACATGAATTTTTGGGTTATTTACAGGTATAAAACTCCTTTATTTTGCGGCTTTTTTATGTTAATTTATTTTATACAATCCAATATACAATAATTAGTGTGTTTTAATTACAAGAGTTATTTTGTTAATTAATAGATTTTATGGATAATATTTAGGGAATTTACTCACGGATTTTGCTAAGATTAAGATATTAAGATGATGAATTGTGGATTCATCACCACCTATGATAGGTTCAAGAACCTATTCTTGAAAAAATTCTACCCCTTGAGCCGAACCAATCAAATGAGGACTCGCATCACTAGCTTATCTCAGATGCCAAATGAACCATTTTGTGATGCATGGGATAGATTTAAAGATCTGCTGCAAAAATGTCCCTGCCATGACCTAGATAATAACATCCTGGTCCAATCTCTCTATTCTGGCCTTAACCACGGGACTCAGGGTCTAGTCAGCGCTGCCTGTGGAGGAAACTACACATCCCGAGGAGCTGATACCGTCTGGAAAATACTGGAGCAAATGGCGGAGACTAGCCGTTCACAAATTGCTAGTAAATCTTACACTGATTCACTGAACAACTATCAAGCCAAAGGAGGGAAACAAACTGTCGTAGAAATAGCAGAGGACTTGCTGCCCAACATAAACATCTTCACAGACAAATTAACAGTTGTGGATCACATTAATAAAAGGGTGAACGGCATCGACAACCGGCTCTCCCAGTTTCCAAAGCAAATGGAGGAACTCACTGAGAAGGTATCCAAGATAGGGATGCCTACTGCACCTACGATCCCAATTTATCATGTGCATCATGTCCAAGAGCAGCCAGGCTCTGGACAACCGCAACCATGGACTCAGGACCAATCCTATGTCCAACCTTCTCATCAGTCACCTCCTCCAGCCGAGACAGTCATAGAAGCCCCGCCTCTGACCTTCGAGATAAACGGCATCTGGTACACACAGGATAATACCCGATAAGGTAATCCGGGGGACCGCCAGCAATATCAGCGTCCACCCACCTTCTACAATGCCGCTCCACAACACAATCAGCCCTCAAGGCAGCAGCAACCACACGACCGTCAAAACCAACCTCAACAACATCGTCAACAGTATCATACTCCAAATCAAGCATCTCGATCATCCAAACCTCCAGAAAACGCGGTTGATATCCAAAAATAAATGCTGGAGGAAATTCGCAGCTTCCGGAATGAACTATACGACCTATGGGTAGATGTTAATCGTCTATCCCGTTGGAAGGAAGAACAGACAGCCCCAGTCACAGCAATTCCCGCCCAAGTTCAAGCTAACCCCAGTAGCTTGAACAAATCTCAATCATCTCAATACAATAATCAGGTATATTACTCAGATTTTTCCACATCTGAACACGAGATCCTTTCGTTTAACAATATCAATGCCATGTCCCTCAGGAGCGGAAGGACTGTAGTCGTACCTGACCGGACAAGGGAAGCTGACCATCATGACTCGGAAGATCAACCGGAGGATGCTTCTGAGGATGAAGACAAAGGACGCCCGAGGATTTCAACCCAAAAAAGGGAAAAGCATCTATGGAGACCACAGAGGACCTTGAACCTCCAGTTGCTGCAAAAATACCTTTGTCACCATTTCAGCAACATGATTATCATCCAAAACATTATGATTGTAATAAGAACTCCAAATTCAAGAAAGATGCTCTTATTTATGATTCTGGATCTCTTTCTCCTATCTCAAATTCTTCCATTCCTTTCCCCCATGCTCTCAAGAAAGGAAGACAAAAGAAAACTATCCAGAGTGACTCAGTGATGGAAAAGTTCTGTCAACAAAACATCACAGTGAAGGTATCCTTTGATCAATATATGGCCAGTAACCTTGCATTTCAGAAATATTTGAAATGAAATGTACTCCCACCCGGACTCGAACAAAGAAAACAAACCAGTTTGTGGAGACCCATGTTCTGACAGTGGCCACTACCAAATGCGTGATAAACCAACATTTACCAAGAAAGAAAAGAGATCTGGGTGCTCATTATGTGGAAAGCCGCATTGGCGGTATCGCATTCGCACGCACACTTCTCGACAATGGTTCTTCCATCAATCTTCTTCCCTTAGCCTTATATTACCGATTGAAGTTAGGACCTCTTCAGAAATCACTATCTTTACTCCAATTCACTGACAAGTCTACTAAAAGACCTAAGGGAGAAGTGAAAAATGTTATCATTATGGTTGAGGGTACAGAATACAAAGTGGACTTCACTGTCCTTGACACAGAGACCCTGAACCATTGGAAAGAGTCACAAATCATTTTGGGAAGACCATTCTTAAGAACCGCCAAGGCTGTATTCGATTATGGCACCGGAATAATGAAATTCCGCTCCCTAGATGGAGAAGTAGATCTGGAAATGAAACAAACAAAATGGCAAAGACCCGATTCCGAATCCACCACTGAAGATGCAGAAACATCCGAGTGCAATCTTATCAGCACTACTGGACCTTGGGACCAACTGCCAGATCCTCACATGGATACCATCACATCAGAAGAAGAAACAATGCACCATACAGTGTGTGAGCTATTTCCAGACAAATCTGAACACCTGGATATGTACAATCTTGACGACACAGAACTCCTTTCGTATTGGTCCATCCCATCCTCTTCGGAAAAAATCAATGACAAGTTGGACGCGGCTTTGTCTGATTTACCGCAATACTTTTGCGATCCGACTCACTTTCCTTCAAAATCAGTGGCTAGCATATCACAAGATGATCCACCACCAATCACTGAACCAGACTTAAAAGATATTCAACCAGATTTGATTGATGATGTAGATCTACCAGAGCTGAAACCTCTCCCTCCCACACTGAAGTATGCATTTCTCAATGAACCCAAAGACAAATTCCCTGTGATCATTAGCTCATCATTAACTTTAGACCAAGAATCCAGACTACTAGAAGTCCTTGAGCGAAATCGAAAAGCCATCGGTTGGACTGTGTCGGATCTCGTAGGAATCAACCCCGCTCTCTGCTCGCACCAAATTTATGTCGAGGATAACGCAAGGCCTTCCCATGAATTTCAGAGAAGATTAAACCCCAATCTTCGGGAAGTGGTTAAGAAAGAGATAGAGAAATGGTGCAAAGCAGGTTTTATATACCTCATTTCTGACTCCAAGTGGGTGGCCCCCCTTCATGTTGTCCCGAAGAAATCGGCAATCCAGATGGTCACCAATGAGGAGGGGGTAGAGATCGCGACCCGAGTACCCACGTCGTGGCGTGTCTGAGTCGATTACAGACGCCTGAATGCTGCGACCAAGAAAGATTACTTTCCACTGCCATTTATTGATCAAATCTTGGAGAGACTTGCAGGGAAAGCATTCTTTTGTTTTCTTGATGGGTACTCCGGCTACAATCAAGTAGCTATCGCTCCCGAGGATTAGGAAAAAACCACATTTACATGTCCCTTCGGTACCTACGCATTCAAGCGCATGCCATTTGGGCTTTGTAATGCCCCAGGCACATTTCAGCGGTGCATGATTGCCGTATTTGCCGAAATGGTGGGTGATTTCCTGGAAGTCTTCATGGATGACTTCTCGATCCATGGTGATTCATTTGATACATGTTTAGCGCACTTGGACCGAGTCCTCAAGAGATGCAGGGAGGTTAATTTGGTACTCTCCTGTGAGAAGAGTCACTTTATGGTGACTGAGGGTATCGTATTGGGGCATGTCTTCTCCAAAAAGGGAATGGAGGTCGACCCTGCCAAGGTGGATGTGATCAAGAAACTTGAGCCACCAACCAACGTCAAGTCAGTGCGGTCTTTTCTAGGGCATGTTGGATTTTATCGAAGGTTTATCCCTGATTTTTCAAAAATCGCCCGCCCACTGACTGAGCTCTTCGGAAAAGACACCGAGTTTATTGTAAATCACAAGTGTCTTGAGGCCTTCGAGCTCCTGAAAAAGAAAATATGTGAATCGTCGATATTACAAGCTCCCGACTGGTCTCTTCCCTTTGAGATCATAACTGATGCATCGGATTTGCGGTCGGAGCTGTGCTTGGACAAAGACGGGATGGAATCCCTTATGCAATTCACTACGCGAGCAAAGTATTGGATCCTGCACAGAAAAATTATACAGTAACTGAAAAGGAAATGCTCGCGGTTGTTTGGGCCCTTGAAAAATTCAGATCATATATATTGGGCTCCAAGGTGACAATTTTCACTAATCATACGGCAATTAGATACCTCATGGATAAGAAAGATGCCAAGGCACGACTTTTGAGGTGGATCCTGTTAATCCGGGAATTTAATTTGTAGATTAAAGATAAACCTGGAATAAAGAATGTTGTTGCTGATCACCTTTCCCGAATTGAGAAAAATGATTATCCTGATACTGGACCTATTAAGGAAACCTTTCCAGACGAATCTGTTTGCGTTATTGATTCGACCCCATGGTATTCCAACATCGTGAACTATCTTGTCTCCAAGAAGGTTCCCTTTGGTTGGACCAAGAAAATGATTGATAAACTAAAGTCGGATTCAAGAAAATACCATTGGGACGATCCTTTCCTTTTTTATGAAGGAGCGGATTATGTCTGGAGAAGATGTATTCCTCATGAAGAATACCAGAGTGTCCTCACACATTGTCATACTCTCGAGGCTGGAGGGCACCATTCGGGAAAGAGAACCGCACACAAGGTACTCCAATGTGGATTTTACTGGCAGACCTTATTTCGTGATGCTAATGAATTTGTACGGTCTTGCCCGATTTGTCAAAAGATGGGAGGGACTGTTGGTTATAGAGATGCAATGCCCATGCAACTAATGATTTTCTGTGATGTTTTCGATGCATGGGGGGTTGATTTCATGGGTCCCTTTCCCAATAGCAATGGATTTGAATACATCTTGTTAGCGGTTGATTATTTGTCTAGATGGGTAGAGGCTATTCCAACCCGAACCGCAGATAGCAAAACCGTCTGTAAGTTTATCAAGGATAATATCATTACAAGGTTCGGAATACCAAAAGTTTTGATTTCTGATGGAGGTAGCCACTTCGTGAATAAGGAAATGAGATCTTTGGCTAAAGAGTATAAATTTGAGCATAGAATAGCCAACCCATATCATCCACAATCTAATGGTATGGCAGAAGTTTCTAATAGAGAGGTGAAGAGTATTCTTCAAAAATTGGTTCGTCCAGATAGGAAGGACTGGTCAAAACTCTTGGACCGGGTTCTGTGGGCCTATAGGACAACCTACAAGACTCCACTCGGTACTTCACCTTTTAGGATGATCTATGGCAAGCCATGCCATCTACCTGCAGAATTGATTCGCAAATCGGAATGGGCGATCAAAAAATTGAATTGGAGTTGTCACCTAGGGAAATTATGTCGAGACTTGAATTTAAATGAGCTAATTGAAATCCGAAACCGAGCATATGACAACAGTGTAATCTATAAGGACAAGGTCAAGAGATGGCATGATAGACACATTCGAGATAAAACCTTTGTCCCTGGGCAGAAAGTGTGGTTGTTTAATGCTCGGTTAAAGATCTTTCATGGAAAGCTGAAATCAAAATGGACGGGTCCCTATGTTGTCATCGATGTGCATACCAATGGAAGTGTGGATATTGCCGAACTCAAAGATAATGCACAACCTTTTTTAGTGAATGGACAATTACTGAAGCCATATATAGAATCATCCAAAGAGCATACAGTGCAAGTTGAGGTCATCTACTTCACGCAGAGCGAGGACATTGAAGATTTATCAGATCAATACCACCCTCCCTCCCGACCACTCAGTCTCCTTGTACAACTTCTTCCTCTACTTAGGCCAAGGCCTAAGTATAGGGGGGACCGATGCCATCTATATATACCATCACACTCCATCTCCAGATCGACTCACCTCCACCCTTCTTTTATACTTAGGCTGACCAAAGCCTAAGTATAGGAGGAACCAACACCCACCTCTATATACTCTCCTCATTCACATACCCTGACCCCTTCATTTTTTCTTTCTTTTCCACTCTTCTTCTATACTTAGACTATTCACAGTCTAAGTATAGGGGGGCGATTATGTATATCTTGTTCTTTTTCCTTTTTCACTCTCTTACGCTTAGCCCGAGCTATGTCTTCTTTACGCTTCTTGTGCTCTAAGGACACAACACTCGCTAAGTATAGGGGGGTCTGTATATATACTGTGTATATATTTTAGCCATACCTCGTACTTTCACGTAAGTCTATATGTATTTATGGGGTGGGTAATTAATAAAAAAAAGAAAGAAGAAAAATTTTTTTTGCCACTAACACTGACCGTACCCAAAAATGTTTGAAAAAAAGAGAAGAAGGCTTCTTATTCATTTTTGCACAAAAAAATGTTAAAAAAATATATATTCAAAAAAAATAAAAAAAAGTGTCTGCATTCCACACACCTGCACTTCATTCAGCATCGCATTTGCATCCGTGAAAAGTCATTGGGTTCTGATCCGAGTCATGAGTCGAAACCGAGAGTGGTCTGGACTTGACCTTAATCCACCTAATTTTTAGAGGAACTTCACCGAGAAATAGGATTTAAGAGTCTTCAGGTCTTTGACTTAATCCTTTGAGTTCCACATGACAATGTACAGCGTTTGACTCTTAGTGTCTAACCTGATCTCTTCATTCTAGGTACAACTCCGGAATAGGGAATTAATTTGTACTCTCGCACTATGCACTTAGCTCAACTCAGACGGGATGTTGGAAGACTGTGTGAGTTTCTTTTCTGGTAGCGTGGAAATCTAAAGACCGGAGTACGGGTTGAAATAAAGCTTCAGAAAAGGGATGGACGACTGGGCACAATTTTTTCTAAGACACCAAAAAATGTACGGAAATAAAAGATTCTATAACCGTAGGGGCAAAACAAGATCCAAGCAGAACCACCAAAAATTCCAAATACAAAGAAGCAACTACCAAATAAAATCTGACCAAAAAGGTCCAAGCTTCAAGAAACCTGCAGATCTTGGTGGAGACTCGGCTACACTGACCATCTTCACAAGGAGAGGTGACTACACTGGTCCACACTAGTCCGACATTCTGGGTGAGAAGAGCTAAAACCTTTCACCCACATGAACCGGTTATTCAATGTTCATAGGGTATACTTTAGGAAGAGGATTGATCTAAGATGACTTCTGAGCCGAAACTGTAGCAATGATGTGTAGAACTTGAGGGCTGTTGATTTTAAAATTCTAAGTCTCACAAAAGTTCCAACACGCAAACAATGCAAAGGTTGAGTTTAGGTTCACTTTCACCTTCAGCTCATGGTCTTGGTATGGAACCCAATCTCATTTCACCTCATGGCATTTCTTTTTGATGCTCAGGGACGAGCATTGTTTAAGTATAGGGGGATGATGAATCTCGTATTCATCACTCTAAATCTCATTTCTTAAGCTCAAAATCCTCAAAATCAACAGCATTCTTGCATCTATTTTGCATAATTAGCATTCATGCATGTTTCCATAAGAATGACATTTTTAGCACAAAATTCTGCATAAAATAAGAAGCCAAAAATCCATGTCAAAAATGACATGTAAATAGCCTAACTTCCCGGATTTTCAACCCATTCAAGCTAACTCCGAATAACACAAAACCACCTCCACTGTGTACATATCACTAACAAGAATAAATGAAAAATACAAAAAAATACCTAACCCAAATAAGCGGACCAAAAACCCAAACCATAATTTCAGCATTTCCGGACTAAAAACCTCATATCTTCCTCATCCAGTGTCCGATTTAATCCTACTCACTTTTGAACTAATGTACATTCAAATACCTTCAAAACAAGACCAAGTTCAAGTGAACCGGAGCTCATATGTGAAAGTTGGGTTTTGGGCCTCTTTTGTACATTGTATATTTTAGTTGTTTTTGACCTAATATTTTATGTACATATTTTATTAATTAATAAAAGTCCCAAAAAAAATTAGATTAATGTGTCTTTATTTATCTTTGATTTTTCCGCAATTTTTTCCGGATTTTTATCTGTTTTAAAAATAACAAAAAAATTACAAAATCCCAAAATTAAGGTATTCTATGTACATATGATACCCTAAAAATTCACTTTGTACATTTGATCGATTTTGGTTTTTATGTCTTCATGAAAGTTGTAGATCTCATCGAGACGAGCAACTTTCGTGAAGAAACTTTTTTGATCCAAGGTCATTTACTATTTATTTTTGATTTTACAAAATATTTATTTTCTGAATTATCTGGTGCTGATACGTGGCAGCACCTGGTGCCGCCACGTGTCGGCCATTTTCAGCCTTTTTATAATTCATTTTTATAAAAAAAATAAAAAAAAAGACCGAGCACGTGCAACGCACGTGCAGCTCCTGCACGCGCACTGCACGTGCGCCTCCGCCTCTCCCCCTTGTGCGTGACACGTGGCGCAACAAGCGCCATCCGATCACGCTCGATCAGACGGTGCCTGTGTGTCGTGCACCTCCCGCTCCCTTTCCCTTTTCGACTCGCCTCCGCCGATCTCCTCCGAGATCTCCGACGCGCCGCCTTCCCCTTTTGCATCCCGCGAATCCCTCGCCATGAATCTCGCGCCATCTCCGATCACCTTCGTGATCCCCCGTATCTCGCCGTCCCCGACCTTCCATCTCCGAGCCTCACCCTCTCTCCTATTTAAGAACCACCGCCACCTCCCTCGCAATCCATCCGCCGATTTACCTCGCTAGGTGGTGACAGACCTCGACGCCGGCGTGATCCGAGGATATCTTCCTCGTCGCAACCATCTCCTCTAGGCGCTGCTCGCTCCGGCCACTACTCGCCATCGAGCCCAACCTTTCCTCAGGTATCCTCTCTCCCTCCCTCTCTCTCTCTCTCTTTCTCGCTCTGTCCCTGCCGTCGTTCACCTCCATCCACCGACAACGCCTCGCCGCTCTCCTCCGCCTACGACCTCACGCTCCCTCGACGTCCCACGGCCGTGTGTCGGCCATCGCGGCCACCTTCGCCGCCTCGACTCTGTCTTGGCCAATCCGCCGCACCGCCAAGCTCCACCAGGAGCGGCACCGTCCACCGCCAACATCAACGCCTCTGCCACCTCTTCGCCTCCATCTCCGTCTCGCCACCGCCGACGATCGACCACGCCACCGCTTCATCGACCTTCGAGCACCGACGACCACCACCGCGCTCATCTTCGCTGGCCAACGACACCTTCACTGCCATCGGCCGACAACGCCAACCTCCGCCCAGGAGCTTCACGCCACCACCTCCCGCGTGGTGCCTTGGCCTTCGACGACCACCGACGACGCTACCCTCGCCACGCCGGCGCAGCTCCGGTGCTCCTCCGCCGAACATCGGCCCTCGACCACCTCGCCAGACCGCCAGCGGCCGGGCCCGGAGCCCGAGGCCCCGGCACGTGCGAGGCACGTACGTGGGGAACACCCCTTTCTCATCCCCAGGGGTCACGTGATCTGCACGTGACCCGCTGGGTCAATTGCAGCGACCCCCCCAGAAGATTCTCTATTTGCATTTCAACCCCCGCCAGTCAAGGGCACGTGCGGAGCACGTGTCCCTTGGAAATTTTGCAACCTCGCCCCTCTGATTACCGGTAATTGCATTTAGGTCCCCGTCTGCCTTTTATTTTAATTATAGTTATTGCATTTATACCCCTGTGTTTCCCCCTTGTTTTGGACCTCTTTATTGCAGCATTTCATTAATCTAAAAATAGCATGATGTTTGTTAATTGACTCTCTACACTTTGACATGTTGTGGGTATTTTTCTGATTGATGGTTAATTAATAAATAATTGTTTTGCGGAAATTTGCATATTTTGCCCATCTCTTGCTCTGAAATTCATAGTTGATTAACCATTGCTCTAAAAATCCCCGAAAAATCAAACATTGTAAAGTTAATTGTGTTTAACATTGTGCCCAAAAAGATTTGCATTTTCATGCATATTTTGTTTTGTAAAAATCATTTTGCATATTGTAGTATTTAATTTTTAATAGGTATTAAACCCTACATTTTCGAGGGTTAGGATTTTTCTGAGATTCATCATATAGTGATAGATTTTAGATAATTTTATTTCTTGAAAATAAGTAGGTTTAATATTTATTAAAATTAAATATTGAAAATCATTTTGTTTGCATTTAAAAATCCCTAAAAAATTCATATCGCATCCAAAAATTCCAAAAAAATTATAGTGCACTCATTTCATCATATTTCACATTGTGGTCAAGTTTTATATTTTTCGGACATCATTTGAACGTAATTTACATTTTAGTCCCCAAAATAGGCCAAAACTGCATTTTGCATCCCTTAATACATTGAAAATTCCAAAAACAGACCGCCTCGAAAACCGAACACAAACTTTGATAGACATTTCTCTAGGTTGTTCCTTTGCCTCCTTGTGATCGACCTTGGGACTTGCCTAAGTAAAATAAACATAAAACCACGAGATTAAAAATTGAATAAATTATTTGTGGTATTTTCTTGACCGATTCCGATTACCGCCTACAACGCATGACACATAATTTTTACGCACTTCACGATAAAAACACATCCTTAAACCCGGTATTTTCGGACTCGTCAGGAGGAAATTCGGAGTGCGGCGCATGACCAGCTCGCTTCCCTCCAAAGGACATATATACGGACCAACACGGTATCGTTGTGAATAAGGCTCCAACCCTGCGGGATGGTGGAGGCAAATTTGTTCCTGCTTTGAGGCCTAATCTTTGTCTCAACAAGGCCAACAATTTCCACACCCATCAATTTGATTGTATTAAAAAGCGCCCTTTGCTTGCACAGCCTATTAAGACCGCGGATGTTACAAGCAATAATAGACATTAAGGGATGTTGTTAGAGGGCGGCGATGCCACTGAATTTTGCCCAGTGGCCTTGGGCGGCCTTCTCTTCATGTGAGTTGTAGTTGCCCAGCTTGGGTTGTCCACCACAAGCTGCTCTGGGAGGCCCCTTTCCGGATCCGATCCCGTTCCGCAATCAGGGTTGTTTAGGTCAATCCCAGTAGAGGATTGTTCCTCCTGATGCAATTGAGTATTCCTTTTAACAACGACCACCTTTCTATGGAGGAGGTGCTTGGTGCCGAAAGGAAAGGCATTGATTACTTTGGCAGAGGATGAAGTACGTTTGGGGACCTTTTGTGTGGATGTGAAAGGAGGCTTGTGAAGAGGAGGCTGATTGCCATTAATATCATTAACGGTTCCCTGATGGTCGTTACTTCCAGAGAGCAGAGTAGACTCAAGCGAGTGCTCCTGTGGTTGCTGGTTTGAGCATTCACTGCGGTTCCCACCATCAGCAGTATGAAAGGGGGGGCTAAAATGAGGAATAGGGCTGGAGCTGGCAGAAGGTCCACCCCTATGGCTGGGGGGCCTCCGTCGAGGTAGCTTCCCCATTTTGTAGCATCTGATCAGGTTCCCCACCGGAGGTGGGACAACGCTCGGTCGGATGTCCAAAGGAGATGCAATTGGAGCAACGAGGGGGCTACCATTCAACCTCGACACCAATCATCTGCCTAAGGCCACTGAAGAAAACCAGAGGGATCACCTTGGGTATGAGCTTTGAAGCATGGATGGAAACACAACATCGCGCGTAGCCCTCCGAGGTGCCGTTGGCAGTAGCACTATCCATGAAAAGGGGAGTACCCACGAAGCTGGCGAGCTTGTTGAAGATAAGTTCCGGACAATGACCAAGGCTAAGGCCATGGAATCTCACCCAGACTGGGAGTTCGCTTAGCAAATCTCGCTCCAGGCGGGTGTATACCTCCCATCGTCTGACCACCATGAAACGACCTTGAAAAAGCCGTGGGCCTCCATTGATGATACGATCACAATCCCTCTCATTAGAGAGTTTCATGTAAAAGAAACCGTTGACTCGTGGGAAGAGCTTGAAGGGCCCCGAAGGCTTCCAGACTTTTTCAATGAAGGAGAAATGTAATTTGCGATAGGGGGTCTTACCAAGGACGTAGAAGGTTAGGGTGTTCTCCTAGAGGTTGTCCAGCGAACGTGATTCAGCCTCCGAAACGAAAGAAACTTCTTCCCCTTCAAATAGAAAACATGTGGCGTGAACGCAAGGCGACACATGTGGAGGGGAGGAGTGGAGGGGAGGAGGAAATGGTGGGGTTGAGGGATGATGGTGGTGGTGGTTGTGGCGGCGACAAAGGGGGAAGGGGGTCGGGGGATGAGGTAGGGTTAATAGTCTCGATTGATTTTAATACATACCCAAAGAATTACCAAAAAAAAAGAGGGATGCACACGAGTTATTGAAAAAAATAAAGGCATAACCGTAACTATAGAATCTGGAGGCCCACATTGTAAAAACCCTATCCGGGTTGGGATTCCACGACACTCCACGTTCCACACTTCCTCCTCCCTTCATCTATCGTTTTGCGGCGAAGACAAAGCGGTCGCTCGCGGCATCTAGGATTTCCGGGAGCGGAGAACAGCACACATCCGGCGAGTCGCGACGAGGTGAGTTTGCTCCTCTCCTTCTCTCTTTACGAGGGCGTTGCCGGCGGCCGCCGTGAGCCACGCCGGCCACGTTTCGAGCGACGACGACGCGCTGCACGGCGCGGCCTCCGTCACGGGGGATCGGGGGTGGATGTCGCAGGACAGCTACTGCTGACCTACCTACGAAACTCGGAGCCGTCTTTTTCTGGCGGTGTAGATGGCGAGGGAGGGAGTGCGCTTGACCACAGTGCCTCGTGGATCCCATCGCTCATGAAAGCATGGGATCTCTTGTTCTTGGAGAAGTGCCACTGGAGTTGGAGGAAATTGCGATAGTTGGCACTTTCAGACCAGGGATTGGCTTGTGTTGTTGTGGGTTGATTTAGAAATCGACCTGCAATTGGAATCATTGATCTGAGAATTGAGCTGGATTCGTCGGATTTCTATTGGTTTCTGTAGTGTAGTGTGTGCACCATGAATGATAGTTTCATCCCCTCAAACCCCATCTACTTCTCTGATCTAATGCCATTCAATTTGTTGTCATTAGAAACTAATCTGATTGGTTCATTTCAGTTTTAATGGTAAAAGTTATGCGTGGAAAATGTACATGGACTCAATCAGAAGGGGTGGGTGTTCATGCAAAATATCTAAAGCCTTTCTTTCTGAGTAGAAGTGATGGATGGCGTGACCCATGGGATTGCCATTGATCGGAGTTTTGCTCGGATATTTTGTCTTTTATCATTGACTGCAAATTTCTCCCTGGAAGGAATCACTGTTGAATTTATTCTGGTTTTTCTGATAGGGCGTTGATGCTTTGGTTGAAATTGAAAGGAGGACCTTGACTTTGAATCCTTGGTGGCCCCGAGGAAGAGTGGTTGCTTGCAGAGTTCTATATCTATAGTATCTATCATAATCCTTACGTCAAGGATTACATCGGAATAGGAGACAAGCGGGCAACAAGCTGTGCCGCTAGCCCTTTTTGAATTGCAAAACCAATCCTTCTAAACACTACATCCGTAAACCGAGGAACCATCACATTACTGCTCATGACTTTTTGAATCCTCTTCAAAAGCTCAACAGCTTCTGGTGCTAAGAAACCAAAAGTATCAAAATCAAAAGGAATGAAGGCATGCTGATTCTCAGTGCATGCTTTCTCATGCACTGAGAATAGGTATGTCCAGCGAGTAGCAGAGAGAGACTGTCGACGTGGTGAGTCCGGCTCCTTCCCCGCTACTAATTCCTTTATCTATTTTGGGGTTCCTATTTCTCTTGGTTATTGTTTTTCCGGAGTAAGATATTGATCCTCCTTCCTTACATTATCGGGTGTTGTTGTTATCGTTTCCCTCCCCTCTTCTTTAATGCTGTGGCATTTATACTCTTTGTTTGGTCGAACATTTGCTCAAGACAATATTGTTCCTTTTCTTATTTCGATTCCCAAATGATATCATGTATTCTTTTTTATCTATGCAATTTGTTGTACAGTATGTCTACCACACAAAAGTCCAAGGTTCAAATCCCACTCTTGCAGGGGTTGCGTTAGGTAGTCGACGGCCAACGTAAAAATTGTCGAATCTTTCAACATGGATTTGGGCAAGAATCCATGTAGACGACCCTACTTATAGTGGGAGAAGGCTTAGTACATTTATAATTTGTTGTACAATATATGCACAATTAATCGTATTTTATGTTGCCCATTACAAATCTTTGCATAGTGTAACAAATGTCTCAAAGCATTTATAGTTTTTAATTTGTTTTTTAAATTTGATAGAGTAACTGTCTGTTCCACATAATAACCCGGATGGATTATTTGCATGTGCACTGCATATTTGTTTTGAACTATGTGGTCGAACGAAGCTTTCTCAAACTTGATTGCCATGTCTTAATTGATTGGTCTATTTTACCTCAGGTGTTGCGATTTTTAAATATCTTTATTTTTGTGTTGCAGTTAAGTAGAATGGCTAACAGGCCGCAGATCCCTACAAATAACTCTGCATTGATTGCTATCATTGCCGATGAGGTATTGATGATGTCTATTTTTCTGCATTGTTCATAGCTTAGTGTGGTACTCCTTGCAAATTCTCAATCGTTATGGTTTTCTGTACTGTATGTTCTCTGCTTGCTGATTGCTGGAGAAGAAAAATGTTTATGTGGTTCTTTGATGTAAGCTGTAGCATGTATTTGTTACTTATGACAATGTTCATATTGTGGATTTAGGATACAGTCACTGGATTTTTGCTGGCTGGTGTTGGCAATGTTGATTTGAGGAGGAAGACAAATTATCTCATTGTGGACTCGAGTATGTTCCATACAACTGTAGATCTTCTTACCATGTACAATATATTGCATGTATTTTTTTGAAAGTTCTAGTGATGACTCTCTTTCCTGATACTTGGATAGTGAATTTTTTAATTTAGCACTAGTAGTTTGTGATATCACATTTTGCAATTTCACATTTCAACCAGAACTGTTATGTTTTGAACATTTTATTAAGAATTTATTAAGCATATATTAGGATACTGTCAGGTATGAGGTATTGACAGCAGTATAGCTATGCTATTAATCTGTAATAACCATTTGTGGAATATGATTTTTTTAACATGATTTTTTACTAATACTTGGATAGAAAATAGCGAAGAAGGAAGCAAATAAGGCGGTAAGCGAAGCTAAGCCAAAAGCTTATGAAGTTTTGTACAAAAATCTCAACTCTAAAGAGAGCCAGAAGGATATATACAGGCTGGCTAAAGCAAGAGAAAGAAAGACCAAAGATTTTTCTCAAGTGAGAAGCATTAAGGATGAGGAAGGTCACATGCTTGTTACTTAGAAGGATATAGAGACTAGATGGAAGCAATATTTCCATAAGCTTTTCATTGGGGAAGGAAATAGAGAGATCACTTTGGGAAATCTAGCTAGTAGTGGAAGTTACTTGAATCGTACAAGGTATAGACAAATACAAAGAAAGGAAGTAGAGGAGGCTTTGAATGTTATGAGCAAGGTTCGAAATCTCGATTTCGTTTCGGTCACCTCCAATACCGAAATTTCGCCGATATTTCGGGAAATTTCGACGATTTCGGTGGAAATTTCGAAAATGGCTCAAAAAGTCATTTTTTGACCATTTTTTTGCAAATTAAGATATTTCAAGTTATTTACAACAATAAATAGCTCACATATACACAATTTTATCATGTATATTGCTCATATATGCCCCTTATATCACACATATCGGTCATATCGATCATATCGATCATTTCGCTGTTAAGGCTGATTATTGATGGATACATATTGGAAATGGATTCATTAAATCCAAGTTCTTAAAACGACAATAGCTAACAAATGCCTACTTATATCACACATATCTCTCATCCATATGCCTTATATCGCACATATTGGTCATTTCGTTGTTAAGTCTGATTATTGATTGATACATATTGGAAATGGATATAATAAAATCCAAGTTCTTAAACAATAATAGCTAACAAATGCAAAGGGAGGTGAAGCTCCCTACGTTGAAGAAACATTGTATGTATCCCCCCAGTTGCACCATACCCTACCAGAATGGGGGTAATAAAATATATAAATCATGATGTGTTTTGATATAGAGAATTGGTAAATACTAAATAGTTAGTAAAATGATTAAAATTAAGATCACATGATTAATATCGTTGATTTACATAGGTATCGACAAAATTTCGCCCATATCGGTTGAAATCCGAGAAATTTTGAACTGAAAACATGAATTTCGACCGATATGGGTCAAAATGTCGAAATATTACCGATATTTCGACCCATTTCGGTCGAAATCCGGGAAATCGATATATATAGGTGTTTCGAAAGACCCTCCTTGTCGAAACCGAAATTTCAGCGAAATTTCGCCGAAATTTTGCGAAATTTAATTCCATGGTTATGAGACATGGGAAAGGTGTAGGACATGATGGCATTCCTATAAAAGTTTGGAGAGTTTTAGGTGAGCATGGTTTGACTTGGCTTACAAATTTATCCAATGTTATTTGACGAAGCAAGAAAATACCCGAAGAATGGAGGAGAAGTATCGTTGTGCCTCTTTATAAGAACAAAGGAGACATTCAAAATTGTTCAAATTACGGAGGTATAAAGCTGATAAGTCACACTATGAAAATTTGGGAACGTGTGATCGAAAGAAGGTTGAGGCAAATTTCCAAAGTAAAAGAAAACTAATTCGGATTCATGCCAGGTCGCTCAACTATTGAAGCCATCCACTTGCTAAGGAGAATAATGGAGATTTACAGAGCTAAAAAGTTTTATGATTCTGTCCCACGAGAGATATTATGGAGAGTTTTGGAGAATAGACAAGTACATATCCTATACATCAACCTCATAAAAGATATATATGAATGATTGTATGATAGGATACAATCTGGGAAGACTGACTATTTTGACATCAACATTAATCTGCATCAAGGTTCAACTTTGAGTTCATTTCTTTTTATTTTGATTATGGACGAGTTGACAAGTCACATTCAGGATGAGATACCTTGGTGTATGTTATTCGTTGATGATATTGTGTTGATTAATGAGACTAGAGATGGAGTAAATGGGAAGCTTGAGGTCTGAAGACATGCGTTGGAGATTAAAAGATTTCGTATAAGTATGACTAAGATTGAATATATGGAGTGCACTTTGATAGAAGCAATGGTGGAGGAATTAGGGTTAAGATAGGTTATGATAACATTCAGAAGAGAGATTCTTTTAGATACTTGGGATCTATTTTGCAACATGATGGGGAAATTGATGGAGATGCTACAAATAGAATAAATGCAGGTTGGCTAAAGTGGAGAGAAGCCTCTATTGTTCTCTGTGATAAGAAAATTCCTTTGGAGTGTCAAAAAAAAAAAGAAAATTCCTTTGAAAATCAAAGAAAAGTTTTACAAAATAGTTGTGAGAAGTGATATGCTCTATGGATCTGAATGTTGGCTTGCGAACCATAGACACATGCAGAGAATGGCAGTAGCAGAATGAAAATGCTAAGGTGGATGTGTGGACACACACGTAAAGATTGTATTCGTATTGATGCCATCGAAAGGAAAGTTGGTGTAGCTCCGATCGAGGATAAGATGTGAGAAAATCGCTTAAGGTGGTTTGGCCATTTGCAAAAGAGGTTAGCTAATGCACCGATGATGAGATATGAGTTTTGGAATGTTGACTTGGCTAAAAGAGGTCGAGGAAGGCCCAAGAAGTGTTGGAATGAGACTATACGAAGGGATCTTAGTTTTTTGGATCTAAGCCCGGGAATGACCCAAGATAGATCTCATGTAGCCGACCCTACTTAATGTGGGAAAAGGCTTTATTGTTGTTGTTGTTTTACTAATAGATATTAGGTTCTGGTAACTCCTTTATTTCATGAAAATTGAACATTTATAATCACCCCTTCTTGGGTTATACATGTAAAATAAAAAGGATAAAAAAAGAACTGACTAAAAAAACAAATTCTAAGTGAATTTGTTCTGGAAACAAAAAACAACTGCAATTCAAAATTGATCCCAATGTAACTGCAGACTTGGTGCATCCGGCTTGACCAATTATTCTACTTGATGTTCAGCAATTGAGAACTGTCAGTGGAACAATCTCAACACCTCCCTGATAACCACAATGATAGCACTCCTCAATAGTTGTTTTCAGTTCAGAATAGTTTGGAACATATTCCACCCAATACTTTTTAGCATGGTCTGTCAAGAGAATAGAAACAGCGGTTGCTTCTTCAACAATCCATATTACCAACCTAGTCTTGGTTCTGATACAATTTATAGTAACAACAAAATTTTACATCTTCCTCCAGTCCCGGATCATTATCAAAAAAATATGTCCTTTGCCTTTGGTGATAATCTGCTAAAGCATCTCAGAATGATATGGTGCACAGCTCCAGCCAACAAATTATCAACTTGTACACTCCGTCAGCTGAGCACATACCTTTCAGCAAAGCAGGAAAGTTTTTTTTATTCAAAGTCAGTCCCATGTGTCTATCCATCTCCCAATTGTGTGTGCAGCCCAGTAGCAGTTATAAAATCATATAACAAGTTCTCCAGTCAATACCTTCAGAAGCCAATCATAACCACACCAACATGGCTAAAGATTGAAAATAAGAATTGTAAACGGTAAAGAACTTTGCTGCTGTGCACACGTCCAAAGATGTTAGTACTTTGCCAAATGCCAATGAAAAATTCCAAACTTAAATTCTCTATCTAATCGGACAGAAGCTTTAATCAGTCTGCTCCCTTCAAGCTTTCTCAAAGCTTCAGTCAAGTGTGGACAATTTCCCAGACGCAAAAATGCAATGCTAAAAAGAGCGTTAAGTATGAATGTATCTCCAATTTCCAATAGCAAGGATATGAATACTTAGCTGGTTGTGCATACATCAGAGAATTGTGTGCACTTCCAAATATCTGTGCCAAAGTATTCAGCTTGTGTCCTTCCTAGATCAAAGGCACTGCCAGTAAATCAGTAGCTACAGAAAATATGTAAAATAAAAAATCACAAAATAGAGTCAACTCTAACAAAGGGAATATGGCCTTAGTTATTGCGCACACATCAGATGTGAGCACCTTCCAATTCCCATGCCACAACAATATATAGACATCTGTTACGTTTTAATACCAAGCGATTCTTCTGGTAACATCAGTAAAATTCTTGGCTTCGTTTCATAGCATTTGAGAATAGACCTAGATGCTCAAGAAAACCCAATCTTTAGTCTTGAAAATTCAGCAAGCAATCCATTTTTTTGAAATCATCTTTGTATCCTTCATTGCCTAAAAGCCATCAATTTCTAAGAAAAAACCAATATTCAAAATAAATCAAACCATCTATGCTAGTCAAAAGAGAAGACCCAAATCATAGCATACGTATCTGATGTGCACACGTCATTGATGCGTGCTCTTTCCATGAGAGATGCTTTGTCATAAGTAATCCAAACCCTTTAGCTGCAACTTGAACTAAAATGCCTTTTAATTTGAGAGTCCACCACCAAATAGGAATAACCTTCATCTAGTATATTTTCCAGTTGAACCATACTAGAAGAGTGTTATTTGAACCGCTCACAAGGAACAGAATGCTTTTCCAACTTATCAATCTTTGATAATTCATTAGCAGAATAAAAGATAATTCTACTTTTAGAAGAAATCCCCATGTTAGCCAAGCATTCCACTAATTTGCTTCTCTATAAAGATGTGTCACCTTGACAATAGTTTGTTCAGCCTCTTTAAATCATTCCACCAATTCTGTAAGTCCCTAATCATGCAACCTTCCTTTTTCCTGCATATGAACAATAGATGTAAAATCCATCCATCAAAATATTATGAAAAATATTTATTTGCACAAATTTTAAATCCATTCAGAAGCGCTCTCATTTCAGCTTACATGTTAGTGACAAACCCATGGAAATTGTAATAAGCAAAAATGATATTCCCATTCCAATCTTTAACAATACCACCTCCCCAGTAACACAGGGATTCCATTTAGAAGCCCCGTCGGTATTTAACTTGAAGAAACGGCTATTTGGTTTAATCCATGCAACAATCTTCCATTTATCTGCTACCTCAGACATTGTCCCAGGGCTTTCCCTAAATAATCTTTCACGAGTATTATGAATGAACATTGCTCTAGTACAATGCCTAGCTGCATACGTATCATACTGAAGTTTTTTTGGAAAATACCAATTATATCATCAGCATATTCTTTCTTTTTTTTGAAGTCTTCAGCATATTTCATTCTACTGCGTTCCGTTCAAATTAACAACAAGAGACACTCCAAATAAATCCTTTTCACTTTGTGAAGCAGTCTTCCTTTCCTTTTTTTTTTTAAAAATATGTAAACACCATTCCGAAAAGCTTTGAGAATCTTTACAAGGTAAATTGAAGGCGTTCACATACCATGTCTAGCCTATGTTAGCCAGCTTCTCATGAAAGAAAAAGATGTTCCAAAGTCCCACAATCAGAGTAACAACATTTTAAGCCATTTGAAATCCTATTCTTTGAATCTATCCAAAGGAAGTCTTCTCCACACAAGCTTCCAAAGCATAATTGAAATTTTGGATGATATTCCAAGGTCCCAAACCCCATTACCCTAATTCATGTTGGCTTCTTTGTATCTAATTGCATTAACAGAAATAATGCCATCGTGTTCTGACAACCACATTCTTTTAGGAATTTCCTGATTAGAGCTGAATTTCCTTCGCTATAATATTAATACCAACTTGTTTAGGAATGTTAAACTCCTTCAGATTTTGAACATGAAATTTTGTTTTCACATAACGGAAAATGTTGCGCGCGATGCATTTCATTAGTGTATTAAGGGATGGGTAATAATTTGTCTTATTAGAGAGCCTTAGGTATGATGGTAGTACAGTGTATCTACCATCCAAAAGACCGTTGTTCAAATCTCCCTTGTAGGGGTTGCGTTAGGCAGCCAGCAGTCAACGTAAAAAAATAGTCGGATCTTTTAACATAGATTTGAGCAAGAATCCATGTAGTCGACCCTACTTAGGGAGAAGGCTTCACCAATTTTTTTACAGAGTAGAGGAAAAACCCTAGAGATGAGTGTGAAAATAAAATTAATTAATAATCCTTAGTGAAGGAAAACACAAGATAAAAACTGATGATAAAAAGATTTAACTCTAACATCCCCTTTTAATTGGAGCATATTCATTATTCTCTATTTGGAAGAGAGTACAGAGAGTTGCTCTCACATCTTCTGAAGCATTTTGGTGAAGATATATGTTTGTTAGTAATCTATAGAAATTGGGAGGTAATCTTCTCGTGTTTCACATCTTTTATAAAATGACAATCAACTTATATAATTTTGGTGCACTCATTAAACACATGATGGAAGGCAATATATGTGGTAGACGTTATTACCGTAAAGGAAAACTAGTGTATTGACAGAAAAATCAAGTTCTTGTAGGAATGAGAGCAACCAATCATTCTTACAAGAGGTTTGTGCCATAGCTTTCTACTCAGCCTCTGCTCTATATATATTGGAGGAAAACTCTGTTCTTTGTTGTGCCATGTAACATGATTACCTATATAAAAAACTCAGTGGTAGATCTTTTATCCTCAAAATAATTCGCACAATCTGCATCTTCATAAAAAAAAATCGTTAATGTGTCCATGGAATGCATAGAAGAGCACTTCATCTGGGGAGCTTCTCAAATATCTGAGAACGATAAGAATATCATGCTAGTGACTATATTGAGGACTCCCCATGTGTTGATTGGTTGACTGAGTTTTTCAGGCCTAGTAACATTAAGATATAATAAATAGCTTGCTAACCAGACTTGTATTTAGTTTGTAGTGGTGTCCTCAAAAGAATTATCTCATACAATGGCATGATGTTGTGACTCTAAGGAATAGATGATGGCTTGCAACAATGTATACCAATTTCTGTAAGAATATGAAAAGTGAACTTCGACCGAGATATGAGAAGCCCCTTTGGATATCTAGTAGTTGTGATACCTAGAAAATGCCTAAGTTGACCAAGATCTTTAGAGATAAACCTATGTACAAAACCTTTGGTCTCTCCTATCTTTGCAATGTCATCCTTATTAATAACCAAATCATTCAGATATACAACATCAATAAAACCTTTTCCCGCAATTAAGTAGGACCGGCTACATGGATTCTTTGCCTCCATTCAGATCTATCTTGGGTCAATCTCGGGCTTATATCCAAAAAAACTAAGATCCTTTCATATAGTCTCCTTCCAACACTTCTTGGGCCGTCCTCGCCCTCTCTTAGCTGGCTCAACATCCCAAAACTCGCATCTCCTAACTGGTGCATCGGCTGACCTTCTTTGGAAATGACCAAACCATCTTAAGTGATTTTCTCGCACCTTATCCTCAATCGGAGCTACACAACTTTCTTTCTGATTACATCATTCTAAATCCGATCTTTACTTGTGTGTCCACACATCCACCTTATCATTTTTCATTTCTGCTACAACCATTCTCTGCACATGTCTATGGTTCACAGGCCAACAATCAGATCCATAGAGCATAGCAGGTCTCATCGTTACTTTGTAAAACCTTCCTTTGATTTTTAAAGGAAATTTTTTATCACAGAGAACAACAGAGGCTCCACTCCATTTAGCCAGCCTGGATTTATTCTATTAGTAACATCTCCATCAATTTCCCTATCATGTTGCAAAATAGATCCCATGTATCTAAAAGAATATCTCTTCCGAATGTTATCATCACCAATCTTCATCGAGATTCCTTTACCGTTGCTTCCATTAAATATGCACTCCATATATTCAGTCTTAGCCCTACTTATACAAAATCCTTTAGTCTCCAATGCATGTATCCATACTTCAAGCTTCTCATTTACTCCAAGTCTCATCAATCAACACAATATCATCAGCAAATAACAACACCAAGGTATCTCATTTTGAATGTGACTTGTCAACTCGTCAATAATCAGAGTAAAAAAGAAATGGACTCAAAGCTGAACCTTGATGTAAAACAATATTGATGTCAAAATAGCCAGTCTTCACAGATTGGATCCTTACACAAGATAAAACCCTATCATACATATCCTTTATAAGGTTAATGTATAGGACATGTACTTGTCTCTTCTCCAAAACTCTCTACAATTTCTCGTGGGACAGAATCATAAGCATTCTCCAAATCAATAAAAATCATACGGAAGTTCTTCCTTTTAGCTCTATAAATCTCCATTGTTCTCCTCTGCAAATGGATGGCTTCAATAGTTGAGCGACCTAGCATGAATCCGAATTTGTTTTCTTTTACTTTGGAAACTTGCCTCAACCTTCTTTCGATCACACGTTCCCAAATTTTCATAGTGTGACTCATCAACTTGATACCTCTGTAATTTGAACAATTTTGAATGTCACCTTTGTTCTTATAAAGAGGCACCACGATACTCCTCCAATCTTCAAGCATTTTCTTGCTTCGCCAAACAACATTGAATAGATTCATAAGCCATGTCAAACCACGCTCACCTAAAACTCTTCATACTTCTACAGGGATGTCATCCGATCCTACACCTTTCCCAGGTCTCCTAGCCTTCAAAGCCTCCTCTACTTTGTTTGTATTCTTCTATAGCTTGTGTGATTCAGGTAGCTTTCACCACTAGCTAAATCACCCAAAGTGACCTCTATTTTCTTTCCCAATGAAAAGTTTATGGAAGTATGACTCCCATCTAGACTCTATATCCTTCTGAGTAATAAGCACGTGACCTTCCTCGTCCTTGAGAAAGGTCTTAGGTCTTTCTTTCTCTTGCTTCGGCCAACCTGAATCTATCCTTCTGGCACTCCTTAGAGTTGAGATTTTTATAAAAAAACTTCATAAGCTTTTGACTTAGCGTCACTTACAACCTTCTTTGCTTCCTTCTTCGCTATTTTGTAGTTTGTGACAGTTTCCTCTGTTCTATCCTTAGACATAACTTTAAAGCATGCTCTTTTAATTTTTATCTTGATGCAGCGTGGAACCAAAATATAGGGCCGCATATTTATTTAATTTTATCTGTTAATTTTATTTATGTTTATTTGAGTTGTCGCAATTTTAAAACGAGATCGCTTGTGATCTCGATTAATTAGTTAACGGTTTGAATTTCAAAATTAGTCGGTTAGAGTCAATTTAGGATAATTAGTTGTTTTATATTTTGTAATCTCATCCCTCCTATATAAAGGGATGATAGACTACTTATGTAATCAGTTCAATGATTTATAAAATTCGAGATTTATTCTCTGTCTCCTCTCCCTTCTCTCTCCCCCCACGTGATCTACACGTTTCTTCCTTTCTAAGTCTCGCGCAACAGGCACGCCTTCTCCCCTCCTCCCCTCCAACTTCTTCTCCACCAAAAATCCACCATCAAAAAAAAATAATTTCCGTCGACGCCGAATCTCTATCCGCATCATTTGCTATCAGAGCATGGCATCTAGGTCGTCCTCACGATATGGCGATCCCTCTCGTCATTCACGAAGAAAATCCAACGGATCTCGCCCCAACGACCGTGCATGGCGTGCTGAGGTTAGACAAACACTATCGAATATGCTCCAAGTTCTTTCACAGAATAGAGAGTCATTGACGCGACAACTAGAAGAACTCATTGCCAAAAAGGTCGGTGAAACTTTCGCCCAAGTTCCTAATGAAGAGAGCCAAGAAAACTGCACCGTCCTCAACAATATGTTCGCTGTCCCGGCTGTTTCAGAGGAGGAAAACGTCGTCCTGCTTGCTGTCCAGGTGATTCCCGACTCAAAAATCCCGCAAAAATCGCTCTACAGCCCGCTCACCGCCCTCTCACGAAACCCCCTTGCCCCACCCCCACCTCCGCCACCCCCTGGCGCCAACCCCATGCAACCAAGCCCACTCGCTGCACTCCTCCACCCTCCAGCGATACCCACATCCCCCGACCCACCGCCGCCGCAGTCAATCCCGTTCCCCCTGTCCCAGTCGTTCCTTTCCCCACCAAACCCCATCCCAACCCCGACGCCGCCTCCTACCATTCCTCACACACCGCTGCAGCGCCACCCTCCCCGCGCCCTCGACCTCCGCCATCCTCCCTCCTCGCCTCTACCTGCACAGACACCCCCCACTGCACACCCCTCCTCGCGCCTCCACCTCCCCTCGTCGCCGCCATCCCCGCATACAACCCCTCTTCGCACCTCCACCTTCCCCTCCCCCGCCAATCTCCAGCACCGTCACACTATCACAGGCCCGCCCCCTCCCACGCGCGAATCTGCACGCTTCCAACTCTCCTCATCGCCGCCCTCCCGCCTACACCTCCCCCTCGTCACTGCGCCCGCCTACCTCTCTCCCGACCCCCCCTCTTCCGCCGCTTCTGTGACCACTAGCCCCCTCAGCCACTGTCGTCACCGCCCCAAGCGCCCCAGCCCGATTACCTCTCTCAGAATCTTAGGGTCTGGCGCCGCCCATGTCCCTTCATCCCAAGCACGCGCCGTCACCTCTTATCTTGGACGCACAGAACCCTAGCGAGGGATTTCTCGGCAGCCGTTAGCGAGTCCCTAAAATTAAGGGATGAGGGTTTGATTTGGAGAATTTGCAAAAACTTACCCCTACAAAAACCTTTTTATTTAAAGGTTGAAGTTGATGGTAAATTAAGGAGAGATATTTCAAGTAAAGAGGTAGAAAAATTACACTTCAACCCCCTGGAGCGGAAATATTTAAAAAGAAGCGCTGAAAAGAGGAAATCTGGAAAACCTCCTTATCCTAATAGGACTAGGACCTTGGGTTTCACCTATTTAAAGACCCCATGGCTTCATTCATTGGACACATCTCCTCCTCTCTCTCATTGTGCTATTGCTTTGCTATGGATTCTCCAAATGCCATGTTGTTCATGCCTTATCAATTTTTCAATCACCGCAATGAGGAGACAAAGTTCATGAAGACGCCGCCATTTGCGCCACACATGTTCTTCCAACATGAGGTTGACGATTCCGGCCACCGCACCAACACCATCTGGGTTCCACCGTTTGCTCCACATCTATTCTTCCACGAGGCGAACAAGAAAATTGACATCAAATCGGCAAGCTTCGAAGATCCAACAATTCGTCGGGAGACGAATTTTTAAAAGCGGAGGAGAGTTGATGCAGCGTGGAACCAAAATATAGGACCGCTTATTTATTTAATTTTATCCGTTAATTTTATTTATGTTTATTTGAGTTGTCACAATTTTAAAATGAGATCGCCTGTGATCTTGATTAATTAGTTAACGATTTGAATTTCAAAATTAGTCGGTTAGAGTCAATTTAGGATAATTAGTTGTTTTCTATTTTTGTAATCTCATCCCTCCTATATAAAGGGATGATAGACTACTTATGTAATCAGTTCTGTGATTTATAAAATTCGAGATTTATTCTCTGTCTCCTCTCCCTTCTCTCTCCCCCCCCACGTGATCTACACGTTTCTTCCTCTCCAAGTCTCGCGCAACAGGCGCGCCTTCTCCCCTCCTCCCCTCCAACTTCTTCTCCACCAAAAATCCACCATAAAAAAAAAATAATTTTCGTCGACGCCGAATCTCTATCCGCATCATATCTTCTCTTGCACCCCTTTCACTCAAGGAAGGTCGTATCGATATCGATATCGTTTCAGTCCGCTTGAAAAATGATATATTGGGCTATATCATCGATATATCGATGATATCGGTGGAAATGTCGAAAATGGCTCAAAAAACCAATTTTCTGTTATTTTTCAAAAATTAAGATCATCCAAGATATTAAAACAACAAATAACCTACAAAAACACACTTATATCACACATCGGTCATTTACTGGTCATTTCAAACATATTGATTTTAATGTTGATTCCTGATTTATAGATGTTGATTCCTTTTTCCCTAGTCGAAGTAGGCTATGGCCGAGTGGGCGGCTATGTCTGGAATCTGAGACTCTCCTTGGACTTGACTCATACCTCTCATCCTCATTCACTATCTTTCTTCTCTACCCCTTTTCTATACTTGCGGGCTGAGGGACAGAGCATTCGCGGTCCGAGGCTCGCATCGGGAAAGTCACCGAAGGTTCACGTTACCCTAAGAGATAACGAAAGTAGTCCAGAAAGCATTATAAGCTGGGGAATGCGCTCCTTGACACCGAACTAGCCTAGTTAGACTCAGTCAGCCACAAAGAAAGAGGGAAAAGGTGGACGATCGAGTGGTTGTGCTTTCACCCCTAAACTAGATATTCATGCAACAAGCCAAAGCCAGTCTTTCAAGATTCAAAGCGATTCCTTTGACACCGCTGTCAAATTCTACCATTTTCCCAGCTTGAATCTCCTTCAATCCATAAACACGTGCAATCCCGTCTCCAACTGAAATCACACGACCGATCTCAGCAAGGGAAAAAGAATAAGACGTCATTCTTTCACACTTCAATCCTACATCAGTCCTAATTCCAGTAAAAAGTTCCAAAGATTTTTGCGTAAATACTCAATGTCCTAAATAGGAGGAGGAAAGAGAGCTTTGATCTCTCTTCTTATTATCTACGAGACTACAGAGTACAAAAAGAGGGTAGAGAAGCCTGCCTCCAGCAACTAGAGCAGCACCCCACTAAAGTGAGGGAGGTATGCGCCCAGGTTTTGTGTCCCACTCGACTTCGAGCGCCATCTTTCCAAAAAGAAAGAATGAGATCACCGTCTAAGAACACCCCACCTCCGACATCCCTTGCCACAGGACGTCACGACCTACTATGGCATCGCAATTACAGCCCCATTTATAGATGTGGGCCATTTGGCTGGGCAGGAATGCAATCCTCTTCTCTGGACAACGTTTCTATAAAGAAATGTGGGGATACATGCTGCGACATTGGTGGATGAGTGGGACTTGTAGCTGTTTGTCCTTGTACCTTTTTTTTCCTTTTGTCTTTCTTCCTTGCTTCTTTTCTATTAAATAAATTTTGGGATGAACACCAATGAGTGTATCCCCTTGTTTTTGGCCTTCAAAAAAACTTACAAATATACTCTTAGATTACACATATCGATCATCTATAACCCTTATATCGCACATATCGGTCACATCAAATATATCGCTGGTGTTGTTAATTGTTGTTCTATAGATATTGAAAATGTAGTTCGTCCAAGTTCTTAGAATACTAAATAACTAACAAATATACTCTTAGATCACACATATCGATCATCTATGATCCTTATATAGCATATATCGGTCATATCATTGTTACTGTTTATTGCTAACTTATGGATATTGGAAATGTAGTCCATCCAAGTTCTTAACACTAAATAACTTACAAATATAATCTTTTATCACACATATCGATCACCTATGACACTTATATTGCACATATCATTGTATTGTTAATTGGGCATATCATTGTATTGTTAATGTTGATTGTTGACTTATATATATTGGAAATGGAGTTCATCCAAGACTTATATTGCATCACATATTATGTATAAACAATATGTTTGAGCTATTTTTGGAACCAGACAAATAAAGAGCATAATAGCATTTTTCTAAAAGAGACATAATTTATAATAATATTCTCGAAGAAGGAAGAAGATGAATAAAAATCAATTGGACACCCCCAAGATGAAGAACCATTGTATGCACCCCCGTCGCACCATACACTACCAGACGGGGGTATCGTTGCTTGGTCAACGAGCCTGGTGGAGCTAAGGGGGGCCTAGGTTCCCCCCTGCAGGGCTAGCGTCCCCAACTTGAAACAAAGTATATAAAACATGATGTGTTTTAATACTAGGAGTAGCAAAATAAGTAGTTAAATTAAGCTTACAAGGGTATTGTTCATCAATATACAGATATCGGTGAAATTTCAACGATATCGGTCGATATTCAAGATTTTTTGTATCGAATCCATTCATTTTTAACCTATATGGACTGATATGGTGATATATCGTCGATATATCGGTCATATATCATCGATATCCCGGTAAATGGATATGCACCATGATATAGATATCCCCTTCTTTTCGATACCGATATATCTCCGATATATCACGATATGGCCTTCTATGCTTTCGATCATACGTTCCCAAATTTTCATAGTGTGACTCATCAGCTTGATACCTCTGTAATTTGAACAATATTGAATGTCTCCTTTGTTCTTATAAAGATGCATCACGATACTCCTCCAATCTTCAGAAATTTTCTTGCTTTGCCAAATAACACTGAATACATTCGTAAGCCAAGTCAAACCACGCTCATCTAAAACTCTCCATATTTCTACAAGGATGTCATCCGGTTCTACACCTTTCCCAGCTCTCATAACCTTCAAAGACTCCTCTACTTCATCTCTTTGTATTCGTTTATAGCTGCACGATTCAAGTAACTTTCACTACTAACTAGATCACCAAAAGTGATTTCTCTATTTCCTTCCCCCATGAAAAGTTTATGGAAATACTGCTTCCATCTTGTCTCTATATCCTTCTGAGTAGCAATCACGCGATATTCATCATCCTTAATGCATCTCACTTGAGAAAGGTGTTTGGTCTTTCTTTCTCTTGCTTTGGCCAACCTGAATATATCCTTCTGGCCCTCCTTCAAGTCGAGATTTTTGTACAAAACTTTGTAAGCTTTTTACTTAGCTTCGCTTACAGCCTTCTTTACTTCATTCTTCGCTATTTTGTAGTTTGTGACAATTTCCTCTGTCTATCCTTAGACATAGCTTTAAAGTATGCTCTTTTAATTTTTAGCTTCTCTTGCACCACTTTACTCCACCAACAATCCTTCTTTTGACCTGGAGCTCCTCCCTTTGACTCGTCTAGCATCTCTTTGGCTACCTTTCAAATACAAGATGCTACCGCCTCCGACATCTCTTTTGCACTTCCGCTAAAATCCCAAGATAAGTCTTCTAAAATCTTCTCCCTGAAGCTCGATTGCTTCAGTTGAAGATTCCACCATCTAGTTCTAGTGATCTTGGGAACCCTTATTTTCTTTACCAGCCCTTTATTTGCACATCCAAGTCTAACAAGCGATGTTGGGTTGTCAAACTCTCTTACAGTCTTTACAACACAACCGATCTCTTCTCATCAAGCAAAGTATGTGTTCTAGTTGGGCCACTCTTATAAGTAATGAAATGGTCCTCCATCTTCTTGAAGAGAGTGTTTGCTATGAACAGATCACATGTTGTTACAAAATCCATAATGACTTTTCCCTCTTCATTTCTATCCCCGAAACAATGGCCTCCATGAACACTAGCATACCCTGAAGCATCCTTTCCAACATGTCCATTCAGATCTCCACGTATGCAAACCATCCCTCTTTGTGGGATTCCTTGTAAAATCTTATCCAGATCCTCCCAAAAAGCTTGTTTAGTCCTTCCATTTAAACCAAATTGCAGTGCATAAACTGAGATAATATTCGGAATTTCTTCTTCAAGCACCAATTTTATCAAAATAATCCGATCCCTGAATCTTTGCACCTCAACCACACAATCCTTCAAATCTTTATGAACAATCACTCCAACACCGTTTCTGCCCTTATCTTTACTTGATCATTCAGATATACCTCTTAATTTTTGTCAATTAAAATATACCTTTTGACTTTCATCTGAACGACATGACGATATAAAGAAGTCATATTGGACCAAGTGAATTTACTTATTAGCAAGCTTATCATAAAAGGCTCTTGGGTCTTATTTAGGTTACATATTATGCAGACACACTCCCACTCGATTGTAACTAGGATGACTGAAAATGTACACTTTTTCGACGATCGGCATGAGAAAAACTTTCCTTATATTAAATTGGTAAATATGCCAATCATTATTGGCAACAATAGATAAAATAGTATGGATTAAGTCCATTTTAGCAACTGAGGAAAGTTCTCAAAATAATGAATCCCTATTGCAAAACATTCAGCCGTGACAGTGGCTCGTGCAAGAGATCCATCAGGTGCATGATTGGTTTTGAAAACCCATTGACATGCATCATGAGTAACACCTATGGGGCAAAGGAGTGAATTCGAGTTCCTCTTGAGATAAGGGCATTTATTTCACCACCCATGGGCCATGGCTTGTTTCCACCATGTCTTGCAAGGTTGAATGATAATATCCTGGAACAAGAATAATTATTGAATTGTTAGTGAAATGCATATTATCAGTTGATAAACCATAGGTAGTAGCACAACGAGAGATGTGATGTAAAGTACAACTCGTAGTTCTCTTTCTCAAGGAAATAAACTTCTCAGACACAGTAGAGGTAGAGGGACCATTTGAATTTCATCAGGTGCGGTGTCAGCCATGGAAGGCTCAATAAACTGTAAATCAGGAGCAACAAGTAATGGATCTAACATAGACACTTGGTGGCTCCCGTGATAAACTTAGAGCGGATGTGAAAACTCCAACGGAATGACACCAATATGCATATTAAAGAAACTCGTGTGTTCGAAGAAGGTGAAATTCGTAGAGGCATACTACCTATGCCTTATTGGGTCACTATATCGATGCCCTTCTAGGTTAACCGAAGAAAGCTTGTTTGATTGCACAAGGAGACAACTCATCGTTATTATGAAGGTTATGAAGAAAGATAGTGCAATCAAATATGAATAAATTCAATGGAAAAGACACCTCACTGAGATGAATCAAAGAGAAGAGTGTGGGACTTAAAGTACAGAAGGAATATAGTATATACATGTCAAGGACCTTACCCTTCACAATGAACAAAATCAAACATATAAGATTGATGATGCACATATATGCAAGGATCTGTTGATGTAATGTATCCTAAATTGACTTGTCTCACACTTGAAAGACTTCATCCAAGTCAGTTCTGGAAACATCTAAGAGAAAACACCAATATACGGATGGCAATAGTGAAGATGCTACATGAACGAGTTTGCATAGATCAAAGTAGCACCGAGAAGAAAACAGAGTTGGTAGAAATATCAAGATAGTAGAAACCGATTTGCTTAAGATCGCTCTCTAAAACTGCATTCTTCCATTGTCCGAAAAGTAGCAGAAGTGCTTGTCAAAAATTATCTATAACTGAGGTCAATACGATATATAAACATATAATAAGTTAAAAAGAAAATTAGTTGCACTAATCGATGTTTCTCTTTTGGTATATCACAGATTGATCTCTTTTAGTTTCTTGAACATAAGAAGCAAAAACAATACAAATCTCATGGTTTAATTGTTTGCATTTTAGGGCATGGATATTTGCCATGTCAAACTGAGCACTAGTCAAGCCACATGCGGAAGTGTTGTGTTTTATTTGTTCGCTCATAGATATGGAGGATGAATTGAATCATGCGTAAGTTAGGCGGAACATCCTTTTTTTGACATTTTAAGTTTAATTGCAAGGGAAGACCGCTGCATATGATAGACTTAAGGTGGTGTGGTTCTTATTGGGAACATATGCACCAAGCCACCCTTTTATTTTTGTTTAAATGAAGTCTCAATCATTTGAGAATTAGTAACTACTTCGATCCCACAAGTCCATCTCTTTATATTTGGAGTAGAAGTTTAAGAATATATGAGACTTTTTAACCAAAAATGCAATTTGAGATCTTGTTCCAAAGTTCAGGGTCGTGAGGTCGTGGCTCATGAAATTTAATCCGAGTCTTGTGAAACGAGCATAATTTTATAAATGCCACTTTATATTTTTGAAAGTTGATTTTCTTGGTACGACACTGTAGATTCCATTGCTTGTATGTGCATATGTATTTGTATTCTAGATTTTACATAAATACTGGTGTTGTCGGGCTATGCTTATTTTGTATTTTTCCCCCTTGAACTACAAGTGTGATGCCTTAGTTGATACTCTGCGTTCGTATATTCCTGATGCTTAAACCCAACCTTTGCCTCTCTTTTTTCATCCCTGGGTTTCCTTTCGTATCTGTGTATTGCAGAAACAACTGTCAAGGCTATTGAGGATGCATTCAAAGAATTCACAACGAAGGAGGATGTGGCAATCGTCCTCATTAGCCAATATGTGAGTGTTCCTGTTTATTACAACCTGGGGTTAGGAAGTCTTATTAGCATGTTTTGCTTTGAATACATGCAAGCCGTAAAAACCCATCAAAACAGAGTCATTATGACACATCAAAACCGATGCACGCAATTACAAAGAGCAGTTGTGATTAAACAATAGTTGAATGCAATGTGATTTTTCCTGTTTTGTATAGTATGGGGTTTAGAATGTGTTGTAAGCATGTTATTTTTGGATACATGCAAGCATTGCATATATCATGCCGTTATGACACTCCAAAATCAATGTACACAATTACAAAGAACAGCTATTTATCAAGAGCTGATTGCAAGTGTTAGGAAGGCTTTCTTAATCTGCCATGATTTGCAACGGGGCTTATGAGGAACCAATATTTCTCCAAATTGGCAAAAGTGTTGAGGCCATGGAGGGTGCATTCTACCCTTCTTTTGGAGCATATTTATAGTTCTTTTCAGAAGAAGCTTCCAAATATTTTGAATGTTCATATCTTTTTTTGAAAAAAAAATAGTCTACTGGTATGGTGGTAGTGCAGTGCGCCTACCACCAAAAGATCAGGGTTCAAATTCCTCAATGTGGGGGTTGCGTTATGTAACCAACAAATAGCGTAAAAAATAGTCGGATCTTTCAACATGGATTTGAGCAAGAATACATGTAGCTAACCCTACTTAAAAGTGGGAGAAGGCTTTGCCATTTTTTAGCCGACCCTACTTAATTCTGGGAAAAAGCTTTGTTGTTGTTTATCTTTTTTTGAGAAAAAAACATAGTTTACCGGTCTAATTGCTCCCCTAAGAACATGCTTGCTATGTTTAATTGCTGGATATCCCCGTCTCTGGGTTAACCTTATCCTTATGTGTTGCCCCATGAGAGAGTGCGTATATGATATGTTCAAATTGAAAATGTCACATTGCTAACAAGCTATCATTAAACTAACTACCAGTTTAAATATGGGTCTGATTATTCTTTTCTTCCTCCTCGCTGTCACACACCACTGGGTAACCTTGTATTTATACTTCATCCACGTGAGAGAGCGCAGCTGTAAAGTTCCAACTATTATAAACTTTTCATTTTTGTGGTAATAGAGCATTTTAACAGGTTTTCCAGCATTTCAATAGTAGATTGAGAAGATTCCAAAAAATAAATAAATCATATGCTTAATTAGTCGCAGTTTCTGCTACTGTAGGTTCACTGATCCAGGCATGCGGGGTTTGGTTTTACTGTGATATGATTACTTGGATGTTCATGATGACATACTGTTGTCTGCTTTCGATCAGGTTGCGGATATGATACGATTTCTTGTGGATAGTTACAACAAGCCATTTCCCGCGATTCTGGAGATTCCTTCCAAGGACCATCCATATGATCCTTCTCATGATTCTATTCTTTCTCGTGTGAGGTACTTGTTCTCTGCGGATTCCGTGGCATCAGGACGGTACTAAGTTCTTTTCACAGAAGCCCTCTTTCTACCTCGTTTCCATGCCTTGGATTAAACCAAGTTGGTGCATGAACAAACTTCGTCATGTACTTATAAGAGACGAATTCTATCTGCTTTTTAATTGGCTTTCTCCTCTTGCTCCAAATAGAGGGGGGTGATCTCTCTTTTTTACATATATATAGTTACTATTATCTCCATCCATGGAGTGACAACCTACAGTTTGTATTTTGGTTGGTTGGGGATATTATAGTCTCTTCAAACCTGTGCATATTTTGTGTTATGTTTGTAAATCTACAATAAGTAGCTGGAAAGCAGGAGTGCCATGTTGCGCTTCTTTGTGTGACAACTGCCATTGGTGTTCTCCATTTCTCTTCTCAGAAAGGACCAAAGAATCAAGATGAGGATGTGCACGAGTTTGCAGGGAATTGTGGAAGTCAGGAGGTAAACATTTTGGAGGATTGTTAATAGCAAGAATAGCTCATGTTGATGTGCCGGGCATCCACTCGATAAATACTTAGATGCATGTGATAGGTAACCTCGTTTTCTCCTTGTTCATGTCAAAAAAAGGAGGAATTTGGAATATGTCCTGTGAATTAAGGCCGAGTCAGAGGAATAACTCGTCATGGCTCACAACCTGATGCTTGCCGAGTTTGTAAGTGGCAAACCTACTTAGCTTAGCTTGAGACAATAGATCTCCAACAACAAAGGATTTCACTCAGTGCGACAAGCTTTCTAGAATAATTAAAGGCTTAACTTTCGATTTCAGTTTTGTCAAAGTTAGGAAAGAGGGAATTCAGAGGATTTTGCTGAAATTGTCGGAGATACATGGAAATAACTCTAAACTCATCTTTTTCGAAAATTAATTTTGTTAATGTTTGCACACTTATTTGTAAAATAAAGCCGAATATAAATTTTGTAGTATTATTATCATAGTCACCACATGATATGTAGCGAGAACATGTTGATTAGAATTGGATTATGAACTCAAGCTGAAGTCATGATAATCACCTCTTCAACAAAAAATGAAGCAACATGCAATAACTACTAAGCAAATACACATTATAATAAAGAACAAAACCTTTGAGTAAAACTTGAATTTAACTCATGAATCTTGATTTGAATTTAGATTTAAATTTTGGATCTAACTAATTAAACTTCTTCGAGAACTCAATACATCAATGGAAAAATGGGTAAAAATTCATTGATATAGACAAATTTCAACGAAAGTGGAGGGTAGATTACCTTATTTTTTGCTGTTTCACCAAAATGATGTGCAATTTTGATGAAATTTTGTTGGCATTTTCTAAGCGAACAAATAATCTTAATACATGAGCATCATGCGAAAATATGGTCATACGATTGTACAGAAGCAAGTGAAACCGACTGTACACGATGAATCACATCAATGAAACTTTGCATTATTGTGAAAATGGTTCCTATACTTTCGGCACAATAATAATGTGAGAATATCCGCAATAATACTACCGCGCCTAATTACTAGTTCCGAAAGGGTAAAACTCTAATGACATCAGAACACAGATTTAAAACATGGCTTGGCTTATTAGTTTTCAAAATGTAACTTATTCTAGTGCCACAGAGCACATACATTAACATCACTAAATGTGGGCTTCCAGTCTGCCAATAATAAAATTATAAGCACCGTATGAATGTTCACGGATGGAATAAACAAAAATGGTGGGGGTATAAATCTTCTGATTTTCAGTCTGTATCCATCTCTGCAACAGTGGTATTTGATGGAGCTGTTTGCTTAAGAAGGCAGTTATCGTGCAGGAGATTCAATCCCCAGACCTCTGGTCGTTGACGGACACTGTCACGCCAACCTCGGCTGGCCTGATGATGCGTTCGTGCAATGTATAACCAGCCTGCAAATGGCAAAATCAAATATGCAAGTTAACAAAAAGAACCTCGCAATAACTATATTACCCATTCAATCATTTCTTTCCACAAAAAAAAACATCTTATTTAAAGCTAGTCAGAACTGAAGGGCACCATCGAGGCCAGAGTAAACAGGCTAACCCTCCCCGTCTAAACTTATCAGCTTATATGAACCGTATACATGGGACAAACACTTGAACCATTCGATCATGACCTGTCTCAACTCATTATCGGGTCACAGATCAACCCAATCCGTTCCAATGAGTATCCGGTTCTAGCTGGTTCCCATATTACGCCCATAATAAGCCATATCACGATATATCACCGATATGGCCGATACTTACCTTTGGAAGGCTATTTTCTTCACAAAGTTGGTTCGATATCGGCAACTGGCGTCGATATAGCGACGATATATTGTATCAAGACGATACCGATACAGATATTACCTACACTGATTATGTCAACGACTCACATGTACCCATGGATAGCTGTGGAAATATTTGAAATATTATTATTTAGTTCAATTCACGGATAGACGTCCTTTAATTTACTAAGGTGTTGGGCATGGAAGTATCGCCGTGATTGTTTTTTATGATCTTACAACAATTACTTTATTATGAACTTTACTCGTTAACTTAATATATCGTAATTGCTATATTGTATTGATTCTAATTATGGGTCGTTATAAAAACTTGCTAAAGATAAAGGGCAATTACGGAGGCGAATATGTGACCCAAAAGATCTAAATTGTGATTTCAAATTTCTGGGTTATGGCTGCGAAGGGAAAGAAAAAGTGTAAAAGAGAAATGGTGGTTTTGCAGACTAATTTACTAAAGCAGTGGTAGAAGTGGACATAAGAAGAGCGACAGTAATAATGATGAGGATTGTTGGATGACTAGAGATTTGCACTTGAAATTGAATTGCAAGCCTATGTTATTACTATATTGCAAAGCAAAGCCTTTATCTTGTGGGTGCTCCTTGTTAGTCCTATATTTTCCTTCCTTTTTTTCCTAGTGAATTCGGTAGAAACCTCGTGGTGGTTCCATGTCTGATCTTCTCTGCAGAACAGAATTGCGATATAGGGCATACTTTTGTTCTCAACTAATCTGAGATGTTGTCACCTCACCATTATGGCTACCACATTTAGATCGGAACCAGTGGGATGTTATTTAGAACTAAACTCTCATCAAAGACGGCCCAATTTGCTCGATAACTATGGAGGGATACCAGAGCATGCACAGGAGCAGATAAGTGACAAGGAACGGGGGCGAGATCCCCCTTGTGTGGCCCCGCCAGAACGACATTACCATTTTTACCATTATACGACACATTTGATCCGGCATGGATATAACTTGGCTGGACACCACCAACAGGGAGTGTTAGAGAATGGATTTTTTTGTAGTTATTGAGTTCTGTAACTCTTTTGAGGCATCTATCCGTCTATCTAGATTTTTACGCTATATAACAAGCACTATACCCATTGAATAAGATAAGTCATTCATTCTCAAACTTTTCTCCACATGGTATCAGAGCACGGTCTTAAATCGATGTTCGTACCCAACTACCTCCGCCACCCCTCCCTTCTCCGAGACCTCTCCTTGCACGGGCCCCTCCTTCAACCTTGGACCCCGCACGAGGAAATTCCTGTGTGAGGTCTCTCCAGCGTGTACCCAACTTTGGGCTCCTGCCATCTTTAGGTGCAGCCAGCTCGATCATGCACTGTCTATAGCCCAACCGAGGGCATGCACATGATTTTGCACACCTCCACCCCAACCTGCAGCGCTGCCAGCCCAACCTGTAGCCATCACCAGGGGCCCTGTGCGCAATTCCTGCCTTAGCAAGGCCGCTGCTAGCCATCCAGTGCTGCAGCAGTCCATCGCAAGCCACAGCCCAGGGCTTCCAGGTGCCACCAGCACCTGCAGCGGTTAATTCCAGGGTGATTTCAGCCCTTTCGCTGCGGCCAGAGTGATTCCACCCCTCGTTTGCTGCTGCCAGAATGATTCCAGCTCCTCCTGGACATTGAAATTCTTGTTCTATTGCCTACATGCGTGATTGAATGGATTATTCGACTTCTTGAACTATCTATGAGACCACGATGGCATCAATTCCTACCGAGACCAAATCCTGCACACTACGTTTCCTATTATGTTATATGGAACTTCTATCAAACTCAATGGCACATAAAATTATATGTTCTGGTCTCGGGCCTTCAAGGTGTTCACGGGCGGTCAGGGGACTTGTATCACCCGTTTGATAAAGGTTCCGGCGTTTTGCACAAATCGCCTTCCTGGGAGACTAATTCTACCTTGATCATTGACTCGGATCCGCTTGCTCACTTGACTTGAGAAGGCAGTCTTTTGACTTTTTTTCTCAACCCTCTTCCATGGTGAACTCGATTCGACTGGCCGGCGATGCTCATTCTTCTATTACCACTGTTGAGATTCTCCTCCACGCTTAGGCTCTCTGGCGTTTATTGCATACCTGGTTTTCCTCTGAGCTTATTGTCAGTTCATAAGCTAGGTGTTGAATTAAACTATCGTGTGATTTTTTACGAGTTCTATATATATTTTCAAGATATATGTACGGTGTAGATTTTTGGTGGAGGAGAGGAGGCATGCGAAGAACGACCTTTATTACATTGATATCACCATTGACTCAACCTTTGTGGGTGATGTCTCCATCTCTGCTGACCTAATCCTATGACATTTACGGCTCGATCGCCCCTTTGTTGGTGCTCTTTCTCAGATGTTTTCCGAGTTGTCCTCATTGAAACCATTTAAGTGCGAAGCCTACCACTTCGGCAAACACTATCTCACTTCCTTTCCACCTAAGATTGAGTCATGTTAATAGTCGTTGTTTTCTTTAGTTCACTGTGATATTTGAGGATTGTGTCCTATTCGTACTATCATCGTAATAGATACTTTGTTATCTTTATAGATTATTACAACAGGTCTTCTTGTGTCTATTTAATCAAGGAACGACAAAAAATTAACAACATTGTCAAGACCTTCTTTCACTTAATTAAAACATCTTTATCTACTTGTATTCAAACTATGCGAACTGACAATGCTATTGAGTTTACCCAACAGGACTTGACGTTCTTTCTTTGCCTCTCAGACAACCCTTCATCAGACACCCTATCCATATACCTCTTAGCAGAATGGGCTAGCGGAGAGGAAACCTCTCATCTCCACTCATCTCATCAATAGGGTCTCATCCTCTATGCAGCAACTCCTTTACTCTCTTATATATTTTTTGAAGGCCAACCTTTACTCTCTTATATTTAGATAAGACATCCTTTCAACTTCCATTGAGAATTTTGGTTGCACTGTGCTTGTTCATAATTTCTAGACTGCAAATGAATTATCTCCCCGTGCTATCAAGTGTGTTTTCCTTGGCCACTCTCGCAGCCAAAATGGGTACATGTGCTATAACCCTAATGGTCGTTGTTACCACATTTATGCTGACACCACTAACTTTGAACAAACCAACTACCTTACTCAATATGTCAGTGACATACCCTTGGAGTTCCCACCACCACCCATTGTCTACAAAAGAAAACACTAGTCATTCTGAATCTTTATCGTTAGTTGTTCCTTATCTGCATAATGATGTGCCCTCTTCAAGTGTCCCAACCATTGCAGCTCCGGATGCTCCACCAGAGTTCCCTATAACTTTGCGGCAAACCAAAATGCAATGTATTATACATCCCATGTCATATTTTACTTTCATTGACAGTCTATCCAGCTGTGATAGACAATTTATGAATGCTCTGATGGCTATTTCTCTTCATCGGGATCATCATAATGCATTGCAAGATCATGATCGGAAAAGTTCATAGATGAGGAGATGAATACAATCACATCCAAGGACACATGGAATATTGTGCCATTCCCCCTGGTGTCAAGCATGTTGCCTGTAGATGGATCTTCACCTGATGCTTCTATCGACAGAATGAAGGCCAAGCTTGTTACAAAGGGCTTCTCTTAGACCTATCACGTGGATTATTTTGTCACTTTTTCTCCAGTAGCCACAATGGGATCTATCCACATTATTCTCTTTTTTGTTGCTGATAAGAACATGCCCATCTTTTAGCTAGATGCGAAGAATACTTTTCTCTACGACGACCTTGAGGAAGCGGTCTATATGATGCATCCACCGGATTACTTGGTCGAGAGAAAGCATATGAGTTGACTTCTTAAGGCTATTTACGGCCTAAAGCAGAGTCCACAAATGTGATTTGACAGATTTACTATTGAGACCTGCTCTCTTGGCTTGCACATGATGATATGTGACTATTTTATTTTATTTAGACGACGATCCACTAGCACGAATATATTGACCGTCTATGTTGATGATATGATAGTTACGAGTGATGATAAAGCTGGCATTTTAGAGACCAAGACCTTCCTCCAAAAGGTATTTGTCATGAAGGACTTTGATCATCTCTGCTACTTTCTTGGCATTGAGGTGATACACAATATATAGGGATTACACCTATCAAAGCAAAAATATTGCATAGATATTTTTATAGAGGTTGTTCTACTTGGATGTAAACCATATGGCATCCTTGCAGAACCATGAAAACATTTTGCATCCCCTAATCCTGAGTTTGAGGTCACTGCACGATGTAGAAGCCTAGTGGGTAAAATGATTTACCTTACTGTCACTGCGACAAATATATCATATGTTGTGAGCTGAGCGAAAACATATGGAGAGGCCTCTATATAGTGATTGACAGGATGTTCTTCTGATCCTTCGATATTTGAAGGGATCTCCATGGTGAAACCTCTTCTACGGGATCAACGACAATACTGACATCACCACTTATATCGATGCATATTATGTCAATTGACATAGAGACTGACGATCTACTACATGCTATGATATGTTTGTTAGTGATAACCTTGTTACATTGCAAGAAACAAACAACAATTTATAGATCGAGTGCAAAGCAGAATACAAGAGATGGCCTAAGCCACTTGTGAGATTACTTGGCTTGTCTCTTTTCTACAGGAGCTTGAACTTCATACTACTACTCCCATCCTTTTATAATGTGACAACAAGTCTGCTACCTACATCGCCACCAATCCAATTTTTCATGAGCTAACTGAGCACATTGAAGTTGACTGTCACTTCATTCAAGATGCAGTACAGGAAGGAAAAATCACTACTCACATCTCCGCATATCTTCAGCTCGCAGATATATTCATGAAGACGCGCTACCGAAAAAATGTCTCTCATAGGTGATTTCCAAGTTGGGTATGACCAATTGATAAGGTCTAACTTTAGGAGTGTTAGAGTTAATCGATAATTTCTCTTTATACGTATTGCGTTATGTAACCCCTTTGGGGCATCTATGTAATTTTCTCTTTTAGTCTCTCCAAGGTTTCACACTATATAAGAAACCCTAGACCCATTGAATAAGTCATTCTCAAACTTTTCTCCACAAATAAACTCTATACATCATTCAAGAAAGATTTGCGGCATGGGGGATGGCATCCTAATAAAACTCAAGGATGTGGTCTCTAGGTAGCTCCGCCATATGTGGAGAATATTTTAATTTAATATTCATCAGTGAAGAGCCCGGATTGTACCTAGGAGTAGTTGATGCTTTTGCTGCTTATTTGTAATTGTACCACTCTTTAAGTAAATGAAGTTTATTAATCCTTTGGCTTTTAAAAAAAATTGAAAGGTGGGTACTTTTGAAGTGTTTTAAATAAGATGCAAGTAAAAGAACAACTCCGAACTGCATCTAAAGTCTAAACTCTTGATGCAGGAACAATAAAAATCCAGTTGTTCATACTGCTACTGAGTTGTCGCTTCGGATGCCAACTTAAACGTGTGAAAAAAAAGAATGAGACAGTGACAATTCAAACAAAAGTGAGCCCGCTGTGCAGTTGAAAAACTGTACCTTACAGCTGAACTCAGAGAGATTAGAATTTTGTGTTACTCCTAGGTCTCTAGACAGCTATACAAGTCCAAAATGACTTAAAAAGTTCATACCTTTAGAACTGCAGCAACAATCCCAGGCTCCTTCGAAGAATCTGGTAATTGAAACATGGCCATATGACGATTTGGATCGAACTGCTCATTAATAGGATCGAACTTTTCTACTCCAAACTTCCTAAATACCTGAAAAAGCATTACTCAAACACATGATGCCTAACCAAGAGAATGATGGCTCAAATCCTCAAGTAGATATCTAATAGCTTCCCTTCTCCATATGCAAGAAAAAAAAGAAAAGACATTTTAATAAATTTAACATGTAAGATCACCAGGCTTCTGCAGAAAATATGATTATAGAAATCGGAGAAAAAAATATCGCCATCTCAACACAAAATAATCACCAATCCTGCTTTTACAAATAAAGGTATATTGATTCCAAAAAAGCAGGCAATTTAGATATAAAACAGGACTATGAATGGGCACAACCAACTTATGATTTGCTACCATCAACCATAGCGTAGCCTTCAAATCCCATGATATAACAATAGAGGATGAAAGAAGCAAAGGCTTACAAAGTTAACATCATTTTATTACCTCTGCAAGCTGCTTCTCCGTCATTTCAACACCTTCTAAAAGAGTTTTGAGGAGAGGCATAGCCCCTACTGTGTCTTTGGATTGATCTATGTCTGAAAAGCTCTTCTTTACAACAGAAGAAGCCCTTGTGAGATTATCAGCAACGTCTAACAGGCTCTTGGCAAAATTCTGTACTAAGCCAAGTAAATAAATGAAAAAAATCATGATTCATAAGAGATCCGAATATAGTTCACAAGCAAGGAATGTAATGACTACATAATAGAAAAAGAAAATACATGTATGGCAAATTTTTTGGTGTTCTCTGTCTCACGTTTTGTCCTATCCATGATATTCTCCATATCTGCATAACTTCGAAGAACTTTGTCTTGCATCTTTTCAATCTCTGTGTTCTTTAATTTCAGCAGTTCTTCCTTCTCAGCAACCAGCTTTACCAGATCTTCTTGGGAGAGATTGAATTCCTCGTCTGAATCCGAGAAGGAAGTTCTTGTACTTCTTTTCCTCTCCCTCTGGATAGATTTGCTAACATCCAGAGATTCATCGTTATCATAATGTTCTGCATCTATAGCCGCATCTGCTTCTTCCACAGGCTTGGGAGATGCAGCTGAAGAGAAGCCAAAACGTTGTAGAGCATCATTCCGGAAAATTGAAGGTCGCAGGTTCGCATGGTGGGGATTCCACTGGAAATTAAGAATGTTAGATAAAATCCATATTCAGAACGCTTAAGCAAGCTCGTGTCCAGATAGAATTCTTGGTCAAAGCAATCTTCATCTGTCCAATGTTGTAAAAGTCACCCGACTAGCCCGATTAGTAGGTCCGACTAGTTTAGTCAGTGGGGTGGCCGACCGAGTACCGACTAATTCCGACTAGGTCCACTAGTCAACCAATTTTTACTTGGAGATACCATATTTTTACTTTTTTAAAAGCAAACTTATTCTAATACATTTAATGTTTTATTTAAAATTCAATTACTTCTTTTGATTCATTATAATAGTAAAAAAATATATAAATCTATGTAAATGTATAATAATATACGTATAAAAATGATTTATATATTTAAAAAATCAAAGCCTTTTAAAGCCCGACTAAATCCGATTAATCGATTAATCCTTAGTCAGTGACCGACCGACCGAGTACCGACTATTGACTTTTGCAACCTTGCTTCTGTCGCATAACTAACCAGATAGTGGTGGCCAGATAGGATCACTTTCAAACATTTGTCCTATACCAATTATAAGTACTGTGGCCCATAACAGAGGCTTATATCACTGTTCGACTGCTCCATTGTGAAGGAAAATCCCTCGAAACCCTCTCAACTCGACAACTCAACAAATAGGTTTATAGGTTTGTTAGTTTTGACGTTTAAATAGATCGAACGCTTCTTCTTGAGTCTTTATCAAACATTAAAAAACGACTTTTTCTAGTTAAACAAATTTGTAGCGGCAAAATAACTAATTGTGCATCAACTGTTCTAAAAATTGTTCGACTTGCTCCCCAAGAAAGGTTGGTGATTCACCCGCATAATCGAACCAAACACCCCCTCCAACGCAATAACAACTACAATTAAGTTATAACCTAACAGTAATCATATTTTGTTCTAAAAATTGTTTGACTTGCTCCCCAAGAAAGGAGGGTGATTCAACCGCATAATCGAATCAAACACCCCCTCCAACACAATAACAACTACAATTAAGATATAACCTAACAGTAATCATAGCAGATTTTTCAATGAAAATCACAGATTATTAGATGAATCCGACAGGGATGAGAGCGAGCGATCCGAGCAGAAGGACTTGCCTTGACGAAGGAAGAGGCGGATCGGGAGAAGAGGGAGACTCCGCGGCACCGGAGGACGAGGAGGAGCTTCGAGGCCATCTGAGCTTCCACTGGAGGAAAAAATGGAGGGAAAAGCGGGGGAAGGGTTTTGCTTATGTTTGCTCTCCAAGGGGTAGGGGACGAGGGTGGGGGCGGACGACTTGACGGATATACCCCCGCGGTTAGAGGCGTGGAGGAGGAAGAATGGGCAGGGATAGTTCTGTCCTTTCAGCCCCTCGACGACCATGTTATGAAACCCTAATCTTACGGCCCATTGGATTAGGCCCCGTGGCATTGTAAGAGGAGTGCTGCTGCAAATCTTCCAACCATTCAAACTCGCTCCAGGGTCTTAAGAGGACCGCACCGCTCGAGCGGCTGTGGTGCGATACAGTACTACAGCAGATGATCCAAACTCCTCCTTAAGAGGAGGGTGGTGCTGATGACGACCGTGATATTATCGTATCCGAAAGTGGATCGTCGGATACCACACTTACTGATATTATAGGAGGTCGATATCTTCTTTAAAGACAGATCATTCGATGGGCGTTTGGATGATCTCTACTATGATCTAATTTTATTTTATCTCGGCCGTAGTTTGTTTTTTTCTTTACATTTTGCCACAATATCGGCCGTAGTTTGTTTTTTTCTTTACATTTTGCCACAATATATTGCATTTAATATTTAATCGATTCTTGTTTGCTATATCTCTAATTGGATTCAGATTATGAAATGGTTGATTGCTTTCATGCTCTCATGCCATTAAAATATATCACACGAATCTGGATATTTGTTGTTTAATTCTATTCACGTTGTTTCTGGAATAACAGATGCAACACAATGTTCTCCGTTGACCTAATTTATTAGGTATACAACTTATAGTGCTATTATTAGCAATACGATAACTATCTTACTATCGTGGTAAATAGTAGTAGATTATGGTAATGTGGTGTTTTTGGAATTAAAGAACAAAGCTGAGGCTACGAGGATCTATTCCATCCATCGAATGCATGCTGCCATATCAGGAGTATTGGATGGAAATCGAACGGTTGAGATTTTATAACGTAACCCATGTTGTAATCTACTTACAACAAGCGCTCTAGGCGGGTTTCTTTCGATGAGCAACATTGGTGGGTGGCAGGAGATTGTTCATTTTGTTAGCCTGCCACGAAATATACTAACACCAATACCATATTTTTCCTTCCCACTACCTGCCACCACCGCCATCCTACAACCACCTTCTTCCTCCCCACCACCACACAGCCATCACACCACCACTATCACCACCAGCACGATCATCACCACCACCAATGTCGTCGACGTACCACCACCCACGCAGCCACTACCGCCGATGTCACCCTATGTCACCATCACGCAGAACGCACGTGCAGTTCTTAGTCGCACGCGCCACCGCAAGCACTGCATCCAATGCATCACATCACAGCAGCACCACCACACTTTGCTCATCTAGCAACACCTCTTATTATAGAGATTTAATAAATGAATTCTTGAAATTTGTGAGTGACAAGTTCCACATGGGAATGAAGGTACCATGTTTACAATCACATGAAATCCATATAGCATTTGAGAGGGTTTTTCTGGTGTAGCTACTATATCTTGAAGGAACAAGGAAAAGCTGAAATAGTTGTCAAATAAGTAATTGAAACAACCATTACAGGAATAAGAAAAATAGAGACAAAGGGAGACTTCCCTATATTTATTTTCTTATCCTCAAGTGAACACAATAGATTGCCGTCAAATGAGATTAAAGAATAGTAGGTCAGAGCAATCAAGAGAAGATTATCGAAAAGATGATATTAGCATGAATGATGGGTATAATACATGCTTACCCCCACCTACCCAAACACAACAGATTTTGTAATTGCATATTGAGAGATATTACGATTTAATGACGTGATTGAACCGATTTGCCGTGAAGCACAGTCTTCGCCGGTTGGTGCATGTAAACACTCAGAGCCAGACCACCTCCCACAGCCTCCTCGTCTACCTCACCGTTCTTTGGTTTGATGCTTGTATGGGCTCCCAGTGAGAACCAGAGTTCAACCTCAACCTCCCCCCTTAATTAGTTAAAATAAATAATATTGTAAGCAAAGATATGATAACGGATGTAACCATGATATGATCACTCCGCATCTGAAGAACCCAAAGTTCTGTAAAGATCCAATTCCAATTTTCCACAATCCAATTGCATGAATGGAATTCTCAGCTGACGGGTTATAGGAAATCTTTGACAGATATTCCATATCAAGAGAATTTTCTAAAAACACGCATTTGAATGTCAATAGTAGATAGCAATAATTAGCGAGCCTGATTGTGTTGGAAACATAGTTAGTACAAGAGAATGAGAAGAAATGAAATGAGAGCAAAAACACAGCAAGCCTCGCCGACCATGCGGCAAGAACGCTTTCCTAAAAAAGACGGCAGAACTGCATCCTATGGTTGCCCAACATCTGCACGAGAAACAATTCGTGTTGGAAGAGCCCAATATAAATGTAGCAAAGATTTGAGAAAGCCTAACCCGGTACCTTCCTGAAAGAATGGAGAGTCAGTGATGTCAGTGCCACAATTTACTGCAGAAGCCATTCCTTGGCCTCTTGCAATGTATTATCTCCATGAATGAATCCGCCAGCTGCCCTGCCAAGCTGTTAGGTTCGTCGACGAGCGTGTTAATAAAAGTATGGACCACTCGGCGTTCCTGTTCGCTGGATCTCAAGCTGAACCATGTTAAGAACTTAAGCCGGAAATCCTTTTCGATGTATCCTCTGCACTCCAACCACCTTATGACTTTCACACAGTACTCGTAGTTATCATCCAATCTGCCGATGGAACCGTTTGAGACTCTAAGAGGCGTGCAGTTAACCAAGGTGCTGACCCCTTCATCATTCATGGTCATCGCATGATTCCTGCGGAGGTCTGAGTGTGATTCTACTGCAGGCACCTCTCCAGCCGGCCTGTCTGCCCAGGTCAATGAGTCGCCGGTGCCATTGGACCCGCTTGATCTTTTTTTCTCGGAGGTGCAACCATTGTCTTCATCGGGGGAGCACTCAGAGAGTGGTGTTATCTCCGCATTGAGATCAGGGACAGAAACGATATTAAGGTCAAGCCCGTGTGGAACAAATTGATGCGATCGCGACACAAATTCACATATTCCTTCTTCGGCAGTCTGGCAATTTGGAATTCCATCTCCCTCGCAAGATTCCTCTTCCATGCTATCATTGCAAATACCATCAATACCACCGTGCTCCTCTGCCCAAGCTACACGCAAGATTTTGCCAAGGTCTCGTACTCTGAAACCAGACGAACAGGAGGGGTGTGGCTTTGCTCTTCTCTTGCCAAGAGAGAAGCCACTATCGATCCCGAAATTTTCGGAGCTTTTTGGGATGATATCGACACTTTTGGTGAAACATTTTGCCTCAGAGTGGCCAAAGTCACCCCTATCCGTGAAGGAAATTATTCGAAATGTATACTCCGTGCAAGGCTGGAGATTAGATATAAAGATCCTTCTGTGAGATTTAGGAAAAACTACAGGTTCCTTTTCCTGTGATTTATCTCTGCTCTTCCCATACCAAAGTTTGTAGCCTTGGATAGTACTGCATGACGAAGAGCAAGTCTCTTTCAAAACGATGACTACCGAAGATGACATTACATCCTCAAATCGGAACTTACATGCAGCAGGAAGGGAGCCCTCTGAAAGAAGTGGAAGTGTTAGCCGGAAACAAAATGTAGGTTGAGACCGGATAGTAACAGAAACTGACAATCATTATAACCTCTGTTGTCTGGGTTTGATTGAGCAATGGAGTTCAGCCATTCGTCGGCTTTATCAATTGCAAGGCAGCAGAGTTTCTGCACATCAGCGGATATAGACAGCCTACTTACAATTCCACGAGCCATCTTGGCTGAAACTCCAGTGATCTCGCCAACCTCAGTCTCCAGCTTTAACTTTGCCTCGCTGATGATGTTATGCAATTCCGTAAAATGTGCAGTGCCCTCTAAGAGCCTATAGCTCAAAGCTATTCGGTAGCAAAGAACATCTAGGCGCCGAGCGTCTTTTGCAATCATGAGCTGCTTCTTCCAAAATCTAGGACAAAAACATGAGTAAATAAGTGAGAAAAATAAATAAAATAACAAAAAAATGCCTATTAGTGATTTCATAAGTATAACTTTAAAAAACATAAAATTATACAGAATAAAAGGATGCATATTATCAGAAAAAATGGAAAGATAGGTGATTAATGGGTACAAGTACATACTGTATGATACTAGAAATCTTCCCACAAGAGGCACAGCAATATCTCCCATCAAGCTGCATATGTTGCCCAAGATTGACGACTCCAACTTTCTGCTGTTGAAGAGCACATTCTATGTGGCATGATAGTCCACAAGCATCTGAGTTACTGTGTTCGGAAGAACAGACTAACCAAAGACTTGGGTCCTTGTTGTCATCAAACATGTGACATATACAACATGAGCACCGTTTGCAAAATGTATCTTCAATGGCTAGTACAGCCTTGCAGGCAGTGTTCTTACAAATCAAAGTCTTTGCAGACACAAGGTTAGGAGATTCCTGATTGGGTGATGGAACCCTATTTGGATGCTCCACCTTCCTCGGCAATTTCTTAGAAGTCTGGCCCTGGGTGAAGGCAGAACTATTTGATGATGTTTTCTTCAGCTCTAGGTTGCCACACTCTTTTATTCCTTTATTTGGTTCTGTCATTTTACATCTTGACGGACCAACCAGTTTCCGTTCTTTGTCGAAACTTGAGCGAACCAAATCCTTCTTCGGAAATGACTTGAGAAATTCTTGGAGACTTTCTGGACTGTTGGTAGTATCAACCATTTGTCCTTTTCCCTCTGCACTGCTTACAGCACTAGAGGAAGTGTTGGACCCATTAACTGGAATAAAAAAGAAAATATATAAAAATTTGATAAAAGCATATAAAGCAGGTGGAAAGTAAAATAGATGATAATGTAATATGTCTATATTTACACATTGATAGTGATGCAGATTGATTAATTAATATATGTTGCCGATAGCCATCAAACAAAAATTTAAAGAATGACCAAAGGGTAGAATATGGCGATTCATGAACCCTTTTAGTATCGGTAACCAGTTAGCATATATGCAATATTTGTATCCATTTTCAAGGATATTTCATATCCGTGAATATATGCATCTGCTGCATCAGTATTCGTATTTGAAAACAAATACGAATATATGTATTTGGTCGTTCGCAGGCAAGAAGGTATTCGAAACCCTGACACCATGGTTCGTAGCCACATGCTCTAATCCTCTGAGCTACAAGCACCACCATGTCTCCATCGGATCTATTACTGGGAGTACCATCAAAACAGAAGGGAGCATTTCCTCTCCTCGACCATTTCGGGTTAAGATGTGAAAGCATGTTTCTCTTTAGACGATGATAAACACCACATTATATATTACTAACAAGAACAAGTCTACATTAGGCATGATAAAAAAAGCCTTGACAAAAGCAGCATCTCCACAAAAATTTTCTTCGAGGGAAAGTCATTCCTACAGATGTGTAATCCACATAAAGTCCAAAGTTTTGATGGTGAGTTCAAAAAACCGTCTACACATGTGTAATCCACTAATCAAACAATGCATTCTCTCACACCTCTTCTGTTAAGTTGAAAATTCTGCATCTTCTAGCATGCATGAGCACAACGGGCAATTAACATCCATTTCTTAAATAAGTCTTGCCATGTGAACCTTCATCATTATCATTTTTCTTCCAAGTAACCACATGAAAATCTTTGCTCTAAGAGGGCAACTGGGCCCCATAACAATCTACAATCCCTCGCAACATCATAGACCAGAGGAGTAGCTAACAATTTGTTGGTTAGGCCCTCCACGGAGTTTTTTTTTTGAAATAAAAAATAACTCCAGAGTATAGGTGTGTGTCCAAAAACTTCACCATACATCACCAAAAAATGTACAAGCCTATTGCATGGGGTAAAAATCAAAAAATTACAAACTCCAAGTTTCTGCTAGCACATTAGCATGCGCTACAACATTTTCACCATAAAATCGATTTTTGATGAAACACTACAACATTTCTAACTAACTAAAGAGCTCAAATCATTGCCACGCAATTCGATCTCTCCTCAGTACCATGTCAGTCCGTACCTATGGATTCCCGGAAACCCGAGACACCATCCGTAGACACCCGATGATTTCCAAATACATCCCAAGCCTCCAAGAAGCTCCTATACTTGAAGAAAAGGTGATCCGCATCCTCAACCTCCTCCTGACAGCAGTAGAAATCAGGAACAACAACCTGAATGAACCGAGCAAATGTATCGCCAGTTAACAATCTCTCCCTCCTAAACAGCCACATAAATACTTTCATGTGCGCAGGAATTTTCCATCTCCAGATCCTCTTACAATCAGCCACACACCCCGAGGTCAAACGTCATCGGGCCCTTTAAACCCCTATATGCCTTCATAACAGAGGACCCCCATCACACCGACTCCAGCAAACCCATCCCTCCATGGGCACATCAATGCTCTCAAAGTCCTCTAACATCACCAACAGCTCACTCATGTGTTGATCGAAAAGCTCATATCTGAAATGGGAAATAAAGGAATGTATGTCCCAGACGTCCGCAATAGAACAACTCGAATCAACAACCAATACCATAAGCCGTGGGAATCTCGCCCCAAGCATCCCGCCCTCACTTCCAATCGTCAGCCCAAAACCTGAAACTAATACCATCCCCAACTACCTGCCCCAAAAAAAGGACAAATTTCATGCACCACATTGCAAACCTCCTCAAAAAATACGAAGGGGCAGGTCCAAGTTCCGAGCCCTGGTAAAGAGGAACTAGAGCCATAAAATTCCGTATCAAGGTGCAAACCAAGCTATCATAGTCCCCCCAGATACAAGTGATTCATTTACCGAACAAAGCTTTATTCATCTCCTCCAGGCTACGCACACTTTGCCCGCCATCATCCTTCAAACAAGAGATCATCCCCCAATCAACCATAGATAGCCCATTCGAGCGCCCGAAGGACGACCAAGAAAACCATCTCATGATGCTCTTAAGCTTCTTCCTCACCCCCGCAGACATTAGTCTAGACGACATGAAGAAAATAGAGATCACCTAGAGAACAGACTTCGGCAACACCAACCAACAAACACGAGATAAACAAACAGACTTCAATAAACATGCCATTCAAATCTCTCGTGTACCCATTTAGTACAAAAGGTTGGCTGAAATATCGTAAGCTCCTCATACATACCGCTAAGGCCATGTTCGGTTGGGGGGTTACCCCCCACTTTGGGTGGGTAACCCCTCAAAACCCCCACTTTTAACCCACTAGTGGGGCCCACTCCCTTCCCATCAAAAAAATTATATATTATACCATCATATTATCTAAAAATCATAAAATACTCAACTTCTACTCACTATTCCAAACTTCAATACAATCACATCACAACAACCACCCACTTTTTCAAATTTCAATACAATCATATCATAATAACTACCAACTTTTTCAAATTCCAATACAATCACATCACACAAACCCTCCCAACCCTTAACCCACCAACCAAACACACAAACATAAAATCGGGTTATCCACCCCTGGATAACCCACCAACCAAACGCCACCTAAGGAGCTAATAGTACCCAACAAGAGTGGATTCGCTCTGAGATGCAGACCAGGTCCACACACACACACACACACACACACATATATATATGTGTCGACGAGCCAATACTTGATCATCTTCTGAGAATAGGTCTGTTCTAGCTCTTCCCACATCTCCTTCACTGTCTTTGTAGATCATGTTCGCAGCAATGTGAGGTTCAACATTGTTGGCTATCTACGTGATAACTTGATAGTTATCTTCATGTCATGTCGTAATCCTTATCTGTTTCCTTCATATGATCTTTCGTCAGAATACATATCTTCCGTTGACCACTAATGAACACCTTGAAAGCACGAGACCAAAGCATAAAGTTTCCTGTGCCCTTGAATTTGATAAAAGCTCTATGCACCATAATAGAATACGTAGTTTACAAGACTTGGTCTCGATAGGAAGAGATGTGATCGAGGTCAGATAGATGTATCAAGAAGATAAGTCGTACGTTTAGTCACGCGTAGGGACAACTAAAGCAACGGTTGCAGGGCCTGTTAAGGGTTAGAAGAAGCCCTAGAATTCACGTAAGGGCATGGGTAGCAGCGTCGGAGGCCTGGAAAGGCCTTGGGCAACAGTATGATGGCATTGAGAGGCCTTGGGAGGCACCACGAAGGTCCTGTAGGGACCTGGGTGGCGGCCTCCGGGTCCTGTAGAGACCCGAGCAAGAAGAGGCTCGACGCATGCTGGGCAGACTAGGGTAGCTTGGGTGTCGACGGCACGACGGCCTAGAACAGCATGGGTTGCGACGTTGGCGGTCCAGACAAAGAGGGGGCCTCACGTGAGCCCTAGGCAGAGAAAAGGACCCACACAAGCCGAGAATAAGAGAAACAGAGCTCATAGAGGCAGCGAGTGTTTAGCTATGAACCCGATCTAAGGTTGTTGATTTGATACCATGCGGGGAGAGATGAGAGAATGAATACCTTGTCTCATTCCATGGGTCTAAGGTTTCTTATATAGTGTGCAAACCTAGAGGAACAAAGAAGGGAAGATTACATAGATACCCTGAAGGAGGTTACATGACTGAAATAAGAATAAATAGAAATAACCTAACAACTTGGACAAGATGTATAATAGTTTGAAGTGATATTAACACAAGTATGTATACATCTGCACAAAAATACATACACAAATTTCATTAAAAAACTTAAGTTACACATGCATATATAAACATATTAGTTCTATTCTATGTTCTACATACGCATATATCAATACTTATTTACTAGTTCTGTTTGCTATAGTTACATACATATATGCCTACGTCCAGGCACAAATACACACACGTATATTTGCAAACATAAACAAATACACGTACACATACATATATGCATACATATGCACATACACACATACATATATATACATGTTCACGTATACAAAAACAAAACCTTTTCTCACATTAAGTAGGGTCGGCTACATAGATTCTTTGCCTTCATTCATATCTATCGTGTGTCATTCTCGGGTTTAGATCCAAAAAAATAAGATCCATTCGTATAGTCTCATTCCAACACTTCTTGGGCCTTCCTCACCCTCTTATAGCCAGCTCAACATTCCAAAACTAACCTCCTCATGGGTGCATCAATTGACCTCCTTTGCAAATGGTCAAATCAATTTAAGCAATTTTCTCGCATCTTATCCTCGATCGGAGCTACACCAACTTTCCTTCTGATGACATCATTCCATATCTGATCTTTACGTGTGTGTCCACACATCCACCTTATCATTTTCATTTCTGCTACGACCATTCTTTGCACATGTCTATGCTTCACAGGCCAACATTCAGATCCATAATGCATAGCAGGTCTCATAAAACTTTCCTTTGATTTTCAAAGGAATTTTCTTATCACAGAGAACAGTAGAGGCTCCTCTCCACTTTAGCCAACCTGCATTTATTCTATTTGTAACATCTCCATCAATTTCCCCATTATGTTGCAAAATAGATTCCATGTATCTAAAAGAATCTCTTTTAAATGTTATCATCACCAATCTTAACCTCGGTTCTTTCTCCATTGCTTCCATCAAAAGTACACTACATATATTCAGTCTTAGCCCCACTAATACGAAATCCTTTAGTCTCTAATGTATGTCTCCAGACCTCAAGCTTCTCATTTATCCATCTCTAGTTTCATCAATCAACACAATACCATCAACGAATAACATACACCAAGGTATCTAATCCTGAATGTAACTTATCAACTCATCCACAATCAAAGTAAAAAGGAATGGACTCAAAGTTGAACCTTGATGCAGACCGATGTTGATGTCAAAATAGTCAGTCTTCCTAGATTGTATCCTTACAAGCTGAAGCACTATCATGCATATCTTTTATAAGGTTAATGTATAGGACATGTACTTGTCTCCTCTCCAAAACTCTCCACGATATCTCGAGTGGGACTGAATCATAAGCCTTCTCTACTCGATAAAATCATATGGAGGTTCTTCCTTTTAGCTCTGTAAATATTCATTGTTCTCCTCAGCAAGTGGATGGCTTCAATAGTTAAGCGACCTGGCATGAATCCGAATTGATTTTCTTTTACTTTGGAAACTTGTCTCAACCTTCTTTCGATCACACGTTCACATATTTTCGTAGTGTGACTCATCAGCTTGATACCTCTGTAATTTGAACAATTTTGAATGTCTCCTTCGTTCTTATAAAGAGGCACCACGATACTTCTCCTCCAATCTTCATGCATTTTCTTGCTTCGCCAAATAACGATGAATAAATTTGTAAGCCATGCCAAATCACATTCTCCTAAAACTCTTCAAACTTATATATAAATGTCATCAGGTCCTACACCTTTCTCGTGTCTCATAACTTTCAAAGCCTCCTCTACTTTCTTCCTTTGTATTCGTCTATAGCTTGCACGATTCAAGTAACTTTCACTACTAGCTAAATTTCCCAAAGTGATCTCTATATTTCCTTCCCAAATGAACAGCTTATGGAAGTATAGCCTCTATCTAGTCTCTATATCCTAAACACACACTACACATAGATCTAGTCTCTAGTGTCCATGTGTTCACGTATACACAAACATAATTTTTTATGAAAGGACACACACTACACGTAGACATGGTATGAAAAGGCTAGCCTCGAGGCGGTCGAGATGAAGCGAGACAAGATTTTTAGCCTCAAGGCAGACATTGAAGGTAAGGGTTTGCGTCTCGTGCATCACGGAAGCGTAAAGATCGCATCGCATGCGATCTAGATCGACTAGTCACACTAGTTATAAGGGGCAGCAAAAATTAAAATAAATATCGATGAAACCACATTACATGGGAACGATTCCCATGTCGTTTCATCTAAATCACAAACAAGTATTAGGGTTACCTTTTGAAACGTGATCGTGACCCATGAGTCACTAAACAAAGAGACCTCCTATCTCAAGTCCGATCCAATGAAGTGAACACTTGCGGGAGCATAGATAAGACGTGTGCTTCCCGCAATCCGAGTTGATGATCCGAGCACGAAACCTCCTGATGTTATTCACGAAATATGTTTTCTTCACGAGCACGAGACGCCGAAGAAGACGAAGATCCACGAGCAGTCAATCCGGCAACACAACGACAACGCGACGATGGCAGAATTCTCTCAAACCCTAGGGTGGACAACCATCAAGAGTTGAGAGAAAGAAAGAGAGCTTGAACATGCGGAGAGAGAAAGAGAGTTGTTGCAACTTTTGCTTCAACTTAATTGTATATAGAGAAAAGGCTAGGGTTAGCCCTTCTTTTATACAAAATTGGATGGCTAGGTGCACCTTAATATTATCTCACGAAATATGTTGTCTTCTTCACGAGCACAAGACGTCGAAGAAGACAGAGATCCACGAGCAATCTATCCGGCAGCACAACAACAACGCAACGACGACGGAGTTCTCTCAAACCCGAGGGTGGACAACCACCAAGAGTTGCGAGAGAGAAAGAGAGCTTGAACATGTGGAGAGAAAAAGAGAGTTGTTGCAACTTTTGCTTCAACTTAATTGTATATGGAGAAAAAGCTAGGGATAGCCCTTCTTTTATAAAAAATTAGATGGCTAGGTACACTCCTTATTGAAATCATTGACCTAGATTTTGTTGCAACAATTTACAACAATAATAACAAATTATAAAAAATAAGTTGAAAGCATTCTTCAACAAATTTAATTCAATTAAAATTAATTCACTCTTATTTATAAAGAGAAAGAAGAAAGCCACCATCCATGAATAGGAAAGGACGTAGCCTACTTCCTCTTATGTAGGGTGGATGTCCACCTTTAGATTGGAGAGAGATTTTTCTCTCTCCAATATTCTTTAATGTAATTTTACTATATCAAAACTTTATTAAAAGAATTATTTGTCAACAAAATATCACCAAATAATTAGCAACTTATTTGTAACAATTATATATAAATGGTTAAAAATGTACTAAGCCTTCTCCCACTATAAGTAGGGTCGGCTACATGGATTCTTGCTCAAATCCATGTTGAAAGATTCGACTATTTTTACGCTGGCCGTCGACTACCTAACGCAACCCCTGTAAGAGTGGGATTTGAACCCTGGTCTTTTGTATGGTAGACACACTGTACTACCACTAGACCATTAAGTGGGTACAATTATAGATAAACGGATGATTAATATAAATCATATTCATCCCTCCAAAACTAAATGCAAATCACATTTACATTTAATTACTAAATGTGAGTCCAATTTACATTATTATTTTAACTGCAGATCCTATTTACAATTAATTCTCTCTATGATATTATGAATCACATTCACAATATTTATGATTATTGTAGATAGTGCTATCCACATTAATCTCATATTAGATAATTAAATCCAATTCAATTATCTAAGATGTCTCTCTACATGTGTTCAAATAATATGAATCATATCCACATTATTAATGATAATTAAAACATATTTAATCATCAATTTTCCAATGTCAATAATGAAATTATTCTTGAACTCTTTCAAAAATAACGTGCCTTCTCCACGGATACTTGGAGATAAGGACATGGCGATTGTATATTTCATGTATGGTGACTTGCATACTAAAATCTAATCTCATATCCAGATCTCAAAGACCTCTCAGAGATGTCTGATCAAATCAGACAGAATATCTAATCTTCCTATTGCATCTGAATCATATTCAGATCAATGTCCATCATTTAGACTAAGATTAGATAACTAGTCTACTGAATGGAGTCACTAAAATCCAATCATTTTTCATCACTATGGAAGAGAATACTTGTTGTTTATTCAGAGAGCCAAAGGGTTCTCTTATATAGAAGAGAGAAACCCTAATGGGTAAATCACATATTACAGATAAAAGAAATAAATAATTATAAAACAGTGACATAACATAAAACTCTTTAACGCTCCCCCTAAAACTGGAGCATAGATGTCGATCAAGCTCAGCTCGGAACATCATCTTTGAAAGGGTCCTCCGGCTAGAGTCTTGGTGAGCATGTTTGTTGTTTGCTCACTAGAACTGACATGGGATGTAGAAATGAGACCCTTCTGGATCATATCTCAGTGTAGTGGCAGTCTACCTCGATATGCTTGGTTCGCTCATGGAAGGCTGGATTGTTGGCAATGAATAGTGCAACCTGGTTGTCGCATTGGAGGTACATTGGAAGAGGCACCTCAAAGGCTAGGTCTGTTAGAATTGATCTAACTCACATCATCTCTATGCCGCCTTGTGCCATAGCTATGTACTCTAATTCAGCACTCGACCGAGCGATAACTATCTGTTTCTTGCTCTTCCATGATACTGATGAATTCCCTACAAATACTGCAAATCCGGAAGTTGACTTTCTGTCCTTAAGACATCATGTGTATTCTGCATCTGCACAAGCTGTAACAACAAGGTATGCACCTCTTCAAAACAAAAGACCAGTGCCAGGTGAGGTCTTCAGATACCTTAAAATCATATGGACTGCATCCATATGGGTTTGTCTTGATTGCTTCATGAATTGATTCACTTTGCTTACTGCAAAGGATATGTCGGGCATGGTGATGGTCACATATAGTAGCTTCCCAACTAGGTCCATATATCTCCTCTTGTCGACCTCATCAGTGTCGTCATCATAGAACTTCATGCTCGGGTCCATGGAAGTAGTGACTGACTTGCAATCTTCCATACATGTCTTTGATAGGAGATTTGTGTTAGAAAATCGGAAGCGGAAGCGGAAACGATAATCAGGGCATAGAAATAAAGATAAACATGAAGAACACAAAAGATTTTTTACGTGGAACCCTACTCCGTGAGGAGCGGGATGAAACCACGGGAGAAGCTCTCAAAGGGGCATGTTTCTCATTGCACTTTCTCATCTGTTACAGGAGGCCTGGGGCTCCTTATATAGCCTCCATAGGGCCTCCAAGTCCCACCGTTGGACGATGTGGGACTAAACCACTGGATGGGGTAAATGGATCCTGGAGGGATCCATTTACCCTCCTACAATACAATAGGCGCATATACATGAATGCTCCAACACTCCCCCTCAAGCTGGAGCATGCAATGCTCAGCTTGGACAAACAGAAATAAACTCAACGCAACGCTACAGGACACTAAGGACAATATCAACCCAACGCGCACATTGCTGCAGTCGAGGACGTTGCTTCTCATGCCGTGCAGGTGAGGAGGACGAACGGGCTGGAGTGTGAGTCGACTGAAGACTCGAAATCTGACCATCGAGTCTGGATTGCGCCTGAAGTCTCCTCGTCGGAGAACTGGGTCTCTCCCATCTGGCTCAGAGAATGGTGCACTGCTCTGGTGTACCTATGATACCACATGAAAACCCTTGCCCTCAAGGGAATGGTCCTCTGCTCTGGAGTCTCTATGGTTCACATGAAAACTCTGGCCGAACAACAAGAATAATGATGGGGACCTCGAACTGATGATGGCAACATATGCTCATCTGAAAATGACCGCACCCTCGTGCGAGTCTGAAACTGGAGACTCGGAAGACAATCGTTGAGTCTGAACCTGGATCTGAACCGTAGAGTCTGAAATTTGATCGGTCTAGAAATCTGAATCTGCATCTGGAATACAAGACCTGTGACTCTACATATGTACTCCTCCTTTCTCCCATACTTGTCGGAACATGAACATCGACAAAGTTGGGAGAAGACAAGATAAATAGGGGTTAAACAACAAGAACATGAAACTTGCGGCTTTCCCTTTTTTTTAAGCCGTCATTTTTTTTGCAATTTTTTTAAGCCGTTCAAACTCTTCCCTTTTTTTTGCTTTTCATCATCAGTTTTTTTTCCGAAATGCGTGCGGCTTTTTTTTATTGCAAGCGCCTTTTCCGATGATTTTTTTAACTTGAAACAATATACGGCCCGCATGTGCCCAACGATATTGCAGCGCCCCCCTTTTTTTGTCTTAACTCCCCCTTCTTTCCTCTCTTTTCTGCTCTCCCTCTCCTTTTAATTTTAAACATGCCTTTTTTTTAAATCAGACCCACATCTGGGCCCCAAAAACAAATACATTTTTTTTAAAATAATGGGGTCCGCTAGGGTTCCCTACGCGGGAACCCATTCACATCGTCCCCCTCTGGGATTTACTTCGCGCCGCCCCCGAGGATCTCTGCCTTGCCTCACCGCGTGATGGAGCAACTGCGTGCTTTTCCCAAGACTGTTGGGAGGGAGTCGCGCCTGGGAGTGCGGCGATGATGGAGGCGTCATGCGCCAGGAGAGGAGGGGTTGAGAACTCGTAGCCATGCTGGGGTGTCCTCGCGCGGGAAGAGGGCTGCGCCTTAAGACTTCGCGGCTAAGAGGAATGTCTTCGTGGTCCTGGAACTGCCGCTTGCGGAGAGATGGTGTCGGGCAAGGTTGCGCCGCTCGCAGGAGAAGATCTCAGGCCGATGTCGCCGCGCAGAGTCGCGCCTGGGCCTGCGCGTCGCGACCTGCTATCGCACCCGGTCCTGCGCGTCGCGCCTTGCTAGAAGATGGGAGTCGATGGCGCGTCGCCTGCGCGGGCCTTGCGTGCTGCCGCCTTTAGGGTTGCTTATGTGGGGTCTGTGGCGCGCCTGTGCGCCGCCTGAGGGCCTGTACGTCGCGATTGGATGGTGCGGCAAGGCCTCGCTACCCACTGGAGATGCCTTCTGTATGCGTTGAAGAAAGGCAGCCGCCTGGAGAACTTCGAGCGATGCGTGCGCCAAAGAGGAAATGCGATCTCCTCCTGGAGATGCACTGTGGGCTGGAGTTGCACCCATCGCACATCGATGATGCCAATGCATAAATTTAGGGTTTAAAATAAAACCCTAGAAAACAGAACATAATAATCTTCTCGACCATAAAGAAACTCGAACAAATAATGAACTTGAAATCCTCAAGAATCTAACCCGCTCTGATACCATGTTAGAAAATCGGAAGCGGAAGCAGAAACGATAATCAGAGCATAGAAATAAAGATAAACATGAAGAACACAAAAGATTTTTTACGTGGAACACTACTCCGTGAGGAGCGGGATGAAACCACGGGAGAAGCTCTCAAAGGGGTGTGTTTCTCATTGCACTTTCTCATCTGTTACAGGAGGCCTGGGGCTCCTTATATAGCCTCCAAGTCCCACCGTTGGACGATGTGGGACTAAACCACTGGATGTGGGGATCCATTTACCCTCCTACAACACAATAGGCGCATATACATGAATGCTCCAACAATTTGTAACATACTTCCTCTGGCTCATCACAAGACATCGATGGTTCCTGGCGAGAACTCCGGTCCAAAGAAGTAGCGCAAACTGCCAAGGTCCTTGGTCACAAACCGATGACCCAGGAAAGCCTTAGATGCTTGAATCCCATGTGCATTGTCCCCTTGTAATGATGATGTCATCGACGTATGCCAATATAGCAACAGTGCCCTTCTGGGGCCTCTGAACAAACAAGGAGTGATCTGCAGTGGATCTCACAAATCCCTTCTGTTCTATCACATCTGAGAGCTTCCGAAACTATGCTCTTAGACTCTGCTTAACGCTACAGATTGCCTTATGAAGTCTGCACATCTTCTGAGACTCCCCCTCATCAGCAAACCTAGGTGGTTGCTGCATGTGGACTTCCTCTTGAAGATCACCATAAAGGAAGGCATTTATCACATCAAGCTGGTACATAAGCCAGTCCCATGTGGAAGCGGCGGAGAGAAGAACCCGAAGAGTAGAGTGTCGAGCTATTGGAGAGAAAGTGTCCAGATAGTCCACCCCATAGGTCTGGGTGAACCCGCGAACTACGAGTCGTCCCTTGTAGCGATCAATGTTGTCATATGCTCGATGCTTCACAGGGAACACCCACTTACATCCTACAACAGACACGTTTGCAGGAGCTGCAATAGTACTCCACGTGTCACGAGACTGTAAAGCAACCATCTCTGCTTCCATGGCAAGACGTCATTCGCTCACCTTAAGCATCGCCTGATATGTGAGTGGGATTTCAACAGCGAATAATCCCACAATAAATTTTCGGAAGTATGGTGAAAGTCGCTTCAGAGACACCTGACATGCCATTGGCTATCGTGTACAAGAACTTTTTTCCTTTCCACAAGGCAATGGACCACCCTAAATCATTCTCTGCTGGTGATACTGGCTCAACATGTATATCTGCGTATTCATCTTGTACATCATGCACGCCACTAGTTCCATCAGTCAAAATCAAGTTTTCAGAATTTACATGGGACGTGTTGGATGCTAGGAAAGGCATTGGAATATGGAGTGCAAGCTGAGGTATATGTGTAGGTGGAGGTGGGAGAATAACAACATTCTCATACTCAGATGGACTCATCATGTCATTTGTAGGAGAGTAATACATGATGGACTCAAAGAAGGTTATGTCAACATTGACATAGTATTGTCCTTGTAGAGGATCAAAACATCGATAACCCTTCTAAGTGCAGGAGTAACCAACAAATAATACATTTAACAGCTCGAGGAACGAGCTTGTCACGATCAGGACGTAGGATATGGACAAATGACATGCACCCGAACACTGATGGGGTAAAAGAGAAGAGATCTTTACCAGGAAAAGCTAGACCAAATGGTGCCTTTTCACCCAAGAATGTAGAGGGCATCCAATTTATGAGATAACAAGCTATCATCACAGCATCACCCCAAAAAGAATGTGGAGCCCAACTCTGTATCAAGAGAGTCCTTGTGATATCTAGAAAATGTCGGTGTTTGCGTTCTGCCACACCATTTTGTTGAGACGTATAAGGACAAGATGTATGATGAATGATACCATGTGAGCTAAAAAAATGTGACAAATGTGTAGTTCAAAACTCAAGTGTATTATCCGAACGAATGTATTTTATTGAGGTAGACAAAATATTTTTGATTTCAACCAAAAAAATTTGAATAATAGTACTCGTCTCAGACTTCTGCTTCAAAAGAAAAATCCAGGACAGCAAGACCAAATGGTGCCTTTTCACCCAAGAATGTGGAGGGCATCCAGTTTATGAGATAACAAGCTGTCATCACAGCATCACCCCAAAAAGAATGTGAAGCCTGACTCTGTATGAAGAGGATCCTTGTGATATCTAGAAAATGTCGGTGTTTGCGTTCTGCCTCACCGTTTTGTTGAGACGTATAAGAACAAGATGTATGATGAATGATACCACGTGAACTAAAAATGTGACAAATGTGTAGTACAAAACTCAAGTGCATTATCTGAACGAATGTATTTTGTTAGAGAATATTCTGTGTGGCTATTTGTTAAGAGAATATTCTATAGAGAATATCCTATAGAATATTCTCCCATGAGCACCTATATAAGGATCGCCACACCTCCTGTACTCATTGAGAAATTTCAATAGAATATCTGCCCCTTTGAGGGCTTCTCCCGTGATTTCATCCTGCTCCTTAGGGAGTAGGGTTCCACATAAATCCTCTGTGTTCTTATGTTTATTTATCGATTCCGCTTCCGCTTCTCTGATTTTAACATGGTATCAGAGCGGGTTCGATTCTCGAGGATTCGTATTATATTTTTTTTAGTCGAGTTTCGATTCATTTAGTGTTCGTGGATTTGTTCTTGAAGAATGTTCAAGTTTCCATTCAATTCTCGGGTTTCATTTTGAAACCCTAATTCTCCATGGATTCAAGGCTTTCTGTCCAGATCGGCATTGCTAGGGCTTCATTCTTGAAGTTCGGTGTTTTTTTAAAGTTCCAGATCATAGGGTTTCAACCCTATTTCCGTGTGATTGCACTTGATCCTAGCTTTACGAAGCTCGACACAGAGAACATTGTGTTTTCCTACCAGAAAGCAAGCAGGAGATTGGTGCTACTCGATTACGATGGCACGATGATGCCTGAGTGCTCGCTGAACAGGTCTCCAACAAGGGAGGTGATCTCTGTTCTAGGTGGCTCCAGCGGCAGCAACATCACGCGCGCGTCTCTAGGTCCCAGCGCCGATCGCGCGCTTCTCCTGCAAAGCCGCATAGGCGGCGGTGGCTTTAAAGACCACCAGGCGGCGTCGCCTAGTCCCGAGCGCAAGCCTCGAGCACCTCCAGGCGGGTGGTGGCGACGCCCCCTCTCCGTCAGACCTCGGCTCCAGAACCCCTCCCCCCCGGCGACACTCCTCGCGCAGGAGCTCACAACCCTGCATCGTGTGATCATAAGTGCAGTCGACGATGCTCCAGCGCCGCACCGGCAGTGCCTCCTCGCCGCAATCCTTGGGCGACACTTTCCCAGGCGTGCAACCCTAGCCGCGCAAGCGGCGGGATCTAGGCGGAGCCCTCCCCTCCTAACGGAAGCCTCCCGCTCTCCTGTGAGCAGCAGCATACTTGCAAGCATCCTTCACATCGTCCTGGCGACTTCCCCTTTCACAGCTCGCAGGACCCTCTCGACGACGCCTCCTGGCGGCACAGCATGCCACCGCAGATCACTAGGCGGCACATCATGCCACCGCAGATCACTAGGCGGCACGCGATCATTCTCCAAATCCACAAAGGGGGCGGCAGCCTGTAATCCCGTTGGGATCGGGGTTTCCCGTATGGGGGAACCCTAGGGCTACTTGTGTTTAAAAAAACCACGAAGGGCCAGGGCTGTTTACAAAGGGCCCAAATTTCGGCACTGTTTTTATTTTCTGCTGCTATTAATATTGTAAGCTGGGAGTTGGCCCGAGAAAAAAAAGGGAGGGCTCAATATTACGAAGAGAAAAAAGAGAGGGGGAGGTCATGTATTGTGTTAAAAAAATCATCGCGTACAAAAAAATAGCACGCAAGGTAAATTTCAAAAAAAAGAAAAAAAAGAAAAAAAAGAAAAAAAGAAGAAAAAATTGAAATGATGCAAAAAAATGCATGTTTTGGTTTCTCCCAGCTTGATCAATGCTCTTATTTTATCAAGTATGGGAAAAAGGTGGAGTCAGAAATGGCATATTCTTCAGGACTTCTGTGCATCCCTGACTAACAGACCGACACTCCAGATTTCTACAAGATCATCCGTCTTCACCGAGCATCAACTTCTTCCTCGAGGCGTATACTTCTTCTTTTACGACCTGATCAGTTCCCGCGCTGGACTTCTTCTGCAGCGATTCTTCTCCATGCACGACAAAGATATGTTCCATGACCTGATAACGCAACGGTTCTACAGGCATGACAGAGATATGTTCCGATGTCCTGAAAGCCGCAGACTTGTCCTCGTGCGAGGTCTTCTACTAGCAGCGGACTTGTATTCTTCTTGTGATGTATCGTGTGAAGATGTGTTGTATACTTTCTTTTTGTTGCAAGCTGCAGCTTTCTCAGCTCCAGCTTGAGGGGGAGTGTTAGAGAATATTCTGTGTGGCTATTTGTTAAGAGAATATTCTATAGAGAATAACCTATAGAATATTCTCCCATGAGCACCTATATAAGGATCGCCACACCTCCTGTACTCATTGAGAAATTTCAATAGAATATCCGCCCCTTTGAGGGCTTCTCCCGTAGTTTCATCCCGCTAGGGTTCCACGTAAATCCTCTGTGTTCTTATGTTTATTTATCGATTCCGCTTCCGTTTCTCTGATTTCAACATATTTTATTGAAGCAGACAAAATGTTTTTGATTTCAACCACAAAATTTTGAATAATAGTACTCGTCTCAGACTTTTGCTTCAAAAGAAAGACCCAAGACAGTATAGAAAAATCATCAACACAAACAAGATAATACATGTGTCCATGATGATCAGGTAGACGACTTGGACCCCACATATCTATATGAAATAAATCAAATAGATCATGAATACTCTGACCTTGATGATTTGGAAAGCTGGACTGATGATGCTTTCCGAATTCACATGACTCACACTGGAAACTAGACATGATAAAGACGCCAGGTATGAGGCGACAATTTTTCTGCAGCGGTAGGTGGCCGAATATGAGATGCCACGTGTAGGGGAAATGGATCATGTAGAAAGGAAAGTGGCACCAGCATACGGAGACTGAGACAACCTGTATAACCCTCATATTCACGGCCAACATCCAATCACCTTGCCCGTGAGTATATCCTGAAAAATAAGAGGACGAATATCAAATATAACATGACAATGTATATCTTTTGTAATCTGGCTAATAGACATTAAATTCATGGAAAAGGCAGGTGCAGGAAGAAGATTTTGCATGTGTATGAAGGGTATCAAATGAACCTCCCCCTGTCCAGCAATTGGGGACTGAGTCCCATCAGCAATCACTACCGATCTACAACTTGTGCTGGACTGTATGTACCAAACTGTAATCTATCTCCATAGAGATAATGTGATGCTTCGGAATCCATTATCCACTCGGAAGGATATGGTTGATGCTTCGGAATCCATTATCCACTCGGAAGGATCTGGTCAAGAGTGACTAGTAAATGCATTAGTACATGAGCTAAATAGTAGAGGTAGAGGTTGTAGTGTTCGATGGACCGGTGCAGAAAGATCCAACCCTCCTTTTCTTTACCAACCTTTTTATTTGCATATCCAAGACTAACAAGCGATGTTAGGTTGTCAAACTCTCTCCTGGGATTACTTTGCAGTCTTTACACTACAATCGATCTCTTCTCCTCAATGCAAAGTAATCTATATGTGTTCTAGTTGACCCACAACCGATCATATGACGTTACAAAATCTAGAATGACTTTTTCCTCTTCATTTCTATCTCCAAAACCATGTCCTCCATGAACACTAGCATACCCTAAAGCATCTTTTCCCACATGTCCATTAAGATCTCCACCTATGCAAATCATCTCTCTTTGTGAGATTCCTTATAAAATCTTATCCAGATCCTCCCAAAAAACTTGTTTAGTCCTTTCATCTAAATCAATTTGCGGTGCATAAACTGAGATGATATTCAAAATTTCTTCTTCAAGCACCAATTTTAGCAAAATATTCCGATCTCCGAATCTTACACCTCAACCACGTAATCCTTCAAATCCTTATGAACAACCACTCCAACATTGTTTCTACCCTTATCTTTACCTGAATACCAAAGTTTAAAGCATGTCTTCTCGATCTCCCTTGCTTTCTCTCCAACCCATTTAGTCTCTTGAAGACATAGTATATGAATCTTCCTTCTCTCCATCGTATCCACTATCTATATCAATTTTCTAGTTAAAGTGCCAACATTCCAACTACCAATCCGCAACTTCCTTTGCAATCTTTTTTGGACTAATTTCTTTACTCGCATGCGTCCATTATGCGAGAACCCTTGTAAACTTTGGATTGCATCCGGACGGTGATGCAGCGGAACTAGCTTAATTACCCGCATGCGTTCCTCATGCGAGAACCCTTGCAAATTTTGAACTACATCCAGGCTGCGACGTAGTGGCCTTGCTAAATTTTCATTGCATTCGAGCGATGCAACGCGTCGCAAGTAGGGAATGCCCCAACGAAATCTGTTTGTTTGCTTAAATCCACGTTGAAAAGATCTGACTGTCATGAGGCAACTTCCTAAATAGTATTTAAAAAAAATAATACTTAGGAAGTTGTCTCCGACTGTTTTACGCTGGTTGTCAGCTACCTAACGCAACCCTCCTCATTTGCCTGGGCTTGGGACCGGTCATGGCTGAGTTTTTGTTACACCCAAATAATATGAGAAAATGTAACTCGAGTGAAGGTAGCGGGAACTCACTCCGCCTTGCAAGTCCAACTTGCATTTCATAATTATTAGATCTTTAACAAATGAGCCCAATCCATGTGCGCTTATACGTCGGAGCTATGACTTCACATAGACGTCTTTGTCGTACAATTCATGGCGATGTAACTCTTCCACCTTAACGGGAGACCATGGATGACATCTTATGATCCTCCATATCCCGTTCAAATTTTGATTAATAATTTTGAATCAAATTCTTATGATTAATCTTTCCAAGGAAATTTTGATCTTATTAATAATAGAATGTTTATTTAATTGGATTAAATTAATCATCAATCTAATGCAATCAACAAACAATTCATTTGCTTGATATTACTATATACTATACATCATCATTTAGTACATTTTGTTATTCCAATTAGTTGTTAAAGTACGCAGAGACTTCTCATGCTACCCTTCATTGAAACGGATCCTACCATGCCGAATAGATAATGCTAATAGGGAGTGCTTCCACTGCACATGCGACAGTGTGCAAACTAGTTAACCCATAAGCATATCCACGACCTAGATACCATCACCAATTCAATTCGAGACAGCACAATTGGTACAAATTGTACCAAGGGGTTTTATCGATCTTTCGACCGTATGTGATACTAATAACAATCACTCAGAAATTTAGATATATTAAAACAATATTAATGTCCTAAATTTCTACGCATATCAAGCAAACAAGTTGGTTTTGCATGTAAAAGTTGAACTACAACTATTGTAGTTTGAACTAGGGTTTGTCATGAAGCAATCATTCAAAGATGGTTAATGGTTATCGAATATATCTCTAAATATATGAATTATCATTTAATCATGGTAAATTCAAAATATCCATGATTAATATTGAATGATAAGCACACTACAAAATGTCATTGAGATGATTCAATCATCTTCCGACCCATCTCTACTAAATAACACATATCTGAGGCAAACATAGTCAGAATTACACAAAATAAATCAAATGGTCCGATGGTTTGATTCTAAACATATTTATTGTGTTTCTAACATGTTTCATGATAGGAAAACTGTAACAAAAAATCATTTAATTACATATCTGAGTTTTCATGCAAAAACAACACTGTGGGAAATTTTTGATTTTAAAATGATGCATGTTTGTTGCCAACTTTTGACGAATCTTTTGAGGACATGTTCAGACATTTTAAACACATTTAAGTATCCTTGAAGCTCGTTCAAACAGGGCATAGATAGTAGTTTTTCCATATGAGCAAAAAAACAATTTGAAAATTGCATTTATGCGAAAAACAAGTTCTCACACATCTAATATCCAAAACCTTGCTCCATTAGGGTTTGTATCACATTCAAGACCTTCAACCTAACTCTGATACCACTCGAAGGCAAGGTTTGCGCCTCACGCTTCACAAAATCATGAAGATCGCATCGCATGCGATCTAGGTCGACTAGTCGTAAAGGGAATCGAAATTAACAAAAAATTCGATAAAACCATATGACATGGGAACGATTCCCATGTCATTTCATCTATATCACAAACAAGTATTAGGATTACCTCTTGGAGCGTGATCATGATCCACGAGTTTCTAAATGAAGAAATCTCCTGTCGCAAGTCCGATCCAACAAAGTGAGCACTTGCAGACGAGTAGATGAGACGTGTGATTCATTTTTTTTTTGAATAGGAAAAACAGGGGAGCCCTCCCAAGGCAGGAGTCATCACACCAAAATTTCCATTAATAAACGAGAAGGTACATCAATTGGAAATCCAGAAATTGTACAATGCATTACAGTGCGCAAGTACATTTTCAAAGTAAAACCGTTGCCCCTTGAAAGTGGTATCATTCCTGCCAAGCTAAATAGCCCAGAGCGCTGCAAAGGGCTTGGAAACATCATCGGAAGACCCTAGGCCAACCGCCTGAATAGATCCCAAAAAATGCTCCGCATCTGTTGTCCGAACCCACGGAAGCCCCAACGAATCCCACACATTAGCCGAAGACCTGCATCCAAAGAAAATGTGCTCCGCATCCTCCACGACATCCTTGCATCTGCCACACATCAAATCCGTCGCACCCAGCAGCCTCCCTCTTCTCACCTTGTCACGTAGACGGTCTCTCCTTAGACACCAAAGAAAGACCTTAACCCGAGTAGGAACCTTAGCCGCCCAAATCACCTTCAAGTCAGCACATAGGTCTTCGTCACGCTCCATTAAACCAGCACTCAGCTTCCGATAGGCAATCCTCACTGAGAACCTACCATCTGCCCACACAAAATGGTCGGGGTCGCCCGACAAATCCCCCACAGGGGGAATCTCCGATAGTAGCCGCAAAAATTCCTCCAATCTCTGACCCGAGAGAACCGCAAGGAACCTCGGCGCCCACGACCTAGAGTCAGCCACCTCTGCCACCCGCGCCCCCTGTCAACAGCTAACGCCATCAACCTAAGAAAGCGGAAGGCCAATGCCCCCTCCCCCGTCCAGTCATCCTGCCAGAAATGGAACCGAAGACCATTCCCTAACTTCGGCCGGAGGAGAGGCCTGAGCCTCGGAATCACGGCACGAATCCCACTCCACAAGGAAGACTCATGCCGCTTCTGCATCGCCACCAACTCTCCAGTGACTCCGTAAATCTCCCTCACCAACCGCAAAACTGGCGAGTCGGATGGACCCCAAATGCGCACCACTCATTTGGCTAACAAGGCTCTGTTCATAGAATCCACATCCCTGATGCCAAGACCCCCCTCCGAGACAGGTACCGCAAGATCCTTCCAAGCCACCAAGTGCAACCCCCTCGTTGTCTGCTTCCCATCTGACCATAAGAAGGATCTCATCAAAGCCTCCACCTTTTTCCTGACCCCAACAGGCATTAATCTCGTCGAGAAGAAAAAAAATCGGAATGACTGAAAGAACGTGCTTCAGTAATGTGAGCTTCCTACCCTTGGACAGGGTGGTAGCCTTCCATCCTTCCAACCGCTCCTCCATTCTCCAAAGCACACAGTCCCAATCGGACTTCCTCAGCCTGCAATCCACCAGTGGCAACCCCAGATAGGTTATCGGCAGTCTCCCCAGAGGGCATTCCGCCCACGCTGCCAGCCTGCTACTCTCCTCGCCATCCATCCACATTGGAACCAAGACCGACTTCTTCTTGTTAATCTGCAAACCAGATAGGCAGCCAAACATATCCACCAAAATAGTCGCATTGTGATTCTGCTCCTCCCCCCCCCAGGAATATCAGTGTGTCATCCGTGTACTGCAACACTGGAATAGATATGTCCCCCATCCTGAAACCCTCGCACCAACCCACTTCGACTGCCTGCTGGAACAAGACTGCAAGACAATCAGCCACCAACACAAAAAGCAGGGGAGCCAGGGGGCATCCTTGACGCACCCCCCTCTGCGGTTGGAACCATCCTCCCTCCGATCTCCCATTGACCAACACCGAGCAGGAGCTAGTGGTGACACATCTCTTTACCCAAGCAATCCATTCTTTCGAAAATCCCCTTTTCTGCAGCGTTGTCCACATGAATCTCTAACTGACACAATCGTAGGCCTTGGCGTAGTCAATCTTCCAAACTGCCCCTTTCTTTGTAGACCTCTTCCACTCACGACATATTTCCGAAGCGGTCACGATACCATCCGTCATACACCGACCTGGAATGAATGCAGATTGTGCCGGTAAGACCACAGAGGGCAAGAGAACCCTAAGTATGCTCGCTAGCACCTTGGCGATGATGAGATAAATGCCATTGGAGATAGAAATCGGCCTGTAGTCCCCAACCCCCACTGGGGTATCTTTCTTCGACAGCAAAAAAATCAATGCCCTGTTAACTTTCTCAAAACCCTTGTTGCCATCCCTGAATTCAGTCAGAACCTCCAAGATGTCACCCTTCAGCATATCCCAGAACTCCCGGTAAAAGGATATAGAGAAGCCAACCGGGCCAGGAGCCCCATCCGCATTCAGATCCCAAACCGCCCTGCGCACCTCTTCCTCTGTAAACTCGGCCACCAAGACATCAGCCTGGGTTCCACTCAAAGACCCCGTCCCCCGGCCCGTCCAGTCCCAACCATTCTCTTCCTTCACTCTCCTCGAAGCCCTCACAAAGTGATTCATGCAATCCGAATTGACGATCCGAGCGTGGAACCTCCTGATTTAATCTCACGAAATACATTGTCTTCTTCACGAGCACGGGATGCCGAAGAAGACGGATATTCACGAGCAGTCGATCCGACAGCACAATGACAACACGACGACAGCGGAATTCTCTCGAACACTAGGGTGGACGGCCACCAAGAGTTGAGAGAGAGAGAGTTGTTGCAACTTTTGCTACAACATAGTTGTATATAGAGAAAAGCCTAGGGTTAACCCTTTTTTTATACAAAATGGGATGGCTAAGATGTACTCCTAATTAAAATCAATAACGTTGAATTCATTGCAATAATTTGCAACAATAATAATTAGTTTTAGAAGAAAAATAAGGTGGACAAGTGGAGAGAGAATTAGAGACAGTTGTTGCATCTTTTGCTTCAACTTAATTGTATATGGAGAAAAGACTAGGGATAGCCCTTCTTTTATACAAAATTGGATGGCTCGAATGCACTTCTAATTGAAAGCAATGGTCTGGATTTCGTTACAACAATTTACAACAATAATAATTAATTTGAAAAGAAAAATAAGTTGAACACATTTTTCAACAAATTTAATTCAATTAAAATCAATTCTCTCATGAACAGAGAGAAAGAAGAGAGTCACCTTTCATGAATGAGGAAAGGATTTTTTTTGAAGCTCGTGAATGAGGAAAGGATATAGCCTCCTTATAGAGGGTGGACTTCAACCTTGAGATTGGAGAGAGATTTATTTCCCTTCAATCTTCTTTAGTGTAATATTATTATATTAAATCTTTATTCATACAATTATTTATCAACAAAATATCACCAAATAATTTGCAACATATTTGTGATAATTTCACACAAACCATTTATTAAAATGAATCATATTCATCCATCCAAAAGTAAATATAAATCACATTTACATTTAATTACTCAATGTGAACCCAATTCATGTTATTATTTAAATATCAAATCCTATTTACAATTAATTATCTCTGTGATATTATGAATCACATCCATAATATTTATGATTATTGTGGATAGTATTATTCACATAATTCTCATCTCGGATAATTAAATCCAATTTAATCATCTAAGATGTCTCTCTACATGTGTCCAAATAATGTGAATCATATCCACATTATTAATGATAATTAAATCATATGTAATCACCAATTTTCTAATGCTTAGATAATATCATTAATGAAATTATTCTTGAATTCTTTCAAGAACAATGTGCATTCTCCATGTATACTTGAAGATAAGGACAGGGCGATTGTATATTCCATGTATGGTGACTTGGATACGGAGATCTAATCTCGTATCCATATCCCGGAGACCTCTCAGAGATGTCTGATCAAGTCAGACAAAATATCTAATCTTCTCATTACATCTGGATCGTATTCAAATCAATGTCCAATATTTAGACTAAGATTAGATAACTAGTCTCCTGAGTGGCGTCACTAAAATCAGATCATGTTTCATCACTCCCTCGGAATGGAAACATCACGGTTATACAATCGATTAAGATCACATCATCCTCGAGTATTCCTAATACGGGTACATCATGCATACTAGAAGACTTAAAAAACCAAAGTTCTGATCATATTTGAACGGTCATCTTCAGGATTTTTATCATTAAGATTCTCATTCGATCATTGGGGGTTGATATCGATCATAAGCCTTCCAAAAGCATATATCATACCTACAAATCATGTCATGCTTCCAAAGCAAGATGATCATAGATGGAATTTGGTTGGTCCCAATATCTCATAAGTAAGCTCGTGTCTTCTGGTTCAATAGCGAACATGTATGATCCCTTTAAGAGATTGTATTACTCATATATCCTTGTATGCACACCAGCTCGTCGGTGTATAGACCTTGATTAGGTCAACAACCTAATGGTCTGCCTAATATACATACTTAGATATATAGTAACATATATATGTCTCCGATCAGAGGATGCGTACATGTATCGTGATAGCATACAATATAAGTCTTGGTTATCTCAATCTTGTTAATTCAACTCTTCGACTTAACTTATCTGACACATCTGAATCTCTATTCCTATGCGGAGGACCTGCATCAAGAGGTTGACCGGATAACAGCCTTCGGAGTAAAGATTGTCATCTGACTCATCTCCTTCTCAAGCTGGAGATCCTTTCTTAACAATCATTTGATGGTACTAGTGAGTCATTAATCTAACTCTTTAAATATCATCTCAGCACCAACCTCTATGAACCAATCATTGGATCATCAGCTGTATGATTATCAAGATAGCTATGGTATATAACCCTAATTGTACTAAGGGACCTCATAAGTGCATTCATTCATTAATCTCAGATAGGGAGTGCAAATCAATAACTCTTATTGATATATAAAAAGATTACAATAAAATTATTGTAGAAATTGGTTCGCAATGGGCTCACATGTCCAACAGACACCTCAATTGGAATTGGCGAGACATGTACCTCAGAAGGTCGGGGCGGTCTTGAGACAATGAGACGAGGCAAGGCATAAGCCTCGAGAACAGATTTTTTTGTCACTTTTAAGTCATCTTCCACTTAAAATCTTGCAATTACATTTTCCTTCTCGGACTTCTTTTGTTTTAAAAGAAGATTATATGATTTACAATGGAGGTATTGCTAAATTCAATGAAAATGTTGTTTGATGTGCATAGATAGAACATTGGACGTTTTCGTTTCTCGTGGTTAACAAACATGTAATAATAAATACAATATATGCATTATTTTTAACACAATGTAGTTGGGCGATGATGAGAAGGGAGATATTTAATGATATTTCTATGAGAACTATAAGGGATAAAGAAAATTTGGGGCAACAATCAATCAATTTTATTTATGTTGCGTACTTTTTGTGCATAATTTTTAACAGAATTTATGATTGAACCAACAAAAGAATGCAATTTGTAAAAAAATATAGATTTGAATTTCCAGTTATTAACTTCTTTTAAGTATCAAATATATGACATAAAAGATTTATAAATAAACTTTGAGGTTCCATTCATCGACATCATTGACCATATAAGCATATTTTGAAGAAGTCGAAAAAAGAAGTTGATATTTTTACATGAGAGAGTTTAAATATTATACGATATTTTTAGCTAAATTACATATTTTTTTGAAGAAAACTAAGATCTACACCTCGACTGCCTCGAGGCTACACCTTGCCTCAATTCCAGAACCCGCCTCGTTCCACCTTTAATTTTTTTCAAACCTTGCACGTAGACAGACAAATATACATACACATATTCATAAACAAACATATATATACATGTGCATGTGTATATATTATTACATTAAATATTAATTTAGATAGATATACGTGTGTATGTAAACATACATGGATACAGCCTTAAAAACATACATTCTGAATGCATATGCTTATATACTTTTTTTTTACGCTCAAAAAAAGGGGGAAACACTCAACGGTGTTCACCCCAATATATTAAAAACAATACGGAAAGAGATTTTACAAAAATGTTAAAAAAGTCGAACAAATAAGAAGAGCCGTAGGGGTACCCGAATTCAAACACCCCCTCCCCCCCAAAAAAAACCAAACCCGGTCTATTCAGGACACCAATCAACCAGAAGACGCGTAGCAAGGATAGTAATGTTTTCCCTGTAGAACCGCTGGCCCGCAAAGAGGGCATCATTCCTCCCCAGCCATATGCTCCACAACCTCGCAATCGGATCCAGCAAATCCTTCCTATCCCTTGCCCTTGATTTCACCAAGCTCTCGCAGAAAGCAGATATGGACACGGAATTGATCCAGTCAAGATCAGCCCAAAGTCCACGAACCAACCCGCAATCGAAGAATAAGTGATTGATGGTTTCCCGCTCCGCGCCACAAAGTCCACAGTTAGGCCCAACATTGGGGAATAAACTTGCACATCGAACACAAGTTAAAAGTCTCCCCATGCGAAGAAGCCATAAGAAAATGCCAATGCGCTCAGGAAGCTTCAGCCCCCAAAGGAATCTGCAATCACGCACAAGAATAACGTCATCCACATAATTACTAGGAACGAGAGCAAAGTACGCCTTCCTCGTGGAAAAAGAACCATCCTTCCATGCCCAGTGGTCCCGGCCATCATTAGGTTTGATAACTTCCGCAAGCAGGCTCATCAACGAAAGAAGATCGTCCAGACGCTGATTCGATAGGTTCGCAATAATCCGAGGACACCAGCAGCCGTTCTCCCAGCACGAGGCCACCGAAGCCTCCTTATCTTCCACCAAAGCAAACAAACGCGGGAATGTATCCTTGAGAGCACCCCTTCCGGACCAGTCATCGGTCCAAAAACGAAATGAATTCCCCTTGCCCAACACCGGTTTAAAAAGAAAGCGATTACGAGTAAAAACATTCAACACTCCACGCCAAAAAGGAGTTAGATGGCCGAACGTGTTCCCCCGAGTAACGCCCATCAGTTCCACCCCCAGCAGCTCCCGCAGAACATTAAGCATGAAGTTCTCGTCATTGCCCCAAACCCGTGAAGCCCACTTAAGCAAGAGGGCGTCATTAACCACCTCCAGCCGCCTTACTCCCAAGCCCCCAACCCGCTTGGGCCGCGTTACATCACCCCACCCCACCAAATGAACCCCCCTTCTCCCCCCCCTCCTACCCCACAAGAATCCCCGCATACACCTCTCCAAGCGCAACCGAATCCCCTTAGGCATGCCTCGAACCGAGAAGAAATATATTGGAATAGAGGATAGCACCGCTTTGAGAAGAACCAGCCGCCCCCCATGATAATAAAGCCGCTCGCCACCCGGCCATGCGAGCCTCCAACTTCTCCACCACCACCTTCCAATCACGGAGCCGAACACGACCCACAGCCAGAGGCAGGCCGAGGTAGTCGAAGGGGAGGCCACCGGGGGAAGAGCCCAACAGCCGGCCACACTCCAAGACCTCCGCCTGCGACATTCCGAAGGGGACCACCTTAGACTTAGTCCCATTAATCAAGAGCCCCGATAACTCACTGAAGAGATGGAGAGTAGTAGCCATACCAGATACCTCAGTAGGGTCACCCTCGATAAAGCAAATAGTGTCGTCTGCAAACTGAATAAGGGGGACATGAAAGTCCCCAATAGTGCATCCCCGAGTCAGACCCGCCGCAATCACGCCGTCAATCATATGGGGCAAAACGTCAGCCGCCAGCACAAAGAGAAGGGGAGCGAGAGGACACCCCTGTCGCACCCCCCTCCTTGGCTGGAAGAATCCCCCGACCGGGCGACCATTAAGCAAAACGGAGAGGGAGGCCGTGGACATACGCCTCACCCACGAGATCCAAACCTCCGGGAAGCCCCTCCGCCTCAAAACCGACTACAGGAAACGCCAGTCAAGGCAATCATAAGCCTTAGCGAAATCGATCTTCCAAAGAATCCCCATCGTATTAGACTTCCTCCATGCCGCAACCATCTCGGAGGCCACCGCGAAACAATCCGATATTTGCCGCCCACGAATAAAGGCGGCCTGCGAAGGCGAGATCAGTGAAGCAAGAAGTGGAGCGAGCCACCTGGCCAAGACCTTAGCAATGATTAGATAAATCCCATTCGAGATAGATATAGGTCGAAAATCCTCGATGCGATTGGCCGCGGGAGTCTTAGGGATCAAAATAATAAGGGCCCTATTAATTTTATCAAACCCACGGTTCCCTTCACAAAATTCTCGAGCAACCACCAACACGTCATCAGCCACCACATCCCAGAAATCACGGTAGAAGGCCACCGAGAACCCGTCAGGGCCCGGTGAACCGTCCGCGTTAAGGTCCCAAACAGCCTCCTTGAGCTCAGCCAAAGAGAACAGCCTAACCAGGGCCACCGCATCGGAAGATAAAATTGAAGGAGCCCCCCGGCCGGACCAGCGCCACCTGCGCTGCGACTGGCACCCAAAAGCACGCTTGAAATGAGTCACCATGGCCGCACCCAGTTCCTCATCCCCATTAATGAGGGAACCATTAACCATAAGGGAGCGGATAGTGTTGTATCGTCTTCTTCCGCTGGCCACCCGGTGGAAGAACGCAGTATTAACATCACCTTCCTTGATCCACCTCAAACGCGAGCGTTGACGCCATTCGAGGCTCCTCTTCTTATCCTCCGCTTTGACCACATCATGGGCAGCAGCACGCTCCAGAAGCTCCTCCGTTAGCAGTTCTCTAGAATTCTCCGTTCGATCCAGACGTAAAATAACATCTTCCGCCGCCACCCTAGCCGCCACACGGGCCAGACACGATTCCTTCTTGAAAGACGCCAAGAGTCTCCTCAGAGGCGCAAGCTTGAGATCAAATCTACGAGCAGTGGGACCCACGCACGTAGTCTGATAACAGTGGTTCTTCACCAAGTCTTTGAAATCTGGCTCCAAAAGCCAACACCTTTCGTACCGGAAGAGACCCCGTGGGCGAAGCTCTTCCCCAGAATCCCACACAATTGGATTATGATCAGAGGACGAGCGCGGCCGAGATGACACCGAACACAAAGGGAAGGCCTCCATAAGTATGATATTCGCCAAGAATCGATCAATCCGCGATCGAGAAGCATTGTTCCTCCAAGTATAAGAAATGTCATCGGGTACCAGCCCCTCCAAGGCCAGCTCACCAATGAATTCAACAAACTCGCAGGAGCCCGGATCCTGCCCCCCGCGACCGTGAGGACGATCGGAAGAGTGAGCAGTGACATTAAAATCCCCCCCAGCAGCCAAGGAAGGTCCGCGAACGCAGAGGCCGCCTCCCGCAATTCATCCCAGAGCTCTCGCCGGAGCACGTGGCAGATAGGCGCATAAATACAAGAGAAGGCAATAGAAGCATGTGAGTCGGCCCGAGTCAGCACCACAGACAAAGAATGTCTTCCAACCCGCATAGAGGAGAATGCGAAAATCGCCGAGCGCCATGCCAAGAGAATGCCACCCGACGCCCCAATCGCATCCACCGTGCGAAAGTCATCCAAAGCACCCCCACCGAAAGACCTCCAAAGGGAGTCATCCACCCCCGTAAGTTTCGTTTCTTGGATAAATGCAAGATCACAGTCCCACTCTGCAAAACGCATCCCCAAAGCACGCCGCTTATCTGGTTCCCCGAGTCCTCTAACGTTCCAGGACAGAATCTTCATTAAAGACCAAGTGAGTGTCCCCCGATAAGAGAGAGGTCTGCCGCCTCCGCCGCCGAATCTCGCAACGTCTGACAGGATGCCACCATCGAGTCGCCAAGGCGAGAATGGATACGCCTACTATAGCTCTTCCCAAAGCGGGAGGCGGAGGAACTCCCCACTGCAGAAGGAGCGCCCCCAGTCCCTGAAGTAGCAGCCATATCACCGGCATCGCCGGCAACCCCTCCACCAGCTGCCAGAGATAGACCCGAAGGAGACGGAGAGGAGGGAGAAGAATGAACCAAAGCCATCACTGCAGATGTACCAATTTCCTCCAGTTGGAGACGCCTGGGCAAAGCCAACGAAGAATCGGGCCGCCGAAGAGAAGTGTCGGACGCAAAAAAGGGATGATCCGACAGCCGAAGCGGGTCGGATGGCACCCACATGGGAGGCCACGATCCGAAATGGACGGACCCGATAACGGGTTGCATAGGATGAGTGGTCACGTGCCCCGAGAAACACAACTGCATGGAGTCAGCCGACAGAACAGGCGGTTGAAGAGAATGCGAATCGACCTCGATTGAACCCAGAGCCATCAACCCGCTCCTGTCAGGATTCGAACACAGCTCCCGAGTAGGCCGAAAAAGAGGGCCAGAGGAGATACACTTACCAGGCGGCTCTTTGGAAACACCCCCAAGGGCCGACACGTGGCAACAGGAAGATGAAGCGTCGACCCCAAGTCCCAGCTCAGGGACACCATCAGGGACAGCCGGAAACGAAGGCGAAGTTGCCGGCGACGACGCTGGCGCGAGGATAGAAAGCTCAACTTTGAAACTCCACCGACCAACCTTCAAGGTTTCAAATAAGACCTTATCAACAGCATTGGCAAGAAATGACCGAGAGCATAATATATACATTATTTAGCATAATATACTTACATATGTACACATATATACTCGTACATATGTATATGTATACTTGCATGTTTATGTATGTATACATATACATACATATAATTACAGATATACATACATGCATACATGTGCATGCATACACTTGCATACAAACACATATATACATACATATACATACACATTCATAATCATACATACATATTATATACATATAATTACATTCATATAATAAATATACTTGCATGTGTATGTATGTGTGACCATCACCTAGACAAGTGCCTAGCGCCTCATGACTTTTTAACCCTCCAGGACATAAGAGTGCCTCACGCTGTTAACATTGCTTCTAGAATATAAAATGTTGCATTGGAAATTTAAAGATGTGTTTGTTGCAAGTTGCCTCATCATCATGAATACCTTACTCCTTTCCCATCCTTCCCATAATTATCCAACAGTTGATCCAATGCCTTCACGCATCTTCTCTCACCATCCCCACGTTTGAGCACAATGTGGTGTCCCCTTGTATAACCCATTTTCCTCGTTATTTATTTGAACAAGACAATAAAAGGGCTAATGGAATTGGCAGTGCAATGAATTTCAAGCCTGCATCCTAATAAAAGTAACTATGTATTTAGAGGGTTTTGTGAGATTAAGGGAACAGTGGCACTTAGATTGACAATATATGTAATCTCAAGTAAGCATTACAGTCACTAAGTTCCACAAGCACAAAAAGAAAAGCATTTTGGCATATAATCTCTGTCAAAGACTCAAAGTCTAGGAATTGTACCTTTAGGAATTGCTTTGCCTTCAGAATCCATTCTCCCTTTCTATGTTATCGTAATAAAGTTGAGTTCTTTCTGAAAATAATTGATCCTTTCAATTAGAGAGCTGATAAAAAATGACAGACAAGCATAAAAAAGTATTAAACATAAAAAGTTGTCATGTAGATTGTCAGATCCAAGAATAGTGCATGGCCTATAATGTAAGAATTATAAGCACCACGACGATGGGCATGTAATATTAACAGCATCGTGGGATGCGGCTCTAAGTTTAACTTCAATGCAAGGTACATGTGACAGCTCAACTAAAAACCAAACTTTTTATACTCTTGCCAATATGCACAAAAGTAAACAAGCAATGACATGATGCATGTTGTCATACAAATAAGAAATGAACATGCAAATCCTCTAAAGGAGTCCCGGGTGCTGTAAACAGCGTCTGTGGTTCTGTGTCCTTTTGAAGTGGCCTTTTTTATAACATAAACATATGCATATTAAAAAAATTGTGAGCACCTTGCTAGAGAATTCAAGTATGTGGGTAATCGGATCTCTACAAGATCCATTACCACATGCGCCCATGTTAATCACACGTGTAGGGGTGGGACTGGGTCATATTTGGGTGGGGCGGTTTTTCCGTGGTCCCGCTCCTTATGGAGTAGGGTCTCATGTAAACCTGTGTATTATTATCATTATTCTTATCTGTTTATTTCCGATTATGCTTCCATATTACATTTTCTGCATGGCATCAAAGCAGGTTTAATCTAGGGTTTATTCTTGAAGATTTATTTTGATTATGTTCAAGTTCGTTGATCTATTCAAGTTCGAGAAGAAAGAAGTTGTTCCACATATTTTGTTCTAAGGTTGATTGATTCCAGACACGGCAGTTAGGGGTGACGCTATCCCTTCGTATGCAAGGTGAAGATGGGTTCCCGATAGGAACCCTATTATCGATACACCAAGTGCCTCCTCCAAGAGATGAATCAACCAGCGCGCATTTGGAGGATGCCCTATGTACGATTTCCATGCAGTGCATCCACCAACTCCACGAGGTTGCACCTCCTGTGCACTACCAGCGTTGATGCTCCCTCCAACGCACTTCATGCACGCACCCTGAGGCCTAAAACCCTAATCGAGCATCACTTCAAGGTAGGGAAAGGAGGGTCGCACAGTATGAACCTAGTGTAGCACACCTCCATGCAACACATCCCTCTCGCACAACACTGATGTCGCCGAGGGCTCCAGCACCACCCTCTACAACCTTCAGGCGACGCATCTCTATGAGCTCCCAGTATGCATATCCAGAGGCGACGTAGAGGTTGTTGCAACGATGGGTTCGCCATCTCCACTTACGTGCAGGCAATCTCAACGATGGATTTTGCCCATGGAGGAGAACCCTAAGCGACGGTGTCAGCATGAGGTACTCCTCTTTTGCAAACATGATCTTGACGTCGATTCCTCTCCTCATTGTCCAGTGTTCGCTCCAGCACCGATCACATAGAAGCATTAACTCCGCGGCTAGGTGCTCAAACCCCTCTAGAAGACTCTGATTACTTAGAGGGTTCCCGATTCCAATCTCACAAACAGTCCCCAATGGGGAACCCTAAATATCTTTGGTTTCTTTAAAGGCCTCCTGAACTATGCCTTATTTTTCTTTCTTAGAATATATTTATTTTAAAAAATTACCCTTTTTTATTGGTCCAATGGACCTTAAAAATTGGTGAAGCTTTCTCCAACTTTAAATAGGGTCGGGTACATGAATTCTTGCTCAAATCCATGTTGAAAGTTGGGATGAGTAATATTTGGACCAATCAAGGTAAAAAAGAAAAAATGAAAAAATTGAGAAAAGGTCGGAAAAAAGGAGACGGATTATTAAAAAATGGAAAAGCCAAGAAAAAAGGATAATTATGAAAAAAAGGAAAGAGAAGGGAGTATGCTTCTTGTTTTGTTTTCCCCTCTTCATTTTTTCAACTAACTTGGTTGAGCATCTCATATTTTCCGAAAAGTATGGGAGAAAGGGGGAGGATTGTGTAGAGGACTCGATCAAAATCAAAATCTACATTCGAGACACTCTATGTTCGAGTGATCCATCTTCTTCGAGTTCTTCAAAGAGACGCGCCTCCTTCTCCAACTCCAGTACAGATATTCCCATGAATTCCTTATGCAACCTTGGCCTCCAGTACGAATATTCTTAGGGCTTTCTTCAGAGATCCTGAACTCCAATACGAGATCCTTTCAAAGTCCCTATGAGAGTGACCTACTTCTCAGATATACATATGGGTATTCCTACAACATTCTTTGTTTGGTCATTCAAAGAGATGGAGCAATTTTCCGCATGTTGCATGGATTTCCAACATATTATGGGCCAGAGCATTTTATGGATACTCCCACTACCAGAGACTCTGACAGATGCAGAAACAGAGCATGTGAACTGGTCATTGATGAATTCGTGATTCATCACACTAAAAGATGAAAATAGAACTTCGTTCCCGAATAATTAGCTGCATTTCATCATTTACTCTGCATTTTTACCATTCATGCACTTAAAATAAATATTTGCATTTTAGCACGCATAATTGCATTCATAATCATGGATTTAAGCAAACATGGATTTAAGCAAACATACAGATTTCGTTCGGGTGTTCCCTACTTGCGACGCGTTGCATCGCCCGAATGCAATGAAAAATTGGTAAGGGCCGTACATCGCAGCCTGGGTGTAGTTCAAAATTTGCAAGGGTTATCGCATGAGGAATGCATGCGGGTAAATAAGCTAGTTCCACTGCATCATCGTCCGGATGCAGTCCTAAATTTACAAGGGTTCTCGCATAATGGATGCATACGAGTAAAGAAGTTAGTCCAAAAGAGATTGCAAAGGAAGTTGTGGATTGGTAGTTGGAATGTTGGTACTTTAACTGAAAAATTGATGGAGATAGTGGATACGATGGAAAAAAGGAAGATTCATATACTATGTCTTCAAGAGACTAAATCGATTGGAGATAAAGCAAGGGAGATCGAGAAGACACGCTTTAAACTTTGGTATTCAAGTAAAAATGAGGTTAGAAACAGTGTTGGAGTGGTTATTCATAAGGATTTGAAGGATTGTGCGGTTGAGGTGCAAAGATTCAGGGATCGGATTATTTTGTTAAAATTGGTGCCTGAAGAAGAAATTATGAATATCATCTCAGTTTATGTACCGCAAATTGTTTAGATGAAAGGACTAAACAAGCTTTTTGGGAGGATTTGGATAAGATTTTATAAGGAATCCCACAAAGAGAGATGATTTGCATAGGTGGAGATCGTAATGGACATGTGGGAAAAGATGCTTCAAGGTATGCTAGTGTTCATGGAGGACATAATTTTGGGGATAGAAATAAAGAGGGAAAAATCATTCTGGATTTTGTAACGGCATATGATCTTTTCATAACAAACACTCTCTTCAAGAAGAGGGAGGAGCATTTAATTACTTATAAGAGTGGTCCAACTAGAACAAAGATAGATTACTTTGCGTTGAGGAGAAAGAGACCGGTTGTGTTGTAAAGACAGTAAAGTAATCCCACGAGAGAGGTGGGTGACGAGGCTATAGGGCGGGCGATTGTGGATTATTTCAAAGTTTTCTCGGGGAGCCGCGTCCCGAGACTGTGGAGGTGGGCGGGGGGGTGGGGCTCCACCGCTATCGCCCCCGCTGTGCGAGGATCTGAAGAGGAAGGTAACTTTGGAGGAGGTAAAAGCGGCAGTGTGGGATCTTAATGCGGATGGATCTCCGAGTCCTGACGGCTTCTCGGTGGCCTTCTACAAAGACTTTTGGGGCTTGGTGGGCGCGGAGGTGTTGGAGGTGATCTCCGAGTTTTGTGATGGTAATTCAGGCTTTGAGAAAATCAAGAGAGCCCTCATTGTGTTGCTTCCTAAGTCCTCTTCGGCGGATCGTATTGAGGATTTCCGCCCGATTGCTATATCGAATGCTCTCTATTTGATCGTGGCGAAGGTGTTCGCTCTGAGGCTGGCACGGGTGCTTGACACTGTTATCTCGCCTATGCAGGCCGCTTTTGTTCGGGGAAGATAGATTGCGAATTGTATCACTTTGGCTTCGGAGATGGTTGCGAAGTGAACGAGGGAGGGGTGTCGTGGTGTGTTGTGGAAGGTTGATTTTGCGAAGGCGTATGACTGCCTTGACTGGAGTTTCATTTGGTCGGTTTTGAGGTGGAGGGGCTTCCCGGAGGTATGGATTTCTTGGATGCGATGTTGCATCACTACGGCCTCCTTTTCGGTCATGGTTAATGGGCGCCTTGAGGGGGGCTCTTTCCAGCCTAGGAGGGGGGTCTGGCAGGGTTGCCCCCTTGCGCCTCTGATGTTCATTGTGGCCGTGGACGCCCTTGCTCGGATGGCTTGCCGGGTGATCGATTTTGGCCTCTCAAGGGGGTTCTCTTGTGGCGGGGTGGTGGTTCCCTTGCTCCAGTATGCCGATGACACCGTCTTTTTCATCGAGGGGGCCCTGCGGAGGTCTCGGTCATGGCGGCTACGGTTGAGGTTTTCAGTGAGATGTCGGGTCTATTCAAAAATGCCACCAAGTCGAAGGCGGTTCCGTTTGGTCTTAGCGTGGAGGAGTTGGCCGAGTGCGGTTCGATATTGGGTTCTCAGTCTTGCGCCTTGCCTATTGATTATTTGGGGATGTCGCTGGTCTCGGGCAAGACTCGGTTGAGAGATTGGTCCAAAGTGGTAGAGAAGGTTGAGAAGAGGCTTGCCGGTTGGAGATCTGCCATGCTTTCGAAGGGGGCCGCCTCGTCCTTCTCAAGGCAGTGCTTTCGTCTATCCAGGTGTATTTCTTATCTAACCATCGCTTGCCGGTGGGGATTCGTTGTCGTCTCGAGAAACTCATGCGGAGGTTTCTGTGGGGAAAAATGGGGAATCTTCGGGTGGGATGCACTTGGTGGGGTGGGATGAGGTTACGAGACGGAAGAGCGAGGGGGGTCTGGGCGTCCGGAGGTTGGACCATGTTAATGAGGCCCTTCTCCTTAAATGGGTCATCAGGTTATGGGGCCTTGGTGAAGATTTTTGCAGTGAGGTTTTGCGGAAGATTCATGATTTTGTCGGGGCGCTTCCGATGGCGGTTGCTAGGTTGGGGCCTCAGACGCCTTTCTGGAGGGGGGTGCTGGAGAGCTTCTCTAAATTTTCATCTTTCTTTGATCCGGTTCTTGGTGATGGTCGTACTTTCAAATTCTGGAAAGATGTTTGGACGGGGGAGGAACCTCTTTGCTCGAGGTTCCCTCGGTTGTTCGCTTTGACGGTTGATGGAAATGCTTGCGTGGCCTCTTGCTGGTCTGAGGCCAGTTGGTTCCCTCTCTTCCGTGATAACCTCTCGGTGCAGAGGCTCCGCGACTATCTCCTTCTTTTGGAGGCCGTCGGGGGTGCCTGTCAGCCCTTGGGCGGGAGGGATCACTGGGCCTGGAAGGGGGGCCCTTCTCGACCAGAAAGGCGTATGTGGCGGTTTCTTCCTCCCCTCTTCCCGGGCCAGAGGCGGTGGTGCGTGATTGCGGTTTTCTATGGGGTCTGAGGCTTCCGGAGAGGGTGGGCTTCTTCCTTTGGCTAGTTCAGAGGCAGAGATTGATGATGAGGGATCGCTACGTGAGGCTGATTGGGACTATCCCTGATAGTTGTTTTCTTTGCAACAATGCCGTGGGAATTCTGGAGCATCTTTTCTTCGCGTGCCCGGCGGTGATGGGTGTTTGGGAGGAGGCGATTGATACAAGGGTGTGCTTCACGGATCGGGCTTCTTTCTGGGACTCGATGGTGGCAAACAAGAGCAGGGAGCGTAGAGAGTTGCTGCGGCCCTTGGCGAAGGTTTGGGCAATTTGGCTTGGTCGAAATGATGCTATCTTTACAGGGCAGCTTTTTTACAAAGAGAATGTGTTGTTATACTATACCCGTTTAGTTGATGACTGGTCGTTGGTCTAGTTCCCTTTTTGGGCATCGTGGTTGATACCTTGTAAAGTTCCTTTTCTATTTTTTCTTTTAATATATTGCAGGGGCGGGCACCACTGAGTGTTTCCTCCTTTTTGACTTCAAAAAAAATCCCAGGAGATAGAGTTTGACGACCCAACATTGCTTGTTAGTCTTCGATGTGCAAATAAAAGGGCTGGTAAAGAATAGGAGGGTTCCTAAGATCACTAGAATTAGATGGTGGAATCTTGCACTGAGGCAATCGAGCTTCAGGGAGAAGGTTTTAGAAGACTTATCTTGGGATTGTAGCGGAAGTGCAAACGAGATGTGGGATGCAGTAGCATCTTGTATCCGAAAGGTAGGCAAAGAGATACTAGGCGAGTCAAAGGGAGGAGCTCCATGTCAAAAGAAGGCTTGGTGGTGGAGTGAAGGGATGCAAGAGAAGCTAAAAATTAAAAGAGCATGCTTTAAAGCTATGTCTAAGGACAGAACAACGGAAATTGTCACAAACTAGAAAGCATGGGAACAAAGGATAGATCAAAGTTCAATTGCGTTAGGTAGTCGACAATCAACATAAAAATTTTGAATCTTTCAACATGGATTTGAGCAAGAATCCATGTAGTTGATCCTACTTATAGTAGGAGAAGGCTTTGTCATTTTTTTAATCAAGACTGGATAACTGCTAACCTCCTGCAGACATAAATCAGCCTCTCATTTAGAAAGCATGTCCCAAAATCTTTAAAGAGCAAAATTTAGGTCATTTTAATGTTTCTGTTTATGATGCCCACTACTCCCAATTAGTCCTCCTTTGCCATAAGAAAAACTCATCAGGGAACATATTGGCGGAAATGTGAAGCGTTCATTTGTAATGTGAAGTGTTCATTTGTTGGGCATTATGGAGGGGAGAAAGCAATGCAAATGATAACAAATATCCACAACCGTGTGTAACGTCTGTCCTTTTTCCCAACATTTTCAACCCATATTTCCTTTTATTTCTCCACTTAATAGCATGATTTTTATTCCAATAATCAATGGATATTATTGGCTATTGATTTTCCAATTGAGAGGTACAAAATTCAATAAATACCCCTTCCCCCCTCACGTCACATACATTTGCAAAGAGAGAGAGAGAGTTAGAGGGTTGTGAGAGAGAAGGAGAAAGAGAGAGATAAAGAGAGAAATCTCATTGGAGAATCGTTCACGTCGCAGGGAACGTCGTCGTCGATTCAATGGAGGAGAATGATGGTTCAGGGGCAAGGAGAAGACGAAGCGATCTAGCAGATACATTCCGTTGGATTTGAGGTATGTGTCGATCCCTTAGGAATACTATATGATGTATCGACATATTCCTTCCATCAATAATTACGATAAGTATTTGGGTCAAATGGGGCTGCCCCCTAGGGAGAGCTAACTTGGCTCCCCCCGCGCTATTTCGTCCGGAATTTTTTTTTGAAAATTTATTCCGTGAATATTCATCACTATATCGCTATATTATGCTATTAAAATTTCATGCGGAACAGAGACTCGTACGGCCTACATCCAGACAGTCATTTTTTAACAGTAACAGAATTGCTAAAAATGACCCTTCTTGATGGAGGTCGTAGGAGTCTCTGTTTCGCGTGAAATTTGAATGACATAATATAGGGATATATTGATGAAAATCCACGGAATAAATTTTGAAAAAAAAAATTAAAAAAGGGGCGAAATGACGCGGGGGGAGCCAAGTTAGCTCCCCCCATGGGGGCAGCCCCCATTTTACCCTAAGTATTTACTTAGTTGCACAAAATGCGATCTCAAAATATATTGATGAGATTAGGATTTCGTATGAATATTTATCATTGTTGAAGTAGAAGTCTTAATGTACTATGTATCGGCTTAGAATTACAACCTTTAAATGTATATATCGATTTTGTAGGTTAATATATATCCACAATGATTTTTTTTGAATAAGACTTCAGAATGTATATGTCAGTTTCGTACGATTATCGTGCACGTACTGACTTGATTTTGGACAATATATCCAAAACTATGTGACCAACCCATAGGAATGTTTGGGTAATTTTGGATGGCTTATTTCAAATCATATCAAATAGGAATAAACAACTTATTTCCTGTCAACCTTACAAGATTAATGGATCGGACAAGCAATACGTGTTGTAATTGTGGTACTAATAATGTATCCTTAAATAATTCCCATTTGAGGAATGTTTCGAATGATCATGAATAGGGGTTATCAGATAGCTTTGCTAATCAACTCATAAATAATAGCTTAAAGTTTCTCTCATAGATTCTTGATGCTAGAGATGGCACACATGGTCTAGGAAACCATGTTATCGATTCAATTGATACATATCATGCGCTATCTCTGAGTTGGAGTTTTCATTTATTTTTTTATTGCACCTTGACTTCTGCTTACCATGAAACCCGTGTGTACATCGTTAAGTATATAAACACCTTAAATTCCTTATTTACACGCTACAATTACACTGTATTGGATTTATGCACACGGCTAAGAAAACAAAAGTGATGCAAATCGGATTTTGCGTGACGTTGGAAAAATGAATATTTTGAACGGTGGATTTTTGTGGAGAAAATAGAGGGGTTGAGAAGAAGAAACTCGTCGGGAACACGAGGGATTAGGGAGGAAGAACGTGTAGATCACGTGTGGGGAGAGGGAGAAGGAGAGGAGATAGAGAATAATTCTTAATTTTATAACATACTGAACTGCCTAAAACAATGGACCATCATCCCTTTATATAGGAGGGATGAGATTACAAAAATAGAAATTTAACCAGTTATCCTAAATAGACTCTAACTAATTAACCGATTAACTACCTAATTTGAAATTCAAAATAAAGCTAATTGAGATCACACACGATCTCTTTATTAAAATTAAAAAAACGTGACGACAAAAAAATGCGACGACATAATTAATAAATGCAACCCTATATTTTGATTCCACGCTGCATCAACTCTCCTCCGCTTTAAAAATTCGTCTCCCGACGAATTGTTGGATCTGCATGCTTGGAGGTTGATAATTTCGAACCCGCGTTCTCAGGCATCCCATGGAAAACTTGGTGCGGAGCAATTGGCGGAATCCATTCATGTGCGACGTGGGCGTTGTTGACGCGGGCTTCGTGGTGAAAGAACATGTGTGGCGCAAAGGGCGGCGTTGTCATGAACTTTGTCTTCTCATTGCGGTGATTGAAAAATTGATGAGGCATGAACAACATGGCCTTTGGAGAACCCATCGCAAAGCAATAGCACAATGATAGGAGAGGAGGAGATGTGTCTAATGAATGGAGCCATGGGGTCTTTAAATAGGGAAAACCCATGGTCCTAGTCCTAATAGGACAAGGAAGCCTCCCAAATTTCTTTTTTTCAGCACTTCTTTTAAAGTATTTTCGCTCCAGGGGGTTGAAGTGTGATTTTTCCACCCCTTCACTTGAGATATCTCTCCTTAATTTACCACCAACTCCAACCTTTAAATAAAAGAGTTTCTGTGGGGGTAAGTTTTTGCAAATTTTCCAAATCAGTCCCTCATCCCTCAATTTTAGGGATTCACTTGCCGAGAAACCCCTTGCTAGCGTTTTGTGCGTCCCCGATAAGAGGTGGTGGCGCATGCTTGGGATGGGGAACCATGGGCGGCGGCCCGGACTCGGCGGTGGCGCGGGTGCCTGGATGGCTGCGGGAAAGGTCGGGAAGACTTGGAGGGGATCTGGGGAGCGAGGTGGCAGGGAGGAATTGGGGGGAAGGGGTAGCGGCGATGGGGAAAGCGGGATCGTAGCGAGTAGCGCGCGGGAGGGAGGGTATCCTGGGATGGGCGAGGCGAGGGAGGCGGAGTAGGGGATGGCGGCGCGATGGGGCGCGCAGGGGTTACGGCCTGGGAAGGGAGAGCCGAGGAGAGAAAGGGGAAAGGGGAAAGATGGCTGGCGGTGTGCCGAGGGGAAAGGCGGCGGTGGGGGAGATGTTAGGGTTCGGGGAGGGAAAAGCATCACGGGGAAAGGGGAGGGGGGTTTACGGGCACGGGCGCGAGGGAGAGAGGGGGGTGTTCGGATGGTGAGGAGGGGGTGTGGCGGGGTGGGGGCGGTAGCGGCGGGTGGTGGGGGTACGGGATTTTGGGTTGCAGGGGCAGGGACTTCGGGGATGGGGGTTGGGGTTGTGGGGTTTGTGCCGTAGGGGTGGTTGGTGACGACGCATGGAGGAGTGGTGCCGGGGCTGGGGTCGTTGGGGGCGTAGTTCGATTTCGGGGGAGTTTGCGAATCTGAATACCTGAACAGCACTCGGATCGGCTTTTTTCCTCCGAAATGGCCTGGACAGCGGAGAGTCCGTCGTTGACGGCGAGATTTTCGTCTTCAAATTCGATTTCGGTGATTGGAGTCGCTGAAGCCTTTGATTTGACGGCGCGTAGGGCCTCGAAGTTAGCCATAAGAGCTCGAAACTCAGAGTGGAATGTGGTTTGCAAATCACGTAACATGCGCTCCGTCTCCTTGTTGTAAGCGTCGATGGCAGAGATGGCTCGTCGTTTTTGTTCGGATGAACGATGGTCCCTTGATGCATGTCGGTGCGAGCGTCTGGACGGATCGTCAGATCGTGAGGACGATCTGTAGGCCATGCTCTGATACCAATTGATGCAAATCGAATTTTGTGTGACGTTGGAAAAATGAATATTTTGAACGGTGGATTTTTGTAGAGAAAATAGAGGGGTTGAGAAGAAGAAACTCGTCGGGAACACGAGGGATTAGGGAGGAAGAACGTGCAGATCACGTGTGGGGAGAGGGAGAAGGAGAAGAGATAGAGAATAATTCTCAATTTTATAACATACTGAACTGCCTAAAACAATGGACCGTCATCCCTTTATATAGGAAGGATGAGATTACAAAAATAGAAATTTAACTAGTTATCCTAAATAGACTCTAACTAATTAACCGATTAACTACCTAATTTGAAATTTAAAATAAAGCTAATTGAGATCACACACGAGCTCTTTATTTAAATTAAAAAAACGTGACGACAAAAAAATACGACGACATAATTAATAAATGCAACCCTATATTTTGATTCCACACTGCATCAAAATTGTTAATGCGTGTATGTAATTATGGAAAATTCTAGGAGTATACATGAAACTATGGCTTCAATGAATAGATTCGGAAGGAATACCCTTCGTATGCATAATTATGCGAATTATGAGTCGCATAATTGATAGTATATGAGAACAAGTAGATATTATCTACGGTAAGATAATTGTGTAATTTGTATCGTTGTATTGATATGATAATGCATGTAAGAGCTTATGTTTATAATGGTTTAAAATAGTATAGGGAGACTTATTTTTTTCCGCGCTAGACGGTTTGACCCCAACTCGGCACATACTGAGCGTTAGGCTCATAACATGTGTTGTTTTTTCAGGAGAACACGAGGTTTGACTTACTTGCTAGTTCAAGGAAAATTATCCGTCGTCGTGAAGTTGAACCGATACGGATCACTGGCGGCTTGTTCACAAAAGGATGTCATTATGCCCACTAGAACTTTGATGAGCTAGTTTTATTGTTGGTTATTTTGCAATGTTATCCATATTGGAGTTGTAATAAGAGAAATGTTATGTTGACTGAACTTTAGTTAAACATTATGCTTCTATGCTCATTGATTACCATGCAAGTTTTCGGTAACGGTTCGGTGGGGCGACCAAATATTTTATGCTTCTGCCAGTTAGCCTGACCCGTTCCGTTACACTGTGGTTGAAAAATGAAGCAATTGAGGTAAGAAATCAAAACAAGCAAGCAAGATCACCTCTCTATAATCACTCTCCGAGATTTGTATGGGATATATACATAAGCATTCACCCATCCCAAAAAAAAATAAAGAAAACTGATCGAACTATCCCTAGAGCCCTCTCAACTCGACAACTCAACAAAAAAATGTTTATGGGTTCGTTATTTTTGACGTTTAAAGCGATCGAACGCTTCTGCTTGAGCATTTATCAAACATTAAAAAACGAATTTTTCTAGTTAAACAAATTTGTAGCGGCAAAATAACTAATTGTGCATCAACTGTTCTAAAAATTGTTCGAATTGCTCCCCAAGAAAGGTGGGTGATTCACCCGCATAATCGAACCAAGCACCCCCTCCAACGCAATAACAACTACAATTAAGTTATAACCTAACAGTAATCATATTTTGTTGGATTTTTAAGTGAAAATCAGATATGATTTAGATCAATCCGACGGGATTAGAGCGAGCGATCCGAGCAGAAGGACTTGCCTTGACGAAGGAAGAGGCGGACCGGGAGAAGAGGGAGCCTCCGCGGCACCGGAGGAGGAGGAGGTGCTTCGAAGCCATCGGAGCATCCACTGGAGAAAAAATTGAGGGAAATGGGGGAAGGGTTTTCCTTTTGTTTGCTCTCCACGGGGGAGGGGACGAGGGTGGGGACAGACGACTTGACGGATGTACCCCCGCGGTTAGAGGCGCAGAGGAGGAAGAATGGGTATAGGTGCAGGGAGATTTCCGTCCTTTCAGCCCCTCGCTTCGTGGTGTGTGCTGCTCTTGGTCGACCCTGTTATGAAGCCCTAATCTTAGGACCCCATTGGATTAGAACTGTGGTTTTATAAGAGGAGGGCTGCCGCAAATTTTCCAACCATTCAAACTCTCTCCAAGGGTCTTAATGAAAACAACCATTGATTGAAAGATTGCTTAAATGTAGCCAAAATTGACATTACACCAAAACGGGGGTTATAGTGACCTTTTCTGAAGGGAAGCAAGTCCTCGTTAGACCTGGCCAAATTGCGGGCAGGGCCGGCCCATGGGCCGGGCCGAACGGGCCGAGGTTAAAAAACCTCTGTCCAAAGCCCGCCCATGGGCCCCCATGGCCCATTTTGGCCATTTTTCATTGATTTTTTAATGGTATTTCATGCGTATAAATGATTTTATTACTAACATCTATACTTCATATAACTAATATACGTACTTTACATGTTACTTGACATGTAATTCATTGAATTTTTATTTAAAAATGGTGTCATAAATGAAAAACTTAAAGCATATCATATTAATATATGTATAATTTGACATATATTTATATATTTTTTATTTTTTGCGGGCCGGGCCGGGCCGGCCCGTGGTTAAATTTCGAAGCCCAAGCCCGGCCCATGAGCGGGCTGCGCGGGCGGGCCCCCAGCCCGTTGGCCAGGTCTAGTCCTCGTCAATGTCAAAGAAACCATTCAGTTTCATTTCGGAGAAAAGCTGTCATTATTGGAGTTTTGAATAAAATGGGGTTGCCCGTGGAGAGGTAACTTAGTTCCGTTCTATTTTTCTATTTTTTTTAAATAAATTAGTGCAAATTTATCACTACATCTATATATTATGTCAATCAAGTTTCATGCGAAACAGAGACTCTTACGACCTTCATATAGACAGTTATTTTTTAACGGTCGTAGAATAGTTGAAATCGATCCCGTTTGAATGGAGGTCGTAGGAGTCTCTGTTTCACGTGAATTTGAATAACATTAGGGATATGGTTATGAAAATTAACGGAAGCATTTTTCAAAAAAATATGAAAAATAGGGCAGGAGGAGCCAAGTTAGCTCCCCCAGACGGCAGCCCCATTTTACCCATTTTCGAAATTCATCATTAAATTACATTTCGTTAAATATATAATAGTGATATTATTTATTATGAAATTATTTTTATACTTGAAATTAACGATGAATGTCACAATCATTGATATATCTTTAGCTACAGTCTGTATAGCAACGCCTATATGTAACTATTTTTCAAAATTTTTAATAATGGTCATTGAATTTTGAAGTAAAATTCCGACGACGATTAATTTAAAATTTTAAAAAATAACAACAAATAAGCGCCGTTATATGCACTGTCGTTAATGATATAACTATAACCACAGATATTACATCCATCACAAATTTTAAGAAAACAAAGTAATTTTACAACGAATAATATCGTTGTTATAAAGGATGATTTAGTAATAGATTTTAAAAAAATGCATCACTATAGCTCCACTTGTATTGTGAGTTCAATTAGAAGGATAACTAATCTTTATACACACGTGTGGATTTTTTTTAAACATTTAGGGGTGCTTTGATCACCAAATGACAATATATTGTCATTCATATTTCGACTTAATCGGAGACTCCAATCTCCTTCATCAATACTATAGACTTTTAATAGTCTCAGAATTATTGAAATTGACCCTTCGAGATGGATAATTTAGCAATATCTGTTTTACTCGAAAATTGAAAGATAAAATATATTACTGAGTTATCAAAATTCTACGAGTGATTCTAAAAAATTCTAAATAAATATATATATAGGGAAAAGGGAAGCTACATCGACAGGTGCAGCCAGCTGGCTACACTCGCCCATTTTTTTATTGGTTTTTATTTTATTTTTTTGAAAAAAATTATGAGAATTTACTTAGTTTATTGATTAGAATATGTGTTTCAAATTTCATGAAAAACAAACAATCCTAACATGTCCATCTAGATATGATCAATTTCAATAATTCTGATACCGTTAAAATGTGATAGTCTTGATGGAGATGATAGAAGTGTCGAATTTAGTGAAATTGATATGATATCATGGTGATATATGGTGATTTAAATCCTCCTAGGTTTCATTTCAAAAACATAAAAAAACAATGAAAAAAATGATCAAATACAACTAGTTAGCTACAACCGTCGGTGCAGCCTCCCCAACCCTATATATATATATATATATATATGTATATGTATGTATGTATGTATGTATATGTATATATATGTATATATATATATGTATATGTATATATATGTATATATATATATGTATATAGGAGATATTTCCAATGAGGTGCATCTTTCCTGGATGCATGGAAAGCCCGCCATCCTAACCATCTGTAGTCAATCTGATGGTTATCATTAATGGCTCATTATCTATATTTTTTAAATGTCGAAAAACCCATTATGGTCATTTTGGTATATTCTATATTTAGAATGCAACAAAATATCTCCTTAATTATCTCACATCTCTCTCTCTCTCTCTTGTCTCTCTCTCTCGACGACGACTCTCTCTCTCTCCTATCTCTCTCTCGACGACGGCATGTGGGAGGAGGCTGCTCCGACGTCCTCCATCGCCTCCCCCAACAGATCACGTTCACCTACGTCGCGAAGATCATCGATGACGGCATGTGGGAGGAGGTTGGTCGATTCCACAGGTTCAAACGTCGGAGATCATGCTGGTGGATGTGAAGGTAAGCGGGGAGGGGAAGAGAAGGTTGAAGGAGTGCGTGAATGGAGGTGTGTGGGCGGAGGAGGACGTGTATGGAGGAGGTGGGTCGTGGAGGAGAAGGGCGGAGGAGGTGCGGGTAGAGAGGATGCTGGAGATGGAGGGCGTGCCCAGGTTTTTACAATATAATGACCTATTTTGCAATCTCGAGTTTTTTTTTACAATCCCAGATCGTATTTTACAATAGCATATCATCTTTTTACAAATTTCAGACTGTTTTTTACATTTATAAGCGTGGAGGAGGTGGATCATGGAGGAGACAGTTGAAGGAGTGCGTGAATGGAGGTGTGTGGGCGGAGGAGGACGTGCATGGAGGAGGTGGGTCGTGGAGGAGAAGGGCGGAGGAGGTGCGGGTAGAGAGGATGCTGGATTTGCAATCTCAAGTTTTTGCAATCTCGAGTTTTTTTTTTACAATCTCAGATCGTATTTTACAATTGCATATCATTTTTTTACTAACTGTGATCTTATTATACAATGCAGGATGCAAAATTACAACAGGGATTCGAATTTTACAAAGATGCTTGGCATTTGTGAAAAACACACATAATAGGATCTGATGGATTTACAATCTTCATACAGATTTTACAAAACGTCCATGATCTTTTACAATAGTGTTATCAAAATTACAATTATTATAATATTAATATTACTAATTGTGATTTTATTTTACAATGCAGGATGCAGTTTTACAATATCAAGCGGAATTTTACAAAGAAACCTGCTATTCTACATTGCGTGAAAATGCTACCATGTTGGCGAAAATTCAGCAACTAAAAGGCAACAAAAAATACCAAATCAGACACGCTAAAAATGGAAAAATATAAAGACGAAATAAATTTCAAATTCGAAATTAAATTCAAATTTAAAACGGAAATGTATGGACTAAAATACCCTTTTGGATGAAGAACCGCTAGATCGAGATCTAACGGATCTCGTGATGGGTTTTCCATACACCCAGGAAAGATGCACCTCATTGGAAGGGCCCTCTATGTGTGTATATATATATATGTATGTATATATATATATATATATATATGTATATATATATATGTATGTATATATATATATATATGTATGTATATATATATATATATATGTATATATATATGTGTGTGTGTGTGTGAACATAAGAGTAGGAGAAGCCAAATTAGCTACTCCTATATAATACACACGCACCAATTATACATTTAATTACCAAAATAGATGCTTTAGTGCCCAAGTCGGTTACACTTAATTTGTATCGATATGGTAGGGGGCGTGTGACGTTTGGTGATATTACGCTTATTCGAATAATCTGTAACTATATGAACATCACACTAAATAAAAACAAGACGTGTTAATTATTTTAATCTAAAAGGAGTCTATGATCTCCGGTAATATTACAAATAATCTAATAATTACATGAATAGTAAATAAAAACGGCGTGCCATAGCTATATGAATTTCATGGTAAGTCAAAACAAAGTGCAGGATGTTGTATTTAGATCAATGAAATTAAGTTTAAATTGATAAACCTACCCAATTACATTTGATAATTAAATTGGTTTGAAGTTGGAAGCCAAATTAATTGGAGAAATATATGGAATTCTCAATTTGAAACAAATGTGAAATTTGGATAGGTTTTTAGTATCAAATGGATTGATGCTAAAACTTTGATGAATATATATATATATATATATATATGAGGATGGAGAGTATGTACTCTGGTGCATGAAATTTTACATGCATCGGGGTTTATATCTCCCATATTTTTTATTTTTTGGGAAAATATCACAGTGTATATTCATTTATATATCCCTCCAATATGTCATTCGAATTTCATCAGAAATAGAGACTCTTATGCCCTCCATCTATAACAGGTCGATTACAACAATTCTAAGACCGTTAAAATTATCTGTTCTAGATGGAGGGCATAGGAGTCTATGTTTCTGGCGAAATTCAAATGGCATATTGGAGGGATATATAGATGAATATATACGGTGATATTTTTCCAAAAATTTAAAAAAATGTGGGAGATATAAGCCCCGGTGCATGTAAAATTACATGCACTAGGGTACATACTCCCTTCTCTCTCTCCGTATATATATATATACGCACACACACATGACGATATGTTGCTCCGCTCGGGCCCCTAATAATAGAAAGGATGAATGAAGGAGTACACGTGCATTGCTTCGCTTCGCTTGGGTTCGGAAGAGTCAATTCAAGTTTAGGATTTGCAAGTTTCATGGAAATTCGGCTGTTTTCATATTCAGAGAAGCACTCCCTCGATAGGAGGTTACCGATATGAAAGGTCTTGGCGGGATCAACATAAACCCTTCCCCATACATGTTTTCCTTCACGCGCAAGCATTCTCTCGTTCCTCTTTTGTCCACCGTAAAAGTTGTTCCCTCTCTCTTCTTCCGGATGTTGTTGAGATACTTTCGAAGATGATTTCATCGGAGTGTGTCAGTGACGATCGTGATACTATCGTATCCGGGAGCGGATCGTCAGATCACTACAACAAATTAGTCTTATAGCGACTAACTTGTGGCGACAGAACAAGGACTTGTGGTGACAGATTTTGGTATTGTGACAGCTTAACCCTCGCCAATGATCCATCCCCAAAAGTCGCGTCGCCACAGATTGTAACGTCAGACAACTAGTCGCCACATTTGTTGCGACAATCCTTCCGTCGAAACGAACTTAAATGCATCAAATTTGTAGCAACCAATTATTCCGTCGGCACAATTCTAATGTCTGTTATATAAATATTCTGGCGACAGGACCATATCACATAAAAAGGTATGAATTTCAAATTTTATATGCGCCCCACCTATGGAAGTCTCTTGCAAAACCAAAACCAATATAGATATAAATGAACCAACATGTACCAAACATGGATCATTACAAATATCAAGTTATTACAAATGAATGTAATATACGAGATTAGAAATGTGTTAACTCTCTAATACAACCGCTACAGTGTTAGTATCCTATGAGTCCTATATCAGCATTGCTAGAAAGAGAACTTTAAAATGCACATGTCTTTCCAAGCTCCATCTTTGCAACTCTTTCATGCAAATCTTCCTTGGATGAAAAGGTCCTCCTTAGCCATATATCTTTTCAGTTCTTACAACAAACAACTAGGGTTCAAGATGCTTGATTTAGAGTTGTTGGTCCTTGCTCTTCATTTTCCATCCTTCCTTGGTTCCTCGAGGTTTGCAAGATCAGTACACCTGATCATTTGATCTGCTTCAACATATAATTTGATGTCAGTCCAAAATCAGCATTGTAGGTGCATCGTTGTTGCCGTTGATGGGAAGAAAAATATCTGCATAAGCCAACCATTTGCAAATCAAACTCAACTTGTATTCATCAGGATTGTATCATGTGAAAAGATGTATCCTTAATAATAACTTTGTATACGACACTGATTGCAAAATTTTCGGAAACCAAGATGCCATCATCATATTTAACACAACCACTTGAAACAACTTTCCTACTTCAGCGGAACATCACGAGACCTTTGAAATTTACCATTCCGTGAACAAAAAAATATCTGAATGATCATAATTAAATCTAATTTCTTAAAGTTATCTTAAGATTATAACTTATGTTATGCAATGCTACTAATATAAAATCCAACAAAAGGAATGCATATAGAAGACTATATATTGATAAATTTGTTAAAAAAATATAATGAAATATTGTCTACCTCACTAAGGCATCATCTTATGAATTCTTCATGATGTCTTAAGGGGTTTCATGGATATGGACAACTGTCATGAACAAAATCAAAGTTACTAACCTTTGCTATTGTCTACATATAGAAATAAACATCAAGAACATGTTCAATATCTGTGACCAGTTCGAGTGACATTCTTTTTAGCAAAATTGAAAGTTATAAACAAATGATGATGATATCTCTTTCAAACTTTTTTGGCCAAAAAAATAGTTCATAATCATCATTAAAAGGTGAAACTAAATTTCCATCGATTTCCTTTTATCACATTTCATGAAATAAAATTACACTAACCTCAACACTTAGCATTACCAGAAAGCCTTGGCATCTTGTTCTTGAAATACGCCAACTTCTTTATCATTGTTACTCTACGTAGTAAATGTGTCTAAGAGTATACATTGGAGAAAGCTACTTATTTGTATACATGTACCACATAGATGCTATCAGAGCTCTAGACATATCCCAGTAGAGAAACAAAGTTAAAAAGTATGTACGAAATAAAAGAAGTTAAGGGAAACTACAAAGTTATAAAAAAAGTAATATGTTGTAATTTTGCTTTTATATTGTAATTTTGCTAAGCTGGTATACATATGTATGACTAGATACTGGTATCATATTCATGGCTAGTGGTATTTACATAAGCATGAACAATATTGCAGTATAGGTATTCTCGTGTAATAGTAAAAGCAAGTATCAATCCCTCTTGAAGGGGAATCCAAAGACACAATATTGGCATAGAACAGAAGTTTTCTTTCAGATAAAGTTGGATAGAAAAGCCGAGATAAGTTCCACCTATAATTTATTAGTTATTACTCCCCAAGATATATCCATACCTTAGATCAAAATGGTGTCTAAAGATAAATCACACCTTATTTTAAGGTATATCACACTCTCTAATGGCATTTGGAAATTTAATCGCATCGAAATGAGGATCCTTAAAAAGTTACTTCTTTAAAAGTGATGGATCCTATTCACGATTCTTCCATATTAGCTTCACTATACTCTTCATATTGTGTTTAATTTCAACCGGACCGGATGAAGCTAGAAATAAGATCCCTTGAGTTTCAACAATATGAAATATGTGCAGCAAGCACTAAGGATTCATTTCACCATCAACTGCTTCACATCCAAGTCCACTTTCTTTACCCAACTCCTTCTTTGCTGTGAAAAGTCAGATCCATTGTTACTAAACCTCAACCTTTTTTGACTATTCAAAGAAATGAACTATTTCATAAAATTGGTGTTATATGGTTAGCACAATCCACATTACGTATCATAAATTCTTGTAATATCAATTCCATACCCTAATCTTGAGTTCAATGTTGTTGTTCTTCATAAGGAGGTTGCAGACCATTAGATACGAACTATGATTCTATTTTTAACTGGCTGCACCTATCTTTGATTGAGTCTACATCATGCCACATAATAATCAAAGATATAGTTCTTGCATCATAACAAAATTGGTAACAAAATAATTTTACCTGAACGTAGACACAATTAATATCAAATATTACTTATGGCATGTGAGATTTACCTCATAGCATTCTTACTTCATCCCCTCGATGCACATTTGTCACTTAAAAGATGAAATGTATGATATATACTAGTGCATACACGGACACTGCATCGGTGAAAAATCCATATCGCCAATCGCATCTACAATGATAATTTATTATTCCTTGAGAAACTATTGTTGACATTAATAAGCAGTAACTACCCACAACTCACTGATGTCGTTGCTAAAGCTCCTAACATCAGCTCCTGCACCACAGAAATAGTCACTCAAAAATTAGTCTTCAACTCCCTTTTTCTAGAGATTGCCACACCAAAAAAACATAAAGCAACAAGCCAAAGCAACTCACCACAAATATAATTTATTTATGAAAGGGTGTCATCAAACACTGATCCAAAATATATCAGGACGTAGACCTAAATGACAGGGAAACGAGAAGGATCTAACCAATGTAAAATGCTACGGATCATACCTTAAAGCGCTTCAAGGGAATGATGACTCAAAGCAACCAACAACACGCGACTTCCTCCACGAGATCCTTACAACCACTCCAATAACCCCAAATCCCTAGAGAAATGAAAAACCACAACAAGCATCTGATAAATCCTCTGAGATATTTTGTAGGCAATCTGATCCTTAAATCATTTGCAGAATAAATAGCCCGAAGATCGTGGAACAAAAATGCTATGATTGCGGAAGACAAGCTATAATCATATGCCTCTGCCACGGCCTACACGAACAATGGCTATAGTGAGATTATGAACAATCTCTAAGAGATAAATCGCATTCTGATAAAAACTAAATTGGAATCAAAGGAATAATAAAGAGGAATACCTCCCCCCTTATGCCTCTACTATGGCCTAATGTCCAGCGCTCTGCTCATCATGCTCAAACCCACCGATCATCGTACCTTACCCTTCGTTGTCAAGAAAAAATAGCCTCGCCCATCACCATCGACATCCTCCCATCGTCGTCGACATTCGTACACCTCCATCGCCGTCCGTCCATCGGCCTAAGCCTCGATCCTCTGAGCAATACCACCACTCGCCCTCCTCTCTTTGCTCCTCTATCACCGATCTGCGCGTTAGGGTTTGTTATGAGAAGAGAAATGAACCGTCACATGCTTATATTTTAAATAGAATCCTGCTGATAGGGTTTCTTTTGAGAGAGGGGTCTCTCAATATAAGCGTAAATCCATGGGTGACAATGCTATTTAACCTTGTATGGACGGATATGCCGTCGTCACATAAATTCGACGCCACAACTTCGTCATTACAGGTTGTTTTTCTTGTAGTGGATACATACACACCGATTTATTGGGAGGAGCGATATCTTCTCTAATGATAGTTCATTTGATGGGTGCTTTCTTTATTATGATTTTTTTTCTCGGTTGTAATTTATTTTTTGCTTAACCTTACGTGGATCTTACCCCAATATATTATATTTAATATTTAATCGAATTTTGCTTGCTATATCTTATTGGATTCAGATTATGAAATGGTTGATTGCTTTCATGCTCTCATGCCATTAAAATATTCACGAATCTGGATATTTGTTGTTTAATTTTATTCATGTCGTTTCTGGAATAACAGATGCAACACAATGTTCTCTGTTGACCTAAATTATTAGGTATACAACTTATAGTGCTATTATTAGCAATACGATAACTATTTTACTATCGTGGTAAATAGTAGTAGATTATGGTAATGTGGTATTTTTGGAATTAAAAAACAAAGCTGAGGCTACGAGGATCTATTCCATCGAATGCATGCCTGCCGTATCAGGAGTATTTGATGGAAATCGAACGGTTCAGATTTTATAGAGTAACCCATGTTGTAATCTACTTACAACAAGGGCTCTAGGTGGGTTTCTCTCGATGAGCAACATTGATGGGTGGCAGTAGATTGTCTTAGATATAATATTTCATGCTTGATAAGCAAGACAGAATAAAGCACGCGATTTGGAATAATGGAGGTTAAATAAGAATTAAAGCGATAGTGATTGTGGAATAAATATTAATAATTACCTAAAGGACAGGAATAAGAAAATTGACTTCAAACCTAAATGGTAACCAAAAACTCACCCATCTTATGTGGTAAGATATATCAATAGCCGCATAAGATTTGGAGTTGTTTATTGCGCGACTAATGCATTGGGAAGATGATCTATCTCCATTCATGATGTGATATCTCTATGACATGCATTATAACAAATATTAGTTGGCAAACCCGTGCTTTGCACGTTGGATTTAATACAAACAGGAGGAAAATATTTGTCTAGTTCAATTCAGATGGCATATGTACCAGAAGGGAGATGATAGCATGTTCATTAGTTGCAGTCAGGTGAAAAAACGATTACAGCCAGGATACAACACAAAGATGCTATCGTATGTATTTCCATAAAAATCGATGCGCTCCAATTGTATTTTGCGATTATATGTTGAGAAGTCAGTCATAGGGATAAGGTGTTTGAAAAATGAAGCACATTAGAGAGAAATTCGAGTGTATGTACATGTGTATGTTCGTTCTTTAATGGCATGTTTGATTGTTGGGTTGGACTAGGTTGTATTGGGGTACATCGGTGTACCCCTCCTTCCAACCCTCTCAATCCTCCTCATAGTTTACTATTCAGAGGGATACAATTTACTATTCACAAGGGTACTCCAACCCAATCCAGTCCAACCCAGCAACCAAACATGAGAATGATGAGATGTTGTCTCCCTTCACAAGTAAAACAAATTATGGTTTGGCCCAAGACTATAAAATTTTGGTAAAATCATTTACTGTTATGTCAACAATGTTGACAATATTTTCAACGTTGAAGCATAACAAGGTGTCCATGAGCATAATAAGGTAGTTTATATATAACTTCAACATAAGAGAGATGCATAATTAGTTATATTCAGAAAAAGGAAGGTAAGTCCACGTATCTAAAGCCGAAGTTGCTTAACAAAATATGCAAAAGTCCTTTGAATATATTACATAACAAAAGTTCAAAAAAAGAGTTTGCAACTTGGATGGATGCTTTGTCATCGGTGAAATCAGTCGACGATGATTGTCCCGCAAAAAATCAATATCTTCCAAAAGAAAGCATTCATGCAAATGGAATGCGAGGCCGATAAAATTAGGGTGATACATATATTAACCAAGCTAATCATCAGAAAAATAAAATGACACAAATATTAATCGAGCAAATCAGATTATCAATTAAATGGATGTAATAAGAACATGAACCCCTTATAGTAAAGGCAATCTGGAGACGTGTATTAGAAGTCATGATATGTAGTCAAGCAAATTCGTTTCGTTATGCTTACAATTTAACTGTGTCTCCACCATTATTGAGGAATATAATAGTATTGAGAGAAGGTTATAATGTGATCGGTAATAATATGAAGATGGAGATTTACTAATATAAGGAAAGGCACATAAGGAAATTGTAAGCCCAAATGGAGGCAATGTTGAGAAAACGATAAGGTATCATACAGTAATGATGTTGGAAAAATCGAACTAAAAGAAAATATTTTGGAGGAATGATGATATTATAAAATCGGTAATTTAGCTATATTGCAAAAATGTAGCTCTCATCAAGCAAAAGCAAAGCCAAGTCAAAGAAGGTTGTCCGAATAAGAGGAGTTGGCAAAAGAGCTGAAACAGAGTTCATAATGCTATAAAGTACGCATGTGAGAAGATGTTGGGATCATGTAACAAATATCAATAGTAGGAGATGAGTAGGAAGAAGGAAAAATCATTTGGAAGTGTGCGGGGAAGTTTGAAATCGGTATAAGAGGGAAATTAATAGTTTAAATAGTAAATATAGTTGTGGTACTTACCCGAAAACAAATTGATTGCGTTTTTTATGAGGAAGTTGGTGGTCTATCTTCAGGTAAATTCGGTTCATCTGTATCATAAACCGATGTTACCGTAAAGTCTTTTTTATGAACATAACGATGATTATTTTTGGTAGCCCTTATGCTAAAAATGTACTTTTTCCATAGTAGTTCTTTAATTAGAACATCGAGTGTCTTAGATGCATCATCCTATAATGGAAAAAAGTAGAAGCAGGATGATGTTTTTGTTTTGTAGTGATGGCAAAACCTATATTTTATCTGCTCAAGCAAATGAAGCAGATCATACATCTTTATGCCAAGAACAGTTTCTGCCACCTCTCCAAAAGTTGTGGCATAAATTTCCCCCGAGTCATCTAAGACGACCAGCTTTAGCTTCATTCTAAATAGACAAAGGAATTTTGTTATAGTTAAAAATATCTCAAAATATGAAATTATCAAGTTATGTATCTAGGAATACATTATAGATTTGTCGCCAGGCAATTGATGCAACGAATTGGATCGTCCTTACAATGGAATATTGTGAAGCATGCTCCACAAGAATCATAGCATAACTGGGAAATGGTGAAAATACCCGAGATGACGACCTTTGTAAAGAGAAGAACATAACAATTATGGAAATGTGTATTAGTACATACCGATGCAGCAAAGGAACAAATCGACATTTACATGTTTATGCTAACCTCTGTTGGATATTACAATAGAAGTCTCGATTATTTTGTTAATTTTGAAGTAATGAGGTCTTGTCAGAGCAGGGAAGAAATCTTTGCAAAGCTCGCGCGTAACTTGGTTGTTTTGAAAACCTTCAGGAAAAGCTGAACAATTGGACAAATATATTATTCAAGTTCAGTGCATAAGTGAGTGGTTATGCCATTCTAGAAGAGATCCCGCATGTTCGATGTCCCTAGGATGAAATGTTAGAATTGAGAAGCATGTTGTTGAAAGGCAATATTGAATAACATACATATGATAAAAGGGATGATACTGGGAAATTACCTTTTTACGATAATATCTACATTCAACTTATTTTCTAGTCTACCATCCCTTGTTTTCACCTGTGCAATAGCTTCTGCATTAATAACTATTACAAGAATATCTGCAAGAGCATGAAGAATTAGAACAGTGAGATAAAACTCAGAACAATTGAAAAGCAAGATCCTTACAGAACATGAATATCATGAAAGATAAAATATATGCGAAAGGTTCATAAGCATGTAAATCAAGAATTAGATAGTGATGCTAGAATAAAAGCATAACAGATCATCTTTTAGTTGTTTACCCTTGAAATTAACGGAGTACAGATTATCCTAAGAAAGTATATTGTGATTGATTAAAGGTATGAGCCCATCATCCTCATCCAAATGAACAATTGAACGGCGTGTGATGACCATTGATAAGGATGAGGTGCAATAACATACCATTTCCTAGCTTCATATAGTCGAACATGTTAAAAATAAAAACAGAACTGATGTGCAACAAATACGTCCATTTATCCAGATCCAAATCATCAACTGATCCATGTATTTGTTCTCCCTGTCTATGAAGTAAAACCAACGAAGTAATGAAATTGAATACATATGAACGGAATAAAGCACGATGAACATTTACCATTTGATCTATCACCATAAACGCAATCGCTGGTGGATTTTTTGGGCCAAAAATTTGGCTAGACCATAATATAGAGATTCGAAGCCAATAACATTTATTTTACATATATGGTCTAGCCATACTTAGTGTGACGAACTGTTGGTGACTAATAGTTGAGGATGCATTGTCTTTAGATATGCCTTTGAGTACATCTATTTTTGGGTCCTTTGACATCTTATAATCTATAGGAGAATAATCAAGGAATAACAAATTTTTATCCTTAAATACACTCATGAAAGTATTCATGGATAGAAATAAGAAAGCAGAGTAAAATGTATAATAGAAATAATAATATGACATTTTTAGAGGTGAAGGAAGAATAATAATACTTGTCATTAGTGTATTGTTGCATTCATTATCCTTTTCCAAATTGTTAATAGAGAACTTGCTATTGTCAGAAAATTGTAATATCCTTTTTCTTTTTTACAAAGATGTGTCTTTATTTCCATCATCTCGAGAGAAATCAACAAGAGGATTTTTTTTCACATGTGATAGATGGTGTACAAGGGATAGACTCACCCAGATTATATGGCATACAAAGGACTACATTTGCTCAATTAAGAAAAAGTAAATCCGAATTGTAATGAAAGAATCGACATGTATGAAAGCAAAGGAAATTAAGTTGTTGGTCGCCACATGATGATATAAATCAATATTTTTTTGTAAAAAAAATGAAATCATGTGAAAAATGAATTTGTTGAAAAACAATCAGTATCTATATAGGTATTTGTCCACAGTGAAGACAAAACAAACCAATCCAAATCGTACAAATACGATAGTGGATTTCAAATACGACAACCTCCGGAATAGTGCACATCGGCGAAGCCATCCTAAAGTGAGGCATATGAAAAATATATCTATTTCACCCCAACCCGCAATGAAAAATTGAGAACGACATATAAATGTAATGTCCAATGTGTATAAGATGAGCAGTATAGAAGAAATGAGTAATAAAAATGGAAATTAAAGAGAAATAGTCGAGAATAGTGAATACCTATACAAAAATATTATTGTATAGATTGGATGGTAACTTCATTCAAAATCTCTTTATAAACGACATTCTTTGTACAATTAGATGAGTAGTGCATTTTATTACACAACAAAATTTTTAAAGCATCTTCGGACGTAACTTGAGATAAAACAACATATAATTGACCATGAGAGAATACCGGTGCTTGTAACTATAAACCAACACTGTGGAATGTTTGTCTTTGACTTTTATTAATTGTCACTGTGAAAGCCAATTTGACCGGAAATTGCCTTCTCTTTAGAATAAAAGGTCCACCAGTATTTGAAGCAGTAAGCTCGATTCTTGGAATATACTCGACGTTCAATGTAATCACCAGTCAGTATTTCAAATCAAGTACTATTCGTTGGAAAGACCTAACAATCAACCGAATACCATTACAAAGACTAATAGATTGATCTATATTTCTCAATAATATAAGCGGCACAACAACTTTTATCTTTAACATGCTTGTTGAAATTCCTGGTAAATTTATAGAATTAAGGTATTCGATTGAGTAATTAACAACCGTAGAGCTTCCATCTTTAGTTAGTGGTATTGCCTTGTCCGAGCTATAATATATCATTTCTTCTCCCGATAGCTTATTCATAATTAAATCATTAATTTTTTTCACATCATCATTTTCTGCTGCCAAAATTGCTCGACCCTTTAAATATGTGGCATTCATAAAGTTAATAGAGAGACTTGGGTATACTTCATCGATTAAGCCTTCCAAACCACGTGTAACATCTATTAATATATCAAACTTTGTGAGACGTCCGGGATCCGAGTTACCTGTTTACACATCATTCGCAATATTACATTCGCTATCGATAGCATATACAGAAATCGAGGGAAAATTCTTTGCGATTCGAATGACATTCACAATAATGATATATAACAACATAACTAATAAGTGTCACCAAATTCATATTTGCATTAATTTCAATATAAGGTTACATGTGTCAAAAGAATCCAGCTGTCAGACTACTGTGATTCATGTGCTTTAGAATGACATTCATGTCTGGAAGAAAAGAATATCAACAAAGGTTGAGTACAATCTAATTTATTAAAAATGACATGTATTTAAGTAGTTTCAAAATAAAGCAAGTAGATAGGTGTTGGCATTTAAATTTAACAAGCTATTTGCACGAATATTGGTTTTCAAGCTGTTCTGTATATGAATTCCCATATTCACTCACCACATCAAGACTACTCATACTTAATGTTCTTATTAAATTATAATATCCATATTTAGGTAAACAACATTTTATTATTTATAAGACATGTTGACTGATCTTAGTTAATGTTGATGCAAATTTTCATACTGGAAATATACGAGATTTAGGGATGAATTAACATGCAATTTGAGTCTAGTTGTAGACTAATTAGCTACAGATTATCGTACTCGAAATATAAGATATTCAGGGATGAATTAACATGCAATTTGAGTCTAATTGTAGACTAATTAGCTGTATATTTTCATACTTGAAATATAAGAGATTTGACTGATGAATTAACATGCAATTTGAGTGTAATGGTAGACTAATTAGCTACAAATTCTCATACTTGAAGATCTGGGGATGAATTAACATACAATTTGAGTCTAATTGTAGATTAATTAGCTGCAGATTCTCATAATTGAAATATAAGAGATTTGGGGTGAATTAGCATGCAATTTGAGTCTAATTTCAGACTAATTAGTTACAAATTCCATGCATTAAGGAAGGAAGAATTTGGGGGTGTTTTACATACAATTGAATCAAATTTTAGGCCATTAATTAGCTGTAGATTTTTTGCCATAAGAATGAAAGAATTGGGGGTAATTTAGCATAGAATCGAATGTAAATTCAAATCTAATAAGTAGCTATAAATATCATGATTTAAAGAAGAAAAGAGCCAGGAATTTTGCATTAATATGAACTTAAATCCAGATCCAGTGAGTAGCTTCTAATCTCTTGATTGTAAAAAAATGATAACATGTTATCACAAGGACTGATTATCTTCATGAAATAATCCTTTAAGTGCACTCCACTAATTGTAAATCACTGTTAATAATGTTGCAGATAATATACCTAGATCTGTAAAGTTGGTCACAAAAGAGATCAAGAAAGGAAGGTGTAATCAAGTAAGTAAATATAATGGTGAATTAGTGATGATAATTAATGGTGCCGGTCATGGTGACCCTTACACCTGACCGTACGAGGGAGCGGTGACTATTAGTTGGATGGGAGATAGGAAGCTCAGTTAGGGCAGCGGATACCTAGTGTGCGGGTCTAGGATCCAAGTCCTTTGTATTATTTTACCTGAGCTTGTAGTATTTTTACGCTTATGAGATCCAAGTGTTCGAGTAGTTCCACTGACCCTGTTTCAGTAGGGTACCTAGGCAGAAGGACCCTTGGTTTTGTGAGCTCTTTTTGCACATACCGGTCGGACCGGTTTTGGAGTGACTTAGTTCGGAGAGTCCTTCTCACCCATCTCAGGGTGTAGTTTTGGAGTGTGACTAGCCCTCTCCTGGACAAGCACTTCCAAGAGGGCAAGACGGAAGAGTCTTTTAGGAGGCTTCCTCACCGCTTAAGTTTTTGGTTACTATTCCTCCAGTAGGCCCTAGCGAAGATAATATCGTTGTCAGATGGAGTTGAGTTATGGTTACTGTTCCACAAGTAGGTGCTGGCAAGGAGAGAGATTAGATCCTGAAAATTATCAATCATCAATCATCAATAGTTAATAAGATCCATCATCACATATGATATCTCACAATAATAGAAAGGAACAAAGGATTGTGGTACAGAAATCTTATGCACTAGAATGAGAGCTACTACTATAGGTCGTTAGGTGAAGCTCGTGGACGTGTTGGGAACTTAGTTAGGATGCATTACACTCTACCGCATGCCTACGGAGGCACCCCAACCTTATGTCACTCTTACTACCTTAGAGTCATACTGTGAGGTCTTACCCGAACCAAGGCCACAAACTATACACTGAGCTTGAGAAACTTGATAAGGAAAAAGATCAGGATATGAAACTCATCATCCACATTAACTAAGATCTATCAGCATGTTTATAAATAATAAAATGGTGTTTACCTAAATATGGACATTATAATTCAATGAGAACATTAAGTATGAGGAGTTTTGAGGTGGTGAGTGAATAAGGGAACTCTTATATAAAACAACTTGAAAATCGATATTCGTGCAAGTAGCTTGTTAAATTTAAATGTCAACACATATCTACTTGATTTTCTTCACTGAAATACCTGCTATTTTTAATAAATTATATAGTACTCAACCTTTGTTGATGTTCTTTTCTTCCAAACATGAATGGCAGGTAAAGCATCCGCATCATGGTAGTCCGAGAGCTGGACCCTAAGCTTCTACGATTCAGATAGTTTACGTTTATGGTACATATTATGCCATTGTACAGGGTATATGTAACTCACGTGTTTATTTCTTTCTCTTCTGTTATATTTTAGGATACATGTACAGAATGTCAGTTTCTTTTGACATATGTAAAATTATATGGAAATTAATGCAATATGAATTTGGCGACATTTGTTAGTTATATGGTTGTTTATCATTATTACGAATGTCATTTGAATCATGAAATTTTCCCCCTCAATTTCTGTAAATGCGATCGACAACGAATGTAATGTTGTGAATGATGTGTAAACAGGTAACTCATATCCTGGATGTCTCACATCGGACGTCGTTGCCAATGAATCCGCAATACTTCAGATATAACCTATGCTCTCACTAGCTGTCATACCCCATTGAGTCTCCTTTTCATTTACCATTGAGGATTTTAGGGTGCATTGCATTTGTTCATAGATTCCATGATGTTGATTTAATTATAACATAGGGATATCAAGTGTGTTTTTCTTGGGTACTATGGCACTTAGAAGGGCTATAGGTTATATGATCGTCAATACTATATTTCAATTGACGTCACTTTCTTTGAGAAAAAAAACTATTGGTGACATTACTTTGGATCTACCACCTCCACTGATCGTCTATAGATGCAAGCACACCACTATACATGCTTCTGTATCTCTGCATATTACCTTTTTGTAGGAAGATATACCTTCTTCTAGTGCTCCCACCATTGCTACCTCGGATGTGCCTGAGGAGCTTCCTATAGCTCTCCGGAAAAAAGGCAATGTGCATTTCACCCTATGTCACATTTTACTTCTACTAATGGTGTATCTAGCTGTGACAAGAGATTTGTAGACAGAACGATGGCCACTTCTGTTCCCAGAGATCATCATAGTACCAGTGTTCACAAAATCAGCCTATGCGACCACATATGTGTGTGTGGTACCTTCAACGCACCATTTTGATGAATCCCTTCATTATGCATCTATTGCGCTTATGCAGGCCACATGTGTGGGCTTTGTGGCCTCATATGCCCTTCGTGCACCCGCTTTGGGTTAATGGGATCTGAATCCTAAGATCCGAATACGATCGAGTTTAATAATCCGATTCCAAACTCCACCCTTGTTTCTCCAACGAGCAAAAACCCCTCTAGGGCTCGAAACCTCTCCACAACCACCCTTGTTTCTCCTCCAATCTCCACCTCTTCCAACATCATCCTCCGCCATCGCCTGAAAGTGATTCCGCCACCAAACGACCCCTTCGAGCGTCGATGCTTCGTCTCCAAGGCTGAGGGAAGTTCCTCCACCTCCCAGCTTGAAGCCACTCCGCCTCCCAACACCTTCGAGTGGCATTGCTCTGCCTCCCAGTCTCCAAGTTCCTCTGTGCGAAGGTCAATCACCTCCTAACTCCATCCAACTTTTGCCGGCTAACCCTAGAACCCTTTTTTCACCTTTTCTTGTTTTTATATGTGATTTTTTGAGCTACTTATTTCATGATATTATTTTGAAATGTGTCAAATAATTGTACGAAATGCGTGTTATAGTATGATTTGTGCCACACTTTTTGTATTTGTGCCACGTTTTTATTGTATGATTTGTGCCAAGGTGGAGTTCAAACAAATCATGCTTCTTTGATTTAGATGAAAAGGATGAAATTACATTAATGAGAAGCCCTAGGGTTCTCTTATATAGGAAAGGAACCTATTGGGAAAATTACAAGAAGAAAATAAAATAAATAGATAATATGAAAATAATAAGGAGGATGGCTAATATCTCAACACTCTCCCTCAAGCTGGAGCATAGATATCGATCAGGCTCAGCTTGGAACAACATCTCTGATAAGGCCCTCTGGATAGGGCCTCAGTAAAAACATATGTTGTCTGATCTCCAGATCTGACATGTCTAATGGCAATAAGACCCTTCTGTGTCATGTCACGAGTGTAGTGACAATCCACCTCTACGTGCTTGGTCCTCTCGTGAAAAGCTGGGTTGTTGGCAATGAGAAGAGAAACTTGATTGTCACATTAGAGGTACATGGAAGAGGCACCTCTCTAGTCAGGCAGTAAGAATAGATCTGACCCACGTCATCTTTGTGCTAGCCTGCACTATGGCCCTGTATTATAACTCAGTACTTGATCTGGTAACCATTGTCTACTTCTTGCTCTTCCAAGAATCAGAGAATTTCCTTTGAACACAACGAAGCTTGAAGTAGACTTCCTAACCTTTGGACAACCAGCATAATCTGCATCTGCACATGTTGTAACTGAAAGAGATGTATTCCTGCTGAAAAGAAGTCTCGTATGTGGTGAGGTCTTCAGATACCTCAAAATCATATGGATTGCATCCATATGTGCATGTTTAGGTTGCTTCATAAACTAAATTACTTTTCTCTTGGTAAAGGATATGTTAGGCCTGGTAATAGTCACATATAGTAGCTTTCCAACAAGCTTCCTATACCTCCTCTTGTCAACCTTCTCAGTGTCATCATCATTGAGCTTCATGTTCGGGTCAATAGGAGTAGTGGCGGGTCTATAATATGCCATGTCTGTCTTTGAAAGAAGGCTGGTAACGTACTTCCTCTGGGTCATCACAAGACCTCACAAGTTCCTGGCAAACTCCAGTCCAAGGAAGTAATGTAAATTACCAAGGTCCTTGGTCACAAACTGCTGACCCGGAAAATCCTTGGCATCCTGAATACCCCGCTCGTCATCCTTTGTAACAATAATGTCATCGACGTAAACAAGAACGACAATAGTACCTCTCCGAGTCATGTGCACAAACAAAGAGTGATCGGCAATTGATCTCACAAACCCCTACTGCTCTATCAAGTCCGACAGCTTCTGGAACCATGCTCTTGAACTCTGCTTAAGGCCATAGATAGTGTTGTGTAGCCTGCAAACCTTTTGACACTCCCCCTCAGCAGCAAACCCAGGTGATTGTTGCATATAGACCTCCTCCTGTAGATTATTGTAGAGGAAGGCATTCTTCACATCAAGCTGGTAAAGGGGCGTATCTCATGCCACGACAACAGAAAGTAGAATACGTAGAGTAGAATGTCTGGCAACTGGAGGGAAAGTATCCTGATAGTCCACCCCATATGTCTGGGTGAACCCACGTGCCACAAGTCTCGCCTTATAGCGATCCACACTGCCATCTACACAGTGTTTCACAGTGAACACCCATTTGCACCCCACAATAGATACACCAACTAAAGCAGAAACAAGACTCCATGTATCGTGTGATAGTAACGCAACCATCTCCCCCTCCATGGCGAGCCTCCACTGATTTTCCTGAAGAGCCTCCCGATTTGTTCGTGGTATTTCCACGGCTGATAGTGCCATGGTGAACCTCCTGAAATCCTCTGACAGTCAGCTCAAGGAAACTTGGGCTACAAGAGGATAAGTAGCACACCTACATTTCTACTTACATTGAGAAATCGGCACATCAAGATCATCTGCCAAGTCCCAAACCTATAAGTTCCCCTCTTGAGAGAGCATCTTCTCATCCTATATGGAATCCTGTTGCACAGACAACTCATAAGTGTCATCAGTAGAAACAATGTGCTCATTACATACTCGAGGCTTGTTGGATGATGGTGATGAATACCCATTCATCACTCTTTATTCTTTTATTTTAGCTAAAAAACCTGTGCAAAACACCACGTAGATAGGTGTAAATAGAATAAATTACCAACATGCATGCATTGTGTAAATAACAATAATTAGCATATTTTGTGCATAAATAAAATAATAAAGAAATAAAAGAAAAAGAGGGAAATATTTAGAATAAATATTGAGCGACCTAATCCCAAGGGAGGGCTCAGTATGGGCCTGACCGCAAAGAATCCAAGTAGAGGGAGATATGGTCAATCATGTGTAAATATACCTATGTATATAAATAAAATTATTTTCCCCTCAATGAAAATAAAAATGTGTTCATGATATTTTGTATATATTTATAAAAATAAACTAAAAATCAGAAAAATAAAAATAATGAAAATCAATTTCCACCTTGTACATATACCATGTAAATATGTATATAAACTTATTTATTTAACTAATGTAAATAAATAATAAAAATAAAATAAAAATACCTTTTTATTCCAAATTTTATGTTATAAATAAATAAAATATAAAATTGGAATAATTGTATAAAAATAAATAATTAAAAATAAAAATAAAATACATATATGTATATACCTATATATAATAATATAATGTAAGTACCTTATTTACTTTCCAAAAAATAAATAAAAATCATTAAAAATTAATTTGAAAATAAATAAACATTTTTCATGTTTTAACTTTTTCGAAATTAAGTCATTTATTAGTTTTAATCGAATTTCCAAATAATTAATAAAAGGAGAGTTCTGATTGGTCCATGGGGAATGTTGACCTCCGATCAACTTCCCCCCTGGACCACTTTTGCCCGCGGATCTTGCGCTAAACCCGATTTCGCCTAATTTTCCCCGCTTGATCCGAGCTCCAAATACCCAAACCCCGGGCTCCATTTAATCCTTGTTGATCCGAGATCTTCGCCCGAGATGCTGCCTAGGGGTCCGTGCTTCACCGTGCTTCACCCGATCCCATCCTCTCAGACCCCCCGCAGTATATAGTCTCCCCTCCGCCGCACATTACCCGCCATCTTTGTCTACGCCCCTTCGTCCCAGGACCTCCACTCTCATCCCTAGAGTGACAACTACCGATAGGAGTGTTGCAGTGAGGAGGAGGAGCTTCCAGCCACTGATCCGGCGAATCTCATCGCCGTGCGCCGCCGCGAGCTGCGCCAAGCCTCGGACCCTGACGTTTCCTTGAGGCCAAGATCCCCAGAGCTTCCTTAGCTCATCCCTAGTCGACTTCCTTCATCAGGTAACCTCGATTCCCCCTAGTTTCACCTAATTTCAGTTTTCGCCCAAATCGCGCCGTCGGCAGTCACCGGCTAATTCACGCCATCCCACTCATCTATTCAATCATCGGACCTCCTCATCACCTCCACGATCTTTCTCTCCACGTTCTTCACCCAGCCATTCCCCCTGACTCGCCCCGGAGCAGGTCCCTTGCCTTCCTCCACCTCCACCGTCACCTCGCCGGAGGGCGTCATATCAACTCACCCGCGCATCCACTTCATCCCTAGCCGGGTCGAGGCAATTTACCCTCAACCCAGGAAGCTTTTGGTGCCCATTTGCAGGTCAAAGGACCCCATCTGGGGGTCGAGACGTTCGAGCACAGGAGCTTCACTCCTCCGCCGTCACTAGGCCACTCCGGTGGTCCCCGGCCTCTTCGGAGATGTCTACCAGCTGCGGAAGACCCCGAGCTTTCTTCTGACCATCTCAGTAGCCCAGGAGGAGGTCCATAGTGCCCGGATTGCGCCGGCAAACCTCGCCGGAGTCGAGTTCCTCCAGGACCTCCAGTTGCCGTCCGATCAGCCCCGACGCTCCAGATTCGATCATCGCCGTCTATTTCAGGAGCTTCAGCCACCGTCAGATTCTTCTGGGGTTTGATCAGGACCGTCCATCCAGACGAAGAGGCGCCCTATATCCAGCACCGTCCGATCTACACGTGGCGTCTCCCTCGTCGCCGATCCAATGAAGGGTTAGCCGCATCCCCTCACCGTCAGATCCTCCACTTGGCAAGCCTCCCGCCGTCCGCTTTTAATAAGGGGTAAATTTCTTGTAGACCCCTCTATTTATTGCATTTAATATTTAGTCCTGTAAATAGTTAGCGTAGTTGTTTTTATTTTGGATATTTTGCATAGTGGACCTTGATGTTTCTTTTATTTGCAATTGAGTCCATGTGTTTGTGAGCCACGTGCATCGACACGTGAGGTTTTGGACAATTTGCACTTTTTATCCTGTAGTTCCTGGATGTTATGGATTGACTCTTTTTAAATTGGAATTACATTTATGCCCCTTTGTGCCTGATTCACGTGCCTTACGCGTGATTTTGTGGACTTTTTGCACGAGGGCCCCTGCACTTTCTTGATTTGTTTCTGTTTGGCCCCTGAAATTACTTTTCCTTGCATTTAGGTCCCTATGAGCTGTGTGCCTTATTTTGATTGAATAAAATAGTAAATTAAATCCAAATTGGGTGAAATTTGGACACGTGGCTCCTGCCACTGTGTAAAAATTTCCCTAAATTTTTGGTACATTTTTAGGCTTTTTGATATTTTTAAAATTTTAAAAATGCTGATTTTTGCTAATGTCTGACTTAGATAATCAAAGAAAAATATAAAAATTTGTCTAAAAATTCTAAAAAAATTAGGATTATCTTCTAATTTCTGTCCAATTTTTGTGCTTTTTAGATTTATAAAAATCCTAAAAATTAAAAAACACTAAAAATATTATAAAAATTCTAAACAATTCTAGAAAAATCAAAAAAATACAAACTCTTTTTTTGAATCTTAGTTTTTGTTTATATTCTTCATAAAAATTGCCTCTAGACTTTTATAGATCAATTTTATATCTTTAATTGATCTTTCAAGTCTGGCTGTACAGTGATACATTGTTTTTGTCTTTCTTGATTTTTAGAAAATTGTATAAAAATCGAAAAATTCTGAAAAATTCATCAAAAACATTAAAAAACCTTAAAACCATAAAAACATTTTTATTTGAATTTTTGGACTATTTTTGTGTGTTTAAATAATTTGTTGAACTTGCTTGCTTTTACTTTTCTTATAAAATTAAAAATACAAAAAAATAAATACAATTAAAAATCCACCAAAAAATACTTTATTCTTTATTTTATTTCTTTGACTACTTCGGAGGCCGCAAGGCCAACTCATGCTCCTTGAGTCCGACCCTGGTCGCTATACCAGGTTAATAAAAATAGCGAGGATCGCTTTCTTGTTTTCATTGTTTTATTTCTTTTATTCGGTGGTTCCTTAGATTTTCTTGATTGAGCCGATTACCGTGAGATCCGGGTTGCAACGACCGTTGTCTACCTTTACCCGGATTTTGTGGAGTTTTGAATTTTCAGCTCATCAGAATGGCGCCGTTGCCGGGGAGCAGGGCTTAGTAGTCGTAGCTTGTCGATTTTTGTTTTATTTTATTTTTCGTGGTTTTTAGCAGCTTTTCTTTCGTCCGAGGCTTTTCGCGGCTTTTCGTTTTTCTTTTGTTTTCATTTTCTTTCATTTTGTTTTATTTTTGTCTGTTTTGTGTGTTTATTTTATTTTTAATTTTGCATATATTTGCTTTTCTTTTATTTTTATATAATAACTTGGTTTGACACTTGATTTCTATTTCTTGCGAGGGCCCGAGGACCGAGGCGGCTTCTTCGGAAGCCGAAGCAACTGTGGGAGTCGGAGGCGGCTTCTTTCTCTACGAAGCTGCAGGAGAGCGTGAGGAGGAGGAGCCGAAGTGCCGGAGCCGCGGAGTAGCGTAGCTTAGATTAGGTTTCTTTTTCGCAAGAATTTTTTTATTGTAATAACACAGGGATAGAGACTTGAACTTTAGTGACTATCGGGGTCTGTTTCGCCAAGCACCGGTGTGCTCGGGGGACCTCACCGAGATTTTCGCGGCTTTTCATGGTTTTCAGCTTTTTGACAGTTTATTTACTACCCTTTGATTTACGCGGTTTTCAGCCCGAGCTTCGGATTTTTACTGATTGCGACGTAATAATTAGGATCCACACACCTAATAATTTGCATGTACCTATTAGACAGTAATTGGACCAAAATTAAATCAATAAGAAAAGACTACTTGGTCACTTGAGAGGTCCCGAGCTGCTAGAGGTCGTATACAGTGCTGGCAGGATCCGTTGTGGCAAGCACCGATCGACATCCGAGACCGGACACCAACCCCTCCTGTTGACCATTTACCCATCTATTCTTTCGAGTAGAACTGTTTTGCTTAGGGCCGGTTTTCCGCGTGCATCATATAGGTAGTTTATATTCTGTCTTTTATTTATGTGCGGATCATCTTGCATGTAGACTACTGGAGTCAGGTACACCTTTTATCTCGTGCATGCATCATTGCTTCCCGCGCATCGGCTTTTTCGTCTTCTCCCCCCGATTTTTGAACTTAAAATAACTAGGAGAACTGAAAAAATCGTTAGGAGTTGTTTGATTTTAAAAACATCTAAAAACAAAAACTATAAAATTTGGGACTGCTAAACAAACTCGACCCTAAAAGACACTTCACCTAAAAAAATCTGTCTTGGGGAGAGCAACCAACTCATTGTCTGGTTTGATTGCGCGAGAGAGTGACCCGCACCCTAGGCTAGACACATATGAACCCTCTTCAGACTACTGCTTCTGGGCTAGTCGTTCTCCAGTGAGGATCGCTCCGGTCTTCGGTAAAGCGGGCCGCGATATCCTTAACATAGCGAGCCGATCGGGTAGCCGGTAAACGGTCCGCGGCTTGTACTGGCTGGGAAAGATCTAGTTCGGGATCGGGACAGTCTCCTGGGGGAGTCGGATTCCTAACAGATCATGTAACCGCTCTGATATCCTGACATGATCACCTAAATAAAATTGACAAGATAATTGACCGAACCCTTACGGTCTTCAACTCGTGTTGAGTAGGTGAATTCAGGGTTTGTATTGCTCATTGTGTTTGTTTCCAGATCTCATCCGCCAGACTCGCCAGATCGAGATGATGGGGAGGAGGTCCCTTAGGCGGCCTCTGGCTGCACCGCTTGGCCTTACTCCAGCCCGTTCATCTAGGTTGGTCGTGAGAGCTTAGACCCGCTCTCCGAACCCGAGTTTGATTCCGCCGTGTTCCCCCTTGACCACCCTTCTTCTAGTTCTGAGTTACCAGTGCCAGATGAGAGACAACAGATAGATTTATTGGCACCTGAGTTTGGATCTTTTGCCTTTGCAAAGACCATGGCCGGCAGCAGCGATGACCGCACCGGAGGTCCCTGACTAGAGCAGACATACGTCCTGGACCAGGGTGCAATCAACACCACCCTGATCGCCTCCCTCGAGACGAAGCAGCAGCTTAGAGATCAGGGGGCGTTTATGATAGAAATGAGGAGAGAGATGGAGCAGATGAGAGCCGACCGCGAGCAGCGCGGGCCCAAAGACGGACCGAGGAGACCCGATGAGCCGGCAGCAGCCGCAACAGCAGCACCAGAGCAGCCGAGACCGATGCGGGAGTTGCACAACCCCGGATCGATACTGACGCATCGGTGGGTGGTACTACCAGCGATCGTGGGGGACTTCAAGTTCCCCCCGAACACACTTCAGCTCCTACCCCGTTTCCATGGGCTCGCCACTGAGGAGCCCCATCTACATCTCCAGGAGTTTCTGATGATCTGCAGCACACGATCGACAGGTGGACGAGGACACCATTCGGATGATCACCTTCCCCTTTTCACTGGCAGATAGAGCAGCCACTTGGCTGAAGCATTTGGGGAAGTTTGTTTACACCTGGGAGCAGCTCCGCACCAAGTACTTGAACAAGTACTATCCACTCGGGCGGACGAACACAGCTAGAGCCCTGATCAGCAACTTCTCCATGCTCCCCAACGAGCAGTTCCATGAGGCATGGGAGAGGTTCAGAGAACTGACTGACAGATGCCTGTACCACGATATCACGAAGCCGAACTTGGTTCAGAGCTTCTTCTGCGGGTTGTTGATGAATTTGTGATTCATCACTCTAAAAGTTGAAAATAGAGCTTTGTTCCCGAGTAAATAGCTGCATATTTCCACTTATATTGCATAAGTAGCATTCATGCATGCATTGATAACATCTGCATTTTAGCATTCATATTTGCATAAGAAGCCAAATTCACTTGTAAATATTCACCTGCATATTAGCTAAAATACCCTATTTGTATATATTTTATACTAACTCTGAATCCAATAAAATCAATTCTATAGTGTATATATTACTAACTCTAATAAAAGAAAAATATCAAAAAAATACTAACTTGCAAAATTGACCAATAAAACCCCAAATCTAAGTTTGAGACCATGAACCTTAAAATGCACATATCTCTCTCATACAGCCTCCGAATTAGGTCTACTCACTTTTAAAGTAATATACATTCAAAGACCTTCGAAACAAGATCAATTTCATTAAAATCGGAGCTCGTATGCAAAACTTGGGTTTTGGGCTCCTTTTGTACATTGTACATAATGACCGTTTTACCCCTGTATTTTACCATTTTATTTTCTTCATTATTAAAAATCCAAAAAAATAGATTAAGTTGTAAATATTTTCCTCATATTTTCTCTATTTTTATTTTGATTTTTCTCTTTATTAAAAATGACAAAAAAATTACAAAAGATAAAATGCGGTATTTTATATCTATAAAGTACCACCCAAAAATACATTTTATACAGACGATCTCATTTGATTTTTGGCTCTTCATGAAAGTTGTAGATCTCGTCGAGACGAGCAACTTTCGTGTTGATCACTTTTCAATTTAAGCTCTTTTATTATGTCTTTTTGATTTTTCTTTCCATTTAACTTTGGTTTTTTCTGAAAGCGACATGTGGTGGCTCCGGAAGCCGCCATGTGTCAACCCCATGTTTTTGGCTACTTATTAAATAAAAGCCACATGGCCGCATTCGAGCGTGCCAAGTGGCACCATCTCATTCTCCATCTACCCATTCTCCCCCACTCTCCCTTAACTTGAGGAAAAATCCATCGACACCTTCACTCCATCTCCCATCTTCTCCACCTTCTCCATCTCTTCTCCAACCACCTCCTCCTCCTCTTTATATCCTCTCCATCTCCCACATTCAGCCCCATCCGCCATCTACGAGAGAACCTCTAGCTCCTCACCATCATTGGTGACAACATTGATCAAGTGAGTTGAGTAAGGACGAGGGCAGTTCCTCCAGGCGAGATCCAAGGGCTCGAGCCCTTGCTGCATCCGCTTCCACGCCGCTGCTGAGCTCCGCCTTGCCGAGGTGTTCGAGCGACGACCACGGCCGAGCCTTGCCTCAGCCATTCCCAGGCACCTGTTCATCTGCTACAGGTAAGATCCCTTCTTCTTGCACTGTTTTTCTTCTTCTTTCTTCTACACCCACACTCTCTCTCATCAATCCATCATTGTTCCATTCATCTATTCCCAAAACCAATTGCACTTCTATAGACAAATCATACGTTGCGAACGCAACGGTGATTTTTCTTGAATTTTTCGACGAACTTTCATCAACCGATTAATCGTTTATTTACGCCCACTTAAACAAATGCATGAGAGACAGGGGAGGTGGTGAATCCCCCTGCTTCTTCTTCCTCCTCTCACCACGCCACACGCACACACCCATCAGACACCAACCGCACAGTCGACGCCTCCTCTGCCCCGACGACCCTTGGCCGTGTGTCGGCCGTCCTCCCTCGCCGTCAAGGACTCCTGCAGCCACCGCACGATCGTCAACCTTCATCAACCGCAGCCACCTGCGGCTGGAGCTACACGCGTGGCCACGCCAGTGCTCCTCTACTATCCCCAAGCGCCGCCTCCTAGCCGTGCGGCCAGCCTCTCTGCCAGAAGCCGCGGCTGCCCCCGCGGCCTCTTGCCTCACTCTCCACGCACGACACTTCCCAGCCAAGCGTCCTCCTGTGTGCGGCCTCCGTCCCGCACCTCCGCCCCTCCACGCGGCGAGCCCCGCCACCTCACGCACTACCACCGTCTCCTCACGCCCGCCAGCCCACTCCGCCGACGCCACCGCCCTCCTCGCGCGCCTCCAACGTTGGCCTCCAGTGGGTGTGCCAAGTCCCCTGTTCAAGCCAACAAAACAGAGGCTTCCTATCAGAGAATAAAGAATTGGATATTTGCAAAGGGGACACTTGCACCCCTTTGCAAGTTCTTAAAAAAATTTCAAGTTTCCAGTAATTGCATGTAAGTCCTTGTTCTCATTTCAGCTCATATTTCTTTTTCCTGTATTGCATTCATACCCCTGCATTTGCATGTTTATTTAGTCGTCATTTTGTCATCAAATTTTTAATTCCGAAAGTTGCATTGTGTTGTATAACTCTTGGTCTACCATTTTAGCATTTTCTTGTATTTTTCTGATTTGCAGAATATTAATAGAATTTAATTTGGGAAAAATTGTAATATTTTGCCCATTTTGATTGATTACTTGATTGTGTATTCTCTGCTTATCGAAAAATCTCTGAAAAATCACCATTGGTAGATCTAACTCTGTGCTACAACTTATCCAACAATCATCTCATTTGCACGTATAGTTTGTCTTAAAAAAATCATTTAGTGAAAACCTTAATCGATTTTTAATTAATCAACCGTGAAGTGTTTAAAGAAATTCAAGTTGATTTGGATAGATCTTAACTAGACCTATTTGGATTAATTTTATTTCTTGAAAATATCATCGTTTGATAATTATTAAAATTGGTTTAGTCATTTTCACTAAAGTCTGCATTTTTTATTATCCTTGCATCTAAAAATTCTCAAAAAATTAGAGTAGCTTAATTTCATCACATTTCATAATCTGACCAAGTTTCATAATTTTTGGACATCAGTTGATATCTTAATTGAATTAACTTTGAATTGGCTTGATTCCTGCATGTGTCTTGCATAGAAATTAAAAAAAACCAAAAAAATAATTCCCCGAAAATCTACACTTGGATATTTACTCATAATTCACCTAAGGAGACAGATGCCTCCCTGAGTTTGACCTTGGACACTACCAAGTAAAAAAAATCACCGCTTGAAATTGACTCAAATCTGATTTAAGTGGTTTTTGATTAGCCCTCTCGTATCTGACTGCAACGAACGACTTATAATTAATTTGGACATTAACTTGACCGAATTAACTAAGGGTGCGGGGCGGTTATCAAAATGGCGTCATTGCCGGGGAGGCATGGCTTAGGTTAATTTTTAGTGATATTCTCTGTGTTTGATTTTCTTTCCCCGGTTAGTCTGACCCCCGGTTTTCTTGTAATTAATTTTTTTCTCTCCTTTATTTCTTTGCATTATTTTATTTTTCTGTGTCACTCTCTGACCTCAATCTTTTTCTCTGCGAGTAACGCGAGGAGTCGACGATGTTTCGACGATCGAGCATTTAAAATTATTGAGTGAAAGAGAGGCTTTGTAATTTACATTTTATTTCTTTTTATTTCTTTTTTGCACTATTTCCAGCGGTTCCCGTTTGGGTTCTCGCGCTTGTAAGTATAGTGGAACTGTGTCCCATGTGTTGTGTGGGTGAATGTAAATTAGCTTGCACTAGCGGCTCCTCGAGCCACTCTAGGGTTTGCTTGTGCTCGTAATATTTAGGACCACACTTCACATAAAAGACGCACTTAGACCGCAGGACTTAGCCAAATATAATCGGTTCTTCACTCGCTAATAGAACTGCCTGTCTAGGAGCGGATTTTGTCGTCTGCATTTGCATGTAGTATAAAAGTTTTCAATTATGTTCTGCATCCTGCATAAAAGCGAAGGGATCACTATAAGTATTCTTCACTCAGCATAAGCATCATCGATTTTCGTGCATCGGCTTTTCTCGATTTCTCTCTCTTGATTTTATAAACTTAAGTAAAAGGAAATTGGGATTGTACGATAGACATGCTTTGTGGATTGGACTATATCAGTGATAACTTAACTTAAAACAGGGACTGCTAACATTATTGACCAAAAAATTGACTAAAATTAACCCTTGTTTGCGGGAGATTAACCCCGATCTTGTTTTCAGGCTGAGTGAGGGTACTTGAGTGTGTGTGAACACCTTAAGGCAGAGCCCAAATCCCCGCCTTCAATATCACGTTCCGACTAATCCTAGCAAATATCACAAGTTGAATTCATTAAGATTCATTGACTAGTACCAAGTAGCCTCCGCCTATCTCAGGTAGATAGGGGCGAAATTGCAGTACTTCACGACAAGTTTCCAGTAACCCCCCGGGGTGAAGTTCTGGCCTTGTCATCCTCCGCCTGCTTGCAGGTAGATTGGGGCAGGTCTTTGAATCCATCAACTTGGGATATGAGCAAAGAAAGGAAGGACCGGCGGTATCTTAGGCAACAGGTTAAACAGGGAAGACGCATCCGGCTTTGAGCCGACTTCCCTATAGGCTGCGTAACCTTTGCTATCTTGTTTGAACAATCACACTTAAAATCAACCAGACTAATCGGACTCGGTTTCGGGTCCTTCACCGTGTTGAGTGTGAACTCGGGGTTTGCTCTTGCATTTATCTTTGAGTCTGTCTGTGTGTGTTATCCTGTGTAATTGCACATTTTCTACCTCCATCTGCTTACAATTATCCTTTCCTCTTCAAAGATGTCGGGATATTGGTCCCCATACATTGTGACCTCTGGTCAATCCTCCTCTACCATATACCGCTCATATTCGCCTTCTCTTTCTTCCATGTATACTCCGCCACCCACGGGAGACCCTTACCCATGGTCGGCTCCACCTCATCCCGGTTATGAAGTCAGAACTTCGACTGACTTCTCCACTTCTTCGCATTTCTCACCTACTCCATATTCTAACACTCCGGATCCACTTCCACCTTGGGCTGACTGTCCTTACTCTCGAGAGCTTGCAGGAATCAAAGAACCAAATGAAGAGCAAGCCACTGCTGAGACAGATGATTGGCAAAATTATATGCCCCCACATACTTCATTTTCACCTCAAGTAGGGACTATACAACAATTTACATATACACATCCCAACTTGATCTTAGGGCATAACTTGGTCGATCAAACAACCCGAATGGAGAGGCATGTACATCATGATTTCCCAGACTTGATTGACTTTAGTGATCAAGCTTCCATTAACCAGCCTTCATTCGGAGAGCCTATACATTCACAAGATTGGACTCATGAGCTAGACTTATCAGTACCCGTTTCATCATATGAGGCTTCAACCAATATTTACCATCTAGATGGTCCATACTCGACCCAACATTACATGTCAGATTCTAGGTATGTTGAGTATGAGCACCCAAAGTCTCAGCAGTACCCTCCACTTGAGCAGAACTCTCCCATGATTTGTCATGAGAATTTTGTGGAGGATGACATCTCTAGACTTATTAAGAAAAATGAATCATTTGGTAACGAGTTGAGAGATGTCATAGGAATATTACACTCAATTTCTGCAAGCCTGGGTATAAAAGTGAGAAAAGACATGAGTATTTTTGAAGTTGAAAACAAAGCAAACATCAGGGAACCCACACCGTTTGTACAGTTGGAGTCCATTCTATCTCCCTCTTCTACTAACCACTTACCCTCCAATCCAGAATCTGATCATTCATCCACCAAAAATACCAAAAAAATTGAAAACCCAAAAAATCACATAAAAATTGAAAATGAAAAAGACCTAAAAAATTGGATCCTGTCCTCAGGGAAGCACTCGATGAAGAATTGATTTTCAAACTTCCCTTAATAAATGTCATAGATCACTTTCCCGACCTCAAACGATTTGTGAGAAATAAATTGATGCCCAAGAGGTCGGGCAATAAGAGGACAAGGACTGAAAGACATATAGTGTCTATGGCCACCTCCTTGGTGATGGGGAGAAAGACCAAAAGCCGCAGAGTGAAGCGGTTGCCCTGAGTTGAATGTGAAATCAAAGACACCATCTTTACCCATGCAAGAATCGATGATGACTCACCAATAAATATCCTCCCGACCTCTGTGTTTGATAAGCTCAAACTCAGGCCACTTAGGAAGTCGAGAGAGATCGTTCAGCTAGCTGATCGATCCATCAAACGGTCGAGAGGAAATATTTCAGTCATCGTTACTTTCCAAGGTGCTCTACTTCAGGTGGACTTCACGATCATTGACATTGAGCACCGAGGAGAGTTTTCCCAGTCTCCGATTATTCTCGGGAAGCCGTTCTTAGCCTTGGCTAAGGCGACTATAGATTGCGAGACTCGGGAAATCGATTTTACAGCATTGGGAGCGCTTCGACCTCACCCATTCTTTGATACACTTTACTCTAAGGTGACCCGCACATCCGCTGACAGTCGTGACCATCGAGAGGTAGATGAGTCCCACCTCTCTACTACACCTAAGAGACCGACTGTCCGAACGATCGTTGGATCAGAGACTCCCCACACCCCCACTTCATCATCTGCTTGCACCACCACCGTGACAACTTCTAAGGAGGACTCACGACCAGAAGCTGACATTGAGTCGGACACGACCTTTATGCATTGCCTTGATCATTTCGATGATCCGACACAAGAGCCCAATAATGCCAAGCCGACTGAGACCACTAGAACCTTCCCGAGACATGTGATGACCCTTCAGGAATATTACAATCTTTATGGTGACTCGTCTGATGAGGAACCCATAGTCAGCACCACACCACGACCCGGGCCTTCTAAGGAAACAACCCAGACAAAATTGACTCCACTTAAAAACACGATTGCTCCCTCTTCTAGTCAGCTATCTAGTGAGAGGAAGTCGAGAATTGATTCCTCGAGGTGTTCCCCCGAACCTCTCAAGACGCATCGCTCTCCACTCCCTCTCAATGATTCAGGTTCTAGAAAATCGACTAAGAAAATTTCCTTCAACATACCGAAGAAGGAATTTTCGGAAGAGTCCTCATCTGGTCCAGATAAGGTGATTTATATGAGTGAGCTTAGTTCGACTGTTCTTAAGCCTTATCTAAGCAAGCAGCCATGTGTAGACCCGCGTTGGACGATCCCTACACCTCACTATTATTCATCTGAGGACGATTCCGACAGCGACACATATGTATATTATCCACCTCCCCGTGTCCGCAAGAAGGTTCGTCACAAACCTTCTTAATCCTTGTATATTCTCAATTCTCCTTGTATATATTTTTTCTCCCTCTCCAGTGATTCGAATCACTCGCCCCGGCTCCATATCATTTCATTTTATGGCTATACTTAGGATGATCAGACCCTAAGTATAGGGGGGAGAGTGACCTTGTATATCCTCTAGATCACATCGATCCTCATACTCACTCCTGTCCTATACTTAGGCTGACCAGAGCCTAAGTATAGGGGGGACCGATGCCCGCCATGTATATATTCATCCATTTCCCCTCTTTTCCTCGTCCGCCCCATTTCTGATCTTCTTCTACACTTAGGCTGCCAGAGCCTAAGTATAGGGGGCAGGACGACTTCTATACTTTTTGTTATTTTAGATCTCCTACGCTTAGCCCGAGCTATGTCTTTTTAGTCGCTTTCGTGCTCTGAGGACATAGCACACGCTAAGTATAGGGGGGCGTGTATATATTACATATATACTTTACCCATAGCTCGTACTTTCGTGTATTTTCGCGTATTTTTGTATATATTTTACAATAATTTCCGGTGGGTAAAAATTGAAAGAAAATTTTTTTTGTATACTTGTAAATCTTTTGTAAAAAAAATTGAAAAAAAAAACATGTATACTTCTATATTGTATAACACTTGTATAACTTGTATAATACTTATAAACTCTTGTAAATTGTTGTAAAATAGGAGGTATACCAAAGTTTCTAAAAAAACAAAAACAAAAACAACAAAAAAATAGGCTTCTTATTTACTCTTGCATATCATCCCTGCATTCAAGAAAATCGAAAAAAAGAGTCTTGCATTTACATTCATCTACATATCATGACATCTGCATCTCATCTGCATATCTTGCATATGCAAGGTGAAAAGCTAGTGGGTTCTGAACCAAGTTATGAGTAGATATTTAGGATGGACTTGATTTGATCTTAATCCACCTAATTTCAGAGGAACCTTATAGGAACTGGAGTTAAGATTTCTCAGGTCAAGTGACTTAATTCTTTGAGTCCGCAAGTCTATGTTCACATGTCATCTTGATTAGTCTAAGTAGAATATCTCATGCACACGCAGGATTCTTTTAGATAATGACCTAACTTGAACAAGCACAATGCACGTAGCTCTTCATTAATGAGGTGGTGAGGAGGTAGAATCCTTTAGCTTGGAGTAGCACACAAGTGGAAACATCCGTCCTCCTCTAGGGAGGGTAGTGCATCTCAACCTAGTCTGGTGGTGTTGACGTCTGAGGACAGGACGCTGTGGGTTGCAATAATGCTTCAAAAGAGGGATAGTCTACTGGCTCAAGAGGAAAAACTCCTGATGTACATGCTGCACCTTGTATATAGTTTCAAAAAAAAGAAGAGAAAAAAATGCAAGAACTCCAAAAAAAATCAGACAGGTCCAAGCAAAAAAAAACCTGTCGGAGTATGTATATTAGCAAAGAAATGCAGCTGGATGACTTGGCTACACTAGTCAGGCATCATGGGATAGGTAGCTACACTGGCTACCGCCCATTCTTTTCTCTACCCCCTCCTCTTGAGTTGGTCGCACTTGAACTTAGAAGGGAATACCCTGCTCCTCGAGGAAAGAGTTACTGGACCGGGTTATTGAGTTACCTTGTTAGAGGAGGCTGGTTCTGAGCCATTTCTGATGTAGAGAGTTACGTCTCACTTACACAGTACAAGTAAGAATCATAGTCATCAGAAATTTGCGTTTGAAGATTTGTTCTGACCTGACTGTTGAGGCGGCTTGAATAGAAGACTTGTGGAACTTGAAGTCTGTTAGGTCTTAAATTCAGGTCCCAATAAGGTTCCGCCACACAGGTAATCCAAAGGTCGAGTCAAGCTCCATTTTCAACTTTTGTTCATGACCTTGGCATGGAACCCAAAATCATTTCACTCTTGCATTTTATTTTAGTTGCTCGGGGACGAGCAAGGTTTAAGTATAGGGGGTTGATGAATATGTGATTCATCACTCTAAAAGTTGAAAATAAAGCTTTTTTCCCGAGTAAATAGCTGCATATTTCCACTTATATTGCATAAGTAGCATTCATGCATGCATTGATAACATCTGCATTTTAGCATTCATATTTGCATAAAATAAGAAGCCAAATTCACTTGTAAATATTCACCTGCATATTAGCTAAAATACCCTATTTGTATATATTTTATACTAACTTTGAATCCAATAAAATCAATTCTATAGTGTATATATTACTAACACTAATAAAAGAAAAATATCAAAAAAATACTAACTTGCAAAATTGACCAATATAACCCCAAATCTAAGTTTGAGACCATGAACCTTAAAATGCACATATCTCTCTCATACAGCCTCTGAATTAGGTCTACTCACTTTTAAAGTAATATACATTCAAAGACCTTCGAAACAAGACCAATTTCATTAAAATCGGAGCTTGTATGCAAAACTTGGGTTTCGGGCTCCTTTTGTACATTGTACATAATGACTGTTTTCCCCCTGTATTTTACCATTTTATTTTATTCATTACTAAAAATCCAAAAAAATAGACTAAGTTGTAAATATTTTCCTCATATTTTCTCTATTTTTATTTTGATTTTTCTCTTTATTAAAAATGACAAAAAATTTACAAAAGATAAAATGCGGTATTTTATATCTATAAAGTACCACCCAAAAATACATTTTATACAGACGACCTCATTTTGATTTTTGGCTCTTCATGAAATTTGTAGATCTCGTCGAGACGAGCAACTTTCGTGTTGATCACTTTTCGATTTAAGCTCTTTTATTATGTCTTTTTTATTTTTCTTTCCATTTAACTTTGTTTTTTTTCTAAAAGCGACATGTGGTGGCTCCGGAAGCCGCCACGTGTCAACCCCATATTTTTGGCTACTTATTAAATAAAAGCCACATGGCCGCATTCGAGCGCGCCAAGTGGCACCATCTCATTCTCCATCTACCCATTCTCCCCCACTCTCCCTTAACTTGAGGAAAAATCCATCGACACCTTCACTCCATCTCCCATCTTCTCCACCTTCTCCATCTCTTCTCCAACCATCACCTCCTCCTCTTTATATCCTCTCCATCTCCCACATTGATGAATCTACGTTTCATCATCTTTATTCTATCATTTTGGCCTTAAAAACCCTAGTAAATGCTTATAAATAGGCGTAATTCATGCATTTTAGCATTCATGTATATGTGTGTAAATATTGTATAAAATGCGGTTTTTAATGCCAAAATTATAGAATAAAGAAAAGAAAAGAAAAAGAATAAAATATTGTAAATATTTTATGACCCGAAACCCCGAGACCTAGGCATCTTGATGAATAGGTCGACAAAGAATAAAGTAGGGGGAGATAAGGGCCAAAATACCAATAAAATTCTTTTTATTTTATTCATTCTTTATTCATTTTGGGACCTATTTTTGGTTCCACTTTTTATTCATCAAATTAAGAAACTTTGTATATGAAAGTTGTAGATAATTTTATAAAGAAAAATACAAAATTGATTTCACAGAAAAATAATGTACAGATAAAAAGTTATGGTCTGAATAAAAATCCAGAATCCCAACTTCCCATACCCGTATCTCACAAATAAAAACTCCAAATGCAGCGTACTCACCTTTAATTGTATATATAAGAAAATAAGCTATTTAATGGCGATGGTTTCGCATTTGGCGGAGCTACGGTTTGAAAGTTGAGTTTTGGACCCCCGTTGTATAGCTATACTGATTAAAATATTCAATTTATTATTTATTTATTATTTTTATAATTTTATATTTTTATAATGTTGTAAATATTACTTATAATAATTGTGAATATTAAAATCAGAATAAAAACATCATTAAAACTCAAATAAAAATACTTGTATATATTTGATACATAGGTATTATACATACACTTATACCTATATAAAATACACTTCTATTTTATTAAATATACAAAATATATCAATAAAATAAAATAAAAATATATTTATATATATAAAAGTATTTTATAATTTTATAAAATAAGAAACAAAAATAATAAAATCATAATACACAAAATAAAAATAAAATACTTAAATATATAGATAATATGCCTATATAGGGGTATAAAAGTAACTTGTAAAAATATACTTCGTAAAAATAATTAAAAATCGAAATAAAATAATTTATAAATTTATAAACACTTTTTATTTTATAACCTAATTAAAATAACATTATTTACCATTTTTAAATAATTTTTTAGAGGTTTTTTCCTGGTTGGTCCCCGTGGACCAACCAGGATGTCTGGACAGTTGACCACAGGTCAACTGTCTGACCATCCTCTGTCAACATGTCAGAATGATTTTGACCGATCTTTGTGGATTTTTCGAGAACGGGTCTTGCGTTTTTTGAGGTCGACGTCTTCACGACTTTCGATCTTTGTTCAAATCTCTTACACGCCCTAGGCTTGGATGGGTCTTTTGACCATCGATTCGCGAGCTACGCCTCGTTGAAAGTGCCCACTCGGCCATGGTTTCAAAAGCCACCCAAAACTTCCACTTTCACTTTGAACCCTCTTCTACCCAAGTTTGACCTCGTTGTGGAGCTCTGGATCGACTCCCGTGACAGGGGAGCCTCCAGCTCCTTCGCGCGAGGCCAGGCGAAGGCCGGAGCGGTGCTCCAACCTCCATCTCCGGCGTATGCCGTGAGGTACTCTTCCTCTTGGTTTTTGAAGCCCAATGAGGTAGCTTTCTTTGTTTTTCCTTGTTCTTAATCCATCTGTAGGCGGTACGTGTTATTTCTCTCTTTTTATTCGTTTTTTTTTCGCGCTTCGATTATCCATTTCACTCATCGCCGGAGTTCACTCCGGCAAGCCACCACCGTCTACCATCAACTCGCCGCCATCTTTCCCCCATAACCACCAATAAAAGCCCAGCACGCACCGCACACGCGCCCTTGTTTTGTTTGTTCAGGTTTCACGGCTGGAAGGGGGCATCTGCGCCCCAAGTTTACCCCCGGAAGCATCCCCAGGTGTCCTCGCGCACCCAGGGACCCTCGTGGATCTTTCAGGCCTGTTGACGCCCCTCCGAGCTGCGGACGACTCGTAGGAGAAGTTTTCCTATTCCAGCAGCGTCGGAGGTGCCTTGGCGTGGTCGCGGGGGCCGGCCAAAGTTCATCTGGCCGACGTTTCTTCGTGTTCTTCCAGCTCCATCACCGGCCATCGGATGATCCGTGTTCTTCCAGAATACTGCAGTGCCGTTGGATCCCCACGAGCGTAGACCATCCGATCTTCATCGGGATTCAATCGCAACCCTTCATCTGCGAAGGGGTAGCAGTCAACGTGGTCGTGACACGTGGATAAGTAAGTAGCGTGAGCCGTCCGATCCGTTCGTTTGGGTGGGAATTTTGCAGCATAAACCCATCCATTTTTGTCAATTAGAGATTAGTTCTCATATTTCAACTGCAGCTTTATATCTTTTTGTACTATTTACTAAGAGGACCCTGCACTTTGCTAATTTACAGTCTGGTCCCTGCCAGCGAGGCGCACGTGCATTGGCACGTGCGCTTAGCTAATTTTGCATTCGAGACCAGGACTTTCTTGTATTTCTAATCAGTCCTAAATTGCTGTTGTAAAGTTGTATTACTTTTGGTCATTTTTAACTTCAGTCCTTGGTCTTTTTGAAATTACAAGTTGGTATTTAATAGTCACGCGCGCACGCACGTGATTCTGGACTTTTTGCGACTATAACCCTGCGACTTTAGCCATTTATATTCAGTCCAGTAATATTTTAATTCAGTTATATTTTTGTGGACAAATTTCAATTGTGCCCTTGAGCTTCTTACATATTACAAAAACGTCCCTGCCTGAACTTTACTTCTTGCATGCTTGCATGAATTAATTAGGGTATCATTTCAAGTCCAAAAATTCCACAAAAATAGGGTTAAGCTCCTGGACACTTGTGCTTCCACGCCATCAATTTAGGTTTTGATTTTATTTTACTTTTATATTTATTAAAAATCAAAAATAGTCATTTTCAGCACTGTCTAGCTCATAAAATACCAAAAAATTATAAAAACTCTCCAGAAAAATCCCCAAAAAATATTTTTTGTTCCTTTTAGTGTGTTTTAATTTCAGACCAAAAATCATTAAAAATTACAAAACCAAACTCCTAAAAACTGCAAAACTCTAAAATCCTTTAGAAAAATATTAAAAATTCTACAAAAACCATAAAAATATAATATTGGTGTCCAAATTTTCCTTATTTTGTTATCTTTAAGTGAAAATTAAATTGGAGAATTTTTGCTACTGATTTCCATTTTATTTCGCCATTTTAGTTTCAACCTTGTATGTTGTTCACTGTTTTCTTGTATTTTGCTAAATAAAAATACCAAAAACATTCTAAAAATTACCCAAAAATCACAAAATAGTAAAAAATATAAAAAGACCAAAAAGACTTTATTTGCTAATTTTTGGACATTTTTATCCATTTTTATAAATATCCCTTTCTTGCTTTTATCACATTATTTTACATTCCAATATTGGAAAAGAAAATTATAAAAATATAAAATACAAAAAGAAAATATAAAATCAGAAAATTAAAAACCAAAATACAAAATTATAAAATCAAAAAAAAAATTAAACTAAACAAAAAAAATTAAAAATTAAAAACCCACAAAAAATAGCATAGTAGACACTTGATCACATACACACACATTTTGAGCATTTTTGCCCCGTTCTACCTGTCTGCTCCCTGTGTTCGACCTCTACACATACTTGCACTATACACATCTTGTTGTAGAGTTATAATAAATTTTAACTCCGCACATTTACTTTCATTGCTTGATATATTTGTCGTGAGTTAATTGTTGTTTTAATCCGAATTTCGTGTGGTCGATTCAGCGACTGAGTTCCCGCCTTGTGTGGAACTTAAGATCACCGATTTTGGATTAAACAAATGGCGCCGTTGCCGGGGAGCAACAACGCTTAGTTCGGGTCTTGTTTGTGATTGTGATTTATTGTCTATTTCGCGGCTTTTATTTTTGCTATTTTATTTTCTCTATTTTTTGATATATCTATTGAGCTGTCTAACCTTCTCTTTTGTTGACTTCGTGCGAGGAACCGCGGATCGAGGGAGGCGCTCCATCGTAGGCGCCTACGCACCCACATGAAGCCGGCATCTACTAGCCGAGCATCGAGGAGACGAAGAGGATTTTTGTAGACCGAGCTCCACCTTAGTTGTTGCATTTATTTCCTTGCATTTATATTTTTAAGTGAGAGAGCGACCTATATTTGTAATAATACAGGTACTCGGACATTCAGGACTCTCGGGCCTAATTTCCAGGTGTCTGTTCACCTGGGGGCTCACCGCGGCTTTTTACGGTTTTCTTCGCATTTTTTATTTTGTTTTGTTTTCCGATTTTATTTCTTTTGTGTGATTGAGCCCTTAGTCTTAGGAGTTGCTTGCGATAGGATTAAGGCCAAACACCTAATACCTTTGCATGCACCTATAGTCTCGTTTGGACTTAGTCAAATTTAAACAGTTGATTCACCATCTTCGATCCGACGCGCCGCGAGCTCATTCCCGAACAAGCGCTTTCTCCTAACTCAAATGTGTTGAGCAGAGGAGGGGTGAGCCTAGACCGGACATTAGGATCGAGGGTTGGTGGTTAGCTTGTGGTTCTTCACGATAATAGCAATTTCTGAAACTTAGGGCGATTTTCATCGGCTTTTGCATTTGCATATAGATAGGTTTCAATTCTGCTGAGCATCCTTGCATGTAGAGTGCTGGAGGCAAGGTGAGCATTTACGCTTTAGCATTCATCATCATTTTTGCCGCTTGCATTGCTTTCCCGCTCCTCTACCTCTGATTTTGATAACCTAGGTGCTTAAAGGAATCGACTCCTCGTTAAGCTCGTGCATTTTTATTAAAAAACTAAAAAAAGTGATAACCAAATAAAATTGGGACTGCTAATATTACTTGGCCCTAAAATCCACCAAAAAGAAAATCTTGTATTAGGGCGAGTAATCCCCTCATTGTCTTCGTTTTACTTGCTCGCGCACACACTAAGGATAGTGCCCAAATCCCATCAAGCCCCTAAGTGTTTGTGCAATCTTTGACTTCTCACCTAACTCTAAAACAGACAAGATTAAAAGACTGCATTTTACGGTCTCTACCGAGTTGAGTAGGTGAATTGAGGGTTTGTCTTATTTTCATTTTTTGTTTGTGATTGTTTTGTGTGTGTCCTAGATCATCCCCGCGCATTTGCGCCTTCTTCTCCACTCTCTTGACTTGACCGTCGTGCTCTCCCGATCATTTTCCTTTTGTTTGCGAGATGGCCGACTGGAGCGTATTTTATCCGGATTTTGCGGATCATTCGCTCACTCCAGCTGGTCCACCTCCTTTTTTCCAGGAGGACTTTGCTCCTGACTTTTGTACATATCCGCCTCAGCCACAGTATCAGACCTCGGATTTCTATCCACACCCACCCCCACTTCCATATTCTCCACCTTCACATCCACCCGAGACTGAGCTGATGGAGTCACCTTTCATGGATTCCACCCTTGAGCACTTGACCCAGATGATGGATCACATGAGACAGATGATTGACCACCTCACTAGTACCAATAAGAGAGACCATGATATTCCACCATTTGATAATATGGGTTCATTCGAGGATTTCCATGAGAGCTTGCAATCACCAAAATTACAAAAAAATGAGAAAATTTTAAAAATACAAAAAGAGTTCGGGAGACACATGATCGAGCCAGACTGTGAGGAGAGGTACCACTTGCCAGAGCCCTTGACCACACATCCATTCACACCCCGTCCCACCTTTGACCCCGAGGATGCCGCTGTACAGACTGCTCTTGGCATGCCTCGTGTATATGATGATTCCGACTTCCTCCCTGGTATGGAGGAGGTCCAAAAATTCAAAAAAATGCTGACTGAACCCAGAAGTGGTGGCCACCATTCATGAGATTATCCGTGCCCCACTTCAGCAGGCCATGACCGATTTATCTGCTCCTCTTCCCAAGAAGAGAAAGCGGAGGAGCAGATCTGAGCGTCATATCTTGACCATGGCCACTGCCCACGCCATCACACACCGTCCCATTCCTAAGAAGAGGAACACTGCCACACCTTTCATTAGTTGTACCATCTCTGACCACACATGTGATCACACTCTCCTAGACGGCGGTGCATCGATCAGTATCATACCCTTCTCGCTGGTACAGTCTCTTCACTTAGGGCCTCTCAAGAAAACCAGGATGATCGTACAGTTTGCTGATGGATCAATAAAGAGGCCGAAGGGTATCCTTGAAAACGCCGTCATTTCGATTCAGGGCACGAGCTACACTGTTGATTTTGTCGTATTGTCCATGGAGACCTCCACAGGGAAGCATTCTCCAATCATCCTGGGACGACCATTCCTCGCCTCTGCGAGAGTCGTTATTGACTACGGATCAGGAGAGATTCGCTTCCGTCCTGCTGACGAGGGCGAAGCAGTGATCACTGCACCCACTGCTGACCAGAGACCTGCACCTGATGTGACTTCACCTATCTTGGTTGACCTCGAGGACTATGATCTATATGAGGATATCAGAGAGACCTTCTTCATGACCGATGATGAGACCAGAGAATTCCTCTCCAAGGAGGAAAGCTCGGAAAGCATAGACCTTGGTGTTTCCGCTTCCTGTGATTGGCGATGTGTTGATGACATCCGCGGGATCTACACGATTGACACCATAGAGCGGAGGGCAGATTTAGAGACTATACAGGACGAACATGCTCTGACTACTTCCACTGATGAGTCCGCTCCTGTCCATGTAGATACTGATGAGACTAAGGCCGAATTTGATTTAGTTGCTTTTCTTCAGAAATTCGGGCCTTTTGATGAGAAAGATGATCCAGTTAAAATTATAGAGGACGACCAGAGTTCGACTACTTCCACCAATGAGTTCATGCCTTTTGGTTTTGACCTGGATGACTCCTCGCAGGATGACTCTGAGTACACTACTTCCGATGATGATGAGTTCGTCCCATTCCACTTTGATATCAGCGAGACTCCCAAGGCCGGACCTAGCCGCACTTCTTTCACTACACCGTCTGTGCCTTCACACCCTAGGGCCACTGAGGATCTTCACTCTGTCGACCCTGATCAGCTTCCGTCCACTGTGGACCCCGATGTCGACCTGCATCACACTAGATCCATTCCTCAACGGTCCCGCAAGAAGGTTCGCTTTCTACCTTCTTGACCCTCTGTACATCCATCCTGTTGTACATTCGTGTTGTGTACCTCCGTCTCTCTTCTGTATTGCTCGTCCACCCATTCTCGTGTTTGCCTTGCTTAGGACGTACTTTGTCCTAAGTATAGGGGGGTGGACGAGTCGAGTGTTCATTCTTCGTTTCATTACTCCTGTTGATGCCTACACTTAGGGCTTCTTCTACCCTAAGTATAGGGGGAGTGGTGTGTACATCCCCATGATCTATTTCATCTCTTGATTTATTTTCTTCTTTTCTTCTTTTCTTCTTTTCCTATTCTATCCTCTTTTTGTATCCAAAAAGATGCCGCCCTTGTAGACAGTTTTCCATACTTAGGACGTACTTTGTCCTAAGTATAGGGGGGTGTGCACCCCGAGTTATTCCATTCATTTCGATCCTCTCCATTGTCTCCTCTTCTTGTCTATACTTAGGGATATCTTACCCTAAGTATAGGGGGAGACAATTTGAGTACGATCTGTTCATTCCCACCCTTGACCCTCCCTGCTTTGTGTACAGTCTGCTATACTTAAGATTATTTGATCCTAAGTATAGGGGGGACGGTCAACTTCTCATTCGTCCATTCGTTTCTTCGTTCATTTATTCTTTGGATTTTCCTATACTCAGTACGAGTTATGTCTTCTCTTTTCTCTCCGATCTATGAGGACATAGCTCAAGCTAAGTACAGGGGGGTCGTATATACTACGTATATACTTTAGCCATAACTCGCACTTTCGTATTTTCTAATAATATGGCTAATTATTCTTTAAAATTCATTAAAATCCTTAATAAAAAGATGTGGTTATTCCTCAAATTCTTTTTGTATTTACTGATTAATAAATCAGGTGAAAATGTTTTTTGCAAAATGTTTGAAAAAATGGTTTGAAAATTTTTTGTGAACATCTATTGAAAACTATTTTGAAAATATTTTGTTACATGTTTTCAACCTTTGTAAAAATGTGTGGTTTGTAAAACTTTCTTTTCTTTGTGTGAAATAAAATGTTTGAAAAATGATTTGCAAATGGTTTGAAAAATGGTTGCAAAAATATGTGAAAAATCTATATATACTGTTTGAAAAACCTTTGCAAAATGATTTTCAAATGTGTGTACATGTTTGCAAAAATGTTTGTAAAAATTATTTTGGACTATAGTTTTCAAAATTGTGTGTAAATTGTTTTGAGGAATACATACATCATACCAAAATCCACTACCTATATATACTTATAAAATTGACCACTTACCCTGGTAAATTCTTAAAATCCATTTTTTGTATATATAAGAAGCACTCCGTGTACATATTTTTCACCCAGTTTTTAGCCAAAACCTTTTTGTTTTCAAAAATCCCAAAAACATTTGCAAAATTAAAATCCAAAAACATTTGAAAAACCTTTTTGAAAAAATACAAAAAAATGCATATGCATCATCATCATCATCTTTTCAAAAATCCATAAAAAGTTCAAAATCCTTGAAAATTGCATCACAAAAATATTTTCTGCATAGCATTTGCATGGCATTCGCATTTTTCGGATTGAGTTTGATAGTTGAACAAGTCTAAGTAAAATCCGGAGATTGGAGCTTGATTGGACCTTAAAATCTACCTAATAACAGGAACCTTATAGGAATTGGGTTTGAGGTACTTCAGGTCTAGTTGACTTAATTCTTTGAGGATCACGAGACTTGGTTCAATGGATTCTTGACTGCCTAAGTAGAGTATTTCGGAGCACACGCACGATTCTTGTTGATAATGACCTAACTTGGACACCTGCACCTTTCACATGGCTCAACTCAGTTGGAGTGGTGAGGGGATTGGATTTGCCGGTATGAGACGCACACAAGTGGAAACATTTGTCCTCCTCTAGGGAGGGAAGTGCACCCCAACCCGTCCAGTGATTAGGAAGTCTAAAGACAGGAGGCTGTGAGTTGCAATAAAGCTTCAAAAGAGGGATAGTCTACTAGCTCAAGAGGAAAAATTCCTTATGTAAATGTTGCTGTGAATAGTATTTCAAAAAAAAAAGAGTTCAGGCATTCAAAAATAAAAAGCCTGCAAAGTATGTACATATGTTGTAAAGTCAATAAGCAAGCTTGAGTTCCAAAGTCAAATATGTGAGCCTGCAGCAGGATGACTTGACTACACTGGTCTTGCATCCCAGGATAGGTAGCTACACTAGCTACCGTCCATTCTTCTCTTCACCTCCTCCTCTTGAGCTGGTTGCCACTTGAACTTAGAAGGGAATACCCCGCTCCTCGAGGATGGAGTCATTGGATTGGGGAATCATTGGGTTGTCGTACTGGAGAAGTCAGTTTCTTTGTCATTCTAGTTGGGAAGAGCCACCATCACTTACACTGTACGAGTCAGATTCATAGTCGTAAGGGTTTGCGTATGAATTGAGATATTTCTGACCTGGCTATTGAGGAGACTTGGGCAGAGTTTTGGGATTCTCAGGGACTGTTGGATTTCAAATTCGGTTCTCAATAAGGTTCCGCCCGCACTAAAATTCCAAAGGTCCGACTTAAGCTCCAAACTTTGATTTTGTGAGGACAAGTTTGATAATTACACTTAGTCCACTTTCTTCTTTTTCTTTTCTTTATTTTTCTTTTTCTGCACTTATTGCATAAGTGTTTGCTAGGGACTAGCAAAGGCAAGTATAGGGGGATGATGAATCTACGTTTCGTCATCTTTATTCTATCATTTTGGCCTTAAAAACCCTAGTAAATGCGTATAAATAGGCGTAATTCATGCATTTTAGCATTCATGTATATGTGTGTAAATATTGTATAAAATGCGGTTTTTAATGCCAAAATTATAGAATAAAGAAAAGAAAAGAAAAAGAATAAAATATTGTAAATATTTTATGACCCGAAACCCTGAGACCTAGGCATCTTGATGAATAGGTCAACAAAGAATAAAGTAGAGGGAGATAAGGGCCAAAATACCAATAAAATTCCTTTTATTTTATTCATTCTTTATTCATTTTGGGACCTATTTTTGGTTCCACTTTTTATTCATCAAATTAAGAAACTTTGTATATGAAAGTTGTAGATAATTTTATAAAGAAAAATACAAAATTGATTTCACAGAAAAATAATGTACAGATAAAAAGTTATGGTCTGAATAAAAATCCAGAATCCCAAGTTCCCAGACCCGTATCTCACAAATAAAAACTCCAAATGCAGCGTACTCACCTTTAATTGTATATATAAGAAAATAAGCTATTTAATGGCGATGGTTTCGCATTTGGCGGAGCTACGGTTTGAAAGTTGAGTTTTGGACCCCCGTTGTATAGCTATACTGATTAAAATATTCAATTTATTATTTATTTATTATTTTTATAATTTTATATTTTTATAATGTTGTAAATATTACTTATAATAATTGTGAATATTAAAATCAGAATAAAAACATCATTAAAACTCAAATAAAAATACTTGTATATATTTGATACATAGGTATTATACATACACTTATACCTATATAAAATACACTTCTATTTTATTAAATATACAAAATATATCAATAAAATAAAATAAAAATATATTTATATATATAAAAGTATTTTATAATTTTATAAAATAAGAAACAAAAATAATAAAATCATAATACACAAAATAAAAATAAAATACTTAAATATATAGATAATATGCCTATATAGGGGTATAAAAGTAACTTGTAAAAATATACTTCGTAAAAATAATTAAAAATCGAAATAAAATAATTTATAAATTTATAAACACTTTTTATTTTATAACCTAATTAAAATAACATTATTTACCATTTTTAAATAATTTTTTAGAGGTTTTTTCCTGGTTGGTCCCCGTGGACCAACCAGGATGTCTGGACAGTTGACCACAGGTCAACTGTCTGACCATCCTCTGTCAACATGTCAGAATGATTTTGACCGATCTTTGTGGATTTTTCGAGAACGGGTCTTGCGTTTTTTGAGGTCGACGTCTTCACGACTTTCGATCTTTGTTCAAATCTCTTACACGCCCTAGGCTTGGATGGGTCTTTTGACCATCGATTCGCGAGCTACGCCTCGTTGAAAGTGCCCACTCGGCCATGGTTTCAAAAGCCACCCAAAACTTCCACTTTCACTTTGAACCCTCTTCTACCCAAGTTTGACCTCGTTGTGGAGCTCTGGATCGACTCCCGTGACAGGGGAGCCTCCAGCTCCTTCGCGCGAGGCCAGGCGAAGGCCGGAGCGGTGCTCCAACCTCCATCTCCGGCGTATGCCGTGAGGTACTCTTCCTCTTGGTTTTTGAAGCCCAATGAGGTAGCTTTCTTTGTTTTTCCTTGTTCTTAATCCATCTGTAGGCTGTACATGTTATTTCTCTCTTTTTATTCATTTTTTTTTCGCGCTTCAATTATCCATTTCACTCATCGCCGGAGTTCACTCCGGCAAGCCACCACCGTCTACCATCAACTCGCCGCCATCTTTCCCCCATAACCACCAATAAAAGCCCAGCACGCACCGCACACGCGCCCTTGTTTTGTTTGTTCAGGTTTCGCGGCTGGAAGGGGGCATCTGCGCCCCAAGTTTACCCCCGGAAGCATCCCCAGGTGTCCTCGCGCACCCAGGGACCCTCGTGGATCTTTCAGACCTGTTGACGCCCCTCCGAGCTGCGGACGACTCGCAGGAGAAGTTTTCCTATTCCAGCAGCGTCGGAGGTGCCTTGGCGTGGTCGCGGGGGCCGGCCAAAGTTCATCTGGCCGACGTTTCTTCGTGTTCTTCCAGCTCCATCACCGGCCGTCGGATGATCCGTGTTCTTCCAGAATACTGCAGTGCCGTTGGATCCCCACGAGCTTAGACCGTCCGATCTTCATCGGGATTCAATCGCAACCCTTCATCTGCGAAGGGGTAGCAGTCAACGTGGTCGTGACACGTGGATAAGTAAGTAGCGTGAGACGTCCAATCCGTGCGTTTGGGTGGGAATTTTGCAGCATAAACCCATCCATTTTTGTCAATTAGAGATTAGTTCTCATATTTCAACTGCAGCTTTATATCTTTTTGTACTATTTACTAAGAGGACCCTGCGCTTTGCTAATTTACAGTCTGGTCCCTGCCAGCGAGGCGCACGTGCATTGGCACGTGCGCTTAGCTAATTTTGCATTCGAGACCAGGACTTTCTTGTATTTCTAATCAGTCCTAAATTGCTGTTGTAAAGTTGTATTACTTTTGGTCATTTTTAACTTCAGCACTTGGTCTTTTTGAAATTACAAGTTGGTATTTAATAGTCACGCGCGCACGCACGTGATTCTGGACTTTTTGCGACTATAACCCTGCGACTTTAGCCATTTATATTCAGTCCAGTAATATTTTAATTCAGTTATATTTTTGTGGACAAATTTCAATTGTGCCCTTGAGCTTCTTACATATTACAAAAACGTCCCTGCCAGAACTTTACTTTTTGCATGCTTGCATGAATTAATTAGGGTATCATTTCAAGTCCAAAAATTCCACAAAAATAGGGTTAAGCTCATGGACACTTGTGCTTCCACGCCATCAATTTAGTTTTTGATTTTATTTTACTTTTATATTTATTAAAAATCAAAGATAGCCATTTTCAGCACTGTCTAGCTCATAAAATACCAAAAAATTATAAAAACTCTCCAGAAAAATCCCAAAAAAATATATTTTGTTCCTTTTAGTGTGTTTTAATTTCAGACCAAAAATCATTAAAAATTACAAAACCAAACTCCTAAAAATTGCAAAACTCTAAAATCCTTTAGAAAGATATTAAAAATTCTACAAAAAACCATAAAAATATAATCTTGGTGTCCAAATTTTCCTTATTTTGTTATCTTTAAGTGAAAATTAAATTGGAGAATTTTTGCTACTGATTTCCATTTTATTTCTCCATTTTAGTTTCAGCCTTGTATGCTGTTCACTGTTTTCTTGTATTTTGCTAATTAAAAATACCAAAAACATTCTAAAAATTACCCAAAAATCACAAAAACAGTAAAAAAATATAAAAAGACCAAAAAGACTTTATTTGCTAATTTTTGGACATTTTTATCCATTTTTATAAATATCCCTTTCTTTCTTTTATCACATTGTTTTTACATTCCAATATTGGAAAAGAAAATTATAAAAATATAAAATACAAAAAGAAAATATAAAATCAGAAAATTAAAAACCAAAATACAAAATTATAAAATCAAAAAAAAATTAAACTAAATAAAAAAAATTAAAAATTAAAAACCCACAAAAAATAGCATAGTAGACACTTGATCGCATACACACACATTTTGAGCATTTTTGCCCCGTTCTACCTGTCTGCTCCCTGTGTTGGACCTCTACACATACTTGCACTATACACATCTTGTTGTAGAGTTATAATAAATTTTAACTCCGCACATTTACTTTCATTGCTTGATATATTTGTCGTGGGTTAATTGTTGTTTTAATCCGAATTTCTTGTGGTCGATTCAGCGACTGAGTTCCCGCCTTGTGTGGAACTTAAGATCACTGATTTTTGGGTTAAACACACATTCAGCCCCATCCGCCATCTACGAGAGAACCTCTAGCTCCTCACCATCATTGGTGACAGCATTGATCAAGTGAGTTGAGTAAGGACGAGGGCAGTTCCTCCAGGCGAGATCCAAGGGCTCGAGCCCTCGCTGCAGCCGCTTCCACGCCGCTGCTGAGCTCCGCCTTACCGAGGTGTTCGAGCGACGACCACGGCCGAGCCTTGCCTCAGCCATTCCCAGGCACCCGTTCATCTGCTACAGGTAAGATCCCTTCTTCTTGCACTGTTTTTCTTCTTCTTTCTTCTACACCCACACTCTCTCTCATCAATCCATCATTGTTCCATTCATCTATTCCCAAAACCAATTGCACTTCTACGGACAAATCACACGTTGCGAACGCAACGGTGATTTTTCTTGAATTTTTCGACGAACTTTCATCAACCGATTACTCGTTTATTTACGTCCACTTAAACAAATGCATGAGAGACAGGGGAGGTGGTGAATCCCCCTGCTTCTTCTTCCTCCTCTCACCACGCCACACACACACACCCATCAGACACCAACCGTACAGTCGATGCCTCCTCTTCCCCGACGACCCTTGGCCGTGTGTCGGCCGTCCTCCCTCGCCGTCAAGGACTCCCGCAGCCGCCGCACGACCGTCAACCTTCATCAACCGCAGCCACCTGCGGCTGGAGCTACACGCGTGGCCACGCCAGTGCTCCTCTACTATCCCCAAGCGCCGCCTCCCAGCCGCGTGGCCAGCCTCTCCGCCAGAAGCCGCGGCTGCCCCCGCGGCCTCTTGCCTCACTCTCCGCGCACGACACTTCCCAGCCAAGCGTCCTCCTGTGCGCGGCCTCCTTCCCGCACCTCCGCCCCTCCACGCGGCTAGCCCCGCCACCTCACGCACGGCCACCGTCTCCTCACGCCCGCCAGCCCACTCTGCCGACGCCACCGCCCTCCTCGCGCGCCTCCAACGTCGGCCTCCAGTGGGTGCGCCAAGTCCCTTGTTCAAGCCAACAAAACAGAGGCTTCCTATCGGAGAATAAAGAATTGGGTATTTGCAAAGGGGACACTTGCACCCCTTTGCAAGTTCTTAAAAAAATTTCAAGTTTCCAATAATTGCATGTAAGTCCTTGTTCTCATTTCAGCTCATATTTCTTTTTCCTATATTGCATTCATAGCCCTGCATTTGCATGTTTATTTAGTCGTCATTTTGTCATCAAATTTTTAATTCCGAAAGTTGCATTGTGTAGTATAACTCTTGGTCTACCATTTTAGTATTTCCTTGTATTTTTCTGATTTGCAGAATATTAATAGAATTTAATTTGGGAAAAATTGTAATATTTTGCCCATTTTGATTGATTACTTGATTGTGTATTCTCTGCTTGTCGAAAAATCTCTGAAAAATCACCATTGGTAGATCTAACTCTGTCTACAACATATCCAACAATCATCTCATTTGCACATATAGTTTGTCTTAGAAAAATCATTTAGTGAAAACCTTATCAACCGTGAAGTGATTTAACGAAATTCAAGTTGATTTGGATAGATCTTAACTAGATCTATTTGGATTAATTTTATTTCTTAAAAATATCATCGTTTGATAATTATTAAAATTGGTTTAGTCATTTTCACTAAAGTCTGCATTTTTTTATTATCCTTGCATCAGAAAATTCTAAAAAAATTAGAGTAGCTTAATTTCATCACATTTCATAATCTGGCCAAGTTTCATAATTTTTTGACATCATTTGATATCTTAATTGAATTAACTTTGAATTGGCTTGATTCCTGCATGTGTCTTGCATAGAAATTAAAAAAAAACCAAAAAAATAATTCCCCGAAAATCTACACTTGGATATTTACTCATAATTCACCTAAGGAGACAGATGCCTCCCTGAGTTCGACCTTGGACACTACCAAGTAAAAAAAATCACCGCTTGAAATTGACTCAAATCTGATTTAAGTGGTTTTTGATTAGCCCTCTCGTATCCGACTGCAACGAACGACTTATAATTAATTTGGACATTAACTTGACCGAATTAACTAAGGGTGAGGGACGGTAATCAGTTGACACCAGAGCTGCAGAGCCTGGTGAATGCTTCGTATGGCGGTTCCTACTTCGCCAAGGATGAGGATCAGGTCTGGGCCATCTACGAGGAGATGACCGAGAACTATACAGTGATGTCCCATACCCGACTCTGCACTCAGGGACGCCCCCAGCCCCGGTCCGTGCAGTTTTAGAGGATAGCACGGGTCAATGCCGGTCCTTCTACTTCGTTCGCGGCAACCGCACAGTTCGAGTCTACAGCCGCAAACATGGGGATCATTAGCGAGAAGCTGGACCGGATCGAGCTGATCGAGAAGAAGCAATGCCAGGGTATCATACAGATGGATCAGATGGCACAGATGCTGAGTGACCTGAAGACACGGATCATGTGTCTCCAGGAGGCACAAACGGCTTTTCAGCCCCGTCTTCAGGCACGAGGAGATCCGAGCAGCAGCGACAGCTCGTCCCAGCGCTCCAGTCAGCCTAGACGGGTTCACCTTATACAGGCGGAGCCGTATGAGCAGCCACAACCATACTACCAGTCACCACCATCCCCAGACACTCAGATGGTGGTCTACCAGCCGGATCATCCCCTGACAGTACTCCCGTCACCCCCTACGAGCCGGAGTCGTTGATGGATGTCAACGGGATTTGGTACGACCGCCCCCAGCCCGGTATCCGACGAGACCATCCCGAATTCCATTGGTCAGCCGGAGGTGCCAGTTCCCAGCAGCAACCTCCAGTTCAGGGTGGCCAGTACGGCCATCAGCGAGAGCACCAACATCCCCAGCCCCCCGTACACCACCAGCAGCAGCAGTCATCCCAGCCACAACACCAGCAGTATGGTCCCCGTCCCTATCAGCAGGGACAGTCTTGGAGGCGAGAGCAGCCTCAGCAGTATCATCCCCAGCAATACCCCTCTCACCCGCACCAGCCACAGCCCGTCAGGTTCTCATGGGCCGACCTATGAGAACCATGCCTTGGATGACCTAGCCCGCCTCGTGACAGAAATGCCTCTTGGCCTCTTAATCGATCTATCAGTAAAGTGAAGGATCATTATGGTTGTTTTAAGAGGCCCTAACTGGAATTCAGTTAATAAAGAGGAATAGCAGCAGGCTACCTTTAGACGGGAGATGGATGACTTCCGCCGGGAGATGCGGGAGATAGTGAGAGGGAAGGCCATCATTCCTGCCCAAATTGAGCCAAACCCGAACAATCTGAAGAGGAAGTATGAGCAGGTAGATTTCACAGAGCTTGCCACTCCTAGTGATTCCTTTGGTGATATGTCTGCATATCTATTTGATACTGATTTTGTTACACTTAGGAGCGGTAGGATGCCAGCAGGCGGTGCCTCGTCTGAGCGACGATCCCATGCCACTTCTAGGGCGCCAGGTGAGGAGGAGCGCGGTACTGATGCCGCGAGAGATGATGACGGTGGTGCTGATGCCACCAGGGATGTTGATCCAGCTGACGGTACTAAGGCTGTCGCTTCACCAGTTGGAGGAGGTGGTACTGACGCCACCACAATTGCCGAGCCAGAGCGCGGTACTGATGCCGCGAGTCGACATGCCGAGTATGGTGCTGAGGCCACCATTCTCAGTTCTGCTAGTCCTGTAGTCTTTCCATCTGTACATGTATCTCAGGACTTTTATGGAAATAAGGGAACAGGTTTATTTTATTCTGATCCACCTGTGGTGCTTGATGATGTTTGTGTGGATTCTGCCGTACTTGAGCAACCGAGACCCTCTCCTAGTCCTTCATCTGAGAAGGACCCTGTAGTCCCCTTTCCTAGAGCACTCCATTTGGGTAAGGGGCAGAAAAAAGAAAATCCCAAAAAGAACCATAAGGTAGAGTTCAGCCAACATATGATCGATAGATTCCATATCCAGCTGACTCTCCAGGAGGCCTTGGAGCACATCCCTCTACTCCAGAGATCACTCAGAGACAGGACCACAGTTAGGAGGAAGAGGAGGAACCATCAGTCTGAGATCCATGTGCTTACTCGTGCCACGTGTTTTGCGATTCAGAACCGTCTGCTAGCCAAGAGGCCAGATTCAGGAGCCCCGTATGTCAGATGCCACATCCATGAGCAGAGGTTCAACTGCACTCTATTAGATAACGGCTCTTCGATCAACCTACTTCCGGCAGCCCTTCTCGACCGCTTCGAGTTGAGCACTCTACGACAGAGCAGGACAGTCCTTCAGTTTGTTGATCGATCTGTCAAGAGGTCGAAGGGCTACTGAAGGACGTTGTCGTCACGATTCAGGGCCTGAAATTCCCCGTGGACTTCGTTGTGCTGGACATGGAGATCCCTGAGTCTATGACCGATACCCCCATCATTTTAGGATGCCCGTTCTTGGCCACAGCCAAGACGGTGACCGACCATGATAGCGGGAAGGTATACTTTCGCGTCGAGAGCGAGAGTGTACAAATAGAGATGGTCGAGGAGATCAGAGCCAGAGATTCAGCTTTCTCAGAGCCGACCACAGATTCAGAGCATATGACATAGTCAGGGCGAGACATCCACCAGGACTGTGATTTTGTGATTACAGATGATGAGGCAGTTTGGACAGATCCAGTCGCACAGGCCATCCTCTCACCTTCGGAGTCCGCTGATGCAAAGACGCCAGCAGAGGAGAGCTTAGAGAGCGCATTCATGGTCCAGGATACTTTTCAGGCAGCAGAGCCAGTTCCCGACCGCGAGATAAAGTTTGTTTGTGAGTCTGATACAGATCCCTCGGAGTCAGACATTGACTGGGCAGATTTTGATGATTTGATACTGTGTCTGACTTCCACTGAGCCTACAGTTGGGGAGGAGGTTGATGCCATGCAGAGCAGAGACAGTCCAGCAGAGCAACCTTCTCCAGATACTGATTGTGAGCGAGAGTTTCCGTTCTCCAATGCAGATTTGGCAGCATTCACTCAGACTTTTCAGAGGCCAGATTCGCCAGCACCTACTTGTCCAGAGCTGAAGCCGCTACCTGCGTCGCTGAAGTATAGGTTCCTTGTAGGTGAGCATGAGATGTACCCAGTCATTATCTCCGTCGATTTGACTGGAGAGTAGGAATCCCGTCTGATGGGGGTTCTTGAAAAGAACCACAAGGCAATAGGATGGAGCGTAGTCGATCTCTAGGGGATAAGTCCAGCCCTGTGATCCCACCATATCTATCTCGAGGAGGACGCGAAGCCGTCGCGTGAGTTCCAGCGATGGCTGAACCCGAACCTTCGAGATGTTGTCATGAAGAAGATCTCGAAATGGTGGAGCGCCGATTTTATCTACCCCATCTCCGACTCCAAGTGGGTCAGTCCGTTGCATGTGGTGCCTAAGAAGGCGGGTATCACTACAGTTGTCAGCGAGTCTGGAGAGGAGATCGCTACCCGGGTACCCACTTCTTGGTGGGTCTGCATAGATTACAGACGACTCAACCAGGCCACCAAGAAGGATCATTTCCCCATGCCCTTTATTGATGAGATCATTAAGAGACTGGCATGGAAGAGCCATTACTGCTTCTTGTATGGGTACTCCGGCTACAATCAGGTGGCCATCGCGCCCGAGGACCAGGACAAGACCACCTTCACCTGTCCCTTTGGGATATATGCTTTCAGACGCATGCCATTTGGGTTGTGCAACGCCCCAACGACATTTCAGAGATGCATGCTGTCTATCTTTTCAGACATGGTGGGGGAGTGCTTAGAGGTCTTCATGGATGACTTCTCGGTCTACGGCGACGGATTCGACTCCTGTCTTGACTGCCTAGACCGAGTCCTTTAGCGATGCATTGAGGTTCACCTTGTGTTGTCTTGGGATAAGAGTCACTTCATGGTGACTCAGGGGACGGTGCTCGGCCATATCATCTCCAATAGGGGCATGGAGGTGGATCCGACCAAGGTGGATGTCATTAGAAAACTCAATCCACCGTCCAACTTGCGGCAGTTACGGTCTTTTCTAGGGCACGTCGGTTTCTACCGACGCTTCATTCATGATTTTAGTAGGATTGCCTGATCGTTGACCGATCTAGTGACGAAAGACACCGAGTTCCTTGTCGATGACAAGTGTCTATCGTCGTTTGAGACTCTCAAGAGCTGTGTTGTAGAGGCTCCTGTTCTCAAGCCACCTGATTGGTCTCTCCCATTCGAGATCATGACGGATGCCTCTGATTTTGCCGTAGGGGTCGTGCTGGGACAGAGGAGGGATGGAGTCCCATTTGCTATTCACTACTCTAGCCGTACATTGGATGCCGCACAGCAGAACTATACTATCACTGAGAAGGAGATGCTAGCCGTAGTTTTTGCCCTAGATAAGTTCAGATCTTACATCATTGGATCTAGAGTGAGCATCTACACTGATCATACCGCAATAAGGTACCTCATGGCAAAGAAGGATGCCAAAGCCAGATTGACCAGAGGGATCCTTCTACTCCAGGAGTTTGACATAGAGATTAAGGATAAGCCTGGAGTCAAGAATGTGGGGGCGGATCATCTCTCTCGATTAGAGCATCTTGAGGATTCTGAGCAGGCTGAGCCTATTTGTGAGACCTTCCCAGATGAGGCGATCCTTGCTATCGCCTCCCTCCCGTGGTACGCTGATATTGTGAACTTGCCAAGAAAGTCCCACAGGATTGACCCAGGCAGAGACTTGAGACCTTCCTCGCGAAGACCAAGTTGTACCACTGGGAGGATCCCATCCTTTATCATGAGGGAGGGGATAGTATCTAGCGTCGGTGAATTCCTTAGGAGGAGCATCACAACGTCCTCACTTACTGCCACAAGCTTGAGGCAGGGGGACATCACTCTGGGAGGAGAACGGCACAGAAAGTGCTCCAATCCGGCCTATGGTGGCCTACCCTCTTTAAGGACTCTGATGAGTTTGTGAAGAGGTGTACTGACTGTCAAAGGATGGGCACTTGTGGACAGTGTGATATGATGCTGATGTAGCCCATTCACTTCTGTGAGGTTTTTGATGCACGGGGCATCGATTTCATGGGTCCATTCCCTAAGAGTCAGGGATTCGAGTACATTCTGTTGGTCGTTGATTATGTTAGTCGTTGGGTTGAGGCCATCCCCGCCCGAACCGCAGGTGCTAGGACTGTTTGCCGATTTTTGAGGAAGCATATCATTTCACAGTTCGGGGTACCTCGAGTGTTGATATCTGACGGGGGGTCTCATTTCATCAACGACAAGGTAAAGGCCCTTGCTAGCTAGTTCAGCATAGACCATCGAGTTGCCACTCCATACCACCCTCAGACGAATGGTCTTGCTGAAGTGTCAAACAGGGAGATCAAGACTATATTGCAGAAAGTCATCTGCCCTGACCGAAAGGATTGGTCACAGCTTTTGGACTCGGTCTTGTAGGCATATAGGACGTCTTTCAAGAGTCCTTTGGATACATCTCCCTTTCATCTCGTTTATGGCAAGCCGTGCCATTTACCTATTGAGCTGAGACATAGGTCACTTTGGGCTGTCACTGATATACTTTTGGATCCAGAGAGTGTAGGAGATCAAAGGAGGGCAGAGTTAGCAGCCTTGGAGGAGCTTCGGGATACCGCCTTTTCAAACAGCCTACATTATAAGGAGAGAGTGAAGGAGTGGCATGATTCTCATATCAGCCACAAGCATTTTGAGTCAGGATAGAGAGTATGGCTATTTGATGCTAGGCTTCGTCTATTTCCAGGGAAGCTACATAGCAAATGGAAAGGACTGTATTTGGTGAGAAAGGTACACGACAATGGGAGTATCGGCATATCTAAGTTGTCTTCTGAGAGTACCTTTCGTGTGAACGGCCAGCGGCTCAAGCCATATCTAGATCATGAGCCGGGGTCGTTGATGTTGCCCCGATTCACTTTGCGTGAGATGTGGTCTCTTAACTCACATCTATTGCATCTCATGCCTGATTATCACTGTTCTTCCGACTTGTATAGATCCAGTTGTCCATATCAGTCTAACACCCCATTTACATCTTCGACGTTGCTATACTTAGGGTGCACTTTACCCTAAGTATAGTGGGGTGAGACTTTTGAGTTTCTTTTGATTCATTTTTACCTCTGTTTTGCTGCCTATACTTAGGGATATTTTACCCTAAGTATGGGGGGGGGGGGGGTAGACCCTGTACATTCTCACTCATCTTTCCCTTTGTGTACAGCCTGCTATACTTAGGATTATTTGATCCTAAGTATAGGGGGAAATGCCGAGATCCTCTTGCATTTCTATTCTTTCGTTCGTCTTTGTATATAGCCTTCCTTTTCACTTCCCTATACTAAGCACGAGTTATGTCTTCTTCATCGCTCTTGACTCCGAGGACATCGTTCGAGCTAAGTATAGGGGGGTGTGTATATATTTCATATATACTTTAGCCATAACTCGTACTTTGTGTGAGTGTGTTAATAAATAAAAATGGCTAAAAACCCAAAAATCCATAAAAAATTAAAAAAAATTCCTTGTAAATAACATTCTTTTATTGCACATACATAGCCAGTGTACAAATTATTTTTGTAAAAATATTTGTAAAAACTTTTTGTGTAAATATTGTGTAAATATGTTCATATCAAAATTATGTATATAGTACAAATTTTTCCAAAATATTTTGAAAATCAAAAGTTTGCAAAAACCTTGTGTAAATTAGTGTAAATATTTTGCAAAACTTGCATTCATGCATACATCCATGGTTTCAAAACATTTTTCAAAAATTTTGCACATGTGTAAATAGTTTGTAAATTGCATCTTTGTAAATATTTGTATAGTTTTTCCTGGATTGTAGTTGACATTTAAACTAGCCTGGAATTAAATTGGAAGATGGAGCTTGGTTAAGATCTTAATCCACCTAATTATAAGAGGAACCTTATAGGGCTTAGGGTTGAGACTTTTCAGGTCCACGGTGACTTAATTCTTTGAGTCCACTGGGCTATGATCATATGTCATCTCGATGAGCCTAAGTAGAGCACTTAACAACACACACATGACTCATATAGACAATGGCTTGACTTGGACCCGCACTTTACACCGAGCTCTCTACAGATGAGGTGGTGAGGAGGCAGTCTTCCCTGGCTTGGGGTAGCATATGAGGGTAGTACTTCTAGGCGGAACCTCTCTTCTTCTTACAGTGAAGGAAGTGTGTCTCAACTTGGTCTGGTTGCCATGAGGTCTAACGACAGGAGTTGTGGGTTGCAATAATGCTTCAAAAGAGGGATAGTCTACTGGCTCAAGAGGAAAAACTCCTTATGTATATATGTTGCACCTTGTAAATATGTTGTACAGATGCACATCGAAAAAAATGCAAAAAGAAAATAACTCCAAAAAAATGGTGGGTCTGAGAGAAAATGATAATCCCACCGGAGTGTATATAGTGCAATAAGCAAAGCTTGAGACTCATGTTCCATCTTATGTAGCTTGCAACAGGGAGACTTAGCTACACTGATTGAGCTCCCAAGGATACATGGCTACACTGGCCATGGTCCATTCTCTTCTTCCCCCTCTTCTTGAGCCGGTTGTACTTGAACTTAGAAGGGAATACCCCGCTCCTCGAGGAAAGAGTGGCCAGACTAGGGTCATAGAGTTACCTTGTTGGGGAGGGTTGTCATTTTGCTACTTCTGAGGTGGAGAGCTATACCTCACTTACACTGTACAAGGAAAGATTCATGGTCTTCAGGGTTTGTGTATGTAGACTTGTTCTGATCTGGATTATTGAGGAGTCTTGACTATAGATTAGTGGATCTTAGAGGCTGTTAAGTCTTAAACCTAAGTCCAAATAAGGTTCCGACACACTAATAATCCAAAGATCTGACCGAGCTCCATATTTCAATTTAATGAAGGCAAGTTTAATAATCAGCATTGATCCATGCATTTCCTCTCTTTTTCTTTTTCCTTTTTTTTCACTTCTTTTTCAAATAAGTGTTTGCTAAGGGACTAGCAAAGTTAAGTATAGGGGGTGATGAATACCCATTCATCACTCTTTATTCTTTTATTTTAGCTAAAAAACCTGTGCAAAACACCATGTAGATAGGTGTAAATAGAATAAATTACCAACATGCATGCATTGTTTAAATAACAATAATTAGCATATTTTTGTGCATAAATAAAAGAATAAAGGAATAAAAAAATAAGGGAAATATTTATAATAAATATTGAGCGACCTAATCCCAAGGGAGGGCTCAGTATGGGCTTGACCGCAAAGAATCCAAGTAGAGGGAGATAGGGTCAATCATGTGTAAATATACCTATGTATATAAATAAAATTATTTTCCCCTCAATGAAAATAAAATTGTGTTTTTGATATTTTTTTATATATTTATAAAAATAAATTAAAAATCAGAAAAAGAAAAAGAAAAATAATGAAAATCAATTTCCACCTTGTACATATACCATGTAAATATGTATATAAACCTATTTATTTAATAATGTAAATAAATAATAAAAATAAAATAAAAATACCTTTTTATTCCAAATTTTATTTTATAAATAAATAAAATATAAAGATGAAATAATTATATAAAAATAAATAATTAAAAATAAAAATAAAAAATACATATATTTATATACCTATATATAATAATATAATGTAAGTGCCTTATTTATTTTTCAAAAAAATAAAAAAAAAATCACTAAATATTAATTTGAAAATAAATAAACATTTTTCATGTTTTAACTTTTTCGAAATTAAGTCATTTATTAATTTTAATCAAATTTCTAAATAATTAATAAAAGGCGAGTTCTGATTGGTCCACGGGGAATGTTGACCTCCGGTTAACTTCCCCCTAGACCACTTTTGCCCGCGGATCTTGCGCTAAACCCGATTTCGCCTAATTTTCCCCTCTTGATCCGAGCTCCAAATACCCAAACCCCGGGCTCCATTTGATCCTTGTTGATCCGAGATCTTCGCCCGAGCCGCTGCCTAAGGGTCCGTGCTTCACCGTGCTTCACCCGATCCCATCCTCTCGGACCCCCAGCAGTATATAGTCTCCCCTCCGCCGCACATTACCTGCCATCTTTGGCTATGCCCCTTCGTCCCAGGACCTCCACTCTCATCCCTAGAGTGACAACTACCGATAGGAGTGTTGCAGTGAGGAGGAGGAGCTTCCAGCCACTAATCCGGCGAAGCTCATCACCGTGCGCCGCCGCGAGGTGCGCCAAGCCTCGGACCCCGATGTTTCCTTGAGGCCAAGATCCCCAGAGCTTCCTTAGCTCATCCCCAGTCGACTTCCTTCATCAGGTAACCTCGATTCCCCCTAGTTTCACCCAACTTCAGTTTTCGCCCAAATCGCGCCGCCGATAGTCGCCGGCTAATTCACGCCATCCCGCTCATCTATTCGATCATCAGACCACCCCATCACCTCCACGATCTTTCTCTCCACGTTCTTCACCCAGCCATTCCCCCTGACTCGCCCCGGAGCAGGTCCCTCGCCTTCCTCCGCCGTCACCTCGCCGGAGGGCGCCATATCGACTCACCCGCGCATCCACTTCACCCCTAACCGGGTCGAGGCAATTTGCCCTCGACCCAGGAAGTTTTTGGTGCCCATTTGCAGGTCAAAGGACCCCATCTGGGGGTCGAGACCTTCGAGCACAGCAGATTCGCTCCTCCACCGTCGCCGGGCCACTCCGGTGGTCCCCGACCTCATCGGAGGTGTCTATCAGCTGCGGAAGACCCCGAGCTTTCTTCTGACCATCTCAGCAGCCCAGGAGGAGGTCCATAGTGCCCAGATTGCGCTGTAGAACCTCACCGGAGTGAGTTCCTCTAGGACCTCCAGTTGCCTTCCGATCAGCCCCGACGCTCCAGATTCGATCATCGCCGTCTATTTGTGGAGCTTCAACCACCGTCAGATTCTTCTTGGGTTTGATCAGGACCGTCCATCCAGACGAAGAGGCGCCCTATATCCAGCACCGTCCGATCTACACGTGGAGCCTCCCTCGCCGCCGATCCAGCGAAGGGTCAGCCGCATCCCTCACCGTCAAATCCTCCACGTGGCAAGCCTTCCGCCGTCCGCTTTTAATAAGGGGTAAATTTCTTGCAGGCCCCTCTATTTATTGCATTTAATATTTATTCTTGTAAATAGTTAGCGTAGTTGTTTTTATTTTGGATATTTTGCATAGTGGACCTCGATGTTTCTTTTATTTGCAATTGAGTCCCTATGTGTGTGAGCCACGTGCATCGACACATGAGGTTTTGGACAATTTACACTTTTTATCCTGTAGTTCCTAGATGTTATGGATTGACTCTTTTTAAATTGGAATTACATTTATGACCCTCTGTGCCTGATTCACGTGCCTTGCGTGTGATTTTGTGGACTTTTTGCACGAGGGCCCTGCACTTTCTTGATTTGTTACTGTTTGGCCCCTGAAATTACTTTTCCTTGCATTTAGGTCCCTGTGAGCTGTGTGCCTTATTTTGATTGAATAAAATAGCAAATTAAATCCAAATTAGGTGAAATTTGGATACGTGGCTCCTGCCACTGTGTAAAAATTTCCCTAAATTTTTGGTACATTTTTGAGGCTTTTTTATATTTTTAAAAATTCAAAAACATTGATTTTTGCTAAAGTCTGACTTAGAAAATCAAAGAAAAATATAAAAATTTGTCTAAAAATTCTAAAAAATTAGGACTAGTTAGTTTTAGAATTAAAAATTTTTGGACTATTTTTGTGTGTTTAAATAATTTGTTGAACTTGCTTGCTTTTACTTTTCTTATAAAATTAAAAATACAAAAAAAATTAAATACAATTAAAAATTTACCAAAAAATACTTCATTCTTTATTTTATTTCTTTGACTACTTCGTAGACCGCAAGGCCAACTCGTGCTCCCTGAGTCCGACCCTGGTCGCTATACCAGGTTAATAAAAATAGCGATGACCTCTTTCTTGTTTTCATTGTTTTATTTCTTTTATTCGGTGGTTCCTTAGATTTTCTTGATTGAGCCGATTACCGTGAGATCCAGGTCGCAACGACCCTTGTCTACCTTTACCCAGATTTTGTGGAGTTTTGAATTTTCGGCTCATCAGAAGGGCAAGACCTTTGAGCACGGGGAATCGAGCGAGACCTGCGAGTAAATACACATGGTAAAATTTGAGTCACAATATGAGGTGGAGCAACTAGAGTAGGTGTAAAGGCAGGAGTGGGTGTAGATTGTGGTGGTGATTGAGGAGGTGGTGGTAGAGCATGAGTAAAGGAAGGTGGTACGATAGTAGGAGGCGGAGGCATGTAGATCTCATCGTCAGAGTCAAATGGGACTAGTCTATCACCTGTAGGAGAAGAATACATGACGGACTCAAAGAAAGTAATGCCTGCACTGAAAAAGTATTTCTGCCTGAGCGGATCAAAGCAATGGCACCCTTTCTGGGTGCGAGAGTAGCCGACAAAGACACACTTGACAGCTCTAAGAGAGAGCTTGTTACAACAAATGCAACAAAAATGAATACATGAGTATTGGTAGAGATTTTCAGGTTTTTAATTAGATGAAAATAAATGTGTGATGTCGTTGCAACCTAAAGAATCCCTTAATAAAAAATTATTTTTTCCTTCTCAAGCCAATAATAACAGAAAATATAGCAAGAGATTTTTTGCTATTCAATTAACCTATATAGCAACAGGATCCAACCTAGGGAGGCTATAATTCCCAAGGGTTATTCAAATAGTTGAAAAAATCAATTAAAAGAAAGACAGAAATCTCAATGTATACTATGCTTGGTTTTTGTAGGATTTCTATCTTTTTAATTTTTTATGTTTTTATTTCTATTTTTTATTTTTTGATTTTAAATTTTTATTGGTTTTTAGTTTTGAAAATTGTTAATTTTCAAAACAATTATTTTTTTCAAAGCAAATTTATACACGAAAGAAATGTATTTTTTGGATTTTTAAAATATGGTAAAAATGTCTAAATAAGATCTTTTTATGTTTTGATAAATTTTTTACTGTTTTTATGATTTTTCAAAGATTTTTATATTTTTTTGGAATTTTAAATGATAGAGACAAGGGATAAAGCAAATAGTGAACATGCATGATTATTTTGCAACTTAAAAATATCAAATAAATGTGAAAATTACGAAAACTATTTTTCCTTAAAACTACAGGAAATTATCTACAAATAGGAAGTGAAATCACAATTTTTATAATTTTCTATATTTTTTATAAGATTTCGAGTATTTTACTTTTTTGAGTTTTAAAAATAATTAATGTGCAAAATTTGCAAAGAAATTAAAACACACAAAAAGGAGGCCAATCTATTTGTTTAGAATTTTTAACGTGATATTTGAATTTTTATGAATTTTTAAATTGCAAATAGTAAAAAATATGATGTTTTTGATTTTTTTAAAAATAGCAAATAAAAATAAAATGCAATGAAATTTTTACACAATGAAGATGAACACAACATGAGTATAATATGTATTTTTCCAAAATTTATTAAGCAATAAAAATATTTATTCAACAAGAAGAACATGCAAAATAATTAATTGGATAACAGGGACTGAAACCTATATATTTAAAGTTTTTCCATAAAAATATAATAGAAATAAAATAGAGGGAAATGCAATTTATCCATTTTTTAAAAATTAGTTAGGGCTTTGATGGGCGTTTTGTTCTATATTCCACGCCAGGGCCCAGGGGTGCCGCCTCTCTTCCTCGTTCAAGCACACGGGAGGTCGCAGGGGTCGGTGTCAATGGGTGATTGACAGAGGGTTGCGATGTATGGGTGGCGAACGTGGGCGACCGACGATGCTGGGGCGAAATGGTGGTGCAGCTAGTGGCAGATCCGGGAGGGCACATCGGGAGTGGTAGCGATACAAGCCCCTGATGTAGGAGTCCTTCGCGCGGGTCTGGTCGGGCTATGCGTGACCCGAGGTACGTGCAAGGTGGATGGTTGTGCGTGACGGGAGCTCCACAGTGGAGTCTCGCTCGACGGAGGCGGAAGTCTGCAGCTGGGCGGTTGGTGATGTCCAAGCGCAGAGGATGGGGTCGCTTGCGGGTGGTGGACGTGCGCGCTAGCGAGACACATGTGCACGGTTGAGGAGGGTGGCGACCTGGGCGGTACGCACACGCGGGGGTGGTGCGAGCGAGTGAGCGACAGAGATGCTGGCCGCTCTGCGAGAAGGCAGCTACAGGCGGCAGCTACACATTTTTTTCTCTTTTTTTTTTAATTTTGTTGAATAACAAATGAAATCAATCTCTCGGTCTCTTTTTTTAAATAATGTTTTCCTGCAATAAAACAAATACGAATACCCACTCAAGCATGATGGCTCGGTCCAAAGATTATTGACAGAAAATGTGAATGGAAAAGTGGATCCGATGAGGTGGAAGATAGATCCGGATCTCAGGTCACCGTGCGCGACCGGAGTTGAGTGTTTGCGTGAGGTAGAACGTGAACGTGGAGAGATCGAGAAAATGATTATGACATCGAAATCGAGGGCAAATCAAATTGTGCTGATAGATTCTAAGAGCTAGAATTAAAAAATGACAACGAAACTAAAATCATAGAAATTAAACTACGGTTAACCTAGATTAAAAACGAGAAAAAATGGATATCACCAAATGGGAGCGGATAACACCGTAATGGCCTAGATGAAGACCGACTCGCTGTCATCGGAGGACTCGGAAGCTGGACACCTCTCTACGACAAGATGGCTCTTGGAGAATAGGCTCCTCTCACGAAAAATTGATCAAGTGAGAATGAGGGAGGAGGGACCAATTAAATAGAAAATAAAATGGATTTAAAATTCAAAATTTGAATGGAGAGGAAAATAAGGAAGGGAGTTAGTGATGGAATTAAATAAATAAAATAAAATAAATAAATAAATTTTAAAAAATCAGAATTAAATAAATTAATAAAATAATTAATTGGTAAAAATTAATTAGCCACCTTAATGATGGTTATTTAAGATATACAATCAAATCTTATATACATGTTAGGTTTTCAAATTAATTAAATAAATAAATTCATAAAATTTGATTATTTTATTAATTTAATTAATTAATGTTAGATATTAATTTTTGGTGGTTTTTATTAAGGAGGTTAATTTTATGCATATCATATATGCATAATGTACATTATACACATGTATAAATAAGGAAATATTTTATTTTTTTAAAATTTTTTTATTTGATTTAAATTACAATGAACAATATTAATTATTAAAAATGTAGTATGTATAAAAAATAAAATAATAAATACAATAAACAAATGGTTAAATAATAAAAATCACCCCAGAAAACCATCTTTTCAACCGTGACTACAAAAATTATGAACCACGATCATTTTAAAGATAATTTAATTTAGAATACAATGTAATTAAGTTTGATTCAATTTGAATTCATATGGAGTCGTAATTGATCTTTCAGTTATCGCTTTATGGCTTTTTCCGAATGTGGTTATTGTTATTCTGTACGTGATTTTATTTTGCAAACAAGAAACATTTTTATTTACAACTTTTGTTAGGAAAATTATTTAATTTGAAGTCAATTTATATACAAATAAAATAGTGTAAGTTTTGTACAAGTATACAAAGAATAAATCAAAATATTTACAAATATATTTTTTGGATTTTCTGATTAAAGACCATATCTCCCCCTACTTTATTGCTGGTCGATCAGGTCAAGTCTTGACCTCTCGGGGTTCGGATCAACCTCTATCTATTGCATATATACAATCTTTTGTTTCTTTATTTTTCTTTTATTTCTTTATGTATTTATTTTAGGTTAAAATAATAATAAATGTACAATATTTACACATAGATGCAAGTTAGTAAGAATAAGGATTTAGTATTGTATACATATTTTTTATAAAGGATTTTAAGCTAAAATAAATGAATAAAGATGATGAAATGCATATTCATCATCCTCCTATGTTTTACCTTTGCTAGTCCCTTAGCAAACACTTATTTGAAAGAATAAGTGAATAAAAGAAAAAGAAATGAAAAATAAAGAAATTAGGACAAAATTGAGTATTAAACTTATCTTCATAAAGCTATAGTATGGAGCTCTGTCAGACCTTTGGATTATTAGTGTGGCAGAACTTTAATGGGAAATGGATTTAAAACCTAACAACCTCTAAGTTCACAAGACTCCTATTCAGGTCGCCTCAACAGTCAGATCAGAAAAAGTCTACATACACAAATTCTTATGATTATGAATCTTTACTTGTACGGTGTAAGTGAAATATAGATCCCCATCTCAAAAGTAGCAAAGAAACGACCTCTCTCAACGAGATAACTCTAATCCCCCGGTCTAGCAACTTTTTCCTCGAGGAGCGAGGATATTCCCTTCTAAGATCAAGTACAACCATCTCAAGAAGAGAAGATGGAGAAAAGAATGGACGGTAACCAGTGTAGCTACCTATCCTTGAATGCATGACAAATGTAGTCAAGTCATCCAGCTGCAAGCTTACAAAAATTTGATTTGGAAGCTCTTTTTTTATACTTGTATATACACTCCGGCATGCATTTTACTTTCCAATCAAGCATGTCCACTTTTGGAGATTCGGTAATTTTTTCTTTTTTTTTTTTGAAATATATACAAGGTGAAACATGTACATAAGGAGGTTTTCCTCTTGAGCTAGTAGACTAACCCTCTTTTGAATCATTATTGCAACCCCACAGCATCCTTTCTTTAAACCTCATTGCTACTAGATCAGGTTGAGATGCACTACCCTCCCTAGAGGAAGACGAGAGGTTCCTCCTAATGTACCTCGTATGCTACTCCAAGCCAAGAGATTCTGCCTCCTCACTACCTCCTCCATGAAAATCTACGTGTCGGGTGCTTGTCCAAGATAAGCCACGATCTAGAAGAGTCATGCGTGTATTGTTAAATATTCTACTTGGACTAATCAAGACGACATATGAATATAGACTTATAGATTTGAAGAATTAAGTTGCTAGGACCTGAAAGTCTTAACTCCAGTTCTTATAAGGTTCCTTTGAAATTAAGTGGATTAAGGTACAACTAAGTTCCATTCTTCAATTTTATTCCAGACTTAGTTTAAATGTCAATATTATCCAAAAAAATACACATGCAAATGCGAGAAAATATGTATAATACAAAAAAATTGAAACATCTTTTTTAATTTTGAACTTTTTATGGATTTTTTGAAAAAAATGATGCACATGTAAAAAGAGTTTTTTTTTGAAATTTTAATTATGCAAAATTTTACAAACTTTGATTTTGTAGTTTTTAGGGATTTTTCAAGGAAAAAGGGTTAGTAAAATATGTACAAGTATATGCATGGAGTTTTTTAATAAGAGGAATTTTTTGTTTATTTTTTTGTTTATTTTTTTGTCTTTTCTTGTTTTTTTTTGTTTTTTTTTGTTTTGTTTTTGTTTTGTTTTTTTTAATATGGAAGGTGACCAATCTAGACACACACATAGATTTTATAAATTTATATACATATCCCAAAAATATCAAATTTAACAGTACGAGTTATGTCTAAAGTATATATACAATATATACGGCACCCCTATACTTAGCTCGAACTATGTCGTCATAGTGATCGGAGAGCGGCAAAGGAAGACATAACTCGTGTTAAGTATAGAAAAGTGAAAAGACTCCTATGCTACAACGACTCAAAGAATATGAAATGAATAGAAGTTGGTAATCCCCCCTATACTAGGATCAAATAATCCTAAGTATAGAAAATTGTACAAATGGTGAAAACCAAGGAAGAGAATGTACGAACTCAACGCCTCGACTTGCCCCCCTATACTTAGGGTAGAATAGCCCTAAGTATAGAATATCAATAGGTTGGGTGACAATCGAGATATTAGAAGAATAAAAACACAAAAGAGATTATATGAACAACATCACTCCCCCTGTACTTAGGGTAGAATATCCCTAGGTATAAGCAACAACAAGAGTGATGAACATGACGAATATAAACAACACAAATTATTCACCCCCTATACTTAGGATAAAGTACATCCTAAGTATAACACACAGATACAGACAAGAGGTGAACGATAAACAGAAGAAGAAAGGAGCAAATCAAGACGAAACACATATATACGAAGTAGACATTGTTGAGGTGCCTCTCAACAAGCGCTAGAGTTTACGCCCCTAGCTGGGCACAAAGGCTAGGACAACGAAGTATCAAGGTTCAGGACGACATCTGTAATGCAAATACAGTATTGTCGTTGTTGTCTCGGCGGGAGAACAACAACGTGGTCAACAGTGCAAACGAGGACACCCAGATAGGCAATCATGCGGGGGTCTGCTACCGGGTAAATAGATGTGTAGATAATATCGGGCACCGGTAGCATAAAAGAAATCTTCGTCTCATGATTAGAGTGGAGTGAATGGTTGGAACTGAAAAAATGGAACGTGGAGAAGGAAGGATCTGTCATGGAATCCTCCAAGTCAATCACCGTCTCGAAAATGTATGAAAGGTCAAGATCATGAGACTCAATAAGAAGGCAGATATCTGATACATGTAATGAAGAGACATCGGGTATAGCATCAAATAACTCAAGGGTTGGTTCATCCTTGCGAGGGTCGCCAAGGAGAAAAGGAAGATCAAACACAGAAAGATCATAAGTATCGGAAGAATCAGAAAACTTAGAATAATCAGAAGACTCAGTCTCGTGATCCGACAGATCGGATGCACAATCATAGAGTGAAATCGAGTACAGAGTACACACCGCCCGCAGATAACCCTCGGGGAGATGTGAGATATTAAGAAGATTCGAGGAAGATAACGATTGATTATACTCAAATAGAGGGTTCTCTCTCGAAGTCAGAGAGAAACCGTCCAATGGATCAGGAATAGCAGGCTCAAAGAAATCTGGTCAAGATCAAAGAGATCATTGACCTACCAGAGTGAAGGGATCTGAGCTTGGGAAATACTGGACACCATTTGACCCTTAGAGTGAAGGATGGGAGGGAAAACATGAGTGATGATGATTTTTGATTTTTTTAAGTGATTGATAATGATCTTGAGAAAACGAATGTAACCAACTTAACACCAAGCACATATAAACACAATGCAAACCCTCAATTCTCCTCAACGCAATGCGAAGATCGTGAAGGTTCGGTCAATCATCTTGTCAATTTTTAGAGTTAGGTGATTAAAAAAAGTTATACAAACACTAAGGTTGGCTTATGGAATTGGGGCACTAACCTTAGTGTATACGTGAGAAAGTAAATACGAATATAATGAGGGGGTTGCTCTCCAAAACAATGATGTGAATCAATTACAATTAATTTTAATAGTCCAAGTGATATCAGCAGTCCCAATTTTTAATTTTTCAATTTTTACTTTTTTGATATTTTTGAATAAAAAACACATCTAACGAATTCTTCGATTTCCTTTATTCACATATCCACAAAACAGAGGGGGAAAATGAAAATGCCAATGCACGATTGATGAAACCTAATTTCATTACATTAATTCGCAGTTATTAAGATCCTATCTTAGACTAAGTGTCAATAAAAATCAAATAAATCCTTGTTTATATCTGAGTCATGGAATAAATTAAAAATACAAAAAAACAAAATAAAAATCGTAGTATTTTTAAGCCTTTAAAAACGCTCACAAAAATATTTCTCCTTTCATTTGACCTCGTTTCTATTTTTTGGTCAACATGAAACTTATAGATCTCATCGAGATTTACAACTTTCATGTTTTGAATTTTTCCAAATTCGATAATTTCTCCCTCCTTTTCCACATTCTTTCTCTGAGTAACCTGATTGATCCACGTGGCGCTTTCTGGTTGCACCACGTGGCCCGCCTCTTTGTGCGCCACTCGCACCTCTTTTCCCACCGTTTGACCGATTCCTTCCCCTTCCATCCAGTCGTCCACTCTTGCATCTTTTCCTAGCCCTACCGCCTAATCCTCAGCTTGCCACATGTCTTGACCATAACCGCTCGATCTTCTCTGCAGCGCTCAATCTCAGCCATCACCTTCCGCCTTCGATGCCCACCATTCGATCCATTCTCCAGACTCAATCTCGCTCGTCCGCCTCCGCCTTTCTCTAGTCTCGCTATGTGGCGGTATTTTAGACCTTGATCTTATTTACTTAGATCTAATCCGCTCCGTCCTTTAGCGCCTTTCACGATCCAACGGCCGAGGAATCATCTGCTTCCTTCGAACGACCCCTACGCCCGCATCGCCCATCTCGCGCATTAGCTTCGCCCTTTCCATTTCCCTCACCTTCTCAGCCATCTTCTCCACTCATGAACCAACCCACGATGGAGCCCAGTCATCCATGATCCTCGCATGCATCCACTCCCTCTATGATTCCCTTCTCGTCCGCTCCACACGTCCCTCTCAAGTTACGCTTGTCCTCATCGGAACCACAACCTCCACCCGTTAAATACACCATCACCGCCACCAAATAAGCTTGTTCACCTTTACGAGGGGCTAGGCCCAGCTCCACTCCACCTCCCCGCGATAGGGGGAGGTTAGGTCGATGGTGCGACGACGACCTTTGCCTCCAGTGTAGACCCGCAGCTTGTACGACTACGTCGCGGTGGCTCCGCCCCGCTCGAGCTCGCTAGACCTGCCGCCTAGCATGTGCGAAGACCCTGAGCTTCTCCAAGATGCTCAAGCCCAAGCCTCGCTTCGTCTTCCCTCCAGGTAAGTTTCTCTAATCTTCTTTGTCTTTTCTTTCAATTTCTATGAATTTATTATGATCTTCCACGCATCTTCACCCTCCATTGGTCATTCCTTGAAATCTGCCTTACTTCCACCATTCACGCGTTCACTTCCACGCATCTTCCCCTTCCCCCATAACCTCAGATCGCTACGCCTCCTTCTTTTTCGACTCGTCGGAGAAGACATCCAGGACCTATCATGTTCTCCTCTCGTTTGCCCCCTCATCTCACTCACATTTATCTATATATGGTACTTCGACTATATACTTGCGTTGCCGGAGCTCACTTCTTGAGATTCGTATCCGGCATTGGTCCACCATCAACACCTTCAAGGTGGTCCAACGGCCTCCTCAGGCTACACCTCAGAACGTCGAACTTCCAGCATGCTCTGAGGATCACCATCGTGCTCGAGAAACGGTGGCAGAGCCTACTCGATGTCGTCGGAGCCCTGATCGCATCGCCAGCACCGCGGCGGTGGAAGAAGCCCAGGTGTACAAGTACCGTTGGATGGTACCTCCCCGGTGCTCATCCAACGGTCCATCTTTAGCCACGTCGCGTTCCTCATGCAGTTCCAGCCATCGTCCGATCTTCATGATCGGGCGGTCCACAGGAGGCCACGTCATCACCTCTGAGCTTCCATTTCGAGCCTCCAGGCTCGGGGCACCCGAGCCAAACCCGAGCTTCTCCAGTCGACACGTAGCCCGAGCCTTGGTCTGAGCCTCCCCGAGCCTTCGCATCCACCCGAGCCTGACCTCACGTGTCTCGGACACGTGAAGGATGAGAAATTTGTAGGGATACCCTACCAGCTTCTCCATATTGCAAATAGGTCCTGCCAACATGTGATAAGCACGTGTACTTGGGGTAAATTGCATCCAAACCCTTGATGGTTTTAATAATTGTAATTATACCCCCGCGCGTGTGGGTAATTTACAGGGAAGACTTCGTGACTTTTGTTAATTATCTTTAGGTCCTTCCAGGGACTTATTTGCTATATTTTCACGTTGTCTTATATTTTTGCTCATGGTTACTTTTGTCAATATCTTGAGCATCTGAGCTCCAATTCAATTGATTTCAGTTGCATTTCGAAGCTTGTTACATTGTCTTTTTAATGACATAATTTGTTTTCTGATTTGACACTTTAAAGTTTGATGATTAATTTTATTAGTGGAGTGTCCATTATATAATGATTTGTATGCCTTGAATTAATATTTCAATGGACCTTGCTTTATCATTTGATTCTAAAGTTGACCTGAATTTCTTGCTCGTTTATTTTACCTGATTAGGTTATAATTGCACACTTACATGTATCATCATTTGCATCTATTTGCATGTTAAAAAAACAAATAAAAAAATGTTTGTTACATGTTTCTTTATGCATCGTGTCTTCATGTGCATTTTGACCTATGGATTTCTGCCTCAAAAACTTAATTAGGTAATAAGAGTCTAGATAAATACTTAAGAGGCTCGTGTCCCTGAGTTCAACCTTGGGCTTGCCCAAGCAAAAAAAAATTGCCGCTTGCTATTAATTGAGAAATTAATTAAAGTGGTTTTGATTAAATCCGATTTTTCCCGGCTGCAACGAACGACCACATTTATTTTAATCATTAATTCGATTAAATTAAGAGGGTGAAAATAGGGTTCGTCAAATGGCACCGTTGCCGGGGAACGACTCATCTGTAGTATTTAGATTTTTATTATTTGATCAAGTGATTGTTTCTACTTCATAGGTCATGTTGTTTACATTATTAAAATTTCTTTGATGGACATCTAACATATGTTGTTGTGGTAGGATCTTGGTGTTCAAGGAGGCGAGGAGCAGGTGTTCCCCTCTTGCAAGGAGCCACAGAAGCATATTTTGGAGAAAAAAATCGAAGAAGAAAAAGAAGTGTTTCTTGCATTTTATTGCATTTCATGTAATAATCGTCTTTACAACGGTCTTCATTCGAAGAATCGCGTGTCTAAATGAATGATGATACTTGTGGTTGTATGGGGATCACACCACTTGAGTGTCGACCTAGGATCAGGCACGCGACTCTCTGAGCTATTGTTCACATTTTATTTTATGTGTTAGATCGTAGGTAGGACATACATTTAATCAAGACACATCTAAACATCGCTTCACCTATCCAAAATTAAAAGATGTTCTTCCCTGTTAATAGAATCATGATAAGCGTGGTTTCTTATTGACTTGTATACATTCGGTTTTGATTTTTAATTCAGTCCGAGTTTTCACAAATTTTGCTCAAGGCACTACGAGTTTTCTCTTAACATAGTTCATGATTTTATCGACTGCATGGCTTTTTCTCGACCTCCCTTCCTGGCTTGATCACATTGGTTAATGGGAATTGGGAATGAGCATTAGACAATTGATTGATTTATTTGTGCTCACATTTAAACAGTGATAACCTTAAGCAAATAATTGGGACTGTTAAATGCAAGTTGAACTAAAATAGAGTAAAATAATATTTTGGGAGAGAAAAACTTTTGTTTACGTAGGATGATTTTATTTTACATTTTCTCTTGACTCTTGCATAAATTAAAAGGTTTTTGTCACCAATAAAAATGACAAGATAAAATAACCAACACTTGTTGGTTTCACGTGTGAGTTGGTGAATTAAAAAGGGTATTGCATGCTTGATTGAGCCTTGGTTGCTCCGACACCCTCACCTAGACCGTAGGTACTCCATTCATCTCCGAAGATTCATTCAATCACTTGTATATCCATCCTAACATCTTCGTTCACCTCAGGTCTTCCCAATGTCAATTATCCTTCTCTATACTTAGGCTACTCTCAGCCTAAGTATAGGGGGGACCTGAGTCCCCGTGATTTTCTTACTCATCTTTCCTCTCCTTGATATTTATGTTATTTCTAACCTAAGTATAGGGGACGTCCTCTTCAGTTCATGTATATTCTTTTATATTTAAATGGAGCTCTACCTTTGTATCATCTAGTGCTATGAGGCCATAACAAAGTGTAGGTATAGGGGGGTATACCGTATATATAGTATATGTACTTTAGCTATATTTTGAAATTTTTTGAAAAATTTTAAAACTTTTTGGGCTAAAGTATAATCTTTTGAACTAAGTGGACAAAATGTTTTCAAAGCTTTGAAAGATTTTTCTATATGTTACATTATTTTTTAAGAAAAATATTTTTGAAAATGATTTGAAAAAATGGGTTTCACTTGTTTTAAAAATCGTTTGAAAAATATTTGTAAAAATCTATATATGTGTGACATGGTTTGGAAAATATTTTATTGATTTTAAGGAAAATGAGTTTAATTTGTATTCTAACTTTTATCAAAAATCCATAAAAATGAGAAAAATAAGAAAATCCTTTGAAAGTCATTTTGACTACTAAACACAAATAAGTAGCCGCTTTTCAGTGAGGATTTTCCCTTGGCAGAGTAGGTGGTTTAGAGGACATCGCGTAAGGCTCTGTCCTCAAGCAACAGGTTCCGTTCTTCGGCCTGTACTTACACCTATACTGGCTGAAAGCATATGCATCCACTAATTTGAGTTTAGGCAGCCATTAGGTCTTTTAAAGTTTTAAAAAAAATCTCAAAACTTGGATGAAGGAGTTGGATTAAGTCCCCTACATTTTCACTTCCACACAGAAAAAACTTGGATGAAGGAGTTGGATTAAGCCGAATTACAACGATGCATCTTTATGAGTATAAATGTTCGAGAACACTGGGTTTTTATGAGATTTTAGGTTAACCAGCCTTAGCCATCATGATATTCGACTTAAAATTCCACATTTCCCTAGTTTGCTAGATTTACGTGCTATATTGCATGCTTAGTCTCCTACCTCAAGAAAATGATCAGCACTTCACATGCACGACTGCAATCTCGATGAGATGAGTTGAAATTTCACTTGAGGGATTGGGATAGAGGGATTCAAGTCTGGACTTGATCTAATGATGCTCGAAGATGGGATAAAATCATTGAAGGCTTTAGGAAACCTGAGTGTCAGCATATTTAGCGAGTATGAGAACGTGGTTCTTATACTAATCTCTTGACATCTACCTAAGTGCCAGGGTGTGAATAAAATAAATGTTGATTAGTGTGCGCCAACTCTTGGTAAAAGTAATGGAGCTTGCCAAAAATAAAGTAAAGAAATATAAGTGTTGAATAAAAGCTCTCATTCCACAAAGTCAATCATCAAAGAGCTTCCACCAAAGGCGAGCGCTCCCAACCATTTCAAAGTGTCCACTTGGACCACCGCTATTAGGACCATGAGTCGGGCATGCACCAAAAAAGGGCTCTGCATCGTAAATACTACAAGTCTGGGTGTAGAAGGTACGATACGTACTCAAAAAAGGCACATTCCAGTGTATTCCCAAGAAAACAAGTGCACACGACTCTAACTTCTCTTGACGAACGTACAGATCAACACAAAAAAAATATACGTTGAGTAATAAGGCACTCGAGAGGATCCTTGTTCTAGTGAGAGTGAGAGAAGAAATGACACAATCTTAAACCCTCCATCAACTGGCATGCCACCTATACTTCTAAGTCTGATAACTAAAGAGGCGGTGTATTGGAATCAATATTTAATTTATTCTCTAGAGTTGAGGATTGGGTCCTTAGGAGAGTTTCTTGGACCAGGACCTTGGGTGACGTTGTGACTATGCTCTCATGAATGCAGTCAACACTTAATGTCATATCCTTGGTTTATATGTATACAAGAGAGAGTCTGGAAAATTAGAGAAATTGGATACCTCTTGATTAAGGCTTGATTGAGCTCTGAGATTTTGGATCTCTAAAATTAGGAGTTCTTGAACGGATCAGATCTTGTACGCACATGCACAAGGGGGTTAAACCGGCTCATTCATCTTTGAGATGCTCGAGGACGAGCATAGTTTAAGTATAGGGGGTGATGAAATCCGGTTTCATTACATTAACTCACAGTTATTAACCTCCTAGCTTAGACTAGGTGTAAATAAAAACAAGATAAATCCTTGTTTATATCAGAGTCATGGAATAAATTAAAAGTACAAAAAATAACAAAATAAAAATCGTAGTGTTTTTAAGCCTTTAAAAACGCTCACAAAAATATTTCTCCTTTCATTTGACCTCACTTCCATTTTTGGTCAACATGAAACTTGTAGATCTCATTGAGATCTACAACTTTTATGTTTTGAGTTTTTTTAAATTCGGTCGTTTTCTTCCTCTTTTTCCACATTCTTTCTCTAAATAACTTGATTGGTCCACATGGCGCTTTCTGGTTGCACCACGTAGCCGGCCTCTTTGTGCGCCACCCACACCTATTTCCCACCTCCGATCGATTCCTTCCCCTTCCATCCCAGTCGTCCACTCCCGCATCTTTTCCTAGCCCTCCGATGCTTCTCCAGATCAAATCATGGTCGTTCGCCACCGCCTAATCCTCAGCTCGCCACGTGTCTTGACCATAACCGCCCGATCTTCTCTGCAGTGCTCAATCTCAATCATCACCTTCCGCCTTCGATGCCCACCATTCGATCCAATCCCAGACTCAATCTTGCTCGTCCGCCTCTGCCTTTCTCTCGTCTCGCCACATGGTGATATTTAAGCCCTTGATCTTATCACCTTATATCTAATACGCTCCGTCCTCTAGTGCCTTTCCCTCGACCGTTGGATCGCGAGATCCAATGACCGAGGAATCATCTTCTTCCTTCGAACGACCTCCTCGCCCACATCGCCCATCTCGCGCACTAGCTTCACCCTTTCCATTTCCCCCACCTTCTCTGCCGTCTTCTCCACTCACGAACTAACCCACGATGGAGCCCGGTCATCCATGATCCTCGCAGGCATCCACTCCCTCAATGATTCCCTCTCGTCCGCTCCACACATCCCTCTCAAGTCACACTCGTCCTCATCGGAACCGCAACCTCCACCCATTAAATACACCATCGCCGCCACCAATAAGCGTGTCCACCTTTACGAGGGGCTAGAGCCTAGCCCCACTCCACCTCCCCGTGACAGGGGGAGGTTAGATCGATGGCGTGATGATGACCTTTGCCTCTGGTGTAGACCCGTAGCTTGTACATCTGCATCGCAATGGCTCCGCCCCACTCGAGCTCGCTGGACCGACCGCCCAGCATGTGCGAAGACCCCGGGCTTCTCCAAGAAGCTCAAGCCCAGGCCTCGCTTCGCCTTCCCTCCAGGTAAGCTTCTCTAATCTTCTTTGTCTTTTCTTTCAATTTCTAAGAATTTATTATGATCTTCCACGCATCTTCGCCCTCCATTGATCATCCCTTGAGATTCACCTTACTTTTACCATTCACGCGATCACTTCCACGCATCTTCCTCTTCCCCCGTAACTGTTTAACCCAAAAAGTCAAGCAGTCGTATTGACTCACAAGGCGAGTCAACAGTCGATGCGGTGACCGCTCGAAAATCCGGATTAAAACAACAATTAACCCACAACAAGTAAATCAAACAATGAAAGTAAATGTGCGGAGTTAAAATTTATTATAACTCTACAACAAAGATGTGTATAGTGCAAGTATGTGTAGAGGTCGAACACAGGGAGCAGACAGGTAGAACGGGGCACAAGTGCTCAAAAATGTGTGTGTTGTGATCAAATGTCTATGATGCTATTTTTTTTGTGGGTTTTTAATTTTATATTTTTTATTTAATTTTTAATTTTATATTTTTGTATTTTGATTTTTAATTTACTGATTTTTATATTTTTCTTTATATATTTTATATTTTTATTTTCTTTTTCAATATTGGAAAATAAAGACAATGTAATAAAAGAGAGAAAGAGATATTTATAAAAATAGATAAAAATATCCAAAAATTAGCAAATAAAGTATTTTTGGTCTTTTTATACTTTTTTACTGTTTTTGTGATTTTGGGGAATTTTTAGAATGTTTTTGGTAATTTTAATTATCAAAATAAAGAAAACAGTGGCAAAAATGCAAGGCTGAAACTTAAAATGGAGAAATAAAATAGCAAACAGTAACAAAAATTCTCCAAATTAATTTTCACTTAAAGATAATCAAACAAAAAAAATTGAGGAAAAGAAAACACTAATTTTGGATTTTTTTTATGAATTTTATAAATTTTTATGAAGGTTTTTAGAGTTTTGCAATTTTTAGGAGTTTGGTTTTGTATTTTTTAATGATTTTTTACTGGGAGTTAAAACTAACTAAAAGACACAATATATATTTTTTTGGGATTTTTCTGGAGTGTTTTTATATTTTGTTGGTATTTTGTAATGCAAACAGTGCTGAAAATAGACGTTTTTGATTTTTAATAAATATTAAAAAGCAATAATTAGGAAAAATAAAAATATAGCGTTACTCTACTATGCAACAGAGACTTAAGTTAATTTTTGTAGATTTTTTAGGGTTTAATAGATGCATGCAATAATTAGAGCAACATAAGGAGACTACACACTGGCCAGGGGTATATTTGCAATTATAGAAGAGTTCGGGGGCCTGTGCGCAAAAATACCAGAACTATATAACTGACATAAAAACTTTCAGGACCAAATACAAAATGGCAAAATTCGCTAGGGTACCCTTGCAAGAATTCTCAGACACACGTGCGTCGCACGCGTGCCTGGCAGGGGCACGGACGCAAATATCGCAAGGTCCTGGGCAAGTTTGCAAAAGGGCCAAGACTTATATACAGCAGATGATAGTTTACGAACTTAAAGAAAACACACACAAACCCTAGGGTCCTCTTCGCAAAATGGCCGCCCACCTCACGCGCACAGGCACGTGAGGCAAAGTGGCCGAGGACCTAAATGTGAAGTCCTTAAACGCCGGGGGTTCAGGGGTTCTTGACCTGCAAAAAGTGGTGAAAAGGCCCAGGGCAAATTGCCTGGGCCTCGCGGAGGCGTGGGGATGTGTGCAACGAGGTGGCGGCGAAGGGCCGGAGGTGCGCTCCGGCCAAAGTGGGTGATCGAGCGAATCAGATGATGGAGCTTCGATTTTTTTGGGGGATATTGATCCTAAGGCTAACAGGAATTGAATGCAAGAAAGAAATGAGTGGGGCGAGCCCTCGATGGCCGGAACCAGAGGGAAGAAAGGTACCTCGACGCCGGCTGTTGGCGGAGGTGGTGGAGGCTCCCTCGACTTCGAACGCCTTGGCTGAGGAGCTGGCGATGGAGCTGTCACCTCCAAGGAGCTCAGGAGCACGAAGGTGGCGCTGAAGGGTGGACCAAGGGGACTCAAAAATCAAAAGGAAAGAAGGGGGTCGGTTTTAAGTGGTTTGACCTGAGCTGCAGGGGTCCAAAGATCAAGGAATATCTTGCAAATCTTGGGTCCGACGACCAAGATTAAAGCTCGGGCGAGTTAGGTAGATGGTTGGTGGACAATGTTGCAGAAGGATGCAACACGAAAAGATGAAAGAATTGGCCTGGAAAAAGCCAAAAAGATGGCTCAAAAACCAAGCCTGACACGGGCTACAGGGGTAGGGCGACCAGTTGACTGGGGTCAACTGTTGACGCCTCCTGGTTGGTCCACGTGGACCAACCAGGAAAAACCCTGAGTTATTATTTTGTTAATTCATTTAAAATACTAAATGGCCGAATTAATTAAAAGTTAAAAAATAAAAAATGCTTAAAATTTTATGTAGTATTTTATTTTGATTTTTAATTATTTTTAGGAGATTTATTTTTACAAGTTACCTTTTTAACCCTATATAGGTATAATACCTATGTATTTTAGTATTTTATTTTTATTTGGTGTATTTTAATTTCTTTAATTTTGTTTATAATTTTATAAAGTTATAAAATACTTTTATATACATGAATATATTTTTATTTCATTTTATTGATGTATTTTGTATATTTAATAAAATCTAAGAGTATTTTATACAGGTATAGGTATATGCAGTATACCTATGTAGTCTTTATACAAGTATTTTTTTTATTTCTATTTTTTCTTTGCATTTTATTTCAATTTTAATGCACATATATATTATAAGTAATATTTACAAAATTATAAAAATATAAAAATGAATAAATAATGAATAAAGAATAAATTGAATATTTTAATCAGTATAGCTATACAATAGGGGTCCAAAACTCAACTTTCAAACCGTAGCTCCGCCAAATGCGAAACCACCGCCATTGGATAGATTATTTTATTCTATATACAATTAAAGGTGAGTACACTGCATTTGGAGTTGTCAGTTGTGAGATACGGGTCTGGGAAGTTGGGATTTTGGATTCTTATTCAGACCATAACTTTTCATCTGTACATTATTTTTCTGTGAAATCAATTTTGTATTTTTCTTTATTAAATTATCTACAACTTTCATGTACAAAGTTTCTTTATTTGATGTATAAAAAGTGGAACCAAAAATAGGTCCCAAAATGAATAAAGAATGAATGGAATGTATAGGTATTTTATCTGTGTTTCTGACCTTATCTCCCCCTACTTTATTCCTTGTCGACCTATTCATCAAGATGCCTAGGTCTCGGGGGTTTTGGGTCATAAAATATTTACAATATTTTATTCTTTTTCTTTTCTTTATTTATTCTATAATTTTGGCCTTAATTACAATAATTTATACACTGTTTGGATGCACATGCATGAATGCTAAGATGCTCTATTTAAGGGTATTTTCAGGCATTTGCTAGGGTTTTTGGTGCCAAAATGATAGAATAAAGATGATGAAATGTGGATTCATCAGTAACCTCAGACTGCTCCGCCTCCTTCTTCTTCGACTCATCGGAGAAGACAGCTGGGGCCTATCACGTTCTCCGCTCGTTTGGCCCCTCATCTTGCTCACATTCATCGGCATGCGATGCTTCGACCATCAACTAACCGTGCAGGTACCTAATGGGTCATTGGCTGGAGCGTCGCCGGAGCTCACTTCTTGAGCTTCGTATCCGACATTGGTAGACCATCAGCACCTTCAAGGTGGTCCAGCAGCCTCCTCAGGCTACACCTTAGAACAACGTAACTTCCAGCACGCTCATTCAACGGTCGTGATCGACGTCACTGGAGCCCTTATCGTGATGCCAGCACCGCGATGGAGGAAGAAGCCCAGGTGTACAGGTACTGTTGGATGGTACCTCCTCGGTGCTCATCCAACGGTCCATCTTCAGTCACGTCATGTTCCTCGTGCAGTTCCATCCACCGTATGATCTTCATGATCGTGTGGTCCACGGGAGGCTACGTCGTCACCTCCGAGCTTCCATTTCGGGCCTCCAGGCTCGGGGCACCCGAGCCAAACCCGAGCTTCTCCAGTCGACGCGTAGCCCGTGCCTTGGTCTGAGCCTCCCCGAGCCTTCGCATCTACCTGAGCCTGGCCTCACGTGTCCCAGTCACATAAAGGCTGGGAAATTTGCAGGGATTCCCTGCTGGCTTCTCTATATTGCAAATAGGTCCTGCCAGCATGTGATAACCATGCGTGCCTAGGTAAATTGCATCCAAGCCCTTGCAGGTTTTAATAATTGCAATTATACCCCTGCATGTGTGGGTAATTTACAAGGAAGACTTCGTAGCTTTTGTTAATTACTTTTAGGTCCTTCCAGGGACTTGCTTGATATTTTATTTTCATGTTTTCTTATGTTTATGCCCCTGGTTATTTTTTTCAATATCTTGGGCATCCGAGCTCCAATTCAGTTTATTTCAGTTGCATTTCGAAGCTTGTTTCGTTATCTTTTTTATGGCATAAATTATTTTTAATTTGATACTTCAAAGTTTGATGATTAATTTTAATAATCCATTATATAATGATTTGTATGCCTTGAATTAATATTTCAATGGACCTTGCTTCGTCATTTGATTCTAAAGTTGACATGAATTTCTTGCTCATTTATTTTATCTGATTAGGGCATAATTCCATACTTGCATGTATCATCATTTGCATATGCTTGCATGTTAAAAAAACAAATAAAAAATGTTTGTTACATGTTTCTTTATGTATCGTGTCTTCATGCGCATTTTGACCAATGAATTTCTACCTCAACACTTAATTAGGTAATAAGAGTCTAGATAATTACTTAAGAGGTTCGTGTCCCTGAGATCGACCTTGGGCTTGCTGAAGTAGAAAAAAAATTGCCGCTTGCTATTAATTGAGAAATTAATTAAAGTGGTTTTGATTAAATCTAACTTTGCCCGACTGCAATGAATGACCACATTTTATTTTAATCATTAATTCGTTTAAATTAAGAGGGTGAAAATATGGTTTTTCAACAATAAAATATGAAATACAAATGCTAGAGATAGATGCGCGTACCTGACTCCATCACTCTACATGCAATATGATCCGCGCATAATAATAAAACTAAACTATAAGCAAATGTAAGTGAAAACCGTCCTAAGCAGTAACTTCTATTCGAGAAGAATCAAGTTATTATTTGCCTAAGACCAAATGATCTATATGAACATATATTCTTTTAGGATTTGGACCTAATAACTACATGGCTCAACCAAATAAAACCTAAGACTAGGGGCTTCACTCACAAAAAACAAAATAAAATAAAGTCAGAAAACTAAAATCCACGAGTAACACATAAAAATAAAAGCGATAAAAATAGCGAGAAAACAACAGTGAGGCCCCCCAAGTGTACCGACACTTGGCGAAACAGACCCCGAATAAGGTATATAATGTCTTTTTTACACGAGTTTGAATAAAGAAATAAATGTTAAAATCTATCCAAGCTATCTAAGCTCCAAATGATTAGTCTCTAATGTTAAGCTATCTAAGCTATCAATGTTACAATCAAGAATAACAGGTCAAAAGAAAAACGTAAGTACCCTTGTTGTGCCTCCCCATCAATAATGCCATTCTGTTGTTAGAGATTTTTAGGTTTTTAATTACATAAAAAAATGTGCGATGTTGTTGCAACCCAAAGAATCCCTCAAAAAAATTATTTTTTTCTTCTCAAGCCAATAATTACATAAAATATAGCAAGAGAAATTTTGCTATTTAATCAACATGTATAGCAATGGGATCGAACTCAATGAGGCTACAATTCTCGAGGGTTATTTAAATAATTGAAAAAAATAATTAAAAGAAAGAAGGAGAACTCAATGTACACTATGCTTGGTTTTTGTAGGATTTTTATCTTTTTAATTTTTTATGTTTTTATTTCTATTTTTTATTTTCTGATTTTTAATATTATTGGTTTTTAGTTTTATAAATTTTTAATTTTCGAAACAATTAATTTTTTTCAAAACAAATTTATACATGAAAGAAATACATTTTTTCAAATATGTTAGAAATGATAAAAATACCTAAATAAAATCTTTTTGTGCATTGATAAATTTTTTTACTATTTTTGTGTTTTTTCAGAGATTTTTATATTTTTTTAGAATTTTAAATTGAATAAAAACATGGAATAAAGCAAACAGTGAACACACATGATTATTTTGCATATTAAAAAATCTAATAAATGCGAAAATTAAGAAAACTATTTTTTCCTTAAACTACATGAAATTATGTACAAACAAGAAGTGAAATCACAATTTTTGGAATTTTCTGTAATTTTTTATGATTTTTATAAGATTTTGAGTATTTTGCATTTTTTATGTTTTGAAGACAATTAATGCATGAAATTTGCACAGAAATTAAAACACACGAAAAGGAAGCTTATCTATTTTTTAGAATTTTTAATGTAATATTTGAATTTTTATGAATTTTCAAATTAAAAACATTAAAGAATTTGATATTTTTGATTTTTTTAAATAACAAATAAAAATAAATTGCAATGAAATTTTTATACAATGAAGATGAACACAACATGAATATGACATGTATTTTCCAGAATTCATTGAGCAATAAAAATATTTATTTCAATAAGAAGAACATGCAAAATAATTGTATGGATAATAGGGATTGAAACATAAATATTTAAAGTTTTTGCATAAAAATATAGCAGAAAATAAAATAGGGGGAATGCAATTAACCCATTTTTTAAAATTAGTTAGGGCTTCGAAGGGCGCTTTGTTCTTATTCCATGCAAGGGCCCAAGGGCATCACCTCTCTTCCTCGTTCAGCACAAGCGGTCGTGGGGGTTGGCGCCGATGGGTGATCGGTTGAGGGTTGCGGTGGATGGGTGGCAAAAGCAGGCGACCAGTGATGCTAGGGTGAAATGGTGGTGCGACTGGTAGTAGATCCAGAAGGGCGCAGCGGGAGTGGTGGCGACACATGCCCCTGATGGAGGATTCCTTCGTACGGGTCTGGTCGGGCTCTACGCAGCCTGAGGTATGCGCAAGGCGGCAGGTTGCACGCGACGGGAGCTCCGTAGTGGTGGCTCGCTTGGCGGAGGTGGAAGTCTACAGCTGGGCGGTTAGTAATGGGTGAGTGCAGAGGGAGGGGTCGCCTGCGGGTGGTGGACACGTGCGGCTGAGGAGGGTGGAGACCTGGGTGGTGCGTATGCGGGTGGCGCGGCTTGCAGCAGGTCGATGGAGCGAGTGAACGACGGAGATGCTGCCGCTCTGTAGGAAGGCTACTACAGGCGGTTGCTACATTTTTTCCTTTTTTATTTTTTTATTTTTTTGAACAACAAATGAAATCAATCCTTTTTTTAAAAAAAATCTTGTTTCTTGCATTAAAACAAATACGAATATCGACCCGGGACGATGGCTCGGTCCAATGATTGTTGACAGAAAATGTGAATGGAAAAGCGGATTTGACGAGGTGGAAGATAGATACGGGTCTCCGGTCACCGTGTGTGACCGGAGTTGCATGTTTGCGTGAGGTAGAAGGTGAACGTGGAGAGATCGAGAAAATGATTATGAAATCGAAATCGAGGGCGGACCGAATCATGGTGATGGATTCTAAGAGCTAGAATTAAAAAATGACAACGAAATTAAAGCGCAGAAATTAAACTACGATTAACCTAGATTAAAAACAAGAAAAAAATGGATCTCACCGAATGGGAGTAGAGAATGTCGTGATGGCCTCGATGAAGACCGAATCGCTGTCACCGGACGGCTCATAAGCTGGGCACCTCTCTATGATAATATGGCTCTTGGAGAATAGGCTCCTCTCACCAAAGATTGATCAAGTGAGAATGAGGGAGGTGGAGCTAATTAAATAGAAAATAAAGCGAATTTGAAATTCAAATTTTAAATGGAGAGAAAAATAAAGAAGGGAGTTATTGGTGGAATTAAATACATTAAATAAATTAATTAAATAAATTAAAAAAATGAAATTCAAAAGTAAATAAAATAATAAAATATCTAATTGGTAAAAATTAATTAACCACATTTTATTTAAGGTATACAATCAAATCTTATATACATGGTAGGTTTTCAAATCAAATAAATAAATCAATTTACCAAATTTTCGTAATTATTTTAATTTAATAAGTGATGTTAGATATTAATTTTTTGGTGGTTTTTATATAAGGAGGTTAATTTTATGCATATCATATATACATAATGTACATTATACACTTGTATAAATAAGAACATATTTTAATTTTTTTTAATTTTTATTTACTTTAAATTACAATGAATAATATTTACAGTTATTAAAATGTAATATATACAAAAATAAAATAATAAAGACAATAAACAAATGATCAAATTGCAAAAACCACCCAGAAAATCGTCTTTTCAACTGTAACTCAAAAAATTATGAAACATATATAGTGGATTTTGGTGTAATGTGTATATTCCTCAAACTTATTTGAAAACAATTTTACACACAATTTTTGAAAACTATAGTCCAAAATAGTTTTTACAAACATTTTACACACATTTGAAAATCATTTTGCAAAGGCTTTCAAAACAGTATATATAGGTTTTTCAAATCATTTTTGCAACCATCTTCCAAACCTTTTGCAAATCATTTTTCAAACATTTTATTTCACACAAAGAAAAGAAGTTTTACAATCCACACATTTTTACACAGGTTGAAAACATGTAACAAAATATTTTCAAAATAGTTTTCAATAGATGTTCACAAAAATTTTCAAACCATTTTTCAAACATTTTGTAAAAAACATTTTCACATGATTTATTAATCAGTAAATACAAAAAGAATTTGAGGAATAACCACATCTTTTTATTAAGAATTTTTAATGAATTTTAAAGAATTTTTAGCCATATTTATTAAGAAAATACGAAGTACGAGTTATGGCTAAAGTATATACGCAGTATATACGACCCCCCTATACTTAGCTTGAGCTATGTCCTCATAGATCGGAGAGAAAAGAGAAGACATAACTCGTACTAAGTATAGACAAGTCTAAATAATAAAGAATAAATGAATGAATCAATGAATCAACGAATGAGAAGTTGACCGTCCCCCCTATACTTAGGATCAAATAATCCTAAGTAGAGCAGACTGTACACAACGCAGGGAGGGTCAAGGGTGGGAATGAACAGATCGTACTCAGATTGTCTCCCCCTATACTTAGGGTAAAATATCCTAAGTATAGACAAGAAGAGGAGACAATGGAGAGGATTGATAGGAATAGAAAGACTCGGGGTGCACACCCCCCTATACTTAGGACAAAGTACGTCCTAAGTATGGAAAACTGTTTACAAGGGCGGCACCTTTTTGATAGATACAGAAGATAGAAAAGGAAAAGAAGAAAAGAAGAAAATAAGAAAATAAATCAACGGACAACAGAGTGATATGAACAGATGGATCTGTACAGCGGAAGATAGAATTGATCACCATGTATGAGATGTAGATGATGAGAATCAAAGGACACATCTCATACCAGAAGAATGGGGGCAACGTCAATGGTCGGCGGATCATGATCAAGATATAGTTTCAAGCGTTGACCATTGACGCGGAAGGTAGAGGAAGATGACGGTTCAGATATGTCGATGCTGCCATTGTCATGTACCTTCCTGACCACATACGGTCCTTTCCACTTGCTCTGCAATTTCCCTGGGAATAATTTCAGCCTGGAATCAAACAACCATACTCTCTGATCTGGTTCAAACTGTTTATGGCTGATATGCGAATCGTGCCATGTCTTTACTTTCTCTTTGTACTGTAAGCTGTTCGAAAAGGCTGTATCCCTAAGTTCCTCCAGGGCTGCTAATTCTGCTCTTCTTTGTTCTCCTATACTCTCGGGATCTAGAAGCAACTCAGTAATTGCCTAAAAAGATTTATGCTTGATCTCCACTGGCAAATGGCACGGCTTGCCATAGACGAGACGAAAGGGAGATGTCCCCAATGGATTCTTGAAAGATGTTCGATAAGCCCACAAGACCGAGTCCAAAAGCTGTGACCAATCCTTTCGGTCTGGGCGGACAACTTTCTGCAAGATAGTCTTTATCTCCCTATTCGATACTTCGGCAAGACCATTAGTCTGAGGGTGATAAGGAGTGGCAACCCGATGGTCAATGCCGAACTCGTCTGCAAGGGCCCTGACTTTGTCATTGATGAAGTGAGACCCCCCGTCTGAAATCAAGACTCTAGGTACCCCGAACCGTGAAATGATATTTCTCCTCAAAAATTTGCATACGGTTTTAGCATCTGCGGCTCGGGCGGGGATGGCCTCAACCCATCGGCTGACATAATCCACAGCGAGCAAAATATGCTCGAATCCCTGACTCTTAGGAAATGGGCCCATGAAATCAATCCCCCATGCATCAAAAACCTCACAGAAGTGAATGGGTTGCATGGGCATTATGTCTCTCTGTCCGCAGGTTCCCATTTTCTGACAGTCAGTACATCTCTTCACGAACTCATCAGAATCCTTGAAGAGAGTAGGCCACCATAAGCCGGATTGAAGCACCTTCTGTGCTGTCCTTTTTCCAGAATGATGTCCTCCTGCCTCAAGCTTGTGGCAGTATGTGAGGACGCTATGCTGCTCTTCTTGAGGAATGCACCTCCTCCAGATACTATCCCCTCCTTCATGATAAAGGACGGGATCCTCCCAATGGTAAAACTTGGCCTTAGCTAGGAAGGTCTTAAGTTTCTGCCTGGGCCAACCCTGAGGGACTGTCTTGGCAACAAGATAGTTTACAAAGTCAGCATACCATGGGAGTGAGGTGACAGCCAAGATCGCCTCATCCGGAAATGTCTCTGCGATAGGTGCGCTGGGCTCAGATTCCTCAAGATTCTCTAATCTGGAGAGATGATCCGCCACCACATTCTTGACTCCAGGCTTATCCTTAATTTCAATGTCAAATTCCTGGAGTAGAAGGATCCATCTGGTGAGACGTGCTTTGGCATCCTTCTTAGCCATTAAGTACCGGATGGCGGTATGATCTGTGTAAATGGTCACTCTAGATCCGAGAATATATGATCTATACTTATCAAGAGCAAAGACTACAGCCAGCATCTCTTTCTCAGTCACTGTGTAATTCCGCTGCGCGGCATCCAAAGTCCGGCTGGCGTAGTGAATGGCAAACGGTAAACCATCCCTCCTCTGTCCAAGCACAGCCCCAACGGCAGAATCTGAAGCATCCGTCATGATCTCGAATGGGAGAGACCAATCGGGTGGCTGAAGGACAGGAGCTGAAACAACCATGTTTTTGAGAGTCTCAAAAGATTCAAGACACTTATCATTAACAATAAACTCGGTATCTTTGGTTAGCAAGTCAGTGAGCGGTCGGGCAATTCGACTGAAATCCTGAATGAACCGTCGGTAGAAACCGACATGCCCCAGAAAAGACCGTAACTGACGCAAGTTGGACGACGGATTGAGTTTTCTGATGATGTCCACCTTAGCCGGATCGACCTCCATGCCCCTGTTGGAGACGATATGACCAAGGACCGTCCCCTGAGTCATCATGAAATGACTCTTCTCCCAGGATAAAACAAGGTTAACCTCAATGCAGCGCTTGAGCACGCGGTCTAGGCAGTCAAGACAAGCGTCGAACCCGTCGCCATAGACCGAGAAGTCATCCATGAAGACCTCTAAACAGTCACCCACCATGTCCGAGAAGATGGACAACATGCACCTTTGGAATGTCGCCGGAGCGTTACATAGACCAAAGGGCATCCGTCTGAAAGCATAAGTCCCAAACGGACAGGTGAATGTCGTTTTCTCCTGGTCTTCGGGCGCAATGGCCACTTGATTGTATCCAGAGTACCCATCAAGAAAACAATAATGACTCTTCCCAGCTAACCGCTCGATAATCTGATCAATGAAGGGTAGCGGGAAGTGATCCTTCTTGGTGGCCTCATTCAATCGTCTGTAGTCCACACAGACCCTCCAAGAAGTCGGTACTCTGGTCGCGATCTCCTCTCCAGACTCATTGACAACTGTAGTGATGCCCGTTTTCTTGGGTACCACATGGAGTGGACTAACCCATTTAGAGTCGGAGATGGGGTAAATGAAATCGGCGCTCCACCACTTGGAAATTTCTTTCATGACGACGTCCCGAAGATTCGGATTCAGCCGTCGTTGAAACTCACGCGACGGCTTAGCGTTATCCTCAAGATAAATGTGGTGAGAGCAAAGATTTGGGCTCAGCCCCTGGAGATCAGCTATGCTCCAACCGATTGCCTTGCGGTTTCTTTCAAGAACCTCCATCAGACGAGATTCTTGCTCTCCAGTCAAATCTGCTGAGATAATGACTGGGTGCATTTCTGGCTCTCCAGCAAGGAATCTGTACTTCATTGACTGCGGCAGAGGTTTCCGTTCCGGGCAACTGGGAGGTCGCAGATCTGGCTTCTGATATGTCTGTGTAAATGCTACCAGGTCTGCATGGGATAACTCTCGCTCTGCATGAATTGCTGACGAAGGGCGGCCTTCTGAATCAACTATAAACTGTACTGGCTCGCACTCTGTCATGGTTGTTGGCTCAGTAGGAATCAGATAAGGTAAATAATCATCAAAGTCATCCCAGTCAATGTCTGAATCCGAGGGATCGGAAGAAGATGAGCAAGATTGAAATTCCTCAGCACCACTCATCACAACACTGTCAGCCTCAGAGATATCCTCATCCAGGGATGTGCTCTCCCGGCTCTCGACTGCCATGAGCTTGAGATACATAGAATCTGTAGGCAAGGCGAGGGTCGGTGCTACGGGATCTTTCCAGTTGGATTCGTCATCAGTCATCTCAAAATCACAAACCTGGTGGATGTCTAGCTCTTCCTCTGTCATCTGCGCTGCTTCGCTGGATTGCTCAGAGCACTCTAACTCTCTAGCTCTGATTTCTTCGATCGTCTCTATTTGTATGGTTTCACCCTCTATGCGAAAGCATACCTTCCCACTATCATGATCGGTCACCGCCTTGGCTGTGGCCAAGAATGGACGTCCGAGAATGATGGGGGCATCAGTTACCGACTCAGGGATCTCCATGTCCAGCACAACGAAGTCCACGGGGAATTTCAGGCCCTGAATGGTAACGACCACGTATTTCAATAACCCCTTCGGCCTCTTAATCGACCTATCAGCAAACTGAAGGACCGTTCTGCTTCGAAGAAGAGGGCCAAACTCGAACTGCTTGAGTAAGGCTGCCGGAAGGAGGTTAATTGAAGAGCCGCTGTCTAATAGAGTACGATCAAACTGCTGCTCCTGAATCTCGCATCTGACATAGGGAGCTCCTGCGTCTGGTCGCTTGGCTGGCAGCTTGTTTTGGATGATGCAACATGTGTCATGAGTGAGCATATGGATTTGATCTCTGTGCCTCTTCTTCCTTCGAACAGTAGTTGTCTCTTTCAAGTTCTTTTTGAAGAAGGGGATATGCTCAAATGCTTCCCGTAGAGTCAGCTGAATGCGAAATCTGTCAATCATTTCGTTGCCGAACTCTACCTGCTGATTCTTTTTTGGATTTTCGTTTTTATTCCCCTTCGCTCGGCGGAGTGCCTCAGGGAAGGGGATGGTAGGGGCCTCCTCAGATGGAGGACTAGGAATTGGTCCCTGTGCCTGTGAAGATGGAGAATCCATACAATAATCATCATTCACCACATATGGATCCGCAATTTGGACAGAAACCTTTCCTTTATTCATATTTTTGTTTTTGTTTTTGTTCCCACAGTCTCTAGATACAAAATGTGGCAACATCACAGATGGCTCAACAAAAGTAGATGTGGTGGCCTCAGCACCACCACTAGCACCGGTCTTTGCGGCATCAGCACCGCGCTCTGGTTCAGCATCCAAAATGGTGGCATCAGCACCACTGTCTGCATCTGGTATCACAACGGCATCAGTACCGTCGTCCTGGACTCCATCATTGGTGGCATCAGCACCACCGTCTTCAACATCATCATTAGCGGCATCAACACCGCTCCTCTGCTCCTCTGGCGCTCCTGGTTCAGCATCTGGTCGTAGCTCAGAAGAGGCGCCGCCGGCTGGCATCCTACCGCTCCTAGTAGTCACAAAATCAGCATCATTCAAAGAATAAGACATATCATTCAAATTGTCACTAGGAGAGGTATCCTCTATGAACTCTACCTGCTCAGATTTTCTTTTTAGATTATTAGGGTTAGGTTCGATCTGAGCGGGTATGGCGGCTTTGCCTTTGATGATATCCCGCATCTCCTGCCGGAATTCATCCATTTCTTGCCTGAAGGATGCTCGCTGTTCAGATAGCAAGCGGGCAAGATCATCGAGGGCTGGGTTCTCATAGGCTGGACCCTGAGAACCGGATGTCTGTCCCTGCTGGAAATGGGGTTGCTGCTGCTGGTGTTGCTGCTGATACTGGGGGGAAGGCTGGTGATAAGACTGCTGAGGCGGATGTCGCTGCCTCCACTGCTGTCCCTGATAGGAGGGACGAGGACCACTCTGGTGTTGTTGCTGATGGGCATACTGGGGCTGTTGGTTATGCTGTTGTGTCGGCTGGCTGTTCTGCTGTCCTTGGGCAGGAGGAGGCTGCTGGGATGAGGATCCACCATTGCCCCAACGGAATCCGGGGTGATCCCTGCGAATTGCTGGTTGAGGGTATCGGTCATACCAAATCCCATTGACTTCCATCAATGGTTCCTGCTCAAAGGAGGGTGGAGGAAGAACTGCCAATGGCTGCTCCGGCTGATAGACCACCATCTGAGTCTTCTGAGATGGCGGTTGCTCTGGATGGTACTGCAGCAATGGAACCGGCTCCGCCTGGATATGGTTCACCTGGCGGTATGAGGTGGAGGCCTGGTTGGGATTGCTGCTGCTGGAAGCAACCTGTGACCTGGGAGGCTGTTGGGAATGGGCTTGTGCCTCCTGAATACATAGAATCTGAGTCTTCAGGTCACTCATGGTTTTGGTGAGAAGGTCCATCTGGGCTAGACCTTGGTTCTGCTTCTTTTCGAGGATCTCCATGCGGTCCAACTTTTCGCTAATGATGCCCATGTCGGCTGCTGCAGATTCGGCTTGGGCTGCGGCTACCGACATTGTGCTGGGACCGGCATCGATGCGGGCGATCCTCTGAAATGATCCCGCTCCTTGCGGGGGCTTCTGCTGAGTGTAGACTCTGGCCTGGGTCATTGATGAATCTGTGATTCATCACATCAAAAGTCAAAAATAGAGCCTTGTTCCCGAGAAAATAGAGGCATATTTCCTTTTATCTTGCATAAATAACACTCATGCATGCATCCATAATTCATGCATTTTAGCAGCTCATCTGCATTTAAATAAGAAGCCAAAAATCCCCTGTAAAATACCTCTTCATCAAAATAACTTCTTCTCTATAATATATGTATATATTCCTTAATAATATAGGGAAGATTGCTAAAAATCACCCTTGTAGAATAGCCACAATAGCCGGAGAACCTTTGTACATTAAAACACAAATAAAGCCCTCATACAAACTCCTAATTAGGTCTACTCACTCTTAGAATACTACACATTAAAAGACCTTCAAAATGAGACTAATTTCATTGAAATTGGAGCTTGTATGAGAGACTTGGGTTTTTGGGTCATTCTGTATACTACATATGTATATTTATGTATCCTTGTATTTATGTATCATATTTGACCTCATCTCCGTCTTTGGTCAACATGAAACTTGTAGATCTCATTAAGATCTACAACTTTCATGTTTTGAGTTTTTCCAAATTCGGCTTCCTCTTCTCTCTACACGTGTTTCTTCATCCAACCATTCACAGCAGGCCACGTGGCGCCCTTTGGTTGCGCCACGCGGCCCGCTGTCCATCGCCTCATCCGCCCGTGCCTTCCACCGTTGGATCTCGCTTCAGATCCAACGGCCCAGGCCTTTCCACGTACGTGACCATCTCCCAGCCATCAGATCCGCTTCACCCTTCATCTCCACCGTCCCTTAGCGCCGCGCTCTCAGCTTTCCACGTGGAAGCACCTGCGCCGCTTGATCGCGCCCTCGATCTTCTCATCACAGCCGCCCATCTCCCCACGAGTCTCGACCCTCAGATCTCCCCCGCGCTCCATCTGATCCCTCCATTCGCGCCGTTCCCTCAGCCAGACACGTGGCGCATCCATCCACCACTGGATCATTCTTCTGATCTTCCATCTCAGCCGACGCTTCCACCTCGATCCTCATCCGCTCGATCGGCCCCCCACTGTCCATCACAGCCGTTCGTAACCGCCTGATCCACAGCGCGCCACGTGGCGCTTCCATCCGCCTCTGATCGCTCCTTCCCTGATCAGATCTACACCGTCGCTCCACGCTCTGATCTCCACCGTTGGATCACAAGATCCAACGGTGGAGACCTCGTCTCCTACCTCCAGGCGCCCCTCTCCCCCACGTCCCTTGCCTTGCGGGAGGGGCGCCCCCTTTCCTTTTCTGGACACACGTCGGCCATCTCCTCCGGCCGCTGACCTCCCCACGACATCCCCCACTCGTCCCTCTCCCTCGCCAGCTCCCTCGAGCACCACCATCTCCACCACACTCGCCCCACGACGACCACCAACCTCGCCACTCACCCAGCCAGACCACCTCCTTCTCCTTATAAATACTCAGCCACCGGCACCGTTCACCCCCATCCGCCACTCCAGAGAGTATCCCCAAGCTCCAAGCTACCATTTGGTGACAGCAATTTGGTGAGTTGTTGAGCGAAGACAGGGATCCTACTCCGGCGAGATCCACGGCCGCCACCGCCGTGCTGCAGCCTCCCTCGAGCCGCTGCCCGAGCTCGGGACCCTACCGATCCCTGGAGCGACGACCTGGAGCTCAAAGCTGAGCCCCATTCCCCAGGTAACTCCCTCCATCCGTCCGCCGATCTTCTTCTCCATTTTCTTGAGTTTTCTCCATTTTTATTCGCCGTCACTGACCATCCTCGCGCCTTCCAATCACCTCGACGAGCTTCGCGTCGAAGCTCTGATCCTCGCGGTACCTTCCGCACACTCCGACGACGCATACCACGCTACTCCGACGAACAGCTCTGCCGTTTGGCCGGAGCTCACTCGCCGGACCTTCACACTCCATTTCAGGCCTCGCCGATCACTCCATTCCTCTTCACGGACACCTGCACGCCTCGGCTATACATCTAACCTTTTGCAGGTCTTCAATTCTTCATTGGCCGGAGCCTCACCGAAGGTCTCTTCGAGCATCTTCTCCAGCGAGCTCCAGCGAGCCTCAGCAGCCCGTGAGCCCATAGGAAGCTTCGCAGCACGCCCCCGCTTCTTCCGAGGCACTTGGGTGCCGACGACGTTCTTCATCGACGCCTGGCGACCGAGGCGGAGCAAGCCCAGCCCCACCGGAGCTCCTCCTTCTCCTCCGCAGGTGGCGGAGGACCCGTCGAGATGAAGAAGCAGCATCCGTTCGATCGTCCGATCGAACGGCCCTCATCCCGCCACGTATTCCATCACCGCGCCTCACCAGCATCGTTGGATCGTTCATGATCTAACGGTGATTAGCCCTCCGCGTCATCGACATTGAGAGAAGCCAGGAGCCGTCGGATCAATGTAGATCTGACGTATCTTGATCGAGCCACGCGTCTTCATCGACATCCCTTGGATCATTCTGATCCGAGGGCCTTCAGGCCGCCACGTCTACGCATCCGAGCCTCGGTATCCAAGCCTAGGCTCGGGCTACCCGAGGCTGCATCGAGCCATCGTCCGAACCTCCAGAGGACCCGAACCTCGCTCCGAGCCTCCGACGCCATCCGAACCTAGGTCGCCCACGTGAGGAGCACGTGCGGCCTGGGTTATTTACACAGACGCCCCTGAAGCTTTCGGAAATTACAAAAAGGTCCCTGTGAAGCAGACCCCACGTGAGGAGCACGTGTCTCGTGGAGAAATTGCATACAAGTCCTGCATATTATCGGTAATTGCATTTTAGTCCCTGTCAGCATATTTATTTATTGAAGTTTCAATTTCCAGTATTGCATTTACACCCTTGTGTTTGCACGTGTCCCTAGAGTGCATTCTTCATCATTTTGAGATTCTAAAAATTGCATGTTGTTGGAAATCTTGTCCTCTATTTGTTAGTACACGTGTCTGGTTTTTGTTGGCTTACTTGAATTATTAATGAATTAATTGGATCATTTGTGACATATTTTGCCCAGTGATGACTTTTGATTTTTAGTTAATTATCTGTGCCTTCAAAAATCACCAAAAATTCACAGTAGCTTAAGGACTTCATTTCTAACACACCATAAAAATTTCATAGGTTTTGCACGCATATCGAGGCCTAAATAAATAGTTTAGTGATTTTCTTGAATTAATTTTAATTAATTCATTTCACAGTAAATTTAAGTCATGTTAATTTTCCTAGGTCCCTTATCACTAGACCCACCTAGGATAATTTTAGTTCTTGGAAAAATTGTGATTTGATCTTTATTAAAAATTAAATACTGAAAATCACTCTGTCTGTTCATTTAATTCACAAAAAATTTATTTTGAGTCGAAAAATTCCAAAAAAATTAGTGTAGGTCATTTTCTTCATAAATAATCATCTGGCCAATTTTCATTATTTTTGGACTTCATTTGATACATCAATTAAATTAAACGCTAAATTGGCTCACCTTGTCTGCATATGTCTGCATAAAAATTAAAAAGACCAAAAAAATTTTTGATCCTCGAACATCAACACTTGAACAATTGCTGTAATTCACCTAAGGAGACAGATGCCTCCCTGAGATCGACCTTGGACTTAACCCAAGTAAAAAAAATTGCCGCTTAAAGTTAACTTCACATTAATCGATAAGTGGTTTTTGATCAACCCCTCGTATCCGAATGCAACGAATCATATCAATTGATTTGGACATTAATCTGACCGAATTAACATAAGGTGCGGGAGCGATATCAAAATGGCGCCGTTGCCGGGGAGGCACGGCTTAGGTTAATTGTAGCATATTTTTGAGTGTTTGATTTCCAATCCCCAGGTAGTCTGACCCCCGGTTTTTCTTGTAATTATTTCTCTTATTTATTTTCTTTTTGCATTATTTTTGTGTCACTCTCTGACCTCCATTTCATTTTTGTGCGAGGACCGCGAGGAGTCGGCGACGCTTCGAGGACTTAGCATTTAAATTGTGTTGAGAGAAAGAGAGGCATTGTACTTTTTATTTTTCCTTTGCATTATTTCCAGCGGTTCCCGTTTGGGATCTCGCGCGTGTAAATATAGTGGAAACCGTGTCCCGTGTGCTGTGTGGGTGATTGGTAATTTAGCTTGCACTAGCGACTCCTCGAGCCACTCTAGGACTTGTTTGTGCTCGTAATCAATAGGACCACACAACACACTTAAAAGACGCACCTAGAACGCAGGACTTAGTCAAAATTAAACCATTCTTCACGCTAATAGAACTGCCTGTCTAGGAGCGGCTTTCATCGCCTGCATTTGCATGTAGAATAAAGTTTTCAATTCTGTATTGCATCCTGCATCAACAAGCGAAGGGATCACTGTAAGTACTCTCTACTTAGCATACGCATCATTGACTTCAACTTGCATCGGCTTTTCTCGATTTCCCCCTCTGATTTTCTCACTTAAATTAAAAAGGAAATTGGGACTGTCCGATAGGCGTGCTTTGTGGTGGATAAATTAAAGTGATAACTTAACTTAAAATCGGGACTGCTAACAGTATTGACCAAAAAAAAGGAATAAAAGCTGAAAATTGTTTGCGGGAGACTAATCCCCGACCTTGTTTTCAGGCTGAGTGAGGGTACCTGAGTGTGTGTGAACACCCTAAGGTAGAGCCCAAATCCCCGTCTTCCATATCACGCTCTAACTGATCCTAGCAAATATCACGAGCCGGATATTTTCAGATTCTTTGACTAGTACCAAGTAGCCTCCGCCTGTCTCAGGTAGATAGGGGCGAAATTGCGGTACTTCACGACAAGCTGCCAGTAACCCCCCGGGGTGAAGTTCCGGCCTTGTCAGCCTCCGCCTGCTTGCAGGTAGATAGGGGTGTGGTCACTGAATCCATCGGCTTGGGATAGGAGCGAAGAAAGGAAGGAGCTGCGGTATCTTAGACGACAGGATAAACAGGGAAGACGCATCCGGCTCTGAGCCGACTTCCCTCTAGGCCGCGTAATCCTTGCTATTTTTGCTTGAATTTCACACTTAAAAACTACAAGATAAATTGGACTCAACTTTGAGTCCTTCACTGTGTTGAGTGTGAAAACCAGGGTCTTGGATTGTTCTTTTTGCTTGCTTCAGGTAGGAGTAAAATCCTATCTTCTTCTCGCTTATCAAGATGAGTGAATGGGGAGATCTCGACGCACTATTCACTGATCTCTCTATGAGTCCCCCAAGTAACTCGTCTTTCGCGGTCCGAGCGCACCTTGGACCACCCAGGACTCATGACCCTCTTGAGTCCTGGTTCCCTCATGCTCAGGGTGGTTACTCTCAAACCAACCCTTTTATCTCCTCTGAGATTACCGAGGAAGACCTTTGCCTCGGTAATCCCTTCCTTGATTCACCCTCTAACACCGACCTTATTTTCCATTCCCCAGAACTAGAGGAAGAAATGCCGCCAAGGATGCCGCCCGATGAGGACCAGATGAGACAGATTCTTAGACGCCTTGCTGAAGCCGAACAGAAAAATGCTGATCTCACTGCATGAATGGGGCAGATAATAGTAGCTGAAGGGATCGACCGACCAATGGTCGATACCTACAACCCGGCGGAGAACGAGATCCAAAATTGGCTAGCACCTGCAGTTCCCGACCAGGCATTCGAGCTGAAGCCCCATTTCCTAAGCCTGCTGCCGAAGTTTAACGGAAACCTCAGCGAAGAGCCTTACACTTTCCTCCGTGACTTCGAACTAGTCTGCAACAATCTTAGCCATCCCAATGTTGGCCAAGATTATATCCGGCTGAAGGCCACCCCGTTTGCCTTAGGAGATAAGGCTGCACATTGGCTAAAAAACCTAGGGGTGGTATGTACTACCTGGATGCAGTTCAAGGACCTCTTCTTGAAGAAGTTCTACCCACTCAGTAGAACCAATCAGATGCGAACAAAGATTGCCAGCTTCGCCCAAGGACCCTGCGAACCGTTCCATGAGGCTTGGGACAGGTTCAATGACTTAGTACAGAAATGCCCATGCCATGGCATTTCTAAGGCAATCTTAGTCCAGACCTTGTTCTGCGGTCTAACCCCAGAGATGCAGGGGTTAGTCAGTGCCGCCTGTGGAGGAAGCTATCTGAACAAGAACGAGCACGCCGTGTGGAAAATCCTAGAGCAGATGGCAGAAACCGGCAGGTCACAGGCCACAAGGGCCTATCAGTTGTCTCCATCGATTCTATCCAATGAGACAACTAGAAGGACTGTTGCAGATCTGACTGAGGACCTCATCCCCAGCATGGGGATGATTGCAGACAAGCTTACCATGGTCGAGCAGATCCACAAGAGAGTCGCGGAGATGGAGTCTCTTTCGAGCCTTCCCAAGAAGGTGGAGGAACTCTCTGAAAAGGTAGCCAAGATTAAGCTACCTACCCCTTCTGCACCACCTGTACCTGTACATCGAGTCCATCTTGTACAGGAACAGGCACCGGGGTCTCAGAGCAGCTGGGATCAGACCTATACCCAGCCGAACCATCATGCACCCCCACCAGGGGAAACTGAATACGAGGAGCCTCCGCCCGTTTACGAGATCAACGGGCTCTGGTATAGCCGTGACCCGCTAGTCCGGCAAATCGAGATGGGGAAGGATCAGGCACATCGCCCAACCCCAGTCTACCAGGAGACCAGGCCCGTCACAATCCCGCGATACCAGTCCAGGCCAGAACAGGGGTACCAGCCGCAGCAGCGCACCTACCAGCAGGGGCCAGCACCGCCCCATCAGCAGCAGTATCGGCACGGCCAGCAGGGCCAGCTCAGGACAGCATCCACTCAGCAACCAGCCCAGCCCACCGAATTGGAGTCCCTCACCTTGGCGATCCAGACCCTGTCTGATAGGGTCCAGCAGATGCAACATGACTACCTGGACATGAGAACCGACATCAATTGGGTCTCTCGTGCTCAGGACCAACAAATGGCGCCTAGGACTCCAATTCCCGCACAGGTTCAGACCAACCCAAACAGCATACAGCAGGGCCAGAATCGACCCCGAGATCAGGTATACTATTCAGATAATTATTTATCTGAACATGAGATCCTTTCGTACGATAATGTTAACCATATGTCCCTCAGGAGCGGAAGGACCGTGACCATACCTGATCGGGCACGGGCGCAAAGAGAAGGAACCTCCGAAACTCTACCTGAGGAGAATTCGGAGGAAGAAGAGGAGGAGCATCACCACCGCCACCGCCAGCAGAAGAAGAGGACATCTGAGTCCTCGAAGCACCAGCCCCGCAGTCATCCAGAGTCTGACGACACCGATGAGCCCGCACCTCCATCTGAGGAGGACCATCCAGAAGAAGCGGAGGAAGCATCACCGGTTTCGCCCAAGCATTTTCCTTTTTGTCAGAGTCTGGGTCAGAGTCTGTATAAAAGTCCGAGTCAGAGTCTTGTTCAGAACTCAGTTCCAGCAGTTAATGAAGATATTTCAGTTCCAGAACCTGAGTTAATAATCCCTTTCCCCCAAGCTCTCAAGGGTGGGAAGAAGAAAGTCAAAAAAATCCAAAAAGATGACCCTGAGATGGCTGAGTTTTGCAATAAACACATCAAAGTCACAATCCCCTTTGACAAGTTCGTGGAAATGACCCCTGCATTCCAAAAATACCTTAAGGTGAGATGCACACCTACTAGGGTTAGCAGGAAGACCAAAAGCCGTGTTGAGAAACACGTTCTATCAGTAGCCACGACTTGTGCAATAAAAAACTGGTTTCCTCGGAAACGAAGAGACATGGGTGCACACTACGTAGTGAGTCATGTTGATGACATCGCGTTTGCACGCACTCTCCTGGACAATGGTTCCTCGATCAACTTGATGCCCACAGCCCTCTATGAGCGGCTCAATCTCGGACCTCTCAGGAAATCTAGAGCTATCCTTCAGTTTGCTGACAAATCTACTAAGAGGTCCCAAGGAGAGTTAAGGAACATTGTGATCAAAGTCGAGGGTCAAGAATACATGGTGGACTTCACTGTCCTCGATATGGAAACCCCTCGTAATTGGAGAGATTCCCAGATCATTCTAGGTAGGCCCTTCCTCAGAACAGCAGGGGCCTTATTCGATTATAAGAATGGGAAAATTCAGTTCCAAACTCCAGGCGGAGATGAGGAACTTGAGATGAAGCAAACAAGATGGCAGAGACCGGACTCCGAATCCAGCACCGAATACTCTTCTCTCGAAACAGACTGGGAGCATGTAGACTTAGTTGGGCCATGGAGACAGAACCCAGCCAGCACCGATATGTCCATCTCCGTTGAAGATAATCCAGTGCATGAGTCAGTCTGCGAGATCGTTAGGAACGAGTACAGCTCTGAGCCTGCATCGCCCTACATCTTCGATGACGTAGAGGCCCAGTTGGGCCTGTCAGTCCTTACATCCTTAGGACAATCGGAATATGAGGATGACGAGTCGGACGAGGCGTTTGCCGATTACATGGAGACCTTTGACGATCCGACTCCAGAGCCGAGCTTGGTGGCAGCCACTACAAAACAGGATCCAACCACTTCCAACACCGAACCAGATCAGATTGAGCCAGACTTCTTAGACGATCATACCATCCCTGAGCTCAAACCTTTACCCACAACTCTGAAGTATGCCTTCCTTGCGGGCCAAGACAAGAAGTTTCCGGTCATTATCAGTTCGCAATTGACCGAGGAGCAAGAATCTCGCTTGCTAGAGATTCTGGAGAAAAACCGCAAGGCAATAGGCTGGAGCATTTCCGATCTCCACGGGATAAATCCCGCTCTGTGTTCGCACCATATTTACTTGGATAATGAAGCCAAACCCTCTCGTGAATTCCAACGCCGGTTGAATCCAAAATTACGAGAGGTTGTGAAGAAAGAGATAGAAAAATGGTGCGATGCGGGTTTTATTTATCCAATCTCCGACTCTAAGTGGGTGGCCCCAATCCATGTTGTCCCCAAGAAGTCGGGAATTCAGACGACCACCAACGAGGACGGAGAAGAGATCGTGACGAGAGTACCCACGTCGTGGCGCGTTTGTGTGGATTACAGACGCCTAAATGCCGCGACGAAGAAGGATCATTTCCCCCTACCGTTCATTGATCAGATCCTAGAAAGATTAGCGAGGAAAGAATTCTTCTGCTTCCTTGATGGGTTCTCGGGCTACAATCAAGTAGCCATAGCTCCTGAGGACCAGGAAAAGACCACGTTCACATGCCCCTTTGGTACCTATGCTTTCAGGCGCATGCCTTTTGAGCTATGCAATGCTCCAGGTACTTTTCAAAGGTGCATGATTGCTGTATTCGCCGAAATGGTCGGCGAATTCCTGGAAGTCTTCATGGATGACTTCTCGGTCCACGGCGACTCTTTTGATTCCTGCCTTAGGAATTTGGACCGAGTCCTCAAAAGATGTTGTGAGGTCAATCTGGTGCTCTCCTGGGAGAAAAGTCACTTCATGGTGACGGAGGGCATAGTGTTGGGGCATGTCATCTCCAAGAGAGGAATGGAGGTTGACCCTGCCAAGGTGGACGTGATCAGACGACTCCAGCCACCAACCAACGTACGGCAGTTGCGGTCGTTCCTCGGGCATGTCGGATTTTATCGAAGGTTTATCAAGGATTTCTCTAAAATTGCCCAACCGCTAACTGAGCTTTTAGGCAAAGACACAGAGTTTATTGTAAATCACAAATGTCTTGAGGCCTTTAAGCTGTTACAAGGAATGATCATGGACGCACCCATCTTACAAGCCCCAGATTGGTCTCTACCTTTTGAGATCATGACGGACGCCTCAGATTATGCTGTTGGGGCTGTATTGGGACAAAGAAGAGATGGCGTTCCGTTTGCAATTCACTACGCAAGCAAAGTGCTTGATTCTGCTCAGCGTAACTATACAGTTACCGAAAAGGAAATGCTTGCGGTAGTGTTTGCCTTGGACAAATTCAGATCTCATTTAATCGGATCCAAGGTAACTGTGTTCACAGACCATACGGCACTACGATACTTGATGGAGAAGAAGGACGCGAAGGCGCGTCTTCTTCGTTGGATTTTACTTATCCAGGAGTTTGATTTGGACATCCGTGATAAACCTGGAAAGAAGAACGTAGTGGCCGATCATCTCTCTCGTCTCGAAAATCTTAATACTTCCGAGGTTTCCCCAATTCGAGACTCCTTCCCTGACGAGTCGATTTTTGTTATCGACTCACTCCCATGGTACGCCAATATCGTGAACTATCTTGTCTCCAAGAAAGTTCCCGAGGATTGGCCCAAGAGCCAAATCGACCGACTAAAGTCGGACGCTAGACACTACCATTGGGAGGATCCGATCCTTTTCTTTGAAGGACCGGATTGTGTCTGGAGGCGTTGTATTCCTCAGGAGGAATACCAGAGTGTCCTTTCTTTATGCCATAGCTTAGAGGCAGGAGGACACCACTCCGGGAAGAGGACCGCATGGAAGGTACTTCAGTGTGGTTTTTACTGGCCGACTCTGTTTCACGATGCCACCGCCTTCGCGAAGTCGTGCCCAGTTTGCCAGAGAATGGGAGGAACCGTTGGTTCCAAGGATGAGATGCCAATGCAGCCGGTCATCATTTGTGATGTCTTTGACGCCTGGGGCATCGATTTCATGGGCCCATTCCCTGTCAACCACGGATTCGAATACATCCTTCTTGCGGTTGACTACCTATCCAGATGGGTGGAGGCTATCCCGACCCGAGCCGCAGACAGCAGGACTGTCTGTAAATTTATCAGAGAGCACATAATCTCTAGGTTCGGGATCCCCAAAATGATGATATCAGATGGGGGTAGCCACTTTGTGAATCGGGAGGTGAAGAAACTCCTGAAGGACTACGGCATCGAACACCGTGTCGCGAGTCCTTACCACCCACAAACTAATGGTATGGCTGAGGTGTCCAATAGGGAGGTGAAAACCATATTGCAAAAGCTTGTCCGCCCGGACAGGAAGGACTGGTCTCAGATCTTGGATCAAGTCCTCTGGGCGTATAGGACGGCTTACAAGACACCTTAGGCACCTCCCCATTCCGAATGGTATTCGGAAAGCCGTGCCATTTGCCCGCAGAGTTAGTGCACAAATCAGAATGGGCAATAAAGAAGGTCAACTGGAACACACACCTGGGCCAGAAACAGAGAGACATGGATCTAAATGAGCTTGCAGAAGTCAGAAACCGAGCATACGACAACAGTGTGGTGTACAAGGACAAAGTGAAGCGTTGGCACGATAGATATATCAGACGAAAGACCTTTGCTCCTGGACAGAAGGTATGGTTGTTCAATGCCAGGCTGAAGACTTTCCAAGGCAAATTAAAGTCTAAGTGGACGGGACCATTCGTTGTCCGAACGGTGCATGATAGTGGTTGTATCGAGATCTCAGATCTCGCAGATGACGCACCGACATTCCTAGTAAATGGACAGCTGTTGAAGCACTTCGTCGAATCCAATGAACAGTTAGTCCATGTAGAGGAGATTGTATTCATACGCGAGACAGATACAGCAGATACATCTCAAGCCGCGTATGAGACCTTGCAGCAATGAACTCCAGCCATCAGCAGCATCTTCAAAAGATTCAGACCGACTCATTTGTATATATCTCATTCTTCCTGTATATCCTATCCTTTACCTCCACGATTCTAGTAACCCATCCCCACATCATCGAACCATTATCTTGAACTACACTTTGGATGACCAAATCCTAAGTATAGGAGGGAGGGGTAACCCGAATCGAGTCACTGTACATTCTCCAAATCACATCGGTTCTCACACTCATTCCGGTCCTATACTTAGGCTGACTAAAGCCTAAGTATAGGGGGAACCGATGCCCGCTTTATACACTCATCTATCCCTCGTCCGCCCCATTACTGATCTTCTTCTACACTTAGGCTGTCAGAGCCTAAGTATAGGGGGGCGAGATGACTTCTATACTTTCTATTCCTCTTTGGCTCTCCTACGCTTAGCACGAGCTATGTCTTTTTCCTCGCTCTTCGTGCTCTGAGGACATAGCACACGCTAAGTATAGGGGGGCGTGTATATATTACATATATACTTTACCCATAGCTCGTACTTTCGCGTATTTTTGTATATATATTTACAATAATTACGGGTGGGTAAAAAAATGAAAAAAAAATTATTTTTAATATAGGCTTCTTATTTACTCTCGCATATCATCTCTGCATAAAAAAAAAATAACAAGAGTCTTGCATTTTCATAGCATGACATCTCATCTCATCTGCATACCTTGCATATGCAAAGTGAAAAGTTAGTGGGTTCTAGACCAAGTTATGAGTAAATATTGAGGATGGACTTGATTTGACCTTAATTCACCTAATTTCAGAGGAACCTTATAGGAACTGGAGTTAAGATTTCTCAGGTCAAGAGACTTAATTCTTTGAGTCCGCATGTCTATATTCACATGTCATCTTAACCAGTCTAAGTAGAATATCTCGTGCATACGCAGGATTCTTATAGATAATGACCTAACTTGGACGAGCACTATGCACGTAGCTCTTCACTGATGAGGTGGTGAGGAGGTAGAATCCTTTAACTTGGAGTAGCACACGGGTGGAAACATCCGTCCTCCTCTAGGGAGGGAAGTGCGTCTCAACCTAGTCTAGTGGTGTTGACATCTAAGGACAGGGTGCTGTGGGTTGCAATAATGCTTCAAAAGAGGGATAGTCTACTGACTCAAGAGGAAAAACTCCTGATGTACATGCTGCTTTCTAAAAAAAAAATTGCAAAAACTCCAAAAAAATCAGACAGGTTCAAGAAAAAAAAATACCTGTCGGAGCCTGTATACTAGTAAAGAAATGCAGCTGGATGACTTGGCTACACTGGTCAGGCATCCCGGGATAGGTAGCTACACTGGCTACCGTCCATTCTCTTCTCTACCCCCTCCTCTTGAGTTGGTCGCACTTGAACTTAGAAGGGAATACCCCGCTCCTCGAGGAAAGAGTTACTATACCGGGTTATTGAGTTACCTTGTTAGAGGAGGCTGGTTCCGAGCCATTTCTGATGTGGAGAGTTGCAAATCACTTACACAGTACAAGTAAGAATCATAGTCATCAGAAATTTGTGTTTGAGGACTTGTTCTGACCTGACTATTGAGGCGTCTTGAATAGAAGACTTGTGGAACTTGAAGTCTGTTAGGTCTTAAGTCCAGGTCCAAATAAGGTTCCGCCACACAATTAATCCAAAGTTTGAGTCAGGCTCCATTTTTCAACTTTTGTTCATGACCTTGGTATGGAACCCAAAATCATTTCACTCTTGCATTTCATTTTAGTTGCTCGGAGACGAGCAAGGTTTAAGTATAGGGGGTTGATGAATCTGTGATTCATCACATCAAAAGTCAAAAATAGAGCCTTGTTCCCGAGAAAATAGAGGCATATTTCCTTTTATCTTGCATAAATAACACTCATGCATGCATCCATAATTCATGCATTTTAGCAGCTCATCTGCATTTAAATAAGAAGCCAAAAATCCCCTGTAAAATACCTCTTCATCAAAATAACTTCTTCTCTATAATATATGTATAAATTCCTTAATAATATAGGGAAGATTGCTAAAAATCACCCTTGTAGAATAGCCACAATAGCCGGAGAACCTTTGTACATTAAAACACAAATAAAGCCCTCATACAAACTCCTAATTAGGTCTACTCACTCTTAGAATACTACACATTAAAAGACCTTCAAAATGAGACTAATTTCATTGAAATTGGAGCTTGTATGAGAGACTTGGGTTTTTGGGTCATTCTGTATACTACATATGTATATTTATGTATCCTTGTATTTATGTATCATATTTGACCTCATCTCTGTCTTTGGTCAACATGAAACTTGTAGATCTCATTAAGATCTACAACTTTCATGTTTTGAGTTTTTCCAAATTCGGCTTCCTCTTCTCTCTACACGTGTTTCTTCATCCAACCATTCACAGCAGGCCACGTGGCGCCCTCTGGTTGCGCCACGCGGCCCGCTGTCCATCGCCTCATCCGCCCGCGCCTTCCACCGTTGGATCTCGCTTCAGATCCAACGGCCCAGGCCTTTCCACGTACGTGACCATCTCCCAGCCATCAGATCCGCTTCACCCTTCATCTCCACCGTCCCTTAGCGCCGCGCTCTCAGCTTTCCACGTGGAAGCACCTGCGCCGCTTGATCGCGCCCTCGATCTTCTCATCACAGCCGCCCATCTCCCCGCGAGTCTCGACCCTCAGATCTCCCCCGCGCTCCATCTGATCCCTCCATTCGCGCCGCTCCCTCAGCCAGACACGTGGCGCATCCATCCACCACTGGATCATTCTTCTGATCTTCCATCTCAGCCGACGCTTCCACCTCGATCCTCATCCGCTCGATCGGCCCCCACTGTCCATCACAGCCGTTCGTAACCGCCTGATCCACAGCGTGCCACGTGGCGCTTCCATCCGCCTCTGATCGCTCCTTCCCTGATCAGATCTACACCGTCGCTCCACGCTCTGATCTCCACCGTTGGATCACAAGATCCAACGGTGGAGACCTCGTCTCCTACCTCCAGGCGCCCCTCTCCCCCACGTCCCTTGCCTTGCGGGAGGAGCGCCCCCTTTCCTTTTCTGGACACACGTCGGCCATCTCCTCCGGCCGCTGACCTCCCCACGACATCCCCCACTCGTCCCTCTCCCTCGCCAGCTCCCTCGAGCACCACCATCTCCACCACACTCGCCCCACGACGACCACCAACCTCGCCACTCACCCAGCCAGACCACCTCCTTCTCCTTATAAATACTCAGCCACCGGCACCGTTCACCCCCATCCGCCACTCCAGAGAGTATCCCCAAGCTCCAAGCTACCATTTGGTGACAGCAATTTGGTGAGTTGTTGAGCGAAGACAGGGATCCTACTCCGGCGAGATCCACGGCCGCCACCGCCGTGCTGCAGCCTCCCTCGAGCCGCTGCCCGAGCTCGGGACCCTACCGATCCCTGGAGCGACGACCTGGAGCTCAAAGCTGAGCCCCATTCCCCAGGTAACTCCCTCCATCCGTCCGCCGATCTTCTTCTCCATTTTCTTGAGTTTTCTCCATTTTTATTCGCCGTCACTGACCATCCTCGCGCCTTCCAATCACCTCGACGAGCTTCGCGTCGAAGCTCTGATCCTCGCGGTACCTTCCGCACACTCCGACGACGCATACCACGCTACTCCGACGAACAGCTCCGCCGTTTGGCCGGAGCTCACTCGCCGGACCTTCACACTCCATTTCAGGCCTCGCCGATCACTCCATTCCTCTTCACGGACACCTGCACGCCTCGGCTATACATCTAACCTTTTGCAGGTCTTCAATTCTTCATTGGCCGGAGCCTCACCGGAGGTCTCTTCGAGCATCTTCTCCAGCGAGCTCCAGCGAGCCTCAGCAGCCCGTGAGCCCATAGGAAGCTTCGCAGCACGCCCCCGCTTCTTCCGAGGCACTTGGGTGCCGACGACGTTCTTCATCGACGCCTGGCGACCGAGGCGGAGCAAGCCCAGCCCCACCGGAGCTCCGCCTTCTCCTCCGCAGGTGGCGGAGGACCCGTCGAGACGAAGAAGCAGCATCCGTTCGATCGTCCGATCGAACGGCCCTCATCCCGCCACGTATTCCATCACCGCGCCTCACCAGCACCGTTGGATCGTTCATGATCTAACGGCAATTAGCCCTCCGCGTCATCGACATTGAGAGAAGCCAGGAGCCGTCGGATCAATGTAGATCTGATGTATCTTGATCGAGCCACGCGTCTTCATCGACATCCCTTGGATCATTCTGATCCGAGGGCCTTCAGGCCGCCACGTCTATGCATCCGAGCCTCGGTATCCAAGCCTAGGCTCGGGCTACCCGAGGCTGCATCGAGCCATCGTCCGAACCTCCAGAGGACCCGAACCTCGCTCCGAGCCTCCGACGCCATCCGAACCTAGGTCGCCCACGTGAGGAGCACGTGCGGCCTGGGTTATTTACACAGACGCCCCTGAAGCTTTCGGAAATTACAAAAAGGTCCCTGTGAAGCAGACCCCACGTGAGGAGCACGTGTCTCGTAGAGAAATTGCATACAAGTCCTGCATATTATCGGTAATTGCATTTTAGTCCCTGTCAGCATATTTATTTATTGAAGTTTCAATTTCCAGTATTGCATTTACACCCTTGTGTTTGCACGCGTCCCTAGAGTGCATTCTTCATCATTTTGAGATTCTAAAAATTGCATGTTGTTGGAAATCTTGTCCTCTATTTGTTAGTACACGTGTCTGGTTTTTGTTGGCTTACTTGAATTATTAATGAATTAATTGGATCATTTGTGACATATTTTGCCCAGTGATGACTTTTGATTTTTAGTTAATTATCTGTGCCTTCAAAAATCACCAAAAATTCACAGTAGCTTAAGGACTTCATTTCTAACACAACATAAAAATTTCATAGCTTTTGCACGCATATCGAGGCCTAAATAAATAGTTTAGTGATTTTCTTGAATTAATTTTAATTAATTCATTTCACAGTAAATTTAAGTCCTGTTAATTTTCCTAGGTCCCTTATCACTAGACCCACCTAGGATAATTTTAGTTCTTGGAAAAATTGTGATTTGATATTTATTAAAAATTAAATACTGAAAATCACTCTGTCTGTTCATTTAATTCACAGAAAATTTATTTTGAGTCGAAAAATTCCAAAAAAATTAGTGTAGGTCATTTTCTTCATAAATAATCATCTGGCCAATTTTCATTATTTTTGGACTTCATTTGATACATCAATTAAATTAAACGCTAAATTGGCTCACCTTGTCTGCATATGTCTGCATAAAAATTAAAAAGACCAAAAAAATTTTTGATCCTCGAACATCAACACTTGAACAATTGCTGTAATTCACCTAAGGAGACAGATGCCTCCCTGAGATCGACCTTGGACTTAACCCAAGTAAAAAAAATTGCCGCTTAAAGTTAACTTCACATTAATCGATAAGTGGTTTTTGATCAACCCCTCGTATCCGACTGCAACGAATCATATCAATTGATTTGGACATTAATCTGACCGAATTAACATAGGGTGCGGGAGCGATATCAGTCATCACTGTGGAGTTCTCTGCCATGCCTTCGTAGATGGCCCAGACGTCGTCTTCTCCCTTGGAGAAATAGGACCCACCGCAAGAGGCGTTCACAAGCCCCTGCAGCTCCGGTGTCAGCCCACAGAAGAAACTCTGCACCAGGTTGGGCTTGGAGATATCGTGATGTGGACACCGGTCTATGAGCTCTCTGAATCGATCCCAGGCTTCATGGAACTGTTCATTTGGGATCATGACAAAGTTGCTGATCATGGCTCGAGCTGCGTTGGTGCGGCCGAGAGGATAGTATTTCTTCAAATACGCGGTCCGGAGATCTGCCCAAGTATCGACGAATCGCCCAAGATGTTTGAGCCAATATGCGGCTCTATCAACCAATGAGAACGGGAAGGCGATCATCTTAATGGTGTCCTCGGTCATCAACCGATCATGGATAGTACTGCATATCATTTCAAATTCTTGGAGGTGGAGGTGCGGCTCTTCGGTCGGCAACCCGTGAAACTTGGGTAGCAACTGAATCGTGTGGTGCCGAAGCTCGAAGTCTCCGTGGATTGGCGGGAGTCTGATCCACCGGTGAGTGAGGGACGAAGCTGGGTTGTGCAGTTCCCTCATGATAGTCTGTGGCGGTCGCTCAGCGTCTGGATCGCCTCCTCCTGCATCGGGTCCTCCTCCTCCTCCACCGCCACCGCCCCCAGGTCGGTTTTCTCTCAGCTGTGCTATCTCTCTCATCAGGTCACCCATGAATGTTCCCTGGTCACAGATCTGTCTCTGCATATTCTCCAGGGACGCTAGCAAGGAATTGTTGATGGCCACTTGATCAATAATGAACGGGGGATGCTCGTGGTCATCTGAGTGCTCGCCTCTGTCTGCCATTGCTGGATTCTCTGAAAAAGCAAATGAGGCCATTTCAGGTGCTGTAGAATGAGCCGAACTCTATGATGCACTGAATTCTGACACAATTGGACTGAGAGAAGGAGAATGGGAAGGGTGGTCGAGGGGGAACAGGGTGGATGTGAACTCGGGCTCGGAGAGCGGACTCTCCGAGGCATTCCTAGATGAGTAAGGAGGAGTGCTAGATAGCGGTGCCGACAAAGTCGGCCTAAGAGATCTCCGTCCCATCATCTTGATTATTCGAGAAGAGTGGGGATAATGCAAGAGAAGAAGAAAATGATATGCAACAAAATTGTGCACAATTGTGCGGTGTTTTTGATCTTGACCTAAATAAATCTAGTAATCAAACGCAAAGCAAGGGTGGATTCACCAACTCAACTCGTGAAGCCGTGAAGGTTTGGCTTTTATCTTGTCAATTTTAGCTTGTTTTCAGGTATTTATCTTTTCACGAGTCCTTAGAACTCTACGCCTATAGGAGCGAGAGTACTGCCAGGAAAGTGTCCCCGTACTTGTCCTCCTCCTGTGTAACCTGTAACTTGCGCTTTTTGAGGTCCTTGTAACCCTTCCTGGATCCCTACTCAGCCAAAGAAATAGAGGGAGGAAGCCGATAGGCGAAACCAATACTTCGGACCTCGCTCGCAACGGAATCATCCGTGAGCGTACAAGGTCCTACTCGGACGCAGCCGGTGAGACAGACACACCCGTGAAGGCGTGGCCTAGGCTCGGTACTTCGGACAAGGCGGCGCTCACACAATAGTGAGTCACCAATGGCGACCAAGTCCTACTCGACTACGTACGATAGCAGCGCCAATACTTCGGAAATCCAGGCGATACACAAGGCAGCCACAAGTTGGGTTTTGGGCTCTAATCCTTACGAAGCGCTCACCTCACTTGGAAGGAGACCTTCCCATGCAACCTGAAGACAAGTGAGGGTGTTACTCTCCCCAAGCAATGAATCCAATTACCGATTTTATTTTTGGCCAAGTTTTCTTTAGCAGTCCTTTTTTTAATTTTTTTGGTGTTATCGCTTCTTTTGAGTAGATTCAAACAAGCGCCTAACGGTTTTTGTATTTTTCCTTTATCCTACTTTGTTCCAAAAACAGAGGGAGAATAGAGTCGGAAAAGCCGTGCAAGTCGACACCAAGGTGGAAATCTCACCTTTGTGCCTAGATGATGCATGCAAAGTAAGAAGACTTACAACGAATCCCAGCTCTCTCCATGCGGGATGCAAAGCAGAATTTTTAAACCTAAGCTATATGGCGAAATGCAAGCGGAAATCGTCCTAGAACAGGCAACTGCTAGCGTGAAGAACCACAAGCTAACTATTAACTCCTAATCCGAGTGTCCGGTCTAGGCTCACCCCTCCTCTGCCCAACACATTTGGGGTAGGAGAAAGCGCTTGTTCGGGCATGAGCTCGCGGCGCGTGGATTTGGAAGCTACTAGCTAACTGTTTAATTAGTCTAAGTCCAAATACGAATCTATAGGAGCATGCAAAGATAATTAGGTGTTTGGACCTATTCTAATCGAGTCAAGCAGGACCTAGAACTAAAAGCTCAATCCACAAAAGAAAGTAAAAAATGAAAACAAAACCGAAAAATGACAGCGATAAAAACTCGATGAAATCCGCGGTGAGCCCCCGGGTGAACAAACACCCGGAAATTAGGCCCGATAGTCTGAGTGTCCAAGTCCAAGTGTACCTGTATTATTACAAATTAATAGATCACTCTCTCTCACCAAAAATAAATGAAAAGCTAAGCTAGTCACTCTCTCTCGCTCTCCTTGCTCTCTCCTGCCGGCTTGGCTAAAGAATAGCCGGCTCCACGTCCCAAGGTTGCGTCGGATCGCCTAGGCGATCCGCCTCGCTCCGCGGTCCCTCGCAAGAAGACAAGAAAAGAGACGGTCAGATAGCTCAACAAGATATATCAAAAATGTAAGAGATGGAAAATAATGCTATGGTAAACAATCACACAATCAAACAAAATGTGAACTATTCGCTGTTGCTCCCCGGCAACGGCGCCATTTGTTTAACCCAAAAAGTCAAGCAGTCGTATTGACTCACAAGGCGAGTCAACAGTCGATGCGGTGACCGCTCGAAAATCCGGATTAAAACAATAATTAACCCACAATAAGTAAATCAAACAATGAAAGTAAATGTGCGGAGTTAAAATTTATTATAACTCTACAACAAAGATGTGTATAGTGCAAGTATGTGTAGAGGTCGAACACAGGGAGCAGACAGGTAGAACGGGGCACAAGTGCTCAAAAATGTGTGTGTTGTGATCAAATGTCTATGATGCTATTTTTTTTGTGGGTTTTTAATTTTATATTTTTTATTTAATTTTTAATTTTATATTTTTGTATTTTGATTTTTAATTTACTGATTTTTATATTTTTCTTTATATATTTTATATTTTTTATTTTCTTTTTCAATATTGGAAAATAAAGACAATGTAATAAAAGAGAGAAAGAGATATTTATAAAAATAGATAAAAATATCCAAAAATTAGCAAATAAAGTCTTTTTGGTCTTTTTATACTTTTTTACTGTTTTTTTTTATTTTTGGGGAATTTTTAGAATGTTTTTGGTAATTTTAATTATCAAAATAAAGAAAACAGTGGCAAAAATGCAAGGCTGAAACTTAAAATGGAGAAATAAAATAGCAAACAGTAACAAAAATTCTCCAAATTAATTTTCACTTAAAGATAATCAAACAAAGAAAATTCAGGAAAAGAAAACACTAATTTTGGATTTTTTTTATGAATTTTATAAATTTTTATGAAGGTTTTTAGAGTTTTGCAATTTTTAGGAGTTTGGTTTTGTATTTTTTAATGATTTTTGACTGGGAGTTAAAACTAACTAAAAGACACAATATATATTTTTTTGGGGATTTTTCTGGAGTGTTTTTATATTTTTTTGGTATTTTGTAATGCAAACAGTGCTGAAAATAGACGTTTTTGATTTTTAATAAATATTAAAAAGCAATAATTAGGAAAAATAAAAATATAGCGTTACTCTACTATGCAACAGAGACTTAAGTTAATTTTTGTAGATTTTTTAGGGTTTAATAGATGCATGCAATAATTAGAGCAACATAAGGAGACTACACACTGGCCAGGGGTATATTTGCAATTATAGAAGAGTTCGGGGGCCTGTGCGCAAAAATACCAGAACTATATAACTTACATAAAAACTTTCAGGACCAAATACAAAATGGCAAAATTCGCTAGGGTACCCTTGTAAGAATTCTCAGACACACGTGCGTCGCACGCGTGCCTGGCAGGGGCACGGACGCAAATATCGCAAGGTCCTGGGCAAGTTTGCAAAAGGGCCAAGACTTATATATAGCAGATGATAGTTTACGAACTTAAAGAAAACACACACAAACCCCAGGGTCCTCTTCGCAAAATGGCCGCCCACCTCACGAGCACAGGCACGTGAGGCAAAGTGGCCGAGGACCTAAATGTGAAGTCCTTAAACGCCGGGGGGTTCAGGGGTTCTTGACCTGCAAAAAGTGGTGAAAAGGCCCAGGGCAAATTGCCTGGGCCTCGCGGAGGCGTGGGGATGTGTGCAACGAGGTGGCGGCGAAGGGCCGGAGGTGCGCTCCGGCCAAAGTGGGTGATCGAGCGAATCAGTGATGGAGCTTCGATTTTTTGGGGGGATATTGATCCTAAGGCTAACAGGAATTGAATGCAAGAAAGAAATGAGCGGGGCGAGCCCTCGATGGCCGGAACCAGAGGGAAGAAAGGTACCTCGACGCCGGCTGTTGGCGGAGGTGGTGGAGGCTCCCTCGACTTCGAACGCCTTGGCTGAGGAGCTGGCGATGGAGCTGTCACCTCCAAGGAGCTCAGGAGCACGAAGGTGGCGCTGAAGGGTGGACCAAGGGGACTCAAAAATCAAAAGGAAAGAAGGGGGTCGGTTTTAAGTGGTTTGACCCTGAGCTGCAGGGGTCCAAAGATCAAGGAATATCTTGCAAATCTTGGGTCCGACGACCAAGATTAAGCTCGGGCGAGTTAGGTAGATGGTTGGTGGACAATGTTGCAGAAGGATGCAACACGAAAAGATGAAAGAATTGGCCTGGAAAAAGCCAAAAAGATGGCTCAAAAACCAAGCCTGACACGGGCTACAGGGGTAGGGCGACTAGTTGACTGGGGTCAACTGTTGACGCCTCCTGGTTGGTCCACGTGGACCAACCAGGAAAAACCCTGAGTTATTATTTTGTTAATTCATTTAAAAATACTAAATGGCCGAATTAATTAAAAGTTAAAAAATAAAAAATGCTTAAAATTTTATGTAGTATTTTATTTTGATTTTTAATTATTTTTAGGAGATTTATTTTTACAAGTTACCTTTTTAACCCT